>CM076661.1:14660916-14791669 GCA_038496675.1 Rachycentron canadum
GGGGGTTGAGGGACAGAGCAGGAAAACAGATACAAAGAGGCCCTGTGTCAATGCAGTGGCCCCACGATTGAAGATAATGAACACTAAAATAATATGTAATTTGAGTGGTCCCCAGCATACAAGGTCAGCACCACTGGCTAGACTAACCATCTTGGCTGTCGGTGATTCTGACACATTCTAGTTTGATGTGCGAGTGTTCAGGGGTTTCAATTGTATGAAGGGGGTTGGCCGAGATCCACAGCCACACAAAGAGCCTCTCTGCCAGCTGGGACCGTAGGAGGGGAGTTCATTGGTCTTTCAGCTCTGCCTCTACATTTCCTCTATTCTTCCATTTCCAGCATTTTTCCATTCACCTCTGCTGTACTTAGGTGTTATGTTAGTACACTGTCCTGGGTAACCAGATATACTGCTCCAACTCATTAAAAGTCCATGTTATATGTTATAAGTCTGGTCAGTTCATAGAGAGCAATTACAGCCATGGGTTACATTCAATATAATTGCACTGAGCTTACCTTCCCCCATTTGGCCCGGGTGGAGAGCAGAATGGGACCCCTCTGGCATGGCACTCAGGCCTCTGGATCTGACAAAACAAAACATAACATACACACTTTACGCCAATACTTACAGCACAGACAGCCTGGTAATGTTTATCACTTTTGGTGGGTTTCAACTAAAAAGAACTTTGGTTTCTTTACTCAATGTTATTCATGTTGATTGGCCTGGTTTCACCACAGGCAACAACTAAGCAGCCCAGTCAGGTCTTCTATATAAGGGAGATTCTTCCCATTGCCTTGCTTGCTACTCTGCATTAGCTCATGTCAGCCACTTGGTTATATCTACTAGGGTAGAGGTATGTAGGGGTGACTGTGATATGATCTCATGCTAAATTGTAGAAAAAGGGCAGGAGTGTGTTCAATTTGCCAAAAAATTTTAACCTTCCTTTGTGTGACAGCCATCTGAATTATGTAAATAATACTTAACATCTTGAATGGTGTGTGTGTGTGTGTGTGTGTGTGTATATATATATACACACACACACACACACACACACACACACACACACACACACACACACACACACACACACACACACACACACACACACACACACACACACACACACTTCAATCTTCAATTGAAATCTACCTCAAAAACAGCCTTACACAGTGCTTCACAAAAAGAAATGCCACAACTATGAATGTCAGCTACATAAAATTAGTGAAGAATGATTGGTGAGCTCAACAAAAATAGCAATTCAATACAGTTTATAATTTTAGTAAGTGCAACAAATGAATCTATGCAACATCAAAACGAGTCTCTCATTATCAGTGTAACTGTCCGGTGAGATTATGGGAACACCCCTGGTGGCTTGTATTTTTATAATCCCTCATGCCAGGCTGTGGCACTGTTAATGATGTGGTGTGTCCCTTTGGAGCCACTATGCTGCCAGTTTCTCACATCACTGCCTCTCTGGATCCTTACAGCAAATTAACATGGAAGACTGTGCATGAGAACTTGTCTCCCTGTAATTCCTGGTGTGCCTCCGGCCTTTTAAACATCACATTCTCGGGCCAGCTAGATCAGAGGAGCAGGAATTCTTCAGGGATTAAGATGGGCATTGTTCCTAGTGCGTTTGCTGGCCACTGTGCTGAACTGACAGACAGGCCAACTGGGGCCAAACTGAGCCCACTGCCAGGAGGCTCACCAATTAAGATGTGCAAGAATGCAAGGAGAAAAGTCAAAGAGCTGGTTCTGTACATTAGGATCACTGCCTCAGTGTTGGATCCCTGCAGCTGCAGCCTGGGCTCAAGTAAAACTTGTTCACTAGAAAAGAATATGTGGAGCCACATTTTTTTAATCTTAAGGAAAGTACAACAAGTGAGAAATGGAAAAATATCTCCATCCTATCAAGATGAAACAATTCTTTTTTTGGATTCATGCAATGTATTTTACTTATTTACATGTTACATATTTGCTTATTTATATTTTTATGTGATGTATGTACTGTGATGTAAAGTAGATTATCTAGACACTGGTAAGAGTGTGTAGCCACTATTGTGGATGTGCTACTTCTAAGTTTTGTAAGTTTCTTTTTAAGTTCTGTGGTTTCTTTTTAGGAGCAGAAGGTGTAGTTTCAGCCATTGTGGCATTTAAAAATACAAAAGGTTATAAAACACCCAAGCCGTGCTACGTTTTCATGGCAGATTGGAGGCTACAATGCCTTGTTTCAGAAAGTGACGAGCCAGGACAGTCTGGCCAGGGAAAGCTTTTTGGCATGCTAACTTCAGTAGAAGGAAAACAATAAAAGCACAGAAGAAGTTAACATGTGCATTGGTTTCCAACTGCTGGAGACAGCTCTGAGCAAGTAACAATGATGTTTGGTGCAAAACTTTCAGTGTTTCTTCTAGCCTGGTAATTAACAGCTGTTAATGCTAACATTGACTATATGGCGATAGCAAAACTTACAAATAGCTCCTTTAATTTAAATTTAATTTAATATAAAATATTTGTATCTAAAATGCAAAAAAAGTTAGTGGTATCTTGCCTTGTGCATGCATCTGCCAGCTCTGGAAAAAGATGCAGTGTGTGTAATGCAGATTTAGACTAAGTGAATGTACTGCTACAATAATATTTTTTAAGAATGAAATTTCCTTAAACAGCCTTTGACCAAGTTTGGCCAGTTGATTGGGTTCATTTGTGTAACCTGTAAAAGTAGTACTCATGTTGACTTTGAACTTGTCTCATTGAAAAGTGAACTACGTAAATCCTCTAATATTCCTGCCCACTATGACCTATGAGCTATGAGCTAACCCTTCTTACTGACCAGACCAAAACTATGTTAATCTTCCTTTGGTCAATGAGAAGCTAAAAGACCAGGACCAGGAATAATGGGCTAAAACCTATACTACCTATAAATACTGTAGACAACTGGATCTTACGAATGTTTTGCCAATGGATTATCAAAGGCCGTAGGTGCAGGATGATGGTTTTGGGTGGAGAAAGCAAAATTCTTCTAAGCATCTAATAAGACAGGATAAAGCAGTGTAACCCACAATCTTAATGCTTCTGGACAGAATTCAACAATCGTAACTCATTAACTTTCACCTCCTGTTTGCTGACATATGGCAATTCCAAATCCTTGTTTTCCTAGGGAGGGGGCACAGACAGATTTCAAATCCTAAAGAAAACACTATGCACAGGCTAACATTCATACCAAGCTTGCCACCTGTGCTTGAACTAGCTGCCATTTCACACAAATGGAGAGCATTTGGTTCCCACAGCTGATGACTGCATTACCCGCAGCATGAACCTCCCGCATGGGAATCTGCAACTTGCCCCTTAATTGAAGACAGATGTTACAAGAGCATATCTGATGGTTATTAAAAAGAAAGACCTGCAATGGATCACTTCTTCAGATGGGCTGATAAACATCCTTGTTCCTCTAATTGCCAGGCTTAACACTGATCCAAGCAGTCAATGTTTGAATTACTTTCTTTAAAACACAACAAACAGATGATTAAGGGGTACAGATGCTGGCTACTAAACAGCACTCATGCAAGTTAAGAGCAAATGTATACATAGTCTTCACCACAAATGTGTTAAAAGATTCACTCCAGAAAAATATGCACAGACAAACATACACCTTGAACCAAGACCTCAAGCCTGACACAGTTAATGAAAAATGTGTTCTCGGGGGATGATGACTATCTGGAGCATTTTTCACCACTGACAGCCTGTCAAGCTTATGAGAGAAGTGAAACCACTGAACATGTCTACAGAGGAAGCAAGAGGAAAACAAGACTTCTGCTATCAGGTGGACATGCCACTTTCTCTTTCCCCTCAGGAAGCGAAGAACACAGACAGACCAGTGAGGATGTGATATAATTATCCAAAAACTTGTATTGGATACAAATATTGCTGCTAATTAATGGACTGTATTCACATCTAAAACATGATGCGTTATTCGCACAGAAAAAGATATTGCCACATAATTTCTGCACACAACTGATGGCGTACACCTTTTGTGCAACAGTCGACAATACAAACAGATTTTCCAAGCACAGAATAATTTGACGGAAGGAAAAGATAAATAGACAATCCATGCCGTTCCTGCTGCACTTCTTCTGTCACAGCCAGAGCCCTACCGCATCAAGTCGCCTTCACCTTGTTTCTCAACAAGGCCCATGGGAATCTGGGGTTATGACACGAGTCCCCTGGGATGTCTCTAGTCAGACATGGTGGGGGGATTTTTTTAGGACACCATTAGTCAAGACGGATGTTTATGTTCAGAACAAATAAAAATCCAACCTGGCATGGCAGGCAGAGGTCCAGGGTCCTATGGGCTAACTGAGACTCTTTATTATTTCAGCATTGGTGCCATGTTTATCTTGCATGACCTCTCTCTTACCCTCTTACCCTGTCTACCCCAACAGAAAATACCCCCTGACAAACAGCCTTTCTGTGAATGCCCTCTTTCCCACATTACTCCTGCAGTTTGTCCCCTGACACACAGGCCTTAAGAGACTAACAGCTTTTCATTCACTGGGGAAAACAATAAATCCTGACAGTCTCTCTTCATCTCAATCGAATCCACGGCTTCTACAAAGGCATTGCCCTAACCCGTGACTTCCCAGACACACAGCATATGAGCCTCTTATTTTAGTCCACTTCATTTCTGTGCATGCCACTTAAATGTGGCAATAAGTGATCCACCCCAATGAACACCCACAGGGCACCATATGGTGCACGTACACCCCGGCCAAAATAGCCCTTAATGGGAAAATAATCATTCCCCGCTGTGCTGAAAAAGGAGAAATAGCAGTTTTCACCTCCCCACCAATGACCTATAACCACAGAATGCATACCTGGCAAGTGAAGTTGGCAAGTGCCATCCTATTTGGGAAATGACATGTAAAGTCTTCCAGTTCCTGAAAATCAAAACGTTGAAACAACCAGGGGGCAAGTCGTCCTCCATTGCCGTCCTCCATTGCAGGGGAAATTAGACACCAGGTCTTGAAATAGAACTTCAGTTTGGCCATTTAAAGGTGCATTACACCACATCTGCCTACAAACAGCCCCCCTATGCCTCTGTGATAGCTTGTCAACATCACAGCAGTAACAAAAACAACAAAAACACACAGTCTTGTCAGGTCAGGTTTAAAGTTGCCTTTTGACTCTCACAGTTTAATCCTCGATGTAACTTGCAAAACCTGGAACTTTATGGTCTCATTAGATCCAGGAACATCCACAGCAGGACTAAATAAAGATTGAACCCCTAAATAACAAAGAAGGAGACTTATGAAAAGTTCAGATGCAAGGTTATGAAAGTTATACGGTGATCATAGCTGAAACCACAACTCGCATTCTCCAGCCCTGGTAATTTTATCACAGCTGCAGCATACCAGGACTCAGGAAGAGGGAATCGAGTGCCAGCTCTGAGATCCAAGACACACTTGGGCAGTTTCCTGTCTGGACCACCTGGGAGAGAGCACTGTTCATCGCACTTAGGCAACATTTATTTGAAATGAAGTAGAGAGGTTATTGTCTGATAGGTCAAGTGAGGTCACAGGAGTAGAAGATGGAACTTTTCACTGGTAACTGATTGATTTTGTCCTATTCTTCTTTAGCAGCTGGTGTTGAAAGTCATTGACCTATGAACAGCCAGCATTTAAAACCCGACTGTGTCTCACTGGGGTGCTCATTAGAAAAAACAATTAAGTTTTCTGGGGCCAAGTATTGCCACCACAGGGGGCTAGAATTGGATGCAGGGGAAGAGGAAATTGCAAATGATTCATCTGCAGCATGGCAGTTAGTTTTTCTCACAAGTCAAGTGTGACATTAAAACTGAAGTGGAAAAAATCTCATTCCCTAAAAAAAGAAAGGAAGAAAAAGAAAAGAAACCAGCAGCTGATCAAAGTTCACTCAACTGAGAGTGTTTTTGTCAAAGACAAACAGAACTTATCTGACTGAAACTCCTGCCCTCCCCTGAACGCACAGCTTGGAAGTTGGGAAATTATGTGAAGCAAAATTGCCCCAACAATGTATATGTAACATGTGTTATTAATGTAAGGTGGCGCTGGGAGTGTTTTACATGTGTACAGGACCTTTGGCTCAAAACACACACACATGCGGATATTTCTTTGCAACAATAACAATGTCGCGGTTTAATTAGTTTGTTTTTCTATTTTGTTGAGAAATGAATAAACATTGAATTGTTTCTTCTTCTTCTTTTTTTTCAATCGATAGCTCAATGCGCGGGTGGCAAAGCTAATGAAATGCTAAATAAAGTGTTTTTTAACAGAAAAAAACTAACTATCTATAACCACGGAATAAGCAGAGGAGAGAGGTGTAGCTTCACTGTTATCACAGCTAAAGTTAAGTTAGCTAAGGTTTAGTAAAGTTGCCAAAAGCAGTTCACGTACCGACTTCGCCAACTTTCTCTCCGTCCAACTGCTCTCGTCCTCAGTGAAAACCTTTCTCTGCAGTTTCTCGGTGTAAACCTGGACGATACTCCGTTAGTTTCCTCCTTTCACATGGTAAAAGCCGCTCAGACACACACATCCCAGCGCAGGTCATCAGCTCGTACTGTGTCCACCAACTACCCGCTGCTGCATCTTTGAAGAGCTGAGGGGGACTAATGCTGCGTTCACTATCTGTCGGATATATCGAAACTCCAGCCTGGTTGTTAAAGCAAGAGAAAGCCACCAGGGAAATGTGACTCTCTTCTAGTTCTGGCTTATGTGACTGTTTATATATATATATTTTTTTTGCTTGTTTTTTTCTTTCACGAATGTCTCCTCCCAGCAGAAACGCATGAATAGGAATCTCGAAGTAAAAAAATCTTTTTCCACTTTACGAGAGGCTGTGAACGCGACAAAAGGCCGCCTGTTTTTGACAGGCCAGTGTTTGGGGAAAGTCAAAGTTGTACCCAGATCTTAACATCTGGCCCGCACAGCTTGGTCGTTTCCTTCAGTGCTTTAAAAAAGGTGATACACGAGCAGCACGTTTGTGTTTTTCCATAAAAGTATCTTAACTTCGACCAATGACAGGCTTGTGAAAGGACATGATAAATTGTCACCTTGCCAATTACATTTATGAGGGTCGGGTCAGTAGGATGGCGGAGTTTACAAAGGATGGCTTCAATGAATCAATCGGTTGGGTGCTAATTTATGTGTGGCGATTAAATAGAGAGGGGCGCTTTTTCTTCGCGCCACCCCTTCTCTGCCCTCCTCCTGGAGATTATCTCAAGATCCACACACAGGCAGTGAGGGGATCAATATGCTGGGAGAGTTCACTGAAACGGCGAGCACAATGTGAAAAAAGAAGTGTAATGACTTCTCCAGTCAATTATCCAAATATATTGTCCTTATGATGGAAGGCAAGGCATTTTATTTTATTTTATTTTAATTTGTCTTAAGTGAGTTGATCTTATAATAGAACCAGGATGGATGTCCAACAAACCAATATTGCCCTCTGCCGGTGAACAAATGGAAATGCTTCTGTCAAATGTGTTGGCGGTGCCTTTCTGTGCCTGAAGCTGAGAATCTTATATCTTGTATCCCTGGTGTCTGTGTGTTACCATGGTTTGTCTTATCTTTGTCTCACACAAACAGGTTGAACATAGGTTTAAACAAGTGTCAAGTAAATCTGCATGTGATCTTGATCTATGTTGAACTTTAAATAAGAACAGTATATATCACATGGAAACAGAAGTTACAAACAGGTTATTTGTGCTTGGATGGGAACCAGAGGGTCTGTTATCTTGTTTTACTGGGCATTTTGTTGGATTGTTGACATAATAAATGATAGGTAGATATGTTTGCCTAAGTACTATTCAATTTAATTATGTAATATTAAAAGATATGATAAACTTTACCGATCCCACACAGGGATATTGTGTCAAGAGGAAGTAAAAGAACATATGCATAGTATAGATAAGTAACCTTGTAAATATACGAAAATAGTAAGAAAATGTTATGATCGCCTGCAATAATGAAGTGAAATGAAAAACATTAACAATAAATAAAGGCCACTAATTAAAATAGATACAAAAAGGAGCAATTCCAAATTATATTAAGACCCAAAATATTAGATATGTGGAAAAATTAGGAAAAGGAATTAAATACTTTAATTTAAAAGCTGCATATGAACAAAAATATTATTAAATCAAACAGGCATCTCATGGAGAGTCAAAGCAGTTAAGTGGTGCGGATTGTTGAAGGTGAAGGCAAAAATAAATAAATAAATAACCTGAAAAGTTTCTTTTTTGCAAGATTTAAAAAAAAAAAAAAAAAAAAAAAAAAAAAAAGCTCCATGAAATTTTGAGTGGATATTTTTATTTAATATAAACATCATGATACTGCTAGTGTTGCAGAGAATTATATCAGGACATATGTACAAATATTTGATGAGCTGAAAATTCAACAAGGCTATTTTATAAAAAGGTATCTATAAGCAATTTCTCATGTATACATTATGCTTGTTCTAAAAACAAAATAATCTTCTCAAAGTAAAATATTTCTTTTTCAAATTTCTAAGATTATGTACAACATGGTGCATTTATGAGTAATCCAATGCAGTATGTAACAATGATGAATAAAAAAAAAGGGTAAAGATAATTCTGACAGAGTGAAGATGCTGGCATGCCAGGACTTCAGCAAGTCGAAGGGATCACCATGTGACATTACAGATCCACAGAAAAGCAAAATGATATGCACTCTTACTTTGAAAAGACCAGCACAGAAAGTGACAATTTAGGGTCTGACACTAAAACTGAGCTTATTTTAAGGATTGGATCATGTAATGAGAAGCAAGAAAATGAAAATTATAACAGATCTGTGGTAATCTACCTCCACACTAATGACAATCCTTTTTTAACCTGAGTACAAACCATTATACAACAAGTCATTTCAGCAGTTCACTGCATTAAATATAAGCTAAAAGTCAAATCATTAGACATCACATTTCATCACAGAAAACATTCTGACTTCTGTGTACCTCACTCATCCATGTATGGACAAGATAAAAACATAACCCCTCCAGCATTAAAACAACGCAACGCCTCCTCTCTCATCAATCCGAGTTTGCTCAGTAAATAACAAGAACTCTGGCAACCAACGTCATTCACCTCCAGGACGGGGCTCAAAGATGACAGCTGAGGTGTCAAATGGGCTTGGTGGTGCTGTTGTAGACCAAACGCTCTCTGTCCTCCAGGGAGGTGACGGGGACAGTGTTGACAGGCACACGGTGGTGTTGTGAAGACTTCTTCTTTTCCTTAAACAGGCAGTACGCCAAGATGCCTAGTAGGATGACAATAGCTAGACCCACGACAGCAGCTATTGCTATATAACCTGTTAAATAAATGAGGATACATTTTTAAAAGATTGTGAGTGGTCATTAAAATATAGTACAGAAAGGCCAGCAATTAAATATTCCTTTCAGTAACTTGTATGAAGTGAAAAAATGTGCTGGAAGAGAAATTAGGCTTCAACAACAATACTGATTAGCAAGAGCCCACTGAAAGTCAGTTATCTGATATAGCAGACAGTTTTTTTGCGTAGGCTTAATTTGAACCTTTAATGGTGTAGAATGTCACAAATTAAAGAGTTGACATACTTGTCTGGCTGTCAGACATGCTGCGTTCAAACTCCTCCTTTCTTGCAAATATGTCTTTTTCTGAAATAAAGAAAAAAATCATAACATTGTTTGAGAATTGTTATGTGGTACATAACATATACAAACATCAAAGTAGTTAATTGAACTGCACCGAGCTGTGAAGGGATATTAAATCTACAATAGCTGAATTTTGCTGTGACCACTCCAAGTGGTGACCTTCTTCAGCTGTGTATTTCCACATCAAAGACCAAAGGTCATGCAGCAGTGTTAGCATTTGGAAAACACTCTTTAGCATAGGTAGCATTATTTTATAGAAACAGCTGTTTTCTGCACTTAAAACCACACTAATGAGCAGTGAGAATCAACCAAACTGTCACAGTGTTAGAAGGTGCTAAACTGTTCAATAGAGCTGAGAGAAGCTGCAGAGACTGATCACTACAACCAAGCCTTTTACCGTTACACAGTCAATTGATCCATTGTTAATATAACAACATTGACCTTAAGTATTACATTTCTCTATCTCATTTGCCATGCCATATCATGTCCTTGGAACAACAAAAAAACAAAAAACAACAACAAAAAAACACAAGCTTTTACATTTTTCTTCACATGCATTTTTTTTGTTTCAGTTTTGGGAAACTGGTTGTTGCCATGTGAACTTATCTTAGTGACCTCTGTGCAAAAAAATGGACTGTTGAAGAATGAGGAAAGGAAAAATTATACTGTCTTCATCTGCCTTCATGTGAAGCCACGTCCCAGAAATAGTATTTAAATTCACAAGGATGCAAATATCTGTAAAATGCCTGCTTAATGATAATGTTAAAAACAACCCACCGTTTATACCACGGCAAACTTTCACACAGGACTCCTTTGACTCAAATCTGTTCTTATTCCCCTGGCAGCCTCCATAGTTGAAGCGGAAACAGTCCAGCTGGATGGGGTTGTAGTACCACTTAGTGAGACTGTCCCTGCAGCTTCCTGTGTCAGGAGGCTCTGTGCAGCGGACTGTCATGACAATAAACAATTAATGAACAGGGAGTTTGAGATTGTAGGAAGTCCAATTATATTCATTTGAAATTCTAAGAAACAAAATTATCAAAGTGAAAGGTTTGTAAAGGACAAATGTACAAAAATTAAAATGACCTTTTTGTTCATCTAATGGGATCTGTAGCAGAATCCGAAATGTGTTGTCCACTACAGAAACAGGACGTAATTGTTAGTATGTATTTCAAAGACATATTTTATCTATTTATAATTCCTTCAGTCTGTATGAAACGAATGGCTAGTTTGCATAGTCACTGCTCACAGTCTTTGCATTTTTCCTCATCTGAGCCATCGCTGCACTGTGGGGATGAGTCACACTCCAGGCCTGGATCCAAACAGCAACCGTTTGAACAGGTGAATTGCTCAATGGTACAGGGAGCACCACATTTTTCTCCTGTAGCACACAAACACAGCCAATATATGTAACTTGTATTGCAGCACAACTGCTGCTCCAAAGTGGCTATTATATAATATTTTTCTAATTACTATGTATACTCATAATATATAATCATAATGTGTCAGGAGTTTCTCATAGTGATGAATATACAGTGAATCATTACAGAAATCTGCTGCTCCACTTGACCTTATTGAGCTTTAAAGCAAGTTCATCTGCAGCTGAAAAGTTATAAAAAACCTACTATACACTACCTGCTCACCAAAGAGCAGAGACAACTAGATGGTGAACATAATGGAACATTTAGAGTGTGTAGAAACCAAAAGCAGAGCTAAAACATGCACATTATGTTAATTGGACTTACCAGGTCAGAAACACAACTCCAAATAAATGCAAAAAAAATGTATGCAAACATTGCTCTGTAACAGATGGACTTGTAAATAAACAATCCTGTCATAACACTATTGCCATATATTGACTGTATACTAATAGATGCTGATTAAGACAAAAGTTAGAATGTAAGAATATTGATAGATCAGAAAAATATCACTACCTTGTGATGGGGGAACTGTCAAACCTCTACCAGATATACCTCTTTTCTCTGAAAGAAAAAAAAAAAAAAAAAATCAAATGTGATTAACATGTATTTCTTAAAAACAACCCCCACCCCTTTCTCTAGTCTTTAATTCTAGATAAGATAGCCATCTCCTGGCTGTAGCATTACATCATTTACTTTACAGACATGTGAGTGGTATCGACCCTCTTATCCCGCTCTCAGCAAGAAAGCTTTCTCCATTAAAGTGCTGAATAATTGCAAACAATATTAAAGCCACCACAAGCTGAATTCAGATTTTAAAAAGATACACTGGAGCACTGGTGATTTAAGTGGGCTCAGGGGACCTTAAGGGATCCTTGGGGGGGTTCCTGGGTGTGCCCAAAAAGTTTTTTGTCTTCACTTCCATAAATATCACAATGGCAGAATGCACAACCATTTTGGTCAATGGTTTAAACACTTTAAACACTCTGTAATAAAACATCTAAAAGTAGAAATCTAATGAGATGGGCAACCATGGGACAAAATCTCATCAAATATGGGTTCATTGTTTAATTCGTGTCAGTTTGGGGTACTTGATACAAACATTTTTGCTTCCTTTGGCAACTGACAAAACCCATAACAAATGTTCAAAATGCACATAAACTTCACATGTATGATCAGAGCACAGATACCTGAGCCACTGCAGGCTTGGCTGCACTCATGCTCAGACAAGTAGTTGTTGAGATTTTCCTTGCAGCCTCCAAACATGAACTCCTCACATTTCTCGGAGGCGGCATTGTAATGCCATCGTGGGAAAGAACCACGGCATGGCCCAGTCTTCTTTGGAGCCATACAGTGGTCTGGAGGGACACAGAGAGAAGGATTATGGTTTCATTCAGAATTAATAAAAACTGCTTACACACTTTCTGAAAATCTGCAAAAAGCATCAACATGCAAGCTCTTTGGGACATTAATGAAAAACTGGCTTTCCCCAAAGTGCTTCTGCTTTTATTTTTCCCCACACAGCAATGTCATGAACATTGTCTCGTTCGTGTTATTACATAATTCAGTTCAGAGAAATGAGAAACAGCCCCAACACTCTGACCAAGGCTCCTTTATGGTAAAATCTAGTTATAAATGATCAAAGTTGTCAGCACACTAATTTTTCGCAAAAACGCTTGTTTCAGAGCAGATTTAATAATCATATAACTGCACTTGACTCCTAACAATGTACCACTTGTTTCTCAGTAAACTAGTTTGACTAAGCATCAATGGTTGTGTCTGACATACTCTTTGCATTTTGTCTTAACTTCTGATTCTTTGTGTCTGTCTCATGGTAAGACAGACATATAATTAGACATGTAAGCTGTTCTGTATGGAGAAATGCAACTGAGAAAAAACAGAACTGGTGTGTACTTCAAAAAATGAGGTCACATTGTGGCTGGTGATTCATATTGCATGCTCATGCAAAATACACTATAGATATATAGACACTACCAAGAAGCACCCCGACTGAAACAGAAAAATTATACTGTAAGCTACACTTTCATTACCAAGGTCTCATGCTTTTATCATTCATGAATGAATTGTTATTGACACCATTCATTACTGTGGAATAAATGCGACACTTTTGACATGTAAAGTCACTGCCATGCCCATACACAGTCAACTGAAGTACATTCCTAACACCATTAAGGACACAGGGTGTTAATGTGTAACTGAACCACTGAAAACTTTAAAGTTTCTTTGTCCTTCAGGATACAATCAACCAACAACCAGCAAATACAAAACTGAGTACTGGGTACCTTCACGTTAAGACTTTTAAATCACTTCTAATCAATGCTGAAAAGGGCCAGGTTGGTGACTAGAGTCTTGTTGTTTGTGTAACCCAAGCTGAAACCAGACTGACAGGTTTTGTTGAGTGGGGGGTGGAGAGAGTGGGATGGCAGCATGGGAGCAGTAAAAACTACACCAACTGCTCCACTTGCTTCTGATCCCTGTTGAAACCCAAAACATAAATGTGTAGTGGCAGGAGACCTTTGCTGTGGCTGTCTATGTTCCAGAGAAGTGACCTGCATAGCTGACGTCACACGCCAGTGATAACATTTAACAAAACATTTCTTTTCCCCATGTCAAAAGACAGTTTGTCTAGTTTCAAGTTGAATTTGGTCTAATCTTCATTGCCCATGATCTTTTATCTCTCTGTCTTTATGTTTCTCATTCGGTCCACAGGAATTATGTGAGCTTGCCTTGACAGGTTTGATCACTGCTAACATGGAATAGCTCATATCCGGGACAAATGCAAAACAATACCACTTAAACAGATGGGTTGTGTTCCTCAGAAAGCACAAATCCTTTCAGGATAGCATAAAAAAGATGACTTGAAGTAACACACTTATGACAACTTATTCAGAAATGTATATTTTGAGAGTTATGGGGAAACTTTAAGGATTTTAAATAAGGACATGAAGGATTGCAGGGCATTATCCTTTCTTACCTATGGCCCAGCAACAAACACAAGGTGGGTGACTGAATAGGCCAGTAGAAATGTCAACAAACAGTGGAAAAATGACTCATGTTTACAACTGAAACTCAACAATGCCCTGCATCCTTGAGTCTATATTTGCAGTGAAACTAAGAACACTACAGCACCCTACTGTAGTTAAGATTGAATTTACAATCTAGGATTTGCAATATTGTTGATCTTATTTCTAGATTCTGACCAACAAAGGTTTTCTATGCATTCAAAGAAAACAGATGTCCTGCATAGATAAATATGTTCATATCACGTTTCAGCCAGCTGCTTCCTCAACCTAGACACTCACGCTCAGACTGCTCAGGAGTAAGGACCAGGACGGTGACCTTGGTTGAGTCTGATTGGCCGATGGTGTCTGTGACGGTCAGCTGGAACTTGTACATCCCAGATGTTAGATTGGAGACGATAATCTGGTCGTCTAAGGTGGTTGTCTACAGGGCATAAAGAAGCAGTATTGTATGTGTGTCAGTGCCAGTAGATTAGAGATCAGATTTGTATTGCAGTGTCTTCACTCACTTCAATGACAGCATAAGGATATCTAGTGAGCATTTGCCACTGGAAGGACACAATTCCTTGATCATCTTTGCTCGCTATGCCATTCAGTGTCACACTGTCCTGAGGTTGGACCACCTGGTCCTGGCCCCCGTTGGCCACTGGAGGATGGTCAGCTTCATCTGGAGTGACACAATGGGATTGATCTACATCACACAGGCCTATAGACAATTACTTTAACACAAATAAGCAACATTTCCAGCCACAGAGTTGCAATACATAGAGAAGCAGTTGTATACACAGAAACCTGAAGCTGTACCAGAGGCTGTAATAATAGCCTGGCATGTGAGGACATGCTGAACTGATGGTTTCTGCCCTAAATCTCTAGACTGAAAACAAACAACAAGACTGTGGAGTAGCCATTTGAAGTCACTGACCAGAATTGTCAATGTTAGTGAAGGATTGAGGCAAAAGGTTTTCAGAAAGTAGTAAATCCAGACAGTCAAAACTGGGTTAACTTGGCACAAATGATATATATATATATATATATCATGATATAAAAACACACAAATGCCTATATCACTTTCCATTCGTGTAAATATTTGATGAATTTGTGATAATTGTGTTTTTGATCTTACTTGGGGGATCATCCACTTGAAGGTAACTCTCATAAACGGATTCCAGGATATAATTGATGTATCCCTTCTTCCTCACAAAGCGGCAGGCGTATTTCTTCTTGTACAGACAATCGAAGAGAAAGCAGGATTTGACCGTGCCCTCCTCGGCTCCTCTCTCCATTAGGGCCACATTGCACCTCGGCTCTTTGCAGCAGGCCACCACACAGTCCCTGTATCGATCCAACTTGGGCGAAGAAATGAACGTCGCTCCGTCTTTCACCGATTCGTCGGCATCGAGAACAAAATCCTCCCGACCGCTCTTGAATTTGGCCAAACACTGCTCACCAGTCTCTTGGGCCCCAGCGGAGCCCAGAGACAACAGCGCAAGCAGGAACGCAAACGCACCGCATTGTCCTTTTAACGGCGGGTTCATTTCTAAAAGTCCAGTGAAGATTTCCACACAAATCAATATCCAAAGATCACCTGTAGCTACGCTGAAGTGAAAGAAAAAAAGAAAACACCACTGAGAGTTTTAAGACTTCAGCTCCTTCGTGGAGGCCACAACCTCTTCTCCACAATAAACCTCAATAATAAAAACTTCCTGATATGCACCGAGAGATGGTTGAAAACTTCCACGAACGGCCTCTAGACCGATGCGGTCCTTTAAGCTGAAACCCACAGAGGAGAAGTGACTTTTTTTTGTTGATGCCGACAAAAACCAAAGCAATCGACGACATTACCCAGGTGACTCACCTGGGAGATACAGGAAGTGAAATTCCACTCCTGAGATGCCACTCCCTTCTGCTGTGTGTGTGTGTGTGTGTGTGTGTGTGTGTGCAGTACGTAGGCTACAGTAAAGAGTACATATGTGACAGGGGATGTAACTCCCACCCACACACACTTACACTAACCTAACGCTGACCTTAATCCAGAGTGTATAGATATGGTAGCAATTTACATTTGTTTCACTAATAACTGTCAAGCAGTCATGAACTGGGTTTGCAAATGTGCAAGATCTATTATAACGATTATTTGTTCATTATTAGGACATATTCATTAATATTCGTGGAAGCTGTCCATTTGTGAGCCGCTTTAGGGAGATTTCCTTCCTCTTTAGGGAGAGGACTGATGTTTATTCACCATTTTCTACATTGGCTAACTTTTCTAATTATGATTTAGTCATTGTGGATTTTCCCTCCCACACGAAAAGACACCTTTCAATCAACAGGAGCAAAAAGATTACGAAAACTACACAGCTACTATGGGACAATGGGGAGGTTTCACAGGTGGGATAGAGAAAAAACATTGTGTACAATAAGGTTACTAGGTATATAATGTTGATTACTAAAGGCAAAATAATGTGTAAATGAAAGTGATTTGAGTCATTTACTTTGGTATTCCTGAGCTAGAAAAAAATGGTATTTTTTAATTTTTTTTAATTTTTTTTACCTTATAATGATTATTATTTTATTTATATAGGCTTTTCAAACAAAGAGCACAAATGCGTTCCAGTGCAGGGTAAGACCACGAAGAGACAATTTCACATGTGAATTATGAGACAATTATCAGACAGAATTCACAGCTGAGGCCAGATACTAAACTATAACATTTATCTGTTCCTGGTTCAGATGTATCAGTTTTAATCCAGAAGGGGGCATTGTGATCCCACCAACAGCTGAAGAGGAAGCTGAGAGGAAGGAGTTTACTCTTATTTTTCACGTAGAATTGTAAAACATGCTTTTTGGCTTACAGTTTCTCACATACAGTATAATCATTAACACGAGTGACCATTTCAATTTGCTGGATGTACAAACTTCATTTTGTAATAGTAGTGATACTGAGGTGATTCACGCATGAGTCATCAAATTGTAGTAGACTGTGATGAGTCAAACATGTAGCAAACCCATGAACAAATGAAGAGAAGCAGGAAGAGATCACTCAGATAATAACTAAAGATTAATTGGTTGAGTAGTTTAGCATTAGTCATAATAACAGACAGATTTAATCAGGGCGTAATTGATTCTACAGAAATTAAGGTAAAATCCACAAACTTTTTTTCTGCCTCTGTTTTCCTTTTTTCCTAGTCCTAGGTTGAGTCAGCCATCCAGGTCCGAGGTGAGAAGGCCTAACGCAGGCCTCCTGTCCATGTCCCTGTTTTAGAAGAGCCGATGGAGCAGAACCAAGTAGCATAAGACGAGATGAATGAATTTGTTTGCCTGGAAAGGTGAGCTGCTGGAGGCATTCAATAATTCAGTGTTTCTAACAGACGGTGCATCAGTGGGTGAACACGCGCAGTTATGGCTGATTGATAGTACCTGCCAAAACAAAAAACTGAACCCCATTATTCATATCGTAATAGGATCTGTGGAAACTCTGCAGCTTGTTGTCTCTGTTTTCTCACCTGTAATAATTTGGCATTGGGAAGTACAACGATGAATTTTTGACCTTGGGTTATCTGCTGCTGTTGATGTTTGACTTTGCAAACTTTGATGGTTTCAGGACTTTTATTTGACATTTGACTTCTAAACAGCCATAAACAGTGCTCTCATATTCATCCATTATGTATGGGTGTGCGTAACTGAGGATGCCAATTTGACTTCAAGGCTTATTAAACGTACACCTGATAATACCTTCTATAAAGGACGGGGCAGCTCTCACACTAGAGGAACCCTGGCTCACCTGTCAGGGGGATCCAGCTATTGTTGGAAGAACCCGTAGCATGTCCAAACCCTTTTGACTTGAACAGATAAATACTTTGGATACTCTTACTATGTGAATAACAAAAAATATGGCTGGTATGTTGGTATGCAGATTATAGCTATATCTTCAGACTGTATGATTGGCAATGTAAGAGGGAAAATACACATGCATTTCTACATTTTGTCAGAAAGGACATGCTTTCGGTCAGAGTAATAATCTTAATTTGATTGCTGTGGTTGCACTCTCACCCGTTCTCCACTTTTTATTGATGTAATTGACCTACGCTCTCCCACCTTGGCTGGAAGAAAGCACAAAGCAAACACACACCCTAAAAGTTGCATGTGCACTCACACAAATGCATGCACAAACTCATACACACACACACACACACACACACACACACACACACACACACACACACACACACACACACACACACACACAGGCATATCTCATTACCATCCTCCTGATAGTGCAGCCAGTGGGTGTTGCAAGAGGAGGAGGGAAGGAGAGCAAGACAGTGAGCTTTAGAGAGAGAGGGAGGGAGAGGACAAGGACAGGCAGAGAACCAGAGCCAGCATTATGCAGAGGGAGAACACGAAACACTCAAGATAACAGGAGATACGCATGGGAACAGCAGCTCACTGGAAAAGCAGAAGCAGAGATACAGACTCAGAGTAGGGGAGCCAGTGCTGGACAAACGTGTGTGTGTGTGTGTGTGTGTATGTGTGTGTGTGTGTGTGTGATACAGTTCAGTGTGTTTCCACGGTTCTCCTGAGGCCGTGGCAGCCATGGCGTCAGAGCCAAGCACCCAGTCCAGGGTGATGTTCCAGGCAACGGACAAAACAGAAGAGCCGGCGCACCGCAAGTTGGGCAAGCTGACAGTCAAATACAACCGCAAGGATCTTCAGAGGAGGCTGGATATTGAGGAGTGGATCGACGAACAGCTGCACCTGCTATTTGACTGTGAGGTAGGGTAGAGCTGGCTCACACAGCCACATACTCAGATGTTGGCAGCCTGAGGAGGTGAAGGAAGGTTGCAAGAGAGGCAATGGAACTGCTTATCGGTGGCTGTGGTGGGCAATACATCATGCATGAGGGATTAGAGGAACCTAATAGAGGAGCGGGTGGGAGGCAAGTAGCTGTGTTTACTGGCTGAAATTTTTGGCAAACAAGCCTTGATGTGTCATCAACCTGACTGCAGCATTAGCTGTGTGGTATTCTGCCATACTGATGAGATTATTATGGCAATATATGAGTATTTAAAAGCATGTTGCAACGCTGACAACGCACCTACACCAATGGCTACATTTAGGCTTTTATTCATTGGATTTCCACAGTGTGAAGTTGAATAGCTTTGATTCTAAGAACACTTCAACCAGAAGCAAACAATATGGAAGAGGGAAAAGAGTGGGAGCGCCAGAACAACATTCCTGTAACTATGTGACAAGCAAATAAAAAAGGGGAGAGAACATAATAAAAATGAAAGATAATTTTAGGTTTATATGCACCTTGTGTGTTGCACTTTTTATATCCTGCTGTTATGGTGGCATCCAGGATATTATGTCATCTTTCTACTGTCGGTGTGTGTCCTGTTTCTCTGCAGACCCATCCTTATGAACAGTTACTTAATTACTTTGTATGATTGAAACTACATACCCAGACCCTGTCCCACATGTAGCATATAGCAATTTCAAGATTATTATTTATGAGAAGAAGAGCATTAATATGACATGTAAATACGTGCTCATTATTTCTATGTTGTGCTTAATTAATGGCCTAATTGTATAGATAGTTATGTTTGATATATGCAAGGGAGTACAGCAAGACATGAGTCAGCTCACACACAGCAACACAACCTCCACAACTCCACTCCTGGATGATGGGATACAATCCAGTTATGTCAAAGGCTCCATATTGATTCACTTGGCATTCTCTGAGGGGAAACCATGGCAACAGATGTCTCATCGCCCACATGAGGCAGCATGGCACGCAGTGGAAATAGGGATGTCTGTTAAGGAGGCTTCCTAATGATGGTGCAGCTCAGATGGCAACATCTGAACCACACAGAGACCCTTGACTGTAGATGCCCTGCAGCCACGTCACTGTCTGACTTCCACTTTCACTACCAAGGAGCCCTATGAATATAGTATAGGATGCTGTAGAACATGAGGAGGCATGCACACCCATCTGACTGAGCTGACGTGGAAGATCTTTGAAACAAATGTAGTGATAAATCAGATTGATAACAAGTATCTCAACTTATCTTTGTTCATCTTTATCTGGACTGGTATATAGTCCAACTGGTTTCATTCAAAACATTTTGTCACAACTGAATGCTAAGGGTTTTTAATGTTGTGCAAGATTTTTTCTTATCACAATGCTTTTATTGGCTTTATTCAACTTATACCCCAAGTCTTCCTCCCTGTGATAATATATGGTAATATACTTGTGAGGCAGCGGGTGGAATAAATCACATTAGTGGAAACCAGGACATGCGGATAACAAAAACAGATCTGAAGTCTTTCCCTTTCTACTCTTTTGATCTTGTCCCAGAAACATACAATTATTGTGCGTTTGCAGCTTGTCTTGTACTGCTTCTAACACAATCTAACATAAGTATTAATGTGCAGCACATGTGAAACGCAGAAAGTGAACGTGCAAATTTACCCAGCTCACTGAGGGATGGGATCTTGGCACATAAGAAATGTCCATGTTCCTTGTCTTTATAGTTTTGCGAAGAATAATCTACATCCTTTCTATATTGAAAATTAAGGTTTAACTTTTCAGTTGGTATCGACTTCATATTTGCAGTAGTCACTTGTGTGGAATTAGGCATGACTTGTCCATGTGCACTGGCCAGTGTAATGAATTTTGCATAGGCTCAGGGGAAGTATAC
The DNA here is from genome assembly GCA_038496675.1 of Rachycentron canadum. Lineage (NCBI taxonomy): Eukaryota > Metazoa > Chordata > Actinopteri > Carangiformes > Rachycentridae > Rachycentron > Rachycentron canadum. Next base: position 14,681,749 of record CM076661.1, read on the forward strand.
TCTGTTGGTTCTCTGAGTCTTCCGCGTGGAAGCATTTACCATCAGTCCCCTGTGTCACCACCTGAATTATTTAGCAGCATCTCTAATTCATACAAGTGCTGCCTCGGTCTGGAGTGGCCATGCTCTTTGCAAACTTCACACCTTTTGAGAAATGGGAAACTAAAAAAAAAAAGGAGCGTGGTAAAACAGTTTTTGATATACTTGAAAATGACACATTTATGCCTGTGTGTGTAGAGTAACCCAGAACCCACATCAATTTTTGTATCAAGGTTTTTTTTTACTGAATGTCTGTTTTATTGAAATACACTACCATAAATTTGCTTTGACTTGTTTGAGCATATGTAACCAAATTATTTAATCATTATTTGTTTAGCCTATTGTTTGCCATCTTTAAACTTGGCCATGATTCACAGTGTTAATGAATATTTTGATCTGTGGGCACCTCGTGCCTCTGACAGGAAAATGGAAGGACCTGATAAGTTCAACACAGCACTGGCATCTTCACGGAACAGCTAGACTTCCTGGGCATGGTTTCCTTTGAATTATAATAGCAAACACAGCTTGGGTCATAGCGCCATATTTCATTTGATGTTGATGCTTTGTCGTAATATTTTCTAAGATAATAGTCCAGTGCATGGTACTATTCTCAAGGCTTATATGGGGAATCTAGATACAAATAAAAACCTTAAATGGAGAAGTTCCAGATATTTAGAAACAGGCTATGGTCATTAGCTCTCTGGTTGAATTAGATGAAAGCTTGTAAAGTATCTCTAAGTTTCACTAATTAACATGCCTGTCATAATTTGAGCTTTTATGCTAAGTTTAGCTAACCAGCTGCCAGCAATAGCTTCATATTTTGTGTACATATACAATAATTAATTGCAAGGAAATCCTGGCTTCTCAGTCTGGATTTCAATATGCTTCGCAAAGGTCAAGGGAAATTTCAGCCTGAGGGTTGCCCTAGATGACGGGTTGGAGGTCATCAAAATCATTAGAACCGATTCACTGGGGGGAAAGAGTATATACTATTCAATTTCAAAACAAGCATTGCATGGGCTGACTGAGTGATCTGTACCATCACCCTTAGGCCAATTTTAGTAAACTTCATTTATATAACACCACCCTAAACAAAGTGTTTCGAAGAATGAAATAAATATTTCAAACTATACAAACGTCCTAACAAAAAAAAAACAGGTCACTTCATGATAATGATGAAACATTTCTTATTTTGGAATTAAAATTCCCGTGGAAGTCATCTCATCTCCACAAAATACAGCTGCTTATTTAGACCGTATCTGTGTTGCTGTCTGAACCAGAATTCCTCTGAGAACCACTTTGATATTCATGAAATCCAATATTAGTGCCAGGATTCATTTTAGCTTCAGTCTGTTGCTTTTAACTTCAAAAAGTGCTGCTGAGACATTTCTGCCCAGAGGCCTCATTAAAATGCTGTTTTCCTCTGACAATGAAGGTAACTCTCAACAAGCCCAAAACTGTGACTGTGTTCAATATGAAACATTGAAAAGTCACTGGAAGGGTCGTGTCGCATTTCTTCATGATGCACACGTTCACCTCAGCTCAGTGCAAATGTCTCTCATTGATATTCAGTGGTGCTTTGCATGGTCCTGCAGTCACAGGGCAGATGGAGGAGGTTTAAGAGCAATATAATAAAGGAGTATTTTTTACACTCACAGATCATGTAGTAGTCAGTTTCATTGTAACATTTACTTATTGCACATAAAGTGCTGTACAGTTATTACAGAATAAATTAATAACAGCAACTCTTAAGCCAAAGCAAAGTGAACACAACCATCATCTCACTGCACATGTGAGCAGTGATTAACTTGTATTTATTTTAAATTTTATATTTACATTGAGATCCCAAAAAGGGAGAGAGAGTACACCAACAAAACTGACCAAAATGACTATAAATATTAAGATAAAGCCACATATTTTTATATTTTAGTGCTAGAATTTAGATTTAGAATATTTTTATGATCAACAAAAACACCTCAAGGTGCTTGGACTAACTCAGTCAAGAACCACAACACAACACCAGAGCTGGTAAAGCAAAACCCACACAGCACAGAAATGTACTGTGTGGACCAATAAATAGATGCAAAAAATAAAAATGAAGTTCAGCCCTGCATGCTTCCTGCAAACATCAGCACAATCACATGGGGTCCAAACTGGCAGCATGTATCAATTAGAGAGGGCACAGGGGACGGCGAAGGTGGGCCCATCTATTCCGCCACTCAGCACTTCCACATTGATTAGCTCTCTCCTCATCCAGAAAGCTGTGTGAGCCCCATCCTCACCAGCCATGAAAACTCCCCAACCGTAAAATATTCCTCTTAAAAAGAGGCCCCACTTGTCAAATATGAGCTTACACCTGCTGACTCCAGATATCTTAGTGATCAGGGTTCCTCCAGGGAGCACTCCTCACCCCCTCTCTGAAAATGTAGTTGAAAGGTGTGGGTAAGTGCTCATGATATGAACTGATTACTTTGCTGGATTTGCTTTTTATAACGTAAAACTCTGCGCCACCCCCTCACTTCTGAAGGTTACACAATCTTCTAGAAAACACAGAGTTCACTATATTAGGTGAATGCTGCCCATTTGTGTGTTTCTCAATTCACAGGGATGCACAATTCATCTAAGATTAATATACTGTTAAGAAAAAATGTAACCTGGAAATATGCTCTCAGTAATGGCTGAGCCAAATGCCAACAGGGTAAACCATCCATGAAATCTAACTGTGCCATGTGGCAAGTATGGCCTCCTGGAGCCCTTTTGCCTTCATGCACCAGTGCTCTTCAGCTTTTGTCATGTGCACAACACATCATCAATCACATCATTATGTGCAGTTATGCAGGACAGAAAAATGTTTATGTTTATATAATATAGCCGACACTACTAACACAAGTAGTAAAAATAAGTTAGGTTGACTCTTTAAAACTTGACCTTGCACCTTATATATATTTCTGAATGACTCTGTTCACTGGTGTGGACAGTCTTAGAGTGAGTGAAAGGATGGAAAGAAGCCAACATTATACAGCGCCTCAAAGAGCTATGCAGAAACACGTGAGCAATATAGTAATAAAGAAATATTGTCGCTAACTTTATTTTCCCTCTGTTCTTACAGGAGGAAGAGATTCCAGAGTTAGAGATTGACATAGATGAGCTCCTGGAGCTGTCAGATGAGGGGCAGAGGACCAGGCTGCACGTAAGATTGTCCAAATGAACTTATACTCATGCTTCGTATAATGAAATTGATCAACAAACCAGCAACTCTGTAAACACAGGACAACCTGAGTCTCTGGGTCCAACATTAAGGCCAGGACAAATTAACATTTTAGTGCGCTTTTCTTCGTTGACACCTGGGTACATAAGTAACTGTTTGTGGGGTAATAACTTAACAAACTTCAACCCTTGTTGGAATCCAATGTTGCAATGTCTACAGTGAAAAAGTGTGTTGTTAGTGAGCCTGTTTCTGTTTGCTTTCTTTGTTAGGAGCTGTTGCAAGAATGTGGGAAGCCAAAAGAGGTGAGCAATAACTTGTATTATTTACATAGTATGACTGCACGCTAGCATATAATGGTTTCAAAAATATTTTCTTAATTCCCCAGGATTTTATCAACGGGCTGCTCTACAGGATAAAGGGTCTACGCAAAATGTCAGGTCCTTTGAAGAAATAACTATAGGTCAAATAAAGAATTGAGACAATGTGGAGCCTCTCATCCTCCCACCAGTTAACTGTTTGGATGCCTGTATGTTCGGTTCACATATCAGTGGGATGATCTCCCTGGGTCAGTGTAACACCAGAACAGTTGGGTTTTGAATGATTTTTTTTTTCCCGCTTTAATTTATGGACTGCTATAACATTTGTTTCCCATAAACATACCGATACTGCACATGAGATAAAACCTGTATTGACTATTACTCAGACGGACTGTTTTTTTTGTGCAAGTCTGTACATTTTCATTTGCATATTTATGTACATAAATATTTTTGTTCTGATGTAACAGTGTTGTATGTCAAAATAAAATTGAACATTTTCAAGACAAGCTGTTGATGAATTATCTAAAAAGATTAAATGTGATTTTACAAGACAGGTCAAGTCAACCAAGTGACTGACCAACAAGTATCATCAGAAATTATTCATTCCACATATACAAGCAAATATTGAGCATCATGTCCATAATAACCAACAGTTTACAGTGCCAGCTGTGGTGTGCTTTTACCACAAGAATTTGTTTTTAAAGAATGAACACCCTATAGATCAGAGATGTTACGATAGTACAGCTGTCAGTATATCATGCCCAGAATACATGGTTCTATTTTCTAGCATGAATTTTTCAACACAGTGATGGAAACAAAGGAGACGTTGACATGTCAAGTCAAGGAGTAAACACAGTGAAATCAGCAGCAGGAAGGTCCATTAAGTATGCATCCATTATCCTCGTCCATTTCCTGTCTGTGGTTCTGTGTATGACATGGCCAGAAAAGGCAAACACAGCAACGGCCTCCATACAACCCTTAATGGAGCAAGCCCCCGGAGGAGAGTATAATTATGGTTTCTCCTCAGCTAGCTAGACAGTAATGCATGATGATGAAACTGCACTCTGGCCGTCTCTCTGTCATATACAGAGGGTCTTTTGGCCGAGGGCTCCATTATAGTAATTTGTTTGGTTCACCCTGCTTCCACTCTTGAATCTGACACGGAAGCCATCTATACTGTAACACAACACTTCTAACAAGTCCTGCCAGACTGAAACATTTTTTCTAAGTTATGATAACTTTGATCAAAAAAAGGAAACGCTTTAGTGTTAAAAATAAAACTAAAAAACTATGCTGTGATCTCTAAAATGACGTGACATAGCGCCCAACACTTTGGCTTCCTTTATAATTAAATTACACACAAGGACAAGAAAGGCAATGCTCATGTCAGACTCACAGCCAAACATAGATTACAAGAGTGACTGCAGAGCCTGCCAAAAGAAACAAAGCCCTAACTAATCCTTTTATACTGACTCCTCTATGCTTCCTCAGTCCAGAGCTGACAGTCGTCTGGGACTGTGCATCATCCCAGATGAGCTCATGATGTGTCTGCCTTCTGTATGCGTTGTCAATTTAAAAAAAAGAAAACAACCAAACAGTGACAAGTGTAAAGTTAATCTATGACAAGCCTTTGTTGACTTAGGGAAGTAGGACAGGTGACATAGAGAAAAAACTCTAAAACAGCTTTGCAATTTTGCTAAAATACAACCTGTCTAGCAGCTTCTGCAAGATTCACTTACCTCTATTTTCATCTCTACTTTTTTTACATGACAGAAAAAAATAAGAGCTATATTCCACTCATATACTTACATTAAAGTGTATTTCTAGGCTTTGCTTACTCATGGTGGATTCCTGAGGTCTACATAGACATATGTTTAAATACACTTTGGACAGACTAGATACAATAAGTTAGAGGTTAAAGAGTTCTGGGTTGCTTTAGATAATAGGTGGTTTTAAACTTCTGATGCACAATTTATTTAGACAATTATAGGTCACTTAAGGCTAAAGCACAAGTCTAAGGGTGATGACTGACAAGAGCCTGATAAGGCAAAAACCTACAGCACAGTCTAACTATAATTATCATGTCTTCCTCTTCTTCTTTGGCGCAGTGTAGTTGGTGGTGCGATGCTCCATCCTGTCATATTTATCATGGCCTTCCCTGGGGAGATAATGGAGTGTGGATTGATAATTCATCACACTAAATACTTTATGTTCATGCTGCTGAACATTATGGCAGCAGCCTGCCTGTATCTGGGTCATGGTATACATTCCAAATCATAGGCATCTTTCTTGGGCATCAGAGTTAAACTTTCTATGCAAAGCTGAGTGGGAAACCAGAATTCTTGAAGTGCTTATTGTAATGAGTGTATGTTGGACTACCTGAAGCAGCGGTTGCAGTAAAGGTCTCCATCACAGGTGTGACAGCGAAGTGTGGCGTCTTGGTTACAGATGCAGCACCATGGAAGTTCATCCTCATCACTATCTGATGGCTGATGTGCAACAGCAGCTGGTGAAATCCTACTCTTGGGTGCTGGAGCCTGTGTCTTTAAACACGTTAGAACATCAAGGGGTTAAATGTTATTCTCTTTAATAGCTTGAAAATTTTGTGAATTTGTATTTTGGCTGTTGTTTCGTACCAATTTCTTTGAAGTTTTCTTCTTTTCTGTGTTCCTCGGTCCACTTTGTTCCAATGGTATGTTGTATCCACTGGCTTCATCCAGCGCAGCTTCTTCTGAGAGCTGAAACAAAAATCAGAAAAATTTAAATTTTCTCAACATGTCTACAGTTCACATTACAAATAATTAAAATGGCAAAATGGCAGCCCCTTGTGGCTGCCCTGGCTAATCTAAGTTATCTCTCCATGAGCTTTACTAGTGTGATGTGTACATTCACCATCATCACCACAAAATAAAATGTATTTTGCCTGAAGCCCCCCCCCACCTGTTTCAACACTCTCCTCACTGCTTCCTCTTCAGTCTCCTCGTCACTGTCAGGATGCTGGAAGTCCTCCATAGTAACTAAAAGTGACATTGGGGGGGAAAAAAAAAAAAAAAAAAATCAATTAAAGGTTTCTGATACATCAGAGACTGCAATGTTCTCATGGCCACAATGGTTTCTGTAAAATATCATATCATATATGTTATTAAATATCTCGTACTGTGGTGTAAAACTATAGGTGACAGATTAGGTAAAGATTGTGGTATGTCAATAATGTGTAATGTACCTTTGTCTGGATCCTGCCCCTTCAGCTGGGCCATCCTCTTGGCCATGTGGAGGATCTGATCCTGGGAATGTCGCTCCTTCCTCAGCTCTTCCATGGCCTCGTCTAAGAGACGGGCCTTCTCAACCTCCAGCTGCTTGACTGCATCCTGGTTCTCCTCCAAATTCTCATCCAGTATTCCTCCCTCCCCTTTGTTAAGATCATTCATACGGACATTGGCATCTGCAGGGAGAATAATAGGTTTGAACATATTTGGGTGATCCACATAGTATCTGTATGAGGTGAGATTTTGTTGTCTGATTACACTGATACATTGTGCAAGACTGTCACACTGTGATGTGGTCACTGTAGAATGCCACATTGTGAATGAGTAATTGATTATGTGTGAAAACAGCAAGAGGACTACGATCTTACTGCATTCAGGATTTGATTGCTGCTCATCAATGGCAACTTCCTCTGTCATCTGACTAAGTAGATCATTGGCTTGTTCAGTCTGAGTCCTGTTATCTGGAGGCTTGTGCACCTGCACAGATGAGCACATAAATACATATACTGCTAAGCAATTACAAGAAACTATTTAGCATGCAATTGCTTCTAAGTAATGTTTTTTACACTCTGACTGAGCCAAGAAGTAGGAAGGGGCTACGCTCACAGCTGGAGGAGCTTGAGAAGGTGGAGGCAGACCCCGCAAAGCTGCCAGACGGTCCTCCATGTCCTCTGCAGAAGGTACTGGCCGGCTGGGAGCTTTCAGAGCAGCAAGGCGAGATTCAAGCTCTTTCTCAGAGGGGATGGACTCTGAAGAGGAGGAATTAAATAAGAAGAAGTAAAAATCTTGCAATGACTTTTGCTAAGAGAAAAGATGGCATTACTACAGTTGTCAGATTAAATTAAAGTAGTAAAATCTAATTTCATTACTGGGTGCAGTTTCCTCTTTGAGCTTCTGAAGTCTTTCAGCAATAGCCTGATCTTCTTTACTCAGGGCTTTGGAAGGTATGTGGCCTGCTTTGCTATTTCTATTGCCTCCATGTGCAAGAGGCTGTGTAGACTGTCCCTGCTGCTTGGCCTCAAGTGCAGCAACTCGTCTATGGAAGAGAAATTAATTTTGAATGTCATGAAAACCATTAAAGCATAGTTTTTTTACATTTGATAAGAGACTGACTTTTTGTAATTTTCAGGAGGAGACCATCTTCCAGCACTGTTTTGAGACTCCCCACTAAAAATGAAGAGACAAAGACAAGAAAGAGACTTCAGGGCTTATTAAATATCCAGTTATTTTTATGATTTGTTCTTTTCTGGTTTGATCTTTACCTTGTCAGATTGCCATGGCACTGTTTGCACACCTTCTGTTGTTGGGTAGTGCCACAGCGAGGCACCACAGCACTGAAAGTCAAACAGCTGGAGCAGAAGGAGCGACCGCAGCTCTTACAGCCCAGCTGTAGGAACATAGCAAATACAGTTTACTTTCCCTAAAATCGTTTTCATTTGTCTATCTACGTGACTAATATGACCCAGCCAGACCTTACCTCCTTCTTGAAGAGACTGAACTTTGATGCACAACAAAAACAACGGTTGTCCATCCCGTCGCACACAGAGTCATCTGACAGTTAATTACAATTTGGTCGTTATTACTAGCGCGGGTGAATATGTGGACAAAAACAACTCTACGAAAAATTATTTGCCAGCTATCTGTCTGTTTTCAACCCCTCAGCGTTGCTACAGCCAAACCCGGAACCATTCCGGAAGTTGCGGCGTGACGCCAATATGCGTTTTCCTGTTTCCGATTCATCCAATCAGCTTTCTCCAAATTATCTCGCGGTCGTCGTTCAAAACAGACAACCGACAGTTCAACGTCGAGCCGTGCTACAGCTTTGTAGCTGTTAAATAATCTGGAAAAAAGACGAAGGAGGTTTGTGAGCGGTATGGAAAATCACAATTTTGTAGATGGACAGCTCTATTTTCATACGTGGCCGGTAACTTGCGCCAATATTGCGAACAACGATGAAACGGATCGAGCTAAACGCGAATGTTAGCTAGCTGGTGTGTTAGCTCCCACACGCCAGGTCCTCAGTAAAACTCCCCCTAGTCACTGTTGGTAGACGGAAACTACGAGAAACACTGTCGTTTATGAGCCAAATGCTATTTTGTGTAGGGCTGTAACATGTTGCCATTTTTGGATTTGAATAGTTCTAGTCCTGTGACGGTATCAAAACACCTCCACATACTAATATTCAGTTATGTAATTTAAGAAGAGTAGCCATTTAGTAGTCATGTGTCTTTCCAGTTTGCACACTCAAGCACCATCTAAGCCTGAATTATAACAATTTATAGTAGTACAACTACCAACATAGTCAAAAATATTTATGCTTCAAGATTGCTAAAGTAGCCTACAACTCTATGCCAGTATAAAAAATTATCTTGTAATGCTTGTGAATTTTTTAATCCTTTGACTGTAAAGGGAGGCTACACCAAAGTTAAAGGCAAGTACGATCAAACAATTTACGGCTGTGACCGACAAGCATATTCATTATCAAATAGTCTGTAAACTATTTTTATATTATCGATTGGTTGTTTGTTAGTTGTTTTCGATCACTAACAGCATTTAAGTTAAAGCCTAAGATTTCCTTTTCACAATTTACATAATGAAAGCATCAAATATCCATGCTGGAGAAACATGAAACAAACAATAATTAGTGTGTTTCTTTGGTAAATGGCTTAAATTATTATCAGAATTGGAGTTCAGAAGAAATTTGCCTTTTGTGCAAATAGTATTACAGGTGACTGATACACTTGTGTTTGTGTATAGGTGTTTGGTTGTTTCCACAATGGCAGAAGGAGGAGATGTGGAATGGGAGCTTAGCAAAGAAAACATCCAGCCACTGCGACGGGGCAGAGCCATATCGGCCCTACACCAAGCGCTCAGTCAACAACAGGATGGACTTAGCTCTGTCATCAACCAACAGAGACAGTATGGATGCACTTTCATACATTGCCCCTGGCCTGGGTGATGATAATTTATGCTGAACACTTTTTCCCACCAGTTTTCACTTAATGGAGGTTTTGTGGCTTTTTGCTTATCCAGGGCCTTTGAGTCTGAACTGAGAATGTATGAGGGAGATGATCCACTTGATGTTTGGGATCGGTAAGTGAAATATGTAAAAAGTAAAGTGTAGTCATACGGGCTGCTTTTAAATCTGAGATCTTTTAAATTTAATGGATCACACGGATCTGTGTTTCACAGGTATATAAAGTGGACAGAGCAAACCTTCCCTCAGGGAGGAAAGGAGAGCAACCTCACTACTCTGTTGGAACGGGTTGTGACCAGATTCACAGAGGAAAAGAAATATCACGACGACCCTCGCTATGTTGACCTCTGGATCAAATTTGTATGTATAATATTTAACCCCTGACAATTTTTGCTGCGTTGCAAACTGCAGACTTGTACAGCAGTAATAACGCATACCATATATGTGCATTGTGTGTCATTAGGCAAAGAGCTGTCCGGAGCCCTTGGACATTTACAGGTACATGCAGGCACAGGGAATAGGAGTGACACAGGCATCCTTATATATCGCTTGGTCTGAGGAGTATGAAAATCAAGGCAACTGTCTCAAAGCAGACCTGGTCTACCAAGAGGGATTCAAGAAGTGTGCTGAGCCGCACGATAAACTCCTGCAGTTTCACAAGTATGAATCAATGTGGTACAGTTTGAGATAAATAAAGATCTTGTTTGAAAAGTTGTTTATTTACCTGATTACATCATAATCACAGTTTCCTGTATTGTTATTCACAGAGGTCTGCAGGCGCGTGTGTCTCGACAGGTGATGATGGAAGTGGAGGAGGATGATAGTGATGATGAGCCCAAACAACCTGAGAGAGTTTCTCTGGTCGACCTCAAACATAGAGGGAAGAAAAAAGCCATTGCCCCTGTCAACAGAACTGGGCCTGCAATTAGAAGTAAGCACGCACATTTAATTCACACATTGTAACACACAGCTAATACTTTAAAAAGCGCCAAAAGCTTTAAATATTAGCATTATTTGTTGGAAAAGCTGTTCAATGTACGTGTTTGATGGCTTTTTGGACAGGTATTTCTGGAGGCCTACAGTCACGCAGTGCCCCCGTTCTCGGCAATGCTTCAAATAGTCGGTTGGTGATCTTTGATGAAAGCAAGGCTCCAAGTGCTGGTCCATCAGAGCCTAAATTGGAGCCTTGGATGGCTCCTCCCACTACTAGATCGAAGGAGAATGAGCAGAGACCAGAAAAATGGTGTGATGTCAAGGTATGACACAAGCATGTTACATTGCTTTTAAATATGTAAAATGTAATCCAGCCTGGTCAGTTTAATACTTTGATATTTTTGTATATTATAGATGCCCCAGAAGTCCAAATTTGGACATACTGTTATGGCTCCACCACCTCCCAAACCCACCTTCCAGCCATTTGTTGATGAGTCAGACCAACCTCCAACAATGTGAGTGACTATGAGAATCTATCTTTTATTTGCAGTTTTAATTAATTGCTTTTATTTGCAAGATATTAAATATATAGCATATATTCAGGCTAAATAACTAGCACGGAAATAAATTGAAATGAATAAACAAGCAATTCTAAAAAATAAGTTAATTACTTACCGCTATGATCTCAATTGTTAGAAGTTGCTAATTTCTGTAAGTCACTCCATGCCACTAATATATAAAATAAATACCATCATATACCATATAACCTATTACCATCATTTTAAAATCAAGAATCAACTTAATTGAATCCTGACTTGTGCACCCCCACTATTCTGACTTACTGCATGTCCAAGTTGTCTGTGATGTAAGTGCGTCATTCCTCCCCTTTCTCAGGACTCCATGTAAGATCAACCCGGCAGTGAACACGGTTTTATCAGCACGTAAGCTGTGCAAAGAGGGAACTCCGCTAAAAAGACTACAGGAGCACCATTTGCAACAGAAGGAGGCAGAGTCAGGAAAGTCACTGGAGCAGAGCATGTACTGTAAAGACCTGCTGCTCAGCGGTGCCACCGAGTTCTGCTTTGAGGAACTGCGTGCTGAGCGGTACTTCAAAAAGATGGCACAAGATTCACAGGAGGTCAGAGGTCAAAAGGATCAAGGTAGCACCAGCGCTGCCAACTGATACATGTACTAGTACTAACAATATGATTGCTGTTTTATTCTTTTTTTTATAGATTTTCACCTTAATTTTTATAAACTGTTCTCTGCAAATACCATGTAATTACTGTTATATTATTGTGCTATCCATTTGTAAATATTTTGTTCAGGCTGATCCAGTTACTAAGACCTGACCTGTCAGTTAAATAAACAAAAAAATTCTTAGAAACCCTTTGAACTGAAGACACTATTAGTTGTGTTGGATTCATTATAAATACAACAGGAGGACCAAATGATGGGAACTTCTCTACAATCTAATGCAATCTAGTACAAAACATCACAAATTACCACAGAAGAACTCACTATAGAGTATAAGACACATCTACACGATTCCAACAAATTATCAGCTTCACTGTTGTTTTTATAGGGCTGTCGAATTGTATTATATTATAAGTTTCCACATTTTGTACATACTAAACACATTTGTTTTGTTACTGCTCAAGTCTCTGCTACAGAAATACTTATCAGTTATTCAGGTGATTTCACTCCTAGTCAATACATCCATTGTTCTTAAGATGAGTATTTTTTATGAGTGCAGACTTTTTGTGTGTGCTGACTGAATTTGTTTTGTCTTGAGAGAATTTTTCTGTACAATTTCACCACAGTGAGGTGATTCAACTTGACCTTATGTCTCAGTCTCTGTAAAATATCCCATCTTGGCCATGTGGTCATGTTCAATAAACTTGTCTTGCTGATGACTCGTGGGATTGTGATTTTTTTTTTTTTTTTTTGAGATAAGGGATTGTAGTAATGCACTGTCAGCAGAGGGCATGCAAGGGAAAGCAAGGATTGTATTCCTGGTAATGATGGTTGGATTACTAATGGCTCACAAGAACAAATTAGTGCTGAGCGTCATCTGTCGCTGCAGCTCAAAGAGTCCACCCTGGTAGCCAAGACTGCATTTACAAAGTCATAAATGTCATTGTTATTGCTTATTGTAATGAAGCAACCTAATTTAACTTTCTCACTGCAGGGGACTCCCAACAATTAGCATGCAGAAGACTAAGGAACAAATCTTGCATTCAGCTAGTCAATTGTTAATCATTGTCCAGGAGAGGATACCTAGAACCCTGCTGACTAAAGTGGTGTGAGTAAACCTAATGTACTGAGATGATGGGATCCACTTCACACATAGGCAGCTCACAGGGCAGACTTTGATGAATTGCTGGAAGATAGGTGCTTGGCTCATTAGCAAGTGAAATCCACCCTTTGCAGTTGTGGGCAGAACAGGCCACCGTTTTCCCCAAGAGGCCACTATCCTGATGTACTTCAAGTATTGCTGCTTTTACATGGACATGCAGCACTGGGAGGAACAGACTTTAATCTCATACTGGAAATATGACACTGCCAGCCAAGATCCTCTCAACTGGTGAGTTCCCAAACTGTCTACTTTAAATTTTGGCTTAGCACTTACAGCAGCTGAAATTCAGTGATAAATGATAGGCAACATGATGCACTCTCACCATAATAACACAGCATAACCACATCATAATGCATCCTCTATAGCTCGCTATTTGGCAGGACTTATTAAAAGCTCATCCCATGAAAGCAAGCAGCCACTGACTCCAATAGCACCTCAGACAGAAAATCCATAGCTCTCTCTTACTGCAGCAGAAAGATGGTACAAGCAGGCTACCTTTTCTTAATGTGCTTTGGACAGGCCCTCAGAGAAGAGCTTTTGTCCGGCGCTGTTACTCTGATAGACAGGAACACTCAGGCTCTATATGGGCCATGTTTTACAGTCAGGGCTCTTAACCTATTTGCACGCCTTGTATTTACATGCACCAGTTAACAGGAAGTTCTCGGCCTTATGTACACATAAGTAGAAATTTTGTTCATTTTGTGAATTGCACTTAGCTAGTCAGGCAGGGCAGCAGCAAATCACTGGTCCAAATTCCTATTTATTATTATTGTGTATGTTCTTTTTGCCAGGAAAAGGAAGATTAAAAGTCATGATGATTTAGTCCATATTTTTGACTATTTTCAAATATTTAATGCCAGTTTGTAATTTTGACTTTGCAACTTATAGTATAATTTTAACTTCATCATTATTCTGCCATAGTAATTATTTTGACTCAACACTTTAATGACATATAGACTCATTTTGACTAATTTTGACATAGAAAGATAACCTTCTGACTTGTATAATTTTGCCATAGAACTTATGATTTGTATTATAAATTTGATTCAGCAAGTCCTAAGCTTGACTTTTTATTTCATAATTATGATTTACAGTGCCATGCACATTTTTTTTGGTTTTATAATGACTGACCTCTCACTCTATTTTTTCTTCCTTTTCTGGAAAAATATATATATTTAACAGTATTGCCAAGAAAACAGGAGAATAACACCAATTCTGTCTTGAGTTCTGCTATAGCTGGATTTGTGGGTTATTTGGAAATGTCAATGGATTTTCTACAAGAAGCTGCATTTGCATTAGCTGTGTAGGTCGAGCTTCATGATGATGAGATTCGTCCTAAACAATGGAGGGAATTGAAATGCAAATAATTAAGGCAGTTTTGCTTAATGTGGCCTGTTGGCTTTCTTATTAATGACACTGTGATTTAAAACCAGTATTGTCATTATAAGGCCTTTTTTTTTACATTACAATATTTATTGCATTGGTTGGTTAGGGGTTTTCAGGAAATGCCCGATGAATACATTTCAATGAACCCTGGTGAGCTAACAAAAAAATGAGTCACTGTCTCTCCACTATGGCACAATTGATCAATTCCCACACATCAAAAAATAATAATTCAATCAATTTTATTTATTCCTCTAATAATTATACAACATTTTAGCCATTGTTGTAATAGTATCTTGGACAAAAGGGACAAGCAACATACTCTTCTCTCTGGCAAAGTGCATAAAATATTATGTACAGTATTTACTGTAGGTTCTGAAACAAAAATTGTGTTCATGACTACAGGTAGAAATGTTTAACTAATTGACCTTATGGCCTGTCCAGCTCTCCTTCAGCTACATAAAAAGCTCAGCTCATGAAGCCACAGCAAACATGACTGTTTTTGTGATACCAACCATGTTTTTGCATATGAAGACACCAATTATGAGACTGTTTTATTGCTGTTCAGGGCTGTGAACTCAAAAGAAAAAAACACAAGACAGTAAAACATAGCCACGCCAATAAATATCTGTGGCAATAATGCTGACAAGTAAGAATAAAAGAGAGGGTGGGGTCATGTCTGCCTAACCCCCAACAGGCAAATCTGTTATTGTTATGCAGATTTGGTTCAGTGGAGCCCGATTCACCTGGGTTTATTTGATATGTAAGGAGGGAGATTTATTATTTAAGCCTTATATGGTGCCTTTGCAAGTGTCTCTCATATCAAAACACTATGTATTACATGTATGCCCCAAATCTGGCTCACTCTGCAAGCAATTTTTTCATGACTTGACCCTAATACATTTTCCTGCTTTGTGTCTGGTCTTAGCTGCTGTATAAATTATTCAGGAAATGATTGTGGTGAAAAGAGAGGGGAACGTTTCAGTCAAATAATGAGGATACTGGACTGGGGCATCGCTGTAACTTGAGTTTCTTGTGCCTTCGTCGTCAAAGTCGTCAAAGATTTTTGGGTCACATAGGTCTCAAAAGCGATTGTGAGGATGACGATTGCACCCGTTGTAGAACTAGCCCCACAATGTAACACCCCCCCCTCCAAACACACACATACAGACATAACAACCCCTTCCGCCATCTGCCATCCCTGACCCTGTCATTCCATGGATAATGCATTTGACTGAACAGCAGTACACTGAGCAAATACACCACCCTCATGTTCTCATGTCACCCACATAACATGACGAGGAGACAGAGGTGGAGGGTGTGGGTGTGGGTGAAAGGTATCCCAGGTGATGAGGTGTAGAGGAGCTCTCATTTCCTTACAGTCACTGGAAACCAGCTTAAAAAAAACACACAGAGACACACACATGCACACGCTGCTATCAATTCTTTTGCAGCCCAATGAGGGAGTGGGAGGAGGCAGAGAAGGAGGGAAGTGATAAAGAGAGAGAGAGAGAGAGGTGGGAGGGAGTGTGTGTGTCTGTGTGAGAGAGAGAGACAGTAGCCAGAGAAGGAGAGGGAGAGAGGGGGGGTGGAAGGAGCTGTATGGGGCCGTGATATTCTCTCCTTCTGGATGCTGCCTTTCCTCTTCATGGCTTTGTCCCTCCTTTGCACGGTCACCCTGTGTCCCCAGGAGCAGGCACCGGTACACAGACCAGCACTCAGCCACGGAACAGGGGATGAATCAGCCCCAACAAAGAGCCTTTGAGATGGCAGTGTGTGCTTCTGCCTGGAGGGAGGAACGCATCAGGCTTTCCCAGGCAAGCGGCAGCCTGCAGTGTGCGCTTGCTTGAGAGCCAGCCCTCCTTGTCGTTGTGTGTATGTATGAGAGAGGGAGCGTGTATGTCCGTGTGTGAGTGGATGCGTGTGTGGATGTGAGTGAGCAGGGTATAATCGTGTATGTGAGTGTGTATGTGCACACTATCGTTTCCAATCCTTCCTGGAGGAGAGAGGCTCTCCCCTTCACTGGACGCCGAGGTAAGGGGATGACTGATTTTTTAAATTTTTTTAATTTTTAATTTTTACGCTCTTCTAACAATGATGTATCATCATCACCAGAGCCCCATTTCCTCTCTCCACGGTGAGGAGAGTAGGGTAAAGCACGCGGGGGGGCTTAACGTCATTGATAAAGAGCAGGCTCAAGTATACTGTCGGAATAGGCATCAGCTGTGGTGGAGGAAGAGAAGAAGGAGGTGGAGAGGCTGTGAGCAGAATGCAGTGCAGCCAGGTGCTGATGTGGGGGTGAAAGAAGGGAAAAAGGGAAGACTCCGAGGGTTGCTGGATGTATTCAGATGGAATGCATCTCAAAACAGGAGCCCTCACCTTCTGCTCACCCCTTGTCCTCAAAATCCCCACATCCTCTTTCTCCCTCTGTCTCTGTCACCACCGTCTCCAACCTCTATTTCGACTGCTACTACCGTGGGCACAGTAGCTTCCCGCGTGTACTGTTGTGTATTCTAGTGTGTGTGTCTGTGTGTTGGCTGAGTTCCCAGGTGATATTTCTTGTTCTGCTATTGCATGAAGATTCAAGTTGCACATGAGAGGAGACTAACATATCACATATTTGTGTAACATTTACTTTCATTAGTAAATGTAATCATCAGAAAACCTGACCTGTCAAGTGTGGGAGGCGATGTTTGTACTGTGTTTGACTCAGAGAATTTGAGACATAAAAAGCAAGGAATCTGCTCAGTGTTTTTGAAAACAGGCCTGAGAAGGCTTTCTATTAGATGCAAAACCCCCAGAAAAAATCAATGAAGGGTTGAGGAGTTTTAAAGACGTGTATAGATTTTTTTTGTCCAGTCGCACCTTTTATATCATCAGTGTCACAACATTCAGACTCTTGCTACCAAAAACTATGTCCAGGCCCTTTCTTTGACTCAAGTTTTTGTGACCTGGTGTTATCCAGGCATCTGCCACACTAACATCAACACACACACACACACACACACACACACACACACACACACACACACACTCTAGTCTCTGAAATATTGTTTTAATTTGTGCAGTTTGTAATACTGATGATGATGATGTAACTAAGGTCCAGTCAGTCTTGAACTACCATGTGTTTGTGTCTCAGGTTACTCATATATATTCAGGCAGGAGAAGGTGGGGTAGTGGGTAGAGGGGGTGACAGAGAAGGACTCTCTGGTGCATGCACACACACTGATACGCACACAGCTGAACATCTGCTTCACTGAGGGTGATATGTAAACTCGGACATCTTCTGAAGTTCAACACAAACTGGCAGGACAGACTCTAGCTCACGCTCTGGGACACTGATGGGACAGGAACTGATAAGGACCTCTCTCACACACACACATATACACATCACGCACGTGTAGGTGGTACATCACTGTCGCGTGGCCCTGCTGCTTTCACAGTTGTTTTCAGTAATGCTTGTCTCATGTTGATGTCAGCTGAAGGAGGGGACACCGTGCATTACCAGCTTAGCATAGCCACCGGCCATGGGACGTCAAGCACTAAGGATTAAAACTCTGAGTCCAAATTAGGACAGGATGCTGTGTATCTCCTCTTTGGGTTGAAGCAGCACCCATGCTGGGTGACAGAGGAAGACGGCAGAGACGGTGCTGTAGAGGATTGGCGGTTAAAAATGGTTGGTGTTTTGTCCCTGGGAGAGACACGCTGAGGCCTGGGCCAGAAAAAACATAAATCAAAGCTTTCAAAAGCACATGCGCGTATAGTAAAGCTTGCACTGAGGCCCAGTGCATCAATAAATTAGACCCAAGAGAGAAGAGTTAGGCTCATACCATTGGTCTAGGCTGATCATATGTCTCTATCAGTGCAGCATCAAATTGTTCAAAGCACTTGTGAGAGCCAAGAGGATCTTTAATTAACCAGAGTGTTGGTCAGTGCTGCATTTCCTTACTCTCCAGACTCTAGCCTTTAGTATACATATTGTTAGACTACGCAGAGAAGAGTTAAGAGTATGCTTTCCTAGTGATGTGTCAGCATCAGTACAACATCCCATAAAAGCCCCCAGGACACAAGAAGTGCTGCTTTTACAATGTCATTATGTTAAGGTGTTTGGAGTAGATAGACGCTGTAGCTTTTACTGCACATTAATGTCCATGCTCCTCGCTGCAAGGGAAGAACAAACTAGTTTTCTTGTCCATTTTTTCTCATCTGGAAGAATCAGTGACAATATGTCAGGTGACAGAATGATGTATGTGCTCTGTTGATGCAACTGTCCTGTCCTCAAATCCCCTTCACTGTGACTTGTTTACTGCAGACAAAGCTGCCCAAGATGATGGAGAAAAGAGGTTACATCTCCAGATCGGACATTGTGCCACTACACGGGGCATTGAAAAATGTAGAACATTAATTTTAAGCTTTATATACACCTCTTCACCTTTTGCACACTTTCCTGTGTTGTAGATTTAATTTTAAATGGATAAAATTTCCATTTTTGTCCATCAAAGTTAAAGCAGACAAGGGGTCTGAAAACTTTCTCAATGTCGTGTACTCAGCATGTTCTTTATTCGTTTCCTTTCTGTCCTTTCACTTATCTCCTTCTCTTTTTCCGTCACTACATCTGAGGGTCCAGATTCTCCTTTCCTCCCCCCCTCTTCCTCCTCTATGTCTTGACCTCTCATTTCTTGTTTCCTCCTGTCAATGTTAACACAGGACTGATGTGTACTCCTGCGCAGATGTCTGCCCTTGAAGAACTGACAGCCTGCATTTTTGGCACGGCAATCATATTTTAGAACACACTTTAAATCCCCAGGCCTTTTTTTTACCCATTCACTGCACAAGGAAAATGACAGACAAGCTGTTTGATCAGAATCGCAGTGCCCTGTGACTTCAAACCATTTTTGACTTAGACTACTTTATACTGAGGTTTGAGTGAAAGCCGACACATGACACATCGCTGCAAGTTATGTGACATTTGAAATACCCCAAGATATGACACAATCAATGAACTCTATGTGTGAATATGGGTCATCCCTTTTTTTTTTTATTATTATTATTTGCACTCACTCTGCACTTTAAC
Organism: Rachycentron canadum; assembly: GCA_038496675.1. Classification (NCBI taxonomy): domain Eukaryota; kingdom Metazoa; phylum Chordata; class Actinopteri; order Carangiformes; family Rachycentridae; genus Rachycentron; species Rachycentron canadum. Next base: position 14,701,302 of record CM076661.1, read on the forward strand.
TTCCTTTGTCACATAACTGTTTATAAACTATAAGCTATACTGAAACTAGCCCATATTGTTTACTTCACATGCCCTTGGGTATGCTCTTACATTGTGTCCATAACTCTGCGTGGTGCTCTTTTTTTTTTTTTTTTAGAGATACAGATACACAGAGGACTAAGAAAGCATTTTTTTTGTTCTCTAGAAAAAACTGGCACAGAACATCTTCACCCCATTTTACTCTTAACCCCCAGACCCCCTGAGGCTCTGAGTGGCTCCTTTAATTTTGTGGGCTTATGATTTTAATGAATTACTTTCACAACGATCAATTGGTGTCAAACAGGACTGAGAGTCTACAGACGTGCTGGCTGCTCCATGAGGCTTAGACACCACAGTGCTTAGAGCTAAATGATGTCATCATGCTAACATGCTAACATGCTGTGCTAATGAGCACAGCACACGAAATACAGCTGAGGCAATGGGGATGCATGATTGCATGTATTTGTTCCTAAAGCAAAGTTTAGGACCAAATGAAATTTGATGGCGCTGGATGAAAAGTTAAGAGATAAACAAAGTGATTATGATTCATCCTGAAGGGGCACATGAATGTGATCCAAATTTCATGGCAACTGATCCAATTGCTGTTGAGCTATTTCAGTCTGGACCAGAGTGCTGCATCGAAAGATCCCAAGCCGCTAGCATGTCTAAAAAAAGCAAAATTGTGCTTGTAAGTGTAGCCACATTTGTGACACTACAGAGGTAGTAAACGCATGCCATTCTCCAACACTCCTTATATTCCAAGTGCTTAGTTGTGCATGATGTATCAGACCGCTAGCATGAAATATGCATGACAGCAACGTGTTATTCCATGTCATTGAAGGCAGCTTATTACATCACTTGTCGTCTCCTATTGACAATCCTTCTATGTCTGCAGAGGTGACTTCAAAGAGAAAGCAGACATCAACTTAAATCATAAACACTGCATTTGTTCTGCCCGGTCACGTCCAGTGCTTTAACAAAGCACAAGGAAGAGATGACCAACCAAGAACACCCCCCACCCCCCTGTGAGAGGCAGTCTCATTACACTCAAAGGGCAAAACGGTCATCATAATGAAGCTGATAGAAGAGCAATCTCTAAGCCCTCCACACTGCACTGCAGAGTCCAAAAACAGCAGTTAAGACCTCGATGCTATCTACACCACTATGAAATAGATGTAGCCCCCTGTAAATCACTATAGCTGGATTATACTTATACGTGCGCTGACAAACACAAAAAGAGGATTACCTCATCTCCATCGTCTCCCACCCTCACCTCACTATTTGACATGAATCCTGTACAAAATAAACACGTGTCTGATGCTGGGGGGGTGATGTGTCCTAAAATTAGATCAGTGAAGGACTGAACACCACACTAATCCTGTGAGCACAGTCACCTGCACACTGTTTCTGCATGTACGCCAACAAAAAAAGGTAGAAGCAGAAATCAGGGCAAATAGGGGAGAAAAAAAATCATTCAACAGAGCTCGGAGCACTACCATCGAACAAATCCAATATCTCTCTTATCTCTCGATCCCCTCCCACTCATCCACAATTCCTGCTTGGGGTGATTTGAGCATGAGAGGAAGGCAAGCATGTCCTCTCCTCTTCTGTCATGTTGTCTGTGGGAAACATATGGATTGCCTGGTTATATTTCTGCATGGCATGAGAGGCCTGCCAGGTCAAGACTCTCCATCCAGTCGGAGGGTAAGGCTGCGATTGGACCTTCGTTTGAGCTTGGGACAGGGGTGGGATTAGTTTCTTTCTTACAATTTGAATGCCTCATCATCTTTTTTATAGGTCTGTGTTTAGTCAGACCTCTTAAGCAGATTTGCTACAAACAGCTTTTTACTCATGTGATTTCCCTCCTCTCAATGACCAGATTTGTGCGTTTTCTGGTCATGTATTTGGATCCATTAAATTTTTTGTTCCCGCAAACAGTTGCAGAGATGGAAATATCTAATGTAGCACAATTTTTTCGACTGACCTCATCCTCTTTGGCGCTTCATATCCCTGACAGCAGCTGGCTGAGTTTTGCCTCTGCACTATGATAGATTCAAGACAAGCCACTGAGGCATAGGGTCAAATCCCTGAAGTTTTGAAGGATGTGACCAGAAAGTGTAATGTGCACTGTGCAAGTTCAGTTCTGTGCATTTGTATTATACAACAGGCCTGGAAATCAATAGCACGTTGTTATCAAGACAGTCATAAGCTTGGCGGAGTCGAATAGGTCAATATAAGGCCAGTTGCATGTGATTAAAGCTTGTAAATCAATAATTGCATCAACATTTCAATTTATTTTGCCGAGGCATGAATCAACAAAGTGTGTGTTTCTACTCGCCTCTTATGTCACAGTGGTTAGTTTATATTTCCAGAGTCTTCAGAGGGAAACGATGGTTGAAAATGAATAATGAATGCTGTGATATGTTCTATTCTCTGCAGCTTTGAACTGATGAAGCTTGATAAAGTACCATACAAAGTAGACATCCTATTTGCGCTGGTATCACCCCATTACTGTTGGCATTGGAGGACTGTAGCAGTTTGCATTTCACTCATGAGTAAATATTGATTGATCTGCTTGTAAAAGATACATGAGCGCTATGTGTAAATATTTGTTCGGGCAATGCCAACATCTGTACGCTGAGCAGCGATCTAAGCAGATAGTCTCTTGTGCAGCAGGGGAAAAAAAGAGCTATCACAATCTGCTTTGTAGCTTGTTTTCACAGGCATTCATTATTCAAAAAGCAGCTACAATTGGTGGTGAATAGCCTTTGTTTGTCTGTGGGAATGGGTTCTTTTTTGTCTATTGCATCCAGGTCTGACTGTAATCTTGGACCCAACTCCTCTCTCTCTATCTCCTGAGAGCCCTCACACCATAATGTCCCTGTCACATGAAATTAAAGTCCTTCCCAGCACCACATTATGTACATAAGGAGCACAGAGTGATATGCTTATGCAACACTTAGCATATTAGCCTTGTGACTGAATTATCCTTGGAGGGTGATATGTCTCTCCAAGAGGTAACCCTCCACCCCCAAGAATTCCTCTGTAATATGGCAGACTTAGCTGATGTGACCAAGTAGGCCTGACCTCCTTTTACCCTCTGGTGATGCAGCAAGGCGAGTGACATGGGTTAGTCACTAGTACACCTCATAACAGGCATCGCTGATGCCGATTAGAGCCATGCTGGTCTGAGGGTGGAGGTGGAGAGTCGAGAGGCTGCCAGCGTGATCGCCTGCTGGGCTGCGGATGGCAGCAAAACTAATTTCCTTTACTCCCACCATTTCACAGTGCATGATGGGAGATTGTATCTGATATTCTTGGGGGAACCTTGTGGGCCTTTGCATTGGCCACATGCATCAGGGCCTTGAAATGCCACGTTATGCTAAAATAAACAAGTGCCTGCAGTCACATTAGCGGCTCTGTGAGGTTGTGCTTAGATTTAAACTTGAGCTAAATGGTCTCATTAGCAAGCTGACATGCTCACAATAGTGCCAGTATGTTAATGTTTGGCAAGTATTTCTTAGTTTAGCATATTGGCATGCTAGTATCCACTAATTGGACTACATGTCGCCACTTGATGCACCTGCTGGTAATTCATTTGTCACGCATTTGTCAGTGAAATCTAAAACTCTAAAAAGAATTAAACTAAAGGAAACTTTCCCCCGTGCTAGTTTTTGACCTTGAAAATGGAATAAAGGAAACAGTCTAATTTATTTGGTTGGGCAAATCCTTTTTCTATTTTTTGGACATAATTTCAGTCATATGCACTGGAGCTCTCTTTTTTTGTCTTTGCTGAGTGCAACATTTTTTTTTAATATATTTCAATATTTAGCAGTAAAGCTGATGTAATGTCATTGGTTTTGAATGTGTTTGGTCGTAAACTGAAGTAACCGATGTGAGTAATACACAGAAGATGAGATGTTAGGATGTATCCTCTAGTAGCTCTCAAATGTGTAGCAAGTTTCACAAGAAACCACCAGGTGTCAAGATATTACATTCTGAACCTCATGGTGCTGCCAGATGAAATGTCAGGACATCGCCAAAGTCAGCTGCCTTCAATGACATGGAATAACATGTTGCTGCCATGCAGGATTTATCATCAGGGAACCATGAATGCCATGGAAATCCATGACATAGTTATAGAGCTATTTCAGTCTGTAGCAAAAGTGGTGGACCCACCAACAGACTGACCAGCAGACTGATAATGCCAACACTAGAGCCACACTATGAACCTGGCTAGATACAAATCATAAGACTTAAATGTGAGTGATTATCTGCCAGTACAGCTGTGCAGCTGAGGAAATGAGGTATAATGTATTTAATTATTCCTCTACACTTGAATGGAAAATAAAGCCCAACATACAATAAACCAGAGTTAGTGGCTCGCTAAATGCAGGACCATCCATCCAAAGATTAAGTGGTTACTGTCCCTGCAATCAAGGGCACACGAGCTACTAATTAGGACAGGAATATGAAAGGGTTGTAAAGGGGTTCTGAAGGATAGTCTGCCATAGTGTATTTGTGCTTGTATATACACACACACTGTATGAATATATATATATTTTTTATTTATCCCATAAGAACCCAGACCCATTTCTCCTCTAAGGAAAGTTAAGGGGGATATAGGACAGACTAAATAGAGCACATAGAACACATTTCTGGCATTTTTTTCAAAATACACCCCCCCCCTCCCCAAAGATCTGAAATGTTACATATATGTTACAACGATACAACAACAAAAAACAAGCTTTTTAAATTTGGGTAGCTGTTCCCCTTGTGGTGACCTGGCACACAGTCCTCTTAGAAATGTTGTTATGGGAACACAAAGTCACATGACCTGTCACATGACCTGTGATGTTCAGCATGTGTCACTTAGGGACTTCATGAGTTAGGGTTATGGGTAAAGCTGTATAAGGAACTTTCCAGGACAATTTAAAGGGCTTGTGACACCTGTGTCACCGTGGGTTCTTATGGGTTAAATATATATATTTCCATATAGCGTGTGTACGTGCATGACTGTTTGTGTCTGTATGTTATGTCCTGCTAATACACTGAAAGCCTGTGGGTGCTGACCAACCCACATGCTCATCAGGAAAAGGGCACAGAGAATGAATAAGTCTTAATTGACCAGATATCCTTCATTACACATGTGCTTACAAATACATCCACTCTCCTTGGAGCTCTTCTTAGAGGCACAAGCTTGTGACAGCCAGCAAGACAGCGTGGGATATATGCATCCCACGTCTGGGATGTCACCATCTAAATATTTCCTCCCACCTGGAAAGAACATCTGCTGTCAGAGCTTCATTTGAATACACCTGGTCAGAGTGTTGACAGTAAAAGCAGAGGGGTTAGTCAGTAATAACATATTTTTAATCACTGGGGCTGGAGAGATTTGCTTATGCTCAAATTTCAAGATTACAGTTCGTTACACATGCTGTATGGGATGTTGGATGTAGTTTATTAAAAGCTGAATATATTTCTCTATTTATCTTAGGCATACTTTGAAGTGGACAGGCTGTCGTCCTCGTGGACCTGAGGATGTTTCGCAAAAAGAAAAAGAAGAGGCCTGAGATATCAGCGCCAAAGAACTTTGAGCACCGTGTCCACACATCATTTGATGCCAAGCGTGGCTGCTTTGTGGGTCTGCCAACACAATGGCAAAGCCTGATAGAGAACCTGCGCAGGCCCAGACCCATGGTCGACCCGTCCAGGATCACAGAGGTGGAACTGAGGCCAAAGAAGGTGGGCCAGACTTTGCATTCAACTCTTTTTTGAGCCAGTAACCTTATCATTAACTGATCACTAATAATTAGCATTTAACCAGGCTCCAATTAAGCTATCACAATGAGTTGTTACTCTGTTGCATACACTCCTGGTTGCTTTGATGTAGAAGTATCCCTCAGGGCCCCAGAGAGACCCTGCAGTCTCAGAAAAAGCCATAATCCTCTGATGACAGTGTGGAAGGGAGGCCTGCTCCCCACCCCATCTTTTTCATTTTCTGATCTATCATGGGGCTGGGCTAATAACCCTGCTGTGTACACTGACTATACAATGTTGAATACTCGGGAGGGGGAGGGGTACAAGATTTATTACTTCAAGCAGGCAATTAATAACAGTCCATAGTGCCTTCCCACAGATGTCAAGCAGACAGAATAAAAAGTGCCGGTACAGCAAAGGAAATGCCAGCGAGTGATAGAGCCTGCAAATCTAAGGATCTTCTATATATCACAAATCATACTGCTGATGCTGTTTATGAAAAAATGGAGAAAACACTGACATTTCATTAACAATGTGATGTGATTAGTGCCATGCAATATGAGAATCGTTATGTCAGCATTTAGATGAGATTTATGTTTTAACAGCATTACCAAGATGAGTCTTTTGTTTCCCACAAGACTCTTGGAATGTGATCATGTTTGTCACTTCAAAAAATTCATTCATTCATTTCATTTGAAAGCATTTTAGTCAAACTGTTATTACAGCATCTTCTAAAATAGGATGTCTCACCAAGGCCATTATCACCTGTCATCCTCTTCTCTCTGAGAGGTGCTGCAGTAGGTGAGATGTCATCTGACCTCTCCCCACTGTGCAGATGTAATGGCACTGAACCAGAGAAACAGGAGAAGTTGTTGACTGGCTGTGAACTGAACATGACTCTACCCTGAGACTGACTAATGACCCACCATGCACTCTCTCTTATAGTTGCAACACTAACACTGTGCTGGCAAAAGATCTTAAAGTTTGTCTGATCATTTTATATCAGGGCAAGTTTAAGCACTTCAAGGCCTGGCTTGTCTGCCAAAAATGCATACCACCTGAAAGGTCACGAGTGCAGATATCTGAGTTTTTTTAAACATGAGTACAGGCCCTGTCTTTGTGGTGCATCTGTTGAAACATTTGCTTGTTATATTTGTCAGTGTACTGTCAGAACTGAAGCCACTGGTGAAATTATTTAAAGTCTTTGAAGAATGACAAAGATGTTCTCTACAGATTCTCAAGTCTAAATTTAACTCGCCTTTGAGCAATTATGTTAGAGATTATGTTAGCCCCATTATTCCTTTCAGTCTGAAATATTTCTATAATGTGATCATGGCATGCACAATGTGATAAACTCCTCTCCTCTTTCAGACCATTGTGCGTGGGAGCATGATCGGTCATGGGGACTACATCGCAGCCATGATCAATGATATGAGTCGTCTGTCTGTGACCAGCTCCAACTCTTTGAGGAAGAGCAGCCCCTCAGCCCGGAAGAGGGCCCAGTCTCTGGGGCGGCTAGGGGAGGTGAACGAAGGCGACACTTACCAGTATGAGGGACTGACCCAGGATGATGAAGACGATGAGGATGCAGGTCAGGACATGTGGAGGGACAGGGCCAGGAACATCCACAGTGAGACTAACACCCCTTACTTGGGTATGAAGAAAAGTATTACTCTGCAACCCAACGGCATCTTGCCAAAGGCCAAGTCCACCTATGAAGTAAGCATCAGTTCCCAGGAGGGACCCTCACAACTGGCTCAGCCCCAGATCATCCCAATGCCAAGTCACGGGGCTTATATAAGCGGTGAGGTGGGCAGCCCTCAGGAGAGAGTCATATGGAAGAGGGATTTCCAGCTGCCAAGGGGAATGCCAACAAATCAAAGACCTATAGCTTGTTTCTACAGCCCAGCTATGACCATGCAGCAACCCCATGGAGATCAAGGGATAGTCACCACGGAGCTCCGACCAAATGTACCGATGTACATGCACCCACAGAACAGCCCCGGGAGGCCGTTCTCCTCCTATGACTTGAAGGTAAGACTGACATTAGAGCAGTTCTTTTGCAATCTTTGCAAACATTAAGTGCACTGATAATACATCATTCATGGAATACACAATATATGTATATTTCTTTGCACATCATTAGTTCTCTGCGTGTTTTTGCATGAGTGCTAAATACATTAAATACAAGTTTTTTGCCAAGAAGTAATCAGGAATCCTTTTCATGCTTAGCTTGTGGAAACTTTACCAAGGCAGCATATTGACTGGCTTTACATTAAAGGTGATTAAGGTTTGGGGGGTTGAATATTTTTATTTAATCCTAGCATTAAAATATGAAATGTGGGTTTAAAGTGCCAGTGGAGTTGTAAAACATAAGCGGTGGTATCTTTGGCAAAATTTCAGCGGGACGCTTAGGTGCATATTGCAACATCTTTACATGGTTCATATCAGGTGAAGTGGATGCAGAGTGAGAGTGAAGGACTTGATTTACATTCAGTTTTAAAGCAGGTCTTGATCTACAGGCAGACGGCCAAGCCCCTCTCAGCTCCCACTCTTAATATTCCTCACCTTTTTTCTCCTATCCTGCAGGCAGAGTCCACGGTGAGGTACCATTCCGGCTTCCTGCCCACTGGGACCAGCAGTCCCCTTGTGGGCGGCATCAGACCCCAGCGGACAGTGCGCTCCTCAGCTAGCTACACCTTGGGTCTGTCTCCTAACATGGGACTGAGGCCTAGTGGGCCAGAACCGTTCCTCAGACACTCTGGATGCCCCAACCCCCCTTACCCCAGGCAGGACAGTCCTTCCCAACCACGACCCTCCCCTACAGGCTCACTTGCCACTAGTCCCCCCGGCACCTGCTCCCCTGCTTTTAGACCCCCACAACACCCTTCACCTAGGCCACCCCCAGACCCACCCAAGGTGACCCATGAACAATTCAAAGCCGCCCTACAGATGGTGGTAGACAAAGGTGATCCACGGTCTTACCTGGAGAACTTTGTGAAGATTGGGGAAGGCTCGACTGGGGTAGTGTGTATTGCAACAGAGAAGCACAGTGGCAGGCAGGTAGCAGTGAAAATGATGGACCTGCGGCGGCAACAAAGGAGAGAGCTGCTGTTTAATGAGGTACAGTACCCAACCTGGATCAAAATGACTTCCAAAAACAAGTATGAGGAAATGTTTTAACACATACTGAAATGCAGTCTTACTTAGGGAGACTCAGTGGAAAGTTAAGGTCTGGTGTACTTTATGGTTTAGGTTTTTAAGGCTTTCTTAAAAGGCCACTCAATTTTGTGTATGTCTGTATTTAAACAGACACCAATTTTACACACGAAAATCTGATTATCTCTTATGAAACATGTCTTCTGTGGCTTTGGAGGGAGCTGTTCAAAGTCTGAGAAAATAACCCTGATGATGTCATCTGAGTTATCTCATTTTGGCCATAATAAGTCGGAAAACATTGGGTACTTACCAGAAAAGGAACTCTAGTGAGTATGAAGATGCGACTGAGCTGAGCTGATGCTACTGGAGCTGGATCCGTGCTAGTCCTCTGCTGTATTGAATTCTTTTTTGGGGACATTTAATCCTTTATTACAGGCAGTAAAGAGATAATACCCCTAAGCTACAGGAGGCAACTGCGCTGCATTGATTCTCACCATTCTTTTTTTAATCTTTTTCTCAAAAGTCCCCTTACTTTATTTAAGTGCTACACCAAATGGCTGAAGTGCCTCTTTAGAGTTGGAGAACTAAAATTTGGCAAAATTGACAGTCAATCTTTTGTTATTGGTTTTAATGAGAATGTTTTGTGCTGCAGGTGGTAATCATGAGAGACTATCAGCACAGGAATGTTGTGGAGATGTTTAAGTCTGCCCTGGTGGAGGAGGAGCTGTGGGTTATCATGGAGTACCTGCAGGGCGGCGCACTAACCAACATCGTGTCCGAAACAAGGTATGAGTACCACTATAGAACATCCTAGCCCCTCTTCAGGAAACTGCGTTTGGTGCAGTGTGTCTAATTATGATATCATGTTTAATAACTAAACCAACCACAAGGGGGTAGTGTGGTATCAACCTGTGATGATGCCGCCAGCACAAAGTCTGTCATTCAGTCTTGCACTTCAGGCCTGCTGCTTTTCTCAAGAGGGGGATAATAATTTAATAACATAATCGAATGTGCATGTCTAGGTGACATGTGGAAAGTCAATTTTGGGTGTAAATTTGATTTCCTTGTGCTGTCGCATTGTTCGGTAGCACATGAATCAAAAATGAGGAAAACATATCAAGCAGTAGCAAGGGAATTTTGTTGGGGTGTAATTGTTTTGAGCTGTCAGCGTGTTTTATATTATTAACAGATGGCTGGCTTGATCCCCATAGTATGACCTCAGGGTTAGATCGCTTGACTCAAAGGGATGAAAAATTCCTCTCAAGCCAGATGACATATAAAATGAGCCAGCTGTCACAGCCACTCCTTATCAAGGATTAAGATAATCAGTATATTGACAGAACAATCAGAGATAAGGCTCCTTTGCTTTTTCTGTCTGTTTATTCCATTAATAAACAGATTAAATATCTATATTAATAATATAAATATTATAAATAATATAAATATAAATAATATAAATATATAAATGCTGGACATTTTTTTCTAATATAGTTTTATGTGAATTTTATATATAAAGAGAGTCATGTGTGGGAGAATTATACTCTTTATCATTGCATTTAATGTGCAGTGATACATGAATTTTGACTTGATTTGTTGTAACTCGTGAAATGTTAATGCAAAGCCTGTGTGTGTTGTCCTGCAGGCTGAGTGAAGAGCAGATTGCCACAGTGTGTGAAGCTGTTCTACAAGCCCTGGCCTATCTCCATTCACAGGGAGTCATCCACAGAGACATCAAGAGTGACTCTATACTGCTCACATTAGATGGAAGGGTATGATATGATCTTTCTTTCTTTCTTTCTTTCTTTCTTTCTTTCTTTCTTTCTTTCTTTCTTTCTTTCTTTCTTTCTTTCTTTCCTTCCTTCTTTCTTTCTTGCTTTCGTCCTTTCTTTCGTCCTTTCTTTCTTTCAATACCAAGGTCTGTCTCTTGTCTCTCACAGGTAAAGCTTTCAGACTTTGGCTTTTGTGCTCAGATCAGTAAGGACATCCCTAAGAGGAAGTCTCTAGTGGGGACACCCTATTGGATGGCTCCTGAAGTCATTTCCAAATCACCATATGGCACTGAGGTGAGGAGGCGCGCATTCATCTCTTACTCATGCTGGGTTATACTGGTGATCTCAATCATGTACCATAAATGCCAGCAGTGTCAATCTGCTAAAGGATCTGTTACATGATTTTAATGTGCAATGGTGCACCAGGTGGATGTTTGGTCGATGGGTATCATGGTGGTGGAGATGGTGGATGGAGAGCCCCCATACTTCAGTGAAACCCCTGTAGCAGCTATGAAGAGGCTGAGGGATGAACCGGCTCCTACTGTCCGAAACGTCAGCCAGGTATGAGAACCGTGCGCACACACACACACACCCAAACGCAAATAGTTTACAGGAAATACTAGTTTATGTGTCATTAAAGACTTCCAGCTGCTTGTTAGTAGTGTTACTTTTACAATCAAAGTAGTTACTGGAATGATTTATTGACATGAAAATATATGTACCCCTTTCTCTCTGGTCCAGATATCCCCAGTTCTAAAAGACTTCCTGGACCGTATGCTGACTCGTGACCCCCTAGAGCGGGCCAGCTCCACTGACCTGCTGGAGCATCCCTTCTTGCTGCAGAGCGGCTCACCTCAGTGCCTGGTCCCACTGGTAGAGCAGTACCGCAAACGCATGTCCCGCTGCTGACCCCTGTGGGGCTCCAGGTTTCCTACACCCGCCTTCAGTCTGACCTGTCCAGGCCCCGCACCAGGGTCCAACTCCTCTAGCACCCAAGGCAACGGGAGATCAGCTCCAGAGAAGCAGACCCAGACAGCATGTTGCTGCCAGAGTGATGGCAGCAAGACAGACAGCAAGTTTGGTTGACAGACTCCGCATGGTCTCAGGCATGAGAGAAGCACTTTAGGAGTCAGTTAAAGGCAGCATGCAATTCCTCACCTCTCAACTCGGTTCAACCGAATATTGATTGGCTTCCTGTAACATTCAGTGTGATCCAACACAACACAACATGGTGCATATCAACTGATAGCAACAATCAATATTTCACATAACTGTATGTAATGAACACGTGCTACTCTAAAGATCCTTTATAATGTTCATAGTGGGAATTGTTGCTGTGTAAAGCTTATGAAGCTGATGTTAGGCTCAAACCACATTAGCTCATTGTGACATTATTGAGGAAGAATAAAGTTACCTCTGCACACTCACCCTCTCTGCTGTGGAAACTGGACAACAACCTGGTCGGTACACCACACAAACACTGATAGTAGACTCTTTGCATGGCCAAATGGAGGCACACCTGGCCTGATGTGAATGCTTGAATATGTACCAAACTGGGAAGTGAAAGACAATTCTCCTTTATTAGCATAATAAATGGGTAGATGAAAGCCCAGCTGCTATTATTGGGCTATTGGAAAATCACCAGTACCGTATTCCTCTTTTTCATATTTATCCTTTATTTCCAAAAGGTGTTGTGGGTTGTTTGTATGATGTGAAGTTGCAAATAAGGTTTCATTATTAAGTATGGACTTGAAACATAAGCAGATAAATTAATAATGTAAATAGAAAATACTGACTATTAGGTCCTTACACCTGCTGATTCACTGCAGTAAATTATATGATATGAATTCAAAATTTAACTTTTCGTTACTGAAATGTGTGTTTAGTTGTATGTGTGTATGTGTGCGTGTGTGTGCATGTGAGCACATGGGTGCGTGTGCGAGGCAACATCTCAGTGTTTGCTTCTGATACAGCCCTCTTTGTATTGTGACAGACTTTTTAAAAATCACAAGATGTGTGTGTTGCTCCTCAAGATGTGTATGACTGTATTTGCATTTGTTTGCCTAGATAAAGCACACAGGTCTGGCATGTGATGCTGCAGGACGTCTACCTGCTGAGAAACACTTTGCACATAGTCTTTGTATTCTGACACGGATACATGTTGACATGTTTCATGTATTTCTATCTCTGTGTGGATCATTCATGAAAAAGAGAATTACATATTTTAATTTTGTATAAATCAATAAATGATGCATATTGAATCGGAAATTCATTTAACCCTGGCATTTTCCTCACATGCTCATGTGTATTCATGCATGAATACAAGCTGAATATGCTGGTGTTTTAAAGTATTTATTCGGTATTCAGCATGAATCATACAGTGCACAGTCACTGAATATCTTTAAGCAAAAGACGTGCAATATTTCTTATAAACACAGAAGCAATATCAAATACATTTAATTCCATACAATAAAAATCTCATATGTGAAATAAAAATAATTATTCTTAGTAGCTCACACACTGATATTATGTGAAATCATTATAAATAATTTCAAATATAGAATAGCAAAATTATACGCAGCTGTATGCAACTGGACAATTAGCTTTAAATTTCTTGTTGAAAAAACAATAAACTGCAACACATTATCATTTGTCTCAATAAATATTATATATACTAAATCAACCAAACTGCAATGTCAGAAATTTAAGTGCTGTAAAAATGTCACTGCCAGCCTCTTCTGCTGTTTGACACTGTCCTTGATCTAATCGAGGGCAGACTGAGACGAGCAGCTTTCAAACTCACACTTCACTCCACTGATGCTGTCGACGCTCGGCTGACTGTTGACCTGTTGATGTGTGTGTGAGAGAGGGAAGGTTTCTGAGCGGGACATCCTCCCTCTGCCGTTAGAGGAGCTTGCCGAACAGTCTATCACCATCCTCATGAATTCTGGTGCCGTGAATCGACGCAACAATCTGGTCCCCAGGCCGATGAACCCCGGTGCGCGGCTGGGGATCTTGCCAGACTCCATCTCCCCTCTGGCAAACAGCAGTTTGTTGTGTCTACCGGTTGGCCCAAAGCTTCCCTTCTTCTGCTGCTCTCTCCTGCTTGATGGAGCTATGTCATCAACCTCTCCTTTCTGTGATTTGACATTCTCCTCAAGTGCACTCATGGGCTGACTCTTGCTGTTTAAAAGTGGTTTTGGCACTGAGACAGTTTTGTCAGCATCATTTGTCAGGCCCCGGGTGTTTCCTTGACATTCCATCTTGTCTATCAGGCACCTCTCATCCTGTAGTGAGGCTCTCTTTAATTTGCTGGCCGACAGGCTCATGTCACGCACATCACCCTGATAGGACTGCTTTCTACTGCTCAGAAGGTCCAGGTTAAATGACTTTGCTTTTCCCCAGATAGGAAAACTCTCTGGTGTTTGCTTTGTGCGTCCAGTGTCTCGGCTGACATCTTTCTGGCTTGGCTCAGGCAGAGAGTTCAGTGTTTTAGTTGCTTTTAACTCTCTAAGTGGGCAGTTTTGTAGTTGTTTGGCAGTAAAGAGAACACTGTGGTCCCCCTCAGTTTGAGTTTTCTCTATCTGAGGAGGCAGAGCCCAGCTGTGGCGATGGTTATCCTCTTGAGACTGGCTCCTGTGACACTTGAAGCGGTGCCACAGCCCACTGCTAAGCCCACTGCTATCTCCAATCTTCATTTGTCTCTGAAATACCCCAGGCAGTTGATCATCATTATTTAACTGCTTGGAGAACCTCTCTAGAACATGCCTAGGGAGCCTGTTGGGCAGCCGGTACTCTCCTTCACCAATGGTACCCGCATCAGTAAGTGGATCATCTGTGCTAACACCTCTCCTACAGGGAAAGTTCAGAATCTGGACGCACTGGTTGTGTCCAAAAAAGTTTGCCACCTCAATGGCTGAGTGACCGGCATTATTGGTTCTGTCCAGCCTCAGTCCCAGTCTTTTGAAAGCCCGGACCAGGAACTCCAGAACCTGGCTGTGCCCAGAAAAGGCAGCATACATGAGAGCACTGTTACCCCAAGCATCAGAGATGTCTGGGTCTGCATTAAACTGCACCAGAAGCTTGACAACGTCCAGGTGACCCATCTCACAGGCATGGCTTAGGGCAGTGCGACCATCCTCATCCTGGCAGTTGACATCGGCTCCTTTCTCCAGCAGCAGCCGGGTGAACTTGGCCCTGGTCCCAGGGTCTTGCAGGCAGGCAGCATACATGAGCGGGGTGCGGCTGTTTTCTGTCTTTGAGTTGATGATGCGTCCATCCAAGGCATCCAGGATGAAGCGCGCAAGGTGGACTTTACCTCCATGCATTGCATCTAGGAAGGTCTTGGTGCCAGAGCCCTGGCGCAAATCTTTCGGTCGCATCATTCTTGAACAGCCAGTTGTGGAGCCAAGCCTTCAGGTGTGCTGAAAAAGATACTGACAAATCGGGAGAGAAAGTGTGTTGCAAGTTCTCCAAGGCTGCCTGTGTTGATAGTGAGTGCATTTACCTCAGAGTAAGACTCAGAGAGGAGCTGCCAGTGTTTTTATACCTCCCTCTCCACATGCCCTCCCCACGTTGCCTAGGAAACAAACATCTGAGGACCATTATGCAGTGGCAGCATCCATTCAGCCAAAGCACTCTCTGCCTGGAGAGAAAAATATGCTATTTGAACAGAATAATTACTCAAGGAGAAAAACATGGCCAGTGTTTTTCATGTGAGGTTAACCTAAATGCACCATTTTCACTTTTCTGTGGTGCAAAATTTACTTAATTAACAAATTCCTGCCGTTGAGGAGTCAAATATAGAAAAGGACAATCCAGTATTTTGCAAAACCTATGAATAGTGCATTATATTGCAGCCCATTTACATTCAAGACTATATTGTTATCAGGACTCTTACCAAAAGTTTGATTGAAGGCTGAAGCCTGACTTTGAGAGCTTCAAAGAGAGGAAGATAAAAATGAAAATTAAGCTTTTCTCTTCTCAACATGCCTTTTAAACGCTACATCCATCCTTCTACGATGTGTGGCTGCTTGTAGTTTGCTTCACCCATAAATAATTATACAGTGCAACAAGTTCAAATTATGCAACTTCAGTGTGCTTACACTTTCTCAAGGTTTCATAATAATGACTTTGCCTGCAGGGTTTTTTTTTTTTATTTTGTTTTTTTTTTTTACATGAAACATAGTAAATTCAGTGAACTCCATAGGAAAAAAGCAGTGAAAGTCTTAATTTATTATCTTATTTTGTGACATGAGACTAAAAACAATGGCCAGCTGAAGGGATGTGACTACACTGTGACTACACCCAGCTACCTTTCATCACTTGGATTAACCATCAAGACCATTGGGCATTATTTGATTTATTGCTTTCTGAAGAAACAGTAAAAAAATTTAAAAAAAGTAAAATTCCCAAAATGATTAGAAACTGCTCACCTAAACTGTTGACAGTCTAAAATATAATAGTGCTGGCAAAACTAGTGTAGGCTATGTATAGCTACCCTTTTGTCAAAGCTTGTGTATAAAAAGTGAGAAGGACCTTTCCAAAGCTGTTTCTCCTCCACAAGACCAGAATTTCATTTTAATTGCTAATATAAATCTCAGCAGGGCCAAAACTCCAAACAGTGGAGGTGAGAGAAAGATTGCTGGGGTTCCACCTTCCTCGCTGTTCACCATCCGGCTTCATCAAACCCTCAGCAGGTCCTCATACAGCACCAATAGCCATGCACTCGTCTAAACACGGAGGAAATTCATCAACAGACCAACCTCTCTCCTGGTGTCCTTCACTGGATGGAAGCTATTCTGTTAATACAGACATATCTTTTTCATTATGAAGTCTTATCATTCCAACCTCTTTTTATAACAAGGTCATATCATGCCAACATCTCAATATGTTTAAGTTCTTCTAATGCCAGAGATGGAACATAGGAACAGATTTGTCTTCAGTGTCTGTAGGTGATACACAGGTGATATGCTCTCAGGATTTATGCTCTGCCTTTGAAGCATAGTCTGTTTAATATCTGCAAAATTTTGCCGATGAATCGTCATTAGAGCTGAAAGAAATTAGAAAATTGTATTGTATAAAATGGCAACTCGACATGATTTTATGTTTTGTGCTTTTTGTTTTCTGCTGCAAACCAGCAACTCCAGAGTAAAAGCTGCTGCATCGACAGGCACATGGCGCAGGCATTTTTTTGTCATCCTGTTGGCTTGATCGAGTCTACTCTCCTCTGATTGCTGAAATCTTTTACTGTATGTTTCTCCCCATTTTGTATTGTTAAATGCTGTGTGGCAAACATTAGCATTAACAACTCTTTACATAGTAAGAGCTTCAACAATTGCTGTATTTACAAGACAAGAGGATATGATTCATCCTCTGAGCAGTGCTACTTCTTCACTGAAGACTGGACACCAGAGACTCGGTATCAGAAAGTGAAAAGATCGTCTAAGCTCAGGTAGCCAGAGCTCAATGGTTGGCATGCCAATGTCAGCAAGAGAAAATAAGTGATAGAAACAGAAGAAGACAAGGGGGTTGCTTTGGCGACAGCTATTGAGTAAAGGGAGTAAGTGTGATGGTGAAAGTGCAACGTTTATTCTAGACTAGTGAGCAAACAGCTGTTCATGCTAATGTTAAAATGTACAGATTGATCCTTTTTTACAATAATTGAAACTATCTAGAGTTTCAAGAGGTTCAAATTAACATTTTGAAAGAGGAAGCAGTCCTTAATTTGATACATGTATGTGTTTAAAGTGCTACATCACCGGCTCATGACTGTGACTGGAAATTACTTAGGTCACCTATCACAGAAATAACACAGAGCACAATTTTCATACCACTGAGGTTGCTGATATAATTCTTTCTCTGTCTGCTACACAAATTTGATTAGACCCCTATTTCCTGTCTGTTGCACTTTACAGTATACTGATAAAGTCCAAAAACATCTCAGCAGAGTTACATCCTAGAGACTCCATCATCAGTCTGGTGCTGTTGTATCACTTGGATGGTAAACATACAACAAATAGGACGCAACCTCTGGGATAAAACTGATAAAACAGACATTGAGTGTTGCGCAGAGTTTGATAACATTTGTGCTCACCATGAGACTTCTTATCAGGTGTTCCAGTTTGAACACTCTGAGACTTAGGCTGTTTCAGAGGACAGTTCATCCACAAATAGATCTGAGCTGTCTGGACTGCATACATCCTCACAGGCAGGCTGCAAGCTGTGCTTGAGTTATTGTGTTGGCCTCAAGACTTTTGGCTATACTGCTGATTATCTGTATGTGGGGTGACATTTGCTCAGGTTTAATAGACTATCTAGTCCTGAAATATTTCCCAGGGTATGATTATCTGTGCACTATATATATCTTTTTATCTAATCTTTATTTTAAGCTTTTAAGCACACAGAATAATTACATTTTATGATGAATATCATTTTCCTGCTTTGATTGTGAGGCATGCGTCATTTACATGTATTACTTCACACCCAGGAGTGACTATTGATTAGTAGCAGTACTTAGTTATTGATTACAGTAATAGCAGTATATTGTGAAAGACCTACAGGAATCACGATCACTATGCCTGTATGCATGATATAAAACCACTCTACTGTCCATTCACTGAATGTGAAAAATGGACTGGGCAGAAATGAATGAAATGTGGACGAAATATTCTGAATCTGAATGAGTTGGTGCCATGAGACTTGTTAATTGGACAGATGTATGCAGTAAAGCAGAGATGTCATGGTAAATACCTGATCTCCCATTCATTGTGGCCCTGGCCCAGGCATCAGCCACTTTGAATGCGTGATTAGGAATTAAAGCTTGTGTCAAGTTAAGGTGTTATCCACAGACCTGAATGTCCTAATTAGTCTCTGGAGAGAATGCACTTTCAGTGCCACAAAATCAACAAGGTTCTTCCAGAAAAACTTGTAAATGGAAACAAAACACTAAACCCCCTTGGTAACTCCACTTAGCTACTAACACCTGGGACTAAATTATCGTGTGAGCACAAGGTAGGAAGCGGCATATATTCGGGACCACATTCAACAAGGCCCATTCATTGTAACTAAATATGTTTTCATACAAGTGACTCAACATGCCCTCAACCTCTACGGACTACTTCATCTTCTCCCTGCTAATTGAGCACACCTGAGAATGACATGGTTTAGGCTATCACTTGCCACTGTGAAAAACAGGATGTAGCTTGTGGTGACCTTTACTTTCCAATAACATGAACAAATTTGCTACAAGAGAAAAATTGGCAGCTAAGGCACAATTAACCTAATCAGTTTGTCTAACTTGAGAAGATGTGGTCGTGTTGAAATATCGAAACACAATCTGACTTTTGTTTCCTCACAGTTATGCAACATCTTAACTCAGGTAGCTCTGTCATTTGAGCAGCGGGGATAACAACTCCTACAGGGTCAAAAGCACTAAATTGATGCATATTCATATTCAACATAGAACAATCTTGTGTCTGTGTGTCCATTCAGTCCCTCTAATGCCCTTTGAGTTGATGCGCAGCAGTCTTAGGTTGAATGGAGATTTCACACACCTTCTGTTCTAGGAAAGAGGCAGCAGCTGGCATGCTGTCAGTGTGTAACCATGGTGTGTTTGTATCATGGTGAAGGTTGAGGTGAGGCCACTGTGGTCGTCCTGTAGCAGAAAACAAATGTCAAGTTAAACGGTAAAATCTTTAAATAAACTTTCACGAAAGTCACTTTGCTGTTGTCTTCACTGTTTATTTCCAGAGGATAAAAACTCACCAAAGGCAGTCACTGCTATATTTTTTATTTTCGTCAAGACTGATATCGAGGCAGACTGAAGATAGCGAGGCAGAGCTGGATGAGAGAGGACAATTACATAGAGTTACAGGGTTGCAGCTGAAGACCCTGACAGCACCCCAGGAGCTGCCAGTCTCAGGGGCTACTGATATGTTATTGGCCATGAGGCGGGCCCTTTGCTCGCTCTACTCTCATCAATTATCGCCCTGACTCAGGCTTGCCAGGCTGCCACAACCAGATGGGAAACAGTAGGGCATTCTTTCAGCCGTCAGATTTAGGGGACTCTAATATCAGTTGTCAGAATGAGACATTTTGGACAACAGAGAATTAGCACTGTGGCAAGTTTGCCACAGCCAAAAAGAAGAGAGAGAGAGGGGAGGGGAAGCAGCGCTGTAGACAGGAAGCAAAACATTTAAAAAAGAGGCTTGCAAGACCGCATCTGAAAATACACAACATAGCATGTCTGAGTGTCCCAGTAATCAGACTTGTCACTGGTTTCCTGTTGAACAACAGCACTTGGATCTGTGTCAGCTATACCATTTGCCATCCTGCGCCTCTGTGCTATTTCCTATGAGCCACCTGTACCCCTCCTTAATCTATCAGGTCTGATGGAAATTCCTCCCCTGCAAGGATGTGGAAGAGATAGAGGAGCAGAGAGCTCCCTCTCCATCTGCTGCCTGACAGCCCCTATTTGTGGCCTTGCAGGCCCGCTCACCTCTGTCAGCTCAATAAATTGTACAAATGGATAACAAATGTATTTGTTTGATGGCCACATTGTGCGATATGGGTGACACTTAGCTGCACCTGGAGTAAAGGTCTGTCACACAGTCACATCCACAGGAGAGGCTGCAACAAACGGCCAAGTTCATCACTTTATGGACTTTGATTTAAAAGGAAACCACCTAGGATGATTTCAACAGTTCATTGATTTTACATATAGTATTATACAGCACACCTCTGTGTATTAATATGCTGAATTTAGAGATGACGGATGACAACGTTAACAACTGACCAAGACCACATCACTCAAATATCACCTCAAGACACAAAAGCTGAGTGAATGACAACCTTCTGTTTTCCCTGGAGGAACTTCACTTCTTTTTAAATGAACTAATGGCCCTGAAGCTCACAGCTATCCATTTTCTCCCCCACATGCTCTGCCACTCATGTTGTTCTGCATTCACCTGGTCATACTGGCTGTCGCCCTGAGTAAAAGCAGTAAGTCTCATATGAAATGAGCCCTCTGTAAGACTGTTATTACTTTGAAAGGAGGCACTTGGTGACTCACCTGCTTTAAGTGCATAACATAAAATGCACGTAGTCATGACGTTGTGGGTGTTACTGTGGTTCATAACCTTTTCCACACCCACTGCATCTGTCAGCTGTAGCCCCATGGAGCTGAAATGCAAAAATAAATAAATACATAAATAACAAGAGAGGGTGAATTGATGATTTGGTTAACAGCGGTGATATCTCTTCAGGCTGTGACAGGATTTTCATTTTAAGTTGCTCCACTCCAAAATGTCTTTTGCTTATTGTTACCTGGATCGACTTTGACTCTGCAGAATGATACATGTGCAGAGTTTGACAGTAGCTGCTTCACTGTTTCTGAAGGAGGAAACATTCACAACTTTCACATTAAATCTCTGTTTAAGTTGCATGTACCAACACGACTTTACGACTTTGTTACCTGAATCCTCCTTTTATGAAAAAATCATTTACTATGTTTTTTTGTCCTAAACTGGAGGCAATCTTTGTGCTAATAGCTGATGGTCAACAAATTGCTTTTTATAGTGACATTTTTTTCCCCGAGTAATATAGTTGGAATTTAATCTTAGTGGTTGGATTGTTTTCCCCCCTTACATCTTCTCCTACATAAAAAATATTATAGTTATTCAACAGACAGCACTGTCAAATGTCAGCTAACTTTTGATCTGGGGTCAAATAAAAAAATAAACGGTGCTTATTTGCTTTCTTGCCAAGAATTACAAGAGAATATTGATGCCTCTCAAAGACCTGCATGATAAATATGAAGCTATAAAGCCAGGAGACCCAGTTATCTTAGTCTGACAAGAACACTGAAAAGGGGGGAAATAGTTAGCAGTTACTGCACATTTTTAAATGGCTTATTAAACATAGTAGATATTTAGCCGAGCTTTAGAGGTGCTGGTGGATGGACTTGTTTTACCTCCGGACAGAGCCAGGCCAGCTGCTTCCTCCTGTTTCTAGTCAGTTAAGCTAAATAGCTGCTGGTTGTAGCTTTTCAGCTCAGCAAGAAAGCCAATATGTTTATTTCTGAACATCATACTGTTCCTTTAAATGTGCTTTAATAAATAATGCCGCAGGAAGTGTTTTTTTTTAAATAGGGAAATAGAGTTTTAATTTGATTTTTTGTTCTCAAAGATCAAAAGGTAATTGATTTGCAGCACTGCCAAATAAACCTATGACTGATTCGTTTTTTTTTTATGTATTTAAATCAAAGCAATTATTTGACCCTGTTGCTGAAAATTCGAGAGTGTTTTATGTCACTTCATTTAACAATGCAGAAACAAGTGGACCATGTAGATCACTATGAACAGCCATTTGCAGTTCAAATCAGGCATCTTTATGATTACATAATAGCACAGTCAGCTGCCAGGGTTTTAAAATGACTCTTGTGTCTCGGCCCTCTTAACTCACAGTGAGACAGATGCTCTCACCCCAGAGAGGTTGGGGCTGTAATGGAGATATCATCAGGCAATGGGGTGTCCAAATGGTGCAGAGTGCCAGAGTAAGAGCTGAATAAATCACCCAACCTGGGCCTGATGGCATGAATTTCAGCTCCAAAACTGTCTGGGGGAACATGAGAAAATCAGAATTCAAGTAGCCATGAAAGTGCTATCTGGCAATGCCTTTCAGTATGTGGGCATCAGTGTGTGTGTGTGTGTAATTATTTGCATCTAATGTAATCATGCAGGAAGTAAAAAAATTTGCATCTCTGAGAAGGTGGAGGTGCCTCTCACAGGCCCTCAGTGCTCATGTAACACACAGGAGAAGAGGGTGACTTACTTCAGGGAGATGAGCCTCCTGGAATACTCATTAGGCTGCTAATACTATGCCAAAACCATGAGTTTAAATGGATTGTATAAGGTATCCTGGAACCAAAAAGATCTTCCTACAGTCTAGTGACAGCACAAAAGAATCAGTACATTATTGAAATCTCTTGTTCTGGCTGTGGTTTTTACTTCTTTAAAAGCAGAATAAGTACAGTATGCAGCCCACAGACTGATACAACACACACACACATCGACACACACATTCAGCCTGTGACAGTGCAGCCTCAGCAGGTGGTGTGTATGTGGGTGGTGTGGGCGCTTAATATTCATCGAGGATGGCACCCACTTCAAGCCAAGATGGACTATAGATCATGACTCCCCACCTCCTGCAACTCAGATCTTCTTCCTCATGCAGGAAAGAGGAAGAGAAAAGAGAAGAGTGAACTCTGGGTAGTTCACTCCTCACACTTTACTTTACAGTGTCCTTAAGTCTTAGGGGTCATCTAACAAAAAAAAAAACCTCCCCATTTCTGTTCTCTGCTAAAATTATTTTGCAAGGTAAACTGGAACATCGTGTAGTCGTTTTGTTGAGTTTTTAATTTGCAGGGTTTGGTATCTAATTTGTTTTTTTAAGGATTAAAATAGACTGATCAAGCACAGACTGCAATGAACAAAAGCTAGAACGGTTCATCCACTGCCAAGATTCAGCAGGATCACACTGATGGCAAGTGTTAACAGTTTGTATAATTTTCTATTGTAATAATTTTGCTAAACAAATGTTTTCATGATGAGATGATATAATGCTTCATTAGGTATAATATTTGGTACAAATGACCATAAAATCATATATATCCAGCACTTGTTTGAGGTTTGTGAAGCATTTTACAACACATTCATGCTGTGTATGCACCATTCAATTCGTATTTAATATGTAAAGCATTACGACTGTATTTAAAACATTATGCAAGTCTGTAAAGATTTTTTAAGGATAATTTCTTTTATGGTCTTTGTAATCTTCCTGTATCTTTTCATTCCATTTCACGTTTCATTCCAAGCATGCATACACCAGGGATACTTCTAGAAATCAATATTAAAATTTCCATCTGAACATCTGCTTCAGTGTGTGTTTGTATGTATGTTTGTGTAGCTGTGTGTGTGAGGGTGTGTGACTTGAGGCACTTCCTTCCTTCGTTTGGCTTTCCGTCCAGTGTTAGTGAGCAGCCAAGTGTTGCCATGTGGTTAAAGATCCTGCTCAGGCCATCCCTCTCCAGCTGGTCTGAGACAGAGCTGCTGGAGTTGTTTCTGTTTCATGTAAGATTATCAGCCCAGTGATTCATGGCTGACTGGTTTCACACTCTAAAGCTCACAGTTCATCTGTGTTGTGCATGAGGTGGCAGGACTCTCAGGCACAAGCTGTGTGTTGCAGTCCAGATCCTCCACTTTTAAATGTCACACATGTCATTTGATTCACAAGAAGAAGCGTGTCAGAGTAAAAAGGAAATAACAGAAATGGACAGATTGCTTTGGATAAAGAGTCAGAGTAAAGCTGTATTCATTAATAAATACATTGCACATGTATGTAAACAGGGAGCTGAAATTAAGTTGGGGCATTTCTCAGTTACTGAATTTTTTTTAAACCAAATTACTAACATTCTCTGTGGTCCATGTGCCTTTAATGTAGCTCTGTTTTGAAAAGAGCACTTGCTCCATCATATTAATTAGAAAGAAAAGATATTGCAATTATGTGGTATTATAAATCAGTCATGCCATAATGTGCCAAATTACAGTGGCCAGTGTAAAGGCTTCAGGCATTGCACAGGGACAAAGAGAGGTGATGGTCATCACCATCAGCTCTTCACTCACATGCACTGGACATCAAGTTACAAATAACAGTTATCTGCTAAGATGGTGCTTCTCTTGTCATTAGTGTATACTTTACTTGTAGCATGTATATCTACTTGTTGTGTTTCATTAAGCATATTGACTCACTCACACACACTTACAAAAATGAAGTGAAGGCATCAAGAGATGATTTCCTGCTTCAGGATGAAAGAAAAACTCAAGTACTCAATTCAAAGTCCTTATTTTTTTAGGCTTTACTCCTTTTTGTTGAGAAGTATTGTTCAGACCCCTAAAAATCAAATAAGACTGTCTGAGAGTGTTGCCCCTTCCCTTTTACCAGTGTCTGAGCGACATGCCACACACCACACTGTGGTTGCATTTGGAAGTTCGTAGGTATGAACAGTGCTGGTGTGAATGGACAGAGCCTTGCTCTCACAAAGTATTATATGCACATTAGTATCATAGTTCTAACGGGCGCAAATGTGGATATGTGAACTGGAAGCTGCTTTCAAATATTTGAAGTGAAGTCCAAGTCAAGTTCCAGGTTATCAGGAAACTGTGACATGTGAACCTTTTCCAAGTTTTTGATCAGTCCCTGCAATACACACTGGTGTGTCCTCAACATATGTGGCCTCTCAGGAACACCTCAAGGGAGTTTCTTCAAATTTTGCACAAACATTCACTTTGACTCAATGCAACATTGATACTTGGAGCAACATCTGTTATAGCAGCAACTTTGCGCTCTAGCAGCAACTAACTTACTCTATATAGCCAACATATAGCAGAACAAGAACAGAGAAACTTAACAAAGTCAAATCACATCAATTTTATTTATATATCCCTATATCACAAATCAAGAAAATACTATTAATACCTTTAAATAAATTCCCTCAGTTTTCACTACATATATGAGCCTGGACGGACATGGAGGTAAACTTAAACTTGACTAGTTGGCAGAGGTGTAGTGAAGTTGCAATTCTAGTTTTGTATGGTTTTATAGGATTGTTGTTGTAACAGAGCAAATTCATTTTCTTCATTTTGCAGAACTTCCTTTGTGGCTTGAATACACCTAATTCTCAGTTTTGCTGTGGCTTCATGAAATATCACACAAGCAAAATCAAGCTGTGCTGAAGTGTCACAGATGGAGTCATTGTCTTGCAGATAACTAATTTTTGCTGTGACATTATTCTTTCCATTTTATTTATTCCCATGTTTGGACTCACAAAGAGAACAAAAAGGAAACTATTAGGTTTTTGGTGATGGGTCTTCATTTGAAAGATACAGTGTTTGCCACTGAATAACACAATTTAGGGTGTTTTACTAGTGAAAAGTAACTAAGATAAAGAATCAAATAGAAAATCAAAATCATTTCCAAATCTCCTAACTTTTGGTCTACATGAAATTTATATTCATCATTATAGTTTAGTATATTCATCTCTAAAGAATATAAATAGCATCAACATCTAACTTGAAACTTCACACAGAGCTTCCCTAATTGAATAATAGATTGTAGATTATGTAACAGGTTGAAAAAAAGGACAAGGCTACACTGAGGGGTTGGGGATCCAAAGGCAAGCTTAACCAAGAAAGACATCTCCATAGACCCCGACTCCCTCCACCTTCTTGTCTCCGGCCTGGTCAACCAGTTCAGGAAAGTGGGCCCCGACACAGGCATTAACAGCATCCCTCACCTCTGTTGGCATAGACCTAATTTTCTGCTCGTACTCCTTCAGGGCCTCCTGATTGAGCTGCAGGCACACAGGGCCAAAATCAATTTGCAGCTTTAAGTCATGAAAAAGACAGGTTAACATTTTAAAGCATTTTTTTGTCCTTCGGGTGCTGATCATAATCTTTAAAGAATGGATTTGTGTATGGACAAAAGAACAAATAAAGATCAGTTGATTTCACAGTTCAGAGTATTAAGGAAAATGACTTGATACTAAGTTGATGATGCTAAATACATATTGCATCGATGAGCTCTCTAGTTTAAATAAGTTATCCTCATTTGTTGTTTTGATTTTTAAGCCTCACTTGAATTCCTCCCACTGCCTCTCACAGTATCAAAAAGTGTATTTGTAAGCTAATACTATGGTGAGACATAAAAACACACCATCCATCTGGCGTTCACGCGTCAACCATCTAACACCTCTTTTCTCAATACCAACTGCCAGGGTTTCACTAATTCAAAGCAAAGCATTGCCGTTAAAAGTGCTCTGACATCATTTACAGCGGTGGGAGCTTGGTTTGTGCTTTATCAATTGCCTAAACTGGATTTGTCACATCGCAGCACCATGTATAAGCACTGCACAAGCAGATGGACATGGCCAATAAATCTGAAAATCAGGGATTTGTTGTTGGCATGGTTGCCCATGCGTGTATCTGCATTAGTGCAGTCTAATTTACATGCTAAAATGCTAAGTGCCTCAAGGTAAAGCATTACATTTCTGGATTAAAACTGTTGTTGTCTGGTTTGTTTTTTTGTTTAAGTTTAGGTCAAAGGTTGAGGTTAGGCATGGTTATGGCTGGTGTAAGGTAAGCTTCCAGGGTATTAACATCATAGGATTTTTCTAATGCAGGAACTATGGAGCAAGAACCTTTTGAGGAAGTCACCTCCCCCACCTGCATTTCCACCTGAGGAAACATGGTCCAAATTAAATCCCAGGAAGATAGTTTTAACAACCAAAAAATTCCATACTTACTTAATCTTCCCAGGACTTTGGGAAGTGCAAATAACAACATGCTGCCCCTGGAAAAAGGTCCTGGACATTAGACCTTCCCTGGAACTTGGCTGATAATAGCACCTTAAATTTCCTTTTTGACAAGAGGAACCAGGGACTAAATTTGGTTCCTGTTGGATTGTACCAAACAGCAAAAACATACTTACTCATGAGGTAGTACTTTCCTATTGTCAAGAAACCATCAGAGTTTGCAGTGCTGAAAATTGTTCATTTGTAAATCAGTCACTAACAATTTCCCAAGGAATGTAAAAAAGACCCTTTTGAAGGGTCCTTTTCCTTTTGAATATAGCCTACAACAAATTGAGTTCCTGGATTCAGTAGTTGTTGTACAAAATGAGCTGTAAATGACAAAAATGTGCACCTTATTGGTCAGAGTCTTGATTTCTTCTAGTGTAGCAGCCTGTTTCTTCATCAGAGCCTCTTGCTGTGGGTTGTCATCTGAGGACTGTAGCAGCACAATAAAATACAACATGTCAATACTGAAAAACATCATCGATCGGTGGTTTAAATCTGTGTGCATATGGTATCAAGTGGGAGATAAAGACTGTTTGCATGTCTATAAGCACTTCAACTGCTCATGTTTCTCCCCATGTGTGTGTGTATATCTAGAGAGGAATGCACCCACGGGAAGCAACCTGAGCAAGAGAATCAATAAAGTTAAGTCACAACAGGTTTGATTTGTCCAGTTCGGTTACAAAGCCCTTATTTCAGATGGTCATTTAATACTGACGCTGTGCAGGTTAAACAAGCGATTTTGTTATGAATAGTTGTGGTAATGAATTGGTGAATGTTGATTAGGTAGATCAAAATGAACTGATGCAACCCTCTGCAGGGGGGTGAGGGGATTTTTGTGCCATCCAGAAAGAGTTGACTAGAGAGGAGCAGAGTAAAATGGCCGGGTCTTTAACCCAGATACAACGGGTCTGAATCTTGATGAGCCAACAGAGGAACAAGAGCAGAGCTCAGTGAGTCATCGACCATGCATGGATTAGCCCGCTCCCTGTAAACAGTTTCTGAGTAATGGACAAGCTTGGCCTATGGTCAGGGCCTGATGCACTTTACTCAGTGGGCAAAAGGGTGCATATGTGTTTGTGTATGTGGGTTGTTTGTGGGTGAATGGGTGTGCATGCTCACATGTGTGGAGGTGTACTTACAGTTCAACAGTGTGTGCGATTAAGCAAGTTTAAACACGTGAGTGTATTATATGTAAACATATATGCAGATATATAAAAGGAAAGCAATGTCACATGCCTAAGGTGATATTTTTTTCTGTTTTTTTTTCTTCAAATCTGTAGATACTTGCTGCCTCTGTAACCATAGTTACACTGTAAAATACAATAGGTGTTGAACAGACCAGTAGATGTTAGGTGTGAGCTTTGTCAGTAACACTGTCTTCAGTTCACATGAACTTGGTAAAGGCAGTGAGCTTATTCACATTCTTACTAAGAGACAAATGAGAAGACTGATACTATTGTTATAGGTAAATACATTTCTGCAGACAGCAGACAGATACCACGGCTTAACATGAAGACATTTCTGGAAATATACCGACAGTAGCTTCATATTCACTGAGCAGACATGATAGTGGGAGTGTTCAAATCTAATTCTTGGCATGAATTCATTCTTGCATACTTGCCAAGAGTTAGATTTGAAGATCACTCTATCTTTTCTGTTCAGGGAATATGAAGCTATTGAGAGCAGGGCAGAACAGCTATTCTGGCTCACTAATTAACATGTGATAACATGTTATGTTTTTGTGATCTGCACAAAAATAAATGTATATAAATAATAATACAAGCAAGCAATTATTGAGTTTTTTGAGTTTTAACTTATTGTCCTGACCACCTTCAACAAGAAACTGTCTTTGTTTTTCTATGGATTAAACAAACAAGATGTAATATCTTAATTATTCATCTTTTAGAGGTGTTTGTTGACAGAGGGTATTACCTGTGGACAGATCTAGACTAGTGCTTTCCCCATTTTTTTAAATAGTCTTTATGCTAAGATAACCAAATCTGATGCTAATTTAACTTATAAAAAAGGCAAATGAGTTTTTATCATATAAAATTAAATTTCTCCTTTAGATTTACACATGCATGCACAAAAATCTTAAACTCTGCTACTTTTAATGAGTTTGAGAAATGAGAGAAATTAGAAAAAAGGTTTCTATACTTACTGCTCCATCAGACTGACCAGTTTCATCCAACTGCTCTGAGCTCATGGCCTTTTTCAGCCTAAGAGAAGAAAATTAATAATTTTTAGACATCTGTTATGTGGTGTTCAAAATTCATCAACTCAATCTTTAATGTGCAATTCCATGTGGCAGATAAATAAAATGTCCAACTTCAACTCAACATTTGTCTTTTTTTTACTTCGGACAAGAAGCTGTAATTTGGTTAGAGAAATGGCAGTGAATGGAAACACATACAGTAAATGAAAGCAAGGATGAGCTGTGAACTCACTTTGTTTTCTTTGAGAGCGTTTTCTTTATTTTATCTTTGGCCTCACTGCAAAATACAACAGAGAGAGAAAGTAAGGACTTGATTTGAAATGTAAAAATAAAAAGTTGCCCATTAAACAACCATTTCCTTTAAACAAGAGTTTCAGTGCTGTGTGTGTCTGATGTGACCTTTTCTCTACAGTGAAAGAAAGGCTTCAATGTAATATTATGGTGTCTGTGTGGACAGGTAGATGACCAGGGCCGCCTTTGCTCCCCTGCTGCTGTTTAAACACCTGTTGGATAATGATTGTCCTGAGATAACCATTCACCATCTGGGGACTTGGGATAACAGACACACACATACAGATAGACACACACACACACACACACACACACACACACACACACACACACACACACACACACACACACACACACACACACACACACACACACACACAGGCAGGACACCATAAGCCAGCCAAGGACAAGACCAGGACATTGAAGTGAATCATCCATTATCTGAGGTATTTTCTTTGCGAAATGTCAAATTTTTCACCTCAGATCACACGGGCGCGCACACACATACACACACACACACAAAAAGCGTCACTAAAATCTCAAGGCACAGATTGGACAGACACAGTAAAGCCCTCTCAGTGTGTACAGCATGTCCGAAATGTGTTGTACGTGTGATCACACCTCTCCAGGGTCTTCACTTCGCTGGTGTGTCTCTCCGTGGCCATCTCCAACAGTTTGGCCAGTCTCTGTCACAACAGAAGAAGGAAGTAGCACAATCAGAGGCAGGATAAAGACAGAAAATGAGGCTTGAATAACTCTTAATAACAGTTTTCATGTTGTGTGTGGTTGAAGTCGTCTGGTTTTAGGTTTTAACCAGTCGATCTGGCCCAAACTCTGATGCTAAGGATGTTAACTGTCACCTCACTCTGCAGCACTTCTACAGTACAGCCCAGACTTTGTCTACTGAAGAGGTAACCTTTAAAAAATTACCTGATTGACCCCTAAGTCTCATGCAGATTCAGAGCTTATGCTAAAAGCACCCCTGAGCACCTGGGTCTGATGTATTATCAATACAGCGTCTACAGCACCAGCTACTTGCCTCTAATCCCCGATACAGCACAGAGAGGGAAAATCAAGTGCTCCATGAGAGATGTGAATGCATCCTGAACAATGGAAATGAATCCTATTTTAGGGGTGAATCATTAGATATAATAAAGACAGCCAGACAGCCAGGGAGGAGATCATGAGGAGAGCACAAGAGATGAACTTTGTTAGGACAAGGAGCAGATCTTGACTCTGAGGCACCCATTTAAAAATACTCATATGGATGAAATAGTCATATAATGATGCAGATGAGAAATATCTTCTATAATTTCTTCTATTAAAATCAGACATAGTGGTCCTCCTTACACAGATGAACTATTTTTGGTCAAGACCCAACATGACTGATGCAACATCCATTTATGATTGAAATTTGCTCAAATACAAGTAAAAACACCTACTACAAAATGTCCTTAAATATCAAAAATGAAGGTTATGTCTATCCATAAAACTCACTTTGAGACTGTTGTATTATGATTGTGATTATTATCTTTGGTTTTTTAATTAATAAACTACAATTTTATGTTATTGTGTATTACTATACTTTTGCTTGTAAAATCTCAAATTAACTACAGGTGTCAAATAGCTCAGTGGAGTAAAATGTACAATATTGTCCTTTGTAGAGCAGAGCACAACAGAAAATGAAAAAAACAAAACAAAACTGAAATGTGAACTTAAACCTTCAACAACTTATTTATTCTTTTGGCTGCTCAGAGCCAGCAGAACAAGCTGATATAGTATCACATTATAAAAAAATATTTAGTGTGTGTTGTTGTCTCCTCACAGCTCTGGTTTCATCTCCACCAATTCGTCAGATAAATATGTTTCTCTTTAGCTGATAAATACTCCACCATGTTCACCACTAAGATGATAGGGTAGTAGTAGGCAGATTGTGGACAGTGGGATTTTTTAGCTTTTGACACTGATGGGATTGGTGAAAGTGAACCAGTAGCACAAATATACAGGCTACTTAAACCTAAACTATGAGCTGAAAGTCAAAATGCTTTATAGGATTGAGAGGAACTACAAAGCTCAGTGATAATTCTCTGCAGGATGTGATCAGTTATTCATATCAAAACATTTGAGACTGTCCTGTAAATAAAAACAGGCCTACATAGTTAAGTTCTGCTGTTAGGCAGCATCTAATGGCTGAAGTAATAATGACAGGACCAAAGGGAAAAGTGCAGTGACATAGCTTATAAAGCATCTTGTTTAGAAGGTGGTTGGGGTTTGATTCCCATGTGGAAGTAGAAGTACATGTTGTTTCTTTTATTCATAACCCTTAAACAAAAATTGTTATTGTGTGACCATGACAACAAAGATTGTGTAATGTTGGCAAAGCAGTAATTTCCATCCAAAGGCCAATCTCTTCCTAAACCTAAACAACCAAGGCGTTGAAGGCAGGTATGTCACTGTCACTTTGTTGGTGTAACTATGACGACCAAGGTCTTAATCTGCTGCCTATTTTAGGAGAGTCTCCGATGGGTGGTGAAAAAAATTACCTATATGGTTGTTCAGGTTGGAGGACTTATTATTGGGCGAGTGAATATCCTGATTTACTTTCACCTGTCCGTGTCTTCTTTTTTTTAAATTTGAATGGGAGACAAAACTTTTCTCTGTGGTCTTTCAAAATAAATTTATATTTTACCCACCTCTGTAGCAAACTGCTCTTTCTTCTTCTTCAGCTGATCACACTGCTCCGTCCACAGGGCTTGCAGCTCAGCCTGCATTTTCTCTTTCTGCTCCTGCACCTGCTCCGTCTTCACACTGGAGTCAGAGGTGCCTCCTCCTCCTCCCCTGAGGACGCAAAATAGGACACAATAGGCAATATATGTGCAAGGGGAATAGAATTATTGACAACAATCACCTCCCCTCCTCGTAGAGAAATAAGGATACCTCCATGCAGTTACTGGAAAGATGCTCATATGGCCTTACCTAATATGTTTTATCCAGAAAGCTTAGTAAAGAAGATTAATAACTATGTTCATTTGGTTTTTCTCTTCATTCTCTAATATTCTGCTTCAAATGACAAAACACATCATCTGAGGAATATTTTCCAAGCTTCTAAATATAATCTCATTAATAACACTGACCAAAACAACAACAATTTCATTAGTGAGTCAATATTAATATGCTGTAAAATTCACTGCTGTTTTAAAGGAAACAGAACAGTCTTTGGTGAATCACTAAATGTAAACAATTGGACAGATGGGTCCTCTTGCACTGAAATGATTAAATGCAACCCCTCCTCAATCAAACACCATCCAAGACTCATTTTTCTCCAACCATATTTCAGTGTGAAACTGACTCTGACAAAAAAAAAAGAAGCACAAAATGACAACAAATATGAAAAAACTACCCCCTCACTCTTTTTTCTTCACAGACGACTTCTTCATGATGGCCTTGAAGGAGTCAGAATGTTTTTGTATCAGGTCCTCTCCTTTTTTCTGATGTTTCTTTTCAGTCTCTTTCATCTCTCTCTCTTGACGCTTGATAACCTTCAGATAGTTCTTGTGCTGTGTCAGTTCTTCAATAGCCACAGTCAAAGGCTCTGCAGCATAAACACAGAGGGGTTTGTTGTGAGAGTCCTCTGACTTGTGTTGGCAGTGGTTGTGCATTCATAAGAAATCTATTCAACAAAAAAATACCTCTAAATTGCCCTGTATTTTCCCTCTGGGGGCTCTTTTCCTAAAGTGTATTGACAGAAGAGAAACTGTGATGAGTGCAGCACATGAAGGATTTCAGTGTTACCTTCACTGCATGTTGGCAGCTGAGATGAGTCATTTGATCCTGCAGACTCGGGTGATGTGCTCGCTGGAGATGGAACGACGATGGGAGCAGGCTCTTCGGGAGTCTCCTCTGTGCCCGCTTTATCATCTGAAGCCGGCTCGGGGTCTGTGCTGGAGTCATTTGTCGGTTCATCTTTGGTTTCAGAAGCTGCCTCTGGCTCTGGGTGCACTTCTTTTTCGGGAGCAGCCTCCTCAGGGGAAGGAGTGGCTTCAAGAGAGGTGTCAGATGTTCCTGCATCTGGTGCTGGATCTTCAGCAGCGTCAGGAGAAGCAGCATTGTCAGGAGTTTGAGGAGGCTCTGCTGCAGGTTGTGGGGCATCTGTTGTCTTCTCTGCCTCTTCTTTAGCTTCTTCTGCAGTTGGTTCTGGTGGAGACTGGGATGGCTGGTCATTGGCGTCAACAGGAGGTGTTGGTTCAGATGCAGCCTTTTCTAAGGGAGACAGAGATTTCAGTGATCAAATACAGCTCCTAAACCCAGCACTGAATTCTACTACAAGAGTCAAATTGTAGGTGAACTGTATCTCCTTCACAAGCTTTATTACCTACAACAGGGGTTTCACTTTCCTTAGCTTTGTCCGTAGGGGTTTGGACCACAAGAGGCAACTCATAGGGAGAAATGTAGTCAGAGGACGACTGCATGGGTACAAAAAGGAAAGGAACATTTAGCAGGCCTGGTCATCTTCCAAGAAGTTCATTAGTGCTGTTAATGTTTTATAGGAGGGGAGATATGTCAATTTTAGTGGATAAGGTTGTAGCAGTTTCTAATTACCTCCTTTGGGGTCTTTGTGGTCTTCTCTGTGCCTTTTGTTGGATTAAATAAGGCATCTGTGAAATCTGAGGGAGAATCAAGTACATCAGTGTGTAGTAAGGCAATCATTTATTAAACATTTACCAAACTCAAAAACTTGAGTATATTCGACTGACTTTTACACATTCTATCAGAACCTGTAACCAGAGTCTTGTCCCTGAGTGTTACTGACAGCACGAATTCAATTACAGCAGAGGTTTCTTTTTTCTTTTGTGAAAACACAAAGTGAAAATCCAAGCACCTGCAAAGGCAGCAGGGATGTAGTCCTTGACCTCAATGTAGACAAAGAGAGCGGGGAGAGTGAGCGGCATGTTGCTCTCGCTGCGCAGGCAGATGTGATGGAAGCCTGCAGGGCATAAAGCAAACCCATGTGAATGAAAAGCAAGGCAGCAGCTCTGCCCTGACCCAGTGGCTAAAACAAGTGAGCAAACACTCCCAGGCCTTAGATGACCAAGGTGAAGTTTTAAATTATAGAGACTACATGAAGCGTGATATATAGTGTGTTTTTTGTTTTTTTTTTCCACTGACCTGATTGGATGGCGTCAAGTGGGATGATCCTGTGTCCCAAGAATTTACCATTTTCCTCATGGACTACGATTCTTAGAGACGCCATTTCTGGGAGCAGGATCTAACCAACAACAGATACATTAAGACCAACAGCAGCACAGCAGGTTATAACAGCCGAGCCCTCACAAACACATTCCCCCTTCATATGTATTTTTACATATCTGAGCAGATTTACTGCACCTTCTCAAAAACAAAAGGCTCCTCATTCCACACTGGGTTAATGGCGTTGGGTGTGCTAGACCACTTGGTGCGATATTTCTTTTTGGGGTCTCCTGGCAGCCCGATCACCTCCACCTCCACCCCTGTTTTCACGCTCTTGTCAGACAAAAACTGGCCTGAATAGATCTAGTGAGAGGAGTAAGATTTGATGATATACATGTACAACCTGGTTGAGTATGGATGTGTCCTGTTGTGTGGGTCCATGTTCAGGACACAGTGGATATAAATAGAACATGTGGAGTCTGCTGAATACCAGGAACTAAGTATCAGTCTCAGCAGGAAGCTTGTATTATTATGGATTCTGCATTCAAACTAGAGAGAAACCAAAGTGAACTCAGTTGCACATACACACAAACACTGACCACCCAAGGCTATTGAGGGTAATTTTATTGCTCAGTTTATAGGAACAAAAACAGCTGTCAGCTGTACACACACTGCACTGTTGGTTTATCAGTTTCCCTAGAATGCAGTGCAATAAATGATGCAGCCTTAATGTATAATACTTTTTAACTGCAGCTTTAAAGTCATACTTGCACCTTGAATTGTTTGCTGGCAGGCCTATGCCAAACAATCTGTAAGGGTGGTTAAAGTAAAAGGAAGATGATAATGACAAGGTTCTGAACCTGCCTTTATGGTCAGTGTGCTTGCCACAACGGTGTCAATCCTGTCACAGAAAGGGTCAAACTTCTTGTCACTGCGGCGCAGAACATCGTGTTTGAGCAGGTACCCAGTTCTGCCGTTGAACTCAAACAGAGCCATGTTCAGCTGCATGGGGAAATCTGAAAATAGACACAAAGCAGCCAATTCATGCCCCCTCTCTTCGGCACAAGGAGGAGCAGTGAACATTTAGGATGCAGGGCTCAGCAGAGGCCTGTGCAGCTCAAAGAGGTGCAACACTGACCTGCTGTGGTCAAAAATAGAAACTAAATTTTACATGACATTGTTTTTTTTTGTTTTTTAAAAAAAAGGTGATTAAACAATAACTTTAAATGGTTACATCCCTCCATGCACTGCAACTGCAAATTTATGACATTTTAGGTGGTTATCAGTGCTTTGAGTGGCTCTACCCATCGTCTGGTAGTTGAGCGCCACCATCTGGCAGCCTACGTTCCAAAAAGGCTGGGGGTTGTAATTGGACGAGTCCATTCTTGTTCCTTTGGGGTAAATTCTGCTCATCTGCCTCTTATTGTATCTGAGAAAGATGGTTTAGGAAGCATAATAGTACATCTCTGTATTTGCGAGCCAAAACATTCCTATGACAGCACACAGCCACATATGTGTGCTGTAATTTTCTTCTTTTTTTCAAGCATAAACACATCTGCAGCAGTCTTAAAAGATACTCGACAAATTCAACAGCACTCTTTGAAATCATTGCTTCCCCTTTGGTCTCCACAAAAGATGAGATGACGTAACTCTTGTTTTTCTCTGTGAAGGAAGAACATAGGATCATGAATTGCATAACTGGCACTAAACTTTGTTTGGTAAAGTACATGTTGTAAAACCTATTTTTTCTTAGTTTGGGTTAAATTTGTGTGGCAAAAACATACTTCTGGCATTGTCAAAGGAGATGAATTTGTTGGGCTGGATGTAGTTGACCAGGGATGACATTGCCTCGTATGCTGTCACTTCTTGTCCAGCTGTGCCCTGTGGGGGATCGACAGGAAGTCAACTGCCATTTGAATTGCTCTAGCTGGACATGGATGACAGTTCTCTTCCTCTACCTCGTCTGATGTCTTCATTTTCTCTTCATCCTGTTCTTCTGTCTCCTCTTGCTCCTCAGTGTCCTCCACAGCTGCTTCGCCGTCTGGTTAAACATATAAACAAAATGTCACTTACACTTAAAAATAACTACCCAGGACTATTTTGGGAGTCTAATCTGATTTGGCTCTATGTCTAGCTCATCTACCTTGGCTCTCCTGTGTGCTGGGTGCTGGGTTTGCGGGGTCTTGGGGAGTGCTGTTTGTGACCTGGGTGGGTGCAGCTGTGCTTATAGTCTGCTCGGTGGCTGCTGTGGTGGATTTCTTTGTCTGGGCTGGTTTTTCATGGCCCTTCTTGTTCTTGATGAGGATCTTGCCCATGAGCTCAGACGGGCTGGGGATCTGCTGGCCTGGCTTCAGCTGGATTTCAAACACAAAGAGGAAAAGAAACAAAACTAAAATTAGCTTGTGGTGAAACAGACTACGAGTTTGTGGTCACGAATCTAGGACCTGTTGAGGACACTAAGGAATATCCTCCCTATGGTTTGGTATCAGAAATACACTCATTTGAAGATGATCAATCAATACTCATGTCTGTATGACAATAAAAAACACACACACAGCTGAGTGGAGATGAACACATGGCTGTTATAAATGACAATGAAATATAAATCAGTTGGGTTGGTATGGGAGCCTACAAGGGTCACGTCTAGCAGATATAAGAAAGAGGACAAACATGAAACTTGAACTTTGTCATTCCTTTGTGTTAATGCGGTTACTCAGCAGGATTTAGCTGATTCATACAGCATAACATGATAATGTGTTATCTGATTTATCAGTGTTCTGTTTAACAAATCCCTATATACAAATGTTATCCCACTTTATTATTTTGACAGCGAGCTGTGTCGCAGCAGTGCACTCACAGGGTATTTGTCCAGTGGCTCTGTCAGCAGGGCATCACCAAATATGGTTTTGCAGTAGTTGGCCATCTTCTCTTGCTGTTTCACCCTGTAACAAAGAAGAGGAACCTCTGTTACTATACACCATTACTGCCAGAATGACAGGTTCAATTACATCCTCAATATTTTACATCAATATTCCATTTGGGATAATGGCATCAGGCCATTATTACATTGTGTTAATAGCATTACATGGCATGAGTTCACGGAAAAGCTCTTACGAGTCAACGTGGTTCTCAAATGAGAGGATAACAGGGTACTGTGAGGTCTTGAAGGCACTCTCAGCTATGGCCTCAATCACATCCTGCCACACACCACAAAAAGACAAGTTTTTTTTTTCATGTATTTAACTAGATTTTTATTTGAATTAGATTTATTTTAAACATATACAACTGGCAAGAGAACAACAGAAATAAAAAAAAAAAACAGCAGATGGCACAGCAGCAAACAGGGGAAAGAAGGGTAGAAACAGAATAAAATCATAGACAGGGTGTGAGGCCAACAGACTGACCAATCCCCTCTATTCTCTCAAAACTTGAAGAGAGATAACATTACAAACTGCAGAATTATTGCCTCCATGCAGAGGCCCTGAAGCCCGATCCAAACCTATTACATCCAGTGGCTGACAATAAACTGAAGTGAGGTGTTGCGTCCAGTCCCCCTGGGACTGTGGTGCTCCGACTGCCCTTAAATGGAAGTGTTGAGTGCAAAAGAATGACGGGGATGTTTCCCTGTCCTGTGTGTGTGTGTATGTGTGTATGTGTGTTTGTGTGTTACCGTGCCCCTTTAAGCCTTCACGCTCTTTCTCTTTCATGTGCACATGGGCATGAATAAAAGGTAATCAGAGAATTTATACATTTATCATGTACATATGATACATTGTGGCACTTTAATCTGCATGAACAGTGTCATGTGACACAAGATGAAACAATGCAACTGTGTCACAGATAATTAGAGGTTGGCCATTTAGTATGGCCCGAGAGTTATGATAAACAACAGCAAGGTAATATTTCCTGGAAGTGGGAAAAGCTGTTTTCTAATGGTGTGTACATACACACACACACACACACATACATATTATATATATATATATATATACACACACACACATATATATATGTACATACACATATATATATACATGTGTGTATATGTATATATATGTATATATATGTGTGTGTGTGTTATTATAGGTTATATATATAATAAAATTATAACTAAAAATTGTACATCATCTATTCATGTCTGAATAATGTATTTGTACTTGTTTGCCTGTTGTAGTGAGATCAGGAAGGGCTCAGAATTTATTAGGTAATGTATGAAAGTGAAGCAAACTGTGCAATAACACCTTAAAGAGGATCTCTGTCGTCATCGTGAAGCCATGGGTAATGATGGGCTCTTCATCTGGAGGCTTGCCCTTCCAGCAGTCCAGCTCCAGACACCGGCAGCCGGACAGCAGACACTGACGGTACATCTCCGGAGAGGACACACCAGAGAACTGACCAGCTGCAGGGTGACAAACAGAAAGTGTCAAAAAATCTCCCAACATACCCAAAACAGTCAACTTCCAAATATATAGACTGTGCAGTATCTGATAGGAATAAGGTATAAGCATTTATAAGCTATAATCAAACTGGTGCTTGTGACCTGTCAGGTATGTATTGTGGGAGGACTTGACGAAGTAGTGGGGTATGGGGTGGGTCATTTCCTGACACTTAGCCAGCTTGTCCTGCACAACAACAGATGTCTCGGGCCCCATCAGGTAGAAGAGCAGACCTTCTGGAGAAATCAGACCTGCAGATAAACAAGGAGCATTTAAAAATGTCATTACGAAGCTTTGTGAAGTGCCAGTCCTCCATAACTTGTCAGGAATCTCACCTCTGTTAGAATTATTGGAACAGGGTTCATATTTGTCAATCAGAGCCTTGATCTGGTCCTGCCGCAGACGTGGAAAAAGCTCCTCGTTGAGCCGAGAGTCCCTCTGTTTCTCATTGAGAAACTTGGTGAAATTCTCCTTTGTCATGGTGGGTTTTGTGGAGCTGGAGGGCGCAGTAAGACATGACAATCACATCAGCACTTGCACATAATGTTGCTCCTGCCCATCACAGCCCACTGTCTCCCACCTGAGCCTGTGCCAGCTAATGCATGAGTTGGAGGCTCAGATTAGCCAAGCATGAGGCAGGCATAATGTAATTTACACCAGGCGTCTGTGGCTTTGTGCTTCCAAATTAGACTATGCAAAGAAACATTTTTATGGCTTCATAACTATTGGATAGAAAATGACCTGGCTCTTTTGGAATATGTGTATTGGATGCCAGGTTAGGGTATATAATGATGATAAAAAAACAGCCATAAAGATCCAATTCCAATTGTAAAAGGTCTCAAAAAGGTAAATGCAAAATAAAAGTAATTAGAATAAACTATGGTTTGAGATATTATGTATATGTATGTGTATATATGCAAAAATAACAGGATATATAATGATAAATTGAGGATTATTTAGCCGAGATAGTCAGAAGTTAATCAGTGAAGTAGAAGAGATTGACTCACTAAGACGTGAAGATCTCGTAGATCTCTGGCCGTGGGCAGAGATTTGTCAGAAAGGCCTTGAAGGCAGACTCAGTGAACATGTCAGGCTTCATGGTGTCATGCTAAAATGTCAACAAAATCATTTACTATTGCAGAAATTGGGTCTTATCTTGCAATAACCATGCAACTCGAGTGAAATTATAATAAGATATTTACATGGGAAGTCTGGGGTCACACCAGCACATTAAAGGAAGAAGTGACAGGACATCATTTTAAGTGTATTTCCAGTGGACAAAGGTTTAGTGTCTAACCTTTCCTTTAGGTAGGTGTGCTGATGCTAAGGCACTTTCCACCCTCTTCTTATCTGCAGGGAACATCTTGTAAATACTAAGAAAACACACAGTGAAACATTAAGTGGGAAATATGGAAATCCACTATACAAACTGACTATTGCACACCATCATAAACGTTTAAAGCTGAACTCTAACCTACTTTTTCACCGGGATCTTGCCATCCTTATTGGTGTGAAGAGAAATGCGGACGTACCTAAGACAGAAAACACAAAGGGTTATTGTTAATATGAGATCAGTCAACTGCTGTCTCGATGAAATACGCTCAAGTGCCTGACTATGTGCTGTTCACTTACATTTTCTCCAGGGAGACTTGTCTGCATGCATTGTTTCTTGCAGCGTTGTAGGCAATTGCAAGAATGTCATTTGCCCAGTTCTAATGTGCATTTCATTGCAAGAAACAAACAACGTTACACTCAGTGTCAACATAAATTGTGCTTCATCTCGTCATTAGCCCTAAAATGATTATAAAGGCTTTTAAACTTACCACTAGAGGGCATTAACATAATAGCACCTCCAGAAATGAGAGTAGTGGAGGTTGGGTTGGAACAAAACACTATTATGGTTTCATTACAGTTTATTAAATCTGGGCATTGGAGTCATAAAGTCTAATCAAGACTAAAAGGGAGAGAGAGAGTGTCTTAATGGAGGGGCAATCAAAGGCTCATTGTATACTGGCTAATGACCTGTGGCTTTGTGAGAGCAATTAGAGGAGATCGGTGACAGAGGGAAGGATTGTAAACAGCTAGAGGAAGGACAATAGAGGAGAGGAGGAGTGCCAATAACCCACAGAGCCAGTTTTTTACAGCAGTTCTATACCTGTGTCACTTTCTCCTTAGAGGCAAAGAAGTTATGATAGGTCAGATTCACTGTGTCAGGACCCGAGACAATGGTCAGGGTTTTGGCAAGATGGTTGCTGTCTGGAAAGTCCAGGTTGAACACATTGCGAACCTTGGGATGCTGCTCAACGCAAAAGAAGAAAGAAATTATGCAAAAATGCCTCTGCACTGTGTTTCATAACAAACACTGGCTCTTTATCAATGATCTATATTATATAAACATATATATAAACATATATATATTTACTTAAAAATCACATCTGAAACACTTGCCCTCTACACTGATTGGACGCCTGGGAGCTTGTTCAACACAGGCAAATGCACAGACCAGGACATGCAAACACATGCATATACACACTGAGACTCACACACAGACGCACATGCGTTTCTACAACTCAAGCAGGAGCAAGACCAGTGTTTTAGGTTTCAGGGACTGCTCTCCTGTGTATGATAATCTATCATTTCTATGTGCTACTTCCAGAGGCACAGAGCTGACGCAGCGCTAGAGCTGCTTTCCCAAAATTCCTCTGGGGCCTGAGACGAAGATATGCCTTTAACAGCACCCTAACTGGGATGAAGCAGTGCTATGTGCTTTTCTCTAAAGGGACTAGATTTCAGATTTCCCTTCAGTGAGGAATGACGATGGTTACATACTGCAACTCTCTGTGGAGGCCAGCGAGGGCTTTCAGCTATTGACTGAAAAAACCTAAACACACAAACTTGCTCCCAGAAATCTCAGATCATGACTGTGTGTGTGTGGTGCGGTGTGTGTTGATGTTTGTTCGTCGATGTGCACCTCTGTGTATTTCTACAGTGGTGGCAGGTGGTGGCCTTTGTCCATTCCATTTTTTTGCAATGCAAACATGCTTCTTATACTAATGAGCAAACTAAAGGCTTGACACTATATTTGCATGCCTGCAGAGATTCTCACACAACAAACACCAGGTTGACTTAATTGTCAAATCAGTGTGCAGGTTATTACAATAAATGTTAATACTGTACTCACTTTGGGAAGTTTTGCATATTTGCCTGTTCGAGTATCTCTGATGGCAGCAACATCCAGGAACGTTGTTTCCTAGAAACAAGCAGCAGAAAATCATCTCGACATGTAGGCGCCTGTCCAAATATGGATTGAGATACAAGTCATCCTTTGACAAAGTGCAAAAACTATGGGATTTACTTTGTTTGCTTGATGACTGACACATCATGGAGGAAACTGTGGCGATTCTTTCCATTTAAAATGCACATGAACATTTTATAGTCAACAATGGTGTACCAGCAGTGACTCAGGCAGACATTTAATGGAGATAGAGCACTATAGACATAGTTTTCTCTCCATCAAGTGCATCACAGTTCAGCTGCTGCAGGATGGTGAGCCCACATCAGTACCAATCAATAATCTCCACAAGCTGCTGGGATCGGAAGGTGCAATGCAGCTTTCAGCTATCCCACAGCTTTTAACAGATCCCCATCAAAAGCACATTACACACACTGTGGATATGAATCATTGAAACATGACTATTTCTATTTGATGTTTGTTTTATTCTGTCAAGTTTGTCTGATGCACAAAAAGCTATTTTCACCCACTGAATGCAAGACCTGCCTGACACCTTTGACATATCGTACAAGGGCACTGTTCTTTTCTTTTACAGACTTTCCTTATTGATTACCTTGCTTTGGTTGATCCAGTAGACATAAAAACCTTTCGGATCCATCTTCATGGTGACAGGAACAGTCTTTGTGGAGTCCTTGATGGACACAAGGGAATTGGTGTGCTTACATTTTGGACATTTATTGAGTTGAAACCTCTGAAAAAGAGCTGCTTGATGCTGATGTTAGATGGCAACATTTATTTACAACTAAATGACTAATCTATATTTTCTAAGAACAATTAAATAATTAAACAAGTGTTTAAAGTTCATCGTTGACATCAGGTAGAATTAAGTGAAACATTCTGTTGGTTATTGAGCAATAAAAAAAAAAAATCATTCCTTGATTTTTGTTCTGCATATATAAAGATATTTCTTCATTTAATGATCACCAGCTGTGATTTACTTGAAATATCCACTCACCTCTGACCACTTGGTGAATCTTTCTCCTTTGACCAGGTAGTCTTTGACCACTGGAGCCTCCAGAAAGTATCTTTTCTTATTCATTTTGTCCGTTTAGAGTAGCCTTTGTACCAATTTGATGCTATGACTGAAACATATGCACTGTGTGGACATCCACCATGGTCATAACTGCCTACTATCTCCTAAGTAGACTCAGACGCAGACTCTACACAGGATGCACCACAGGAAATATGCATTGCAAATTAAGCTTAAAAAAACAAACATGTAACATGACTAAAGGTAGATGTGGTGCAGTCAAACTCAGTCAGGTCACAATATGAGAGGAAAGACTGGTATTATCATGCAGATTAGAAAAAGAAATCATAGTTAACTAATAGCTTTAACTTAAATGTGAAGGAGAAGGATTTTCTGTTTGTGGTGCTAAGATAAAATATTTAAAAGCACAAGTATACAGACATCACAACAACCCAGTTTCATCTGAACTGCTTTCTAGTGTCAGCACTTTGTAATCCACATAAAAGATGTTGATGCTTTGCGGAGGAATAGAGACATTTTTTCCAGAAAAATATGTTGCTGTTGAATTTTTAAAGAAATATATTTCTTGTCCACTGTATTGAGCAGAAAGCTCAGATATGAAAATCTCACAACCTGGGAAAATACAACTAAAAGTGTTTGAATGACCTGTGTCATCTAGATGTAAGGTGAAGAAATGTTTCTCCTGTAGTTTGGGTGAACTGATCCTTAGTATTTGTAAGTGCCCATTTATTTGTTTCCTTGATCATTGTAAATCAATGGCACAGCTCCACATACAGTATATTTACATTAACAAATTACATTACCAAATCAACTGGAATTTAATTAGTCATCAACTTATTAGTTTATCAAATGATGCCACTGACATCTGTCCATGGTCATAATGGAGAGCCATTTATTACCCCAGGCAGCACACTGACTGCTCTTTCAACAAAAGGCTCTTGGTCATTTGGATATCATTCAAATAAACCCTCAGAGCATTCAATATCTAATGCAAACGTTCAGCCAGTCAGGGACCACAGGAGTGACATCTGGTGAACTGCCACAGTTTATTTAAGATGCTGATGTTCTTTTAACGAAAAGGCACTAATGTGTATCACATGTAGACACTGTGTACAATATGGTAAGAGTCATATTATCAGCAGCAGGATTGGCTACAGTGTTGAAAAGATTTGTTTTATGACAAACAGGTACAACCTTACACAACCCTCCTAGAAAAGTGTTTTATGGACTCACAAATATGGTTGGACTCTTGGGAAGGATATGTAGCACTATATATATATATATATATATATATATATACACACACACACATATATACACACACACACACACATATATATATATATATATATATATAT
Organism: Rachycentron canadum; assembly: GCA_038496675.1. Lineage (NCBI taxonomy): Eukaryota > Metazoa > Chordata > Actinopteri > Carangiformes > Rachycentridae > Rachycentron > Rachycentron canadum. Next base: position 14,746,192 of record CM076661.1, read on the forward strand.
ATATATATATATATATATATATATATCTCACACCATAGACCACAGACATCCTAAGGTCCAAACTGAAGCAGCTCTATTAGGAAGCTACTAGAGCTTGTCTGAGGTTATTGATGCCAGAGGTTCCACCAGTTATCTACTTACTTTTCCCACCAGCGCTGTGATTAATCAAGATTATAATTGTTTATGTGGTATTATCTTATGGGAACTGTGTTTGTCTACACTTGTGACTAAGATGAGGATCAGATCACATAGTACGACCTGTCAATGCGGAAACCAGGTCAGTCCAAACGGCTTTCATACTTTTTTATACCGCTGTGGCTGTGTGAAGTATGTTTATCACTAACCGGGACAATCAATTGACACGTCTCTGGTCCAATGCTGTTGTCCTCCTCCTCCACCTGTACCACCTGTGCAGTCTCCCAGAGGACATGCGCAATGAGAGACCCCGGGCGCTGTCCATTGTGCTGAAGTGACGCGCCGTAAAGAGGAGCAGCCACCAGGTAGGATGATTCAAAGGGAACCAAAACGACACAAACAGCGGGGGTGCTTTCGGAGGTGGTAACGAGTTTGGATTAACATCACAGAATTCATCATACCCGACACAAAACCATGACTCGCCGTTTTATTGGTTCATTGCACGTATCCAACACGCATGCTTTCCACTTGGGTGCGCGCACTGTAAGGTAAACACCGGCGTCACTTGGACAAGTGCTCATTCTCCATGTGCAGCACAAGCGTCCTGGTGTCAAGGCAAATTGTGTGTGCGTGTGCGTGTGTGTTGAAGGGGGTTGTTTCTTCTCGGGCTGCTGCACAGCTGCTGCTTCTTTAAGAGCCACCGCCCGCCCCCTCTCCTGTATTTTTAGCTGAGCCAGCCACTTCATTTGCTGGATAAGACAGACAGCTGCGTACCGTATGATCTCACTTAATCGTTTTAATAAATGACATCAAATCCTGTACTGCGGATTCTCCGTGGGCTTGCACAGCCGAGCCGTTCCCTGGAAATGCCGTGTGAGGTAGACGCTTGTCCCGCCGCTGTCGGATGCTGAGACGCGCAGTCAGCCTGTGGATGCTTGATGTCCATTATGAAACGCAATGCTGCACTGGGTGCCGAATGTCAGGCGCAGTGCTTTTGAGATCAAATGAACCACTAGAAATCAATTTAGCTGCAAAAGACTCCTGCGGTGCGGACGGATCAAGGTGGCCCAGCATCCTTCTCCTCAGCCCTCAGCTTCCTGTCTTCTCTTGGATTGTGGATAACAAGAAGCCTTCAAGACGGAGGGGGTGGTGGAGCATCGAGGAAAAAATAGGGGCAATATGAGAGAGCGGGACTTTATGCCCAATATGGAGAGGGGCAAACCAGCCACTTACACGGGGGACAAGAAGGCAAAGATGGCTGCTAAGACTAACAAGAAGTGGGTGAGACTAGCCACTGTTTTTGCATATGTATTGTCCGTGTCCTTAGCAGCCATTATCCTGGCAATTTACTACAGCCTGATCTGGAGACCAACTAGTGCATCCTCTTCTGCGGGGAAGCCGGGGGTGTCTGAGGAGGTCACCCCTACTGCAAACATCTCAACTGATATTTCCACAAGCAACAATGCCTCAGAGTGGAACTCTACACAGACAGGGCTGCTCTCTCTCAACCACACCGCGCAGGGCACAACCCCGCACAGTCAGGCGTTTCAGTGGGATGACATAGCCGAGAGTGTGGCCGTTTCCCCGCGCGGTGCCGGAGCAGAAATTGCGCACTCGCAGCAGCGGCAGCAGCAGGGCGGACTCTACGCATCATCCCACGGTCACACAAGCGCGGAGAGATCGGACACTTTGGCCAGAGAGACACATGCGTCTCGAAGCCACTTCACCCCGTCGAGCACCGGGCAGCTAAATGAGGACGAGGGGGAGAGGCAGGCGCACGGTCGGGGAACAAGGGCGACTGACAAACGCGACCCAGAGCAGGCGACTGCTGCTGATTCTGCGACTGTTCCCCCGACGAGAGGAGACTGATCGAACCCGATTCCCATCACCACCACCACCCCCCACAACCATCACCCCCACCCCGCACACACACAAACAAATTGACCCAACAAGGAGTGTTTTACAGACTGTAAGTACCGCAGGTCGGATAACACACAGGTCTTCTTTAAACTCACCATGCAGATCCACATGTGGATGCTGAACTGCACATATTTACTCATATCTTGCCCTCATGACTGAGAAAAGAAGAGGCTTCGCTTCTTCTGTGAACACTGTTTCCCCTCAACACTAACTATGCGTTTTTTTTTGTTTGTTTTTTTTGTTTGTTTGTGTTAGGCCATCTGTATGCCTTAAAATCAGTGTGTCTACTTTACCTCGGATGGCTTCCGAGGCCACTAACCTGACTGTACGTGTGTACCAGACTGGTATAGATATTTTGTTAAATTGATAGGACAAAGGCTCCGGTTTGCTTTTGGTTTTGTAGGACATATATATTTCTCACGGGCATACAGCGCTTAACATCACTGCCATTCATCGGCTGGTCTAAATCAATACTGCATTATTGCATTTTAGGCTGTACTTTTCTGTTCATGGATCAAACCTGGATTCCGAGTAGAAGAACCTGCATTATTGAGTTATGCTCAGGTATGTGCATATAACCATGTAAATGTATTGTGTATTGGTTATGTACATATAGGGCAGGCATACATCTTTTTGGCCTTGATCAACTTTTAGTGTAATTAGATGATTTTTATTAAAGGTACAGTATGTATAATAGGTATAACTATATCACAAGGTACAAATAAACATCCTTAGAAAATGATTAAATTCTATGGTTTTATATATGCATATAACAGATCTACATAGGCCCTAAGTCATGAATTAATCACAGACATTACCCTGTATGTTAGGGTTTATTCTATTAGCTAACATTTTGTTTCAAAAAGAAAAGGTCAGATGGATTTTAATAAACTTCAGAGTGTAGCAATAACATGCAAAACCCACATTTATTGACTGGTATGAGGAAGAATATCCAACAGATATTATAACAGGGCAAGTACAAAGAGCAGTCACTTTATGGTCAGTCTTGTGATGTGGGCATTGAATCAAATAATGTTGGGGGGCCCTTTAATTACCTGAGTGAACTGTCCAGTGTGTGATCAGAGGGACTGTCTGCTGCTCGTAGAAAGAGAAGCATTCATCTCCCAGTTTGCCACCGTTCACTCGCTGCAGCTCTCACTGAAACCACTTCACACAGTCACATGTGGTGAACTATGAAGTGGAAATAAAACCAACCACCCCATGCACTCTCTAAGCTGCATGTGAGGGAGGTGTATCGATTTGAGAGCTCTGCTGTTGAGCTGCACAAAACAGAGGAACACATTACACAACACAGCTTGGTGCTATTTTGATCCACCACTCTCAGAAAAGGACTGTTTGACTGAAAGGTTTGGTTTCTGTGCTGGCGGTGACAAGCATCATTCACTATCACACTGAAAATAAAACCACTTGATTTCCGCTGAGCAGCCAGCGCTTTAGTAACGTTGCACTGTGATGTAAACAGTGATGACGTGCACTGTTGTGTTAACATGAAAGATTTTCAGAACCAAAGCCAAGGTTTGTGTCTGCTGAACTAAACAGGAAGTCCTTTCATCAGGGAAGACAAGTATTTCCTCTTATCACAACGCAAATCATGTGTACTGGAAAAATGTAATACAGTGTACACAACATAGAAACAGGCCTGTCAATTCTGCAGTGGCCTCTGTTTATAAGACAGCCTTCACAGATGTGTTCCCAGTGCCTCTTATGGCTTCTGGTGATATATGGCGGGAGAAATGACCGACCTATTGATAAAGGAGTTCATCAGTACTGACAGTTATTGCTGGAAGCTGCGTCGGAGTCAGGACATAGCAGCTGACCTTTGGACTCTTGAACTCAGTCACCCAGGTGGATGATTACATTATCTGAGCTGAAATCAGTCATATGCTACATTAAAGTTCAGTAAGTAATCAATTTGCTTTGTAGCTCCAGCCAGGCAATAAATCACATGCTATCTTTAAAGGGGAACAACTACAAAATACATTACACTTATCAAATCAGTGAAAAAATAGAAAAAGCTATGGTTGTTATTGCTGCTGGTGCTGGCCTTTTCATACTGTTCTTATTTTTATGTGTTGGCAATTGCAGTGGCTCTGGTTACTTTAAAATTGTCAAGAAAAAGCAAAACGACATCCATCAGATAAACAGGAACATGTAGAACATGTTAGAACATAAAGGATAATTTGCCAGGATTTATTTAACAAGCGGAAAAAATCTTCATTAACTCCTCTGTTATTGAAAAATCCAGAATCTATGAATATGCAAGTACTTACTTGCTCTAACTATAGGAGTCAAGTCCATTTTCAGTTTATGTGCACTACAGGTTTCAAGTCTTAAGTTTCTTACAGATCATATGTATAAGTTGCCTATTGGTTTCCAAACTATATGTCACTAAATCCTGCCATACATGCACATTGTAAGTTCAGATTTATATTGAAGCGAAAACATTCAACAAAATTAACAATAAGCAAAACTGTTTTGTAGAAACTATTTTCCCTGCCATCAGGTTTGACATGTTAGAGGGTGACACACTACAACCAAGAGACCTTTCAAACAAAGATGAAGGGGGACTAAAGGCCTTTCAATACAGCATTGTTTGAGCAGACAAAACATTAGAAGCTCTGAAATAAACATGTTTTGCAGTAGATGGGGACAATATGAAGGCAGTGAACAATAGCTTTTTCTATCAATAAAAGGGCAAGCGTGTGGAGTTATGCATTATAAAACAAAAGGCAAGCTGTGTGCATACATGTTGTCAGCTTTAAAGAAGTTTAATACTAATTTTGTCTACGACCTTTTGGAAAATACATGTAATTCAATTTCAAATCATTGCTGGTGTGCAGCTCTGAAACACTGACACGTTGACAACCTCATAACTGTGTTTCTATGGTGCAGATGATCTGTAAATCTATATCTATTCAATATATTGACAGGATCATGCCAAAAACAAGAAAGAAAAATGCTGCATTATTTGCATTATTATATAGCATGTTCTATCTGTTAAGGTCAAAAGGTGAAGAGCTGAACCTATACTGGGATACATGATTTAAAGCTATATTGTGTATCTGAGAGGCAAGATTTATTTCTAGCCAGTCAAGTAAAATCAGATAATTGTTACAAATTGTTCATTAGTATAATAATTACATTTATTTTGCAGCCACAGAAGTAAAGACTAAATTACGAAAAACAAATTGCAACACTGCTGAATAATTTCAAACTAACAAATCCAGATAAGATGCAAGGTTGTTTGTTTCTGAACTGAACACAACATCATGCATTTCTTTAAATGCACACAAATAATAATTTTATACTAACAGACTGAACTCGCTGCCTTCGACTTGATTTATTATATGATGCAAACAAAAACGGTCCGACCCTGGATCAATACGTAAGACACAGCAAATGGTCACCTTGTCAAGGGGACGGGCTGGTTTGCAGACCACACACTTTTCTTAATCTTGATAGCTGCTGAGGTATGTCTGTTACAAGCTGAACCATGACAGGGCTGTGGGAAGGGGGGGCAGTTGATGTAAATATTCAGTGGGGACTGCCAACTCGTCTGTGCGACGTCCAGTCAGGGTCACAAGGCTGGGCCAAACCTCACTTCCACTTAACCTACATCCATCAACAGTAATGAAACACCTCAAGAGCCTTCAACTGTTGCCTCACCATGTGTAAAGTTGCAGGGCTCATAGAAGGCATCACAAACCCAGGGAGAATTTAATCTTAGCAATGTGATTTTAGATTTTAACTTAAAGCTAGCACTTTTTTAGGAAATGCACTTTCACTTTCTTTCAGGAATTACATTAAAAGATTTGTCTTTATGCTGAATTAGGCCAACAGGCACTGGTTGAGGACGTACATTTACTGGAGAGATATGAAAGTGCTATTGATCCTCTCATCTAATTCACAGCAAGAAAAACAAAAGAAAAACACATCAGTGTCAAATGACTGTTTTAAGGTAAAATCTAAAGTGGTCCTTTGGTCTCCAGCCTGGTTTTATTACAGTATTTGGGAAGTAGCAGATAAAACCACTGTCAAGGAAACTGTCTCTCCAAGCCACAAATTTCAAACCTGGCACCAAAACAAAAAGCCTTTTGATGACAAAAACAGGCATCTGCACCACCTTGCTAAAAAGCTGCCTGTACCAAAACTTGAGCTCTTTTTGATTTGTGCTCTGGAATGGAAGCTTCTGAAGTTTCTATTTACTGCACAGTGCAGCTGATGTGATCCTACACTGCACTTCAATCCTCAAACACAGCCTACAGGACTTATTTCCATAATATCAACACACCCACTGTAGTGTACTATTGCGTCAGACACTTCAAAAACAGCCAGCTTAGCTCGAAAGTGAACCACCAGTGTTGTGTCCAGAAACAGCATGTTTTATAATATGATTTGCAGGGTTTGAAAAACCTTTTAGCTTTTAGAACAGAAGAAAACAAAATATTTAACATGGAGATCCTGGCTACTGTACACACCGTACAGCAGGTCACAAGCCTAATGCCTCAGTGGCAGAAGGCTGCTATGGAGACAGCCCTGGGAGGAGATAATTAAAACAGTAGCACCTATGGGAGGTCCCACCTGTAGGGCTGAGAGGGAGCCATTTCCAATTGAACAGCACTGCAGAGAGCTCATCTGAAATTAATCAAATCTGACACGAAGCCAGACTCAGTGGACCAAGGTCAAACGTTATAGACTGGTTAAGCTGCAATGTGATCTACATCTCTGCCCATTTTTTCTCACTAATAACTCCAGAGAATTATTTCATCCACATCTATGATGTTAGGTGGCAAGGGAGGGGAGGGAGAGGGTCAGAGGGGGTGACAGTGAAACGAAATGATGAGTCATGATTAGAGAATTTGAAATACAGAAAAAAAAAAACTTTATTGATGTTCTGTATGCCTCTTTCCTTCTACAGTAAATGAAGATATGTTGCGCACAGATCTAAGTTAGCATGAGCCACTTTGCACAGTAAAGAGCTGCGGTCACACACCCACATTCATACACAGGCACACATACAAACACTAAGAAGTGTCTGTGAAAACACAGAGGACAGCAGTGGACACCCAGGTGGAGCAAGACAGTGTGCTAAACATGGATAAACTGCTCTATGGTTGTAGGTCGTAAATTTCATGTCACTAAATTGAATCCCACAGGGAATTTTAAATATTTCAGAGGTAATCTGTATGAACTACTTTTTGAACAGATCTTTCTTTAACCACTCATTCAAATTCCATATATAATACAGAATAAGGCCCCTAATTAAAAACAGCACATTTTTTCTTTAATGGCTGGACTGGCCTTAAACATTGTAACTTGTCTCTTGGTTTTCCCAGTGTGCTTCTACTGATTCCTGATTATTTGTATTTTATGTAACCACAGTTGAGGCTGACGGGGCCCCACAACGCAGAACATGTCCACTATGTTCTCTACTTGAGGTTACATAACTGTTTACTACACTGTAGCATTGATGAAAACCATAAACTTTGAGGACAGAGTACTTGTAAGGCTTCTTATTATAGTTTTCACTGATACCAAAAATACAATAATAGACCGGCAATAAATAAAAACAAATCGATACATGTCACAGAGAAATAAACAGCTAATATAATGCACATACACATTGTTTTGAAAAAGTTTTAGATTTTCAAAATCATTCTAGGAAACATTCTGTTGTCCAATGGAGAGGCAAATAAATAAAATCAATACCAATGCTGCACTGTCACAACAGTACAGTTAACACTACAGTATGTTATACAAACCATGAAATTAAGGTACACCTTCAGTATTTGAAGAAGCCAGTATGCAAGGCACAACAACAGGCTAAATTCTTAGTGAGGAAGCTTTTTAAAAAATATTAGTCGTCTTTCATGATTATAAAAGAGAGCAAATGACAAAACAATGCCAAAAGGGAGTTACAGCTGAATCCCAATGTTTTGACTGTGGACTAAAGGCTGAATCCTCATGGACCTGGATGATGTATGTTCAGCAGCTCAAGTCTGTCTGTCCCACTGGGTAAAAATGAAGCCTCAACAGAGAAAGAGGTTGTAGACTGTTCCAGCCTCCTGCACTGAGCCTCTTGACAATGGTTTTCAAAAGCAATATGAGCAAAATCTATTAAAAAATATTTTATGCCACAAATTGGTTGTTAATTTACAACCTTGACTTTCATGTCTCTGCCCACGATTGTTGACATTTGTAAAGTTGGACATAAATTATATAATTAAGTGCCTAAAAACAAAGAGTGCTTGGAAAGAGGAGACAATTGGGATTCAGCTGTAAAACTGTGCTGATTTAAGGAAACAAAATACTAGTGTGTTAAAGGGCAAGTTTGAGATTTTATTTCTACAGTGTTAATGATTATTTAAAAATTATTTATTTTAAAACAACCTAATGCTTTAGGCTACTAGTACAGACTTTTCTATTCGCTGACCATTAGCTTAACATTAAAAGGATACTCCAGTGATTTGGATCTGAGGTGACATAGTTTGGGGACAGACTGAAGTCTAAATCTGAGCTGCAGAGGCCGAGGCATCCTGACTTTTATTCTCTAGTACAGGTCAAGCTCCAGAAACAATACAGTGACCTACTAGTGTTTCTTTATTAGATTGTCTCTGTCTGTTAAACACCATTCCCCAGTTTGTAAAAGGGTTATTTCTTATGAATTTGTCCAAAGTCATGACATCACCAGGGTCATTTTCTCAGACTTGATGAAGGTCCTCTGAGACATTACACAACTTTTTTTTCCCACAGTCTGTGTTGTACTAACCATGATGAGGAATTAAATCATTAATTAAATCAGTGGAGTGTCCCTTTAAATTTTCTTAATAACAATGACATTTATGTCAGTGGTAATATTTTTGAAACTTAACAGTGTCTTGGTCAGCGGCCAATAAAACAGCAAGTCTCAAATGTGCCCTTTAATAATGTGTTGATGTCAAATTCACAAAAGGCCATTAATGCTGGAAGCAGTTATCAAATAATATGTACTCCAACAGATTTAAGTGCAGAAATACAACTCTATTCTACTGTAGGTTTGTCACTACTGTATCATCATATAATACAGACTTTATTCCATTATTGAACATACCTCTAAGGCAGAATCAGGCACTAGATAATATGACTGTGGCTGATGTTTATTGTCAAGGGCTACCTAAATTATCCAATTAGCTAGCCTCCTGATATGTACCTTGAAATTTTTCATACAAATGTAAACATTCAGTGATATTGCACTCAAGCAGCATACTAACATACTGTGTAATGTGTCAGTACACATACTTTTATACGCATAAAGTGCTTGGATGTAAAAATATTTGATCAGGGAAAGGGTTCACGCCATTTCTATGTCAAATCTTAGACATTTGAAAACTTCAATGGGTGGGACACGCCACAGCAAAATTAACCAATGGTTTTGTGTGTAAGCCATAATCTTGGTATCTCAGTAGAGCTACCTGAAGCGATGTGATGCATTCAAATAGAAAGAGGCAAGGCTCTGCGTTGCTATGTTTTGGTTTCAGTATTTCCATCCCAAAAATGTCAATCAAACAATCTTTCCATGCTCTCTTGCCTGCAAAAAGAGAAAAACATACACAACAATTATTCACTGAAGCTATAATCTCTCTCTATAATTCACTATTTATTTATGTTGTGCCCATCACTTCTCTATCTGAATGAGTTAAGCAGGCAGTCACATGTGATCAGTTTTGGATGAGGTCAAGAGGCATTCTCTCCTGGGGTGGTGAATATACTTAAACTGAGATTGCATACTACAGCTGATCTCCCTCTCTCTTCATTTAACTCCTCATCTATTTGCACTTCCCACCATCAGTCCATTTACACATCTATTGATTCCCCCATCCCTCTTCCTGTCTCTCACACTGACCTTGTCACTGCTGGTGGAGTGTGTTGGGTGTGTTTCTCCTGACTCCAGGCTCAGGACAGAGAGACCAGAGTCTATTAGCTCCTCTATGTGAAAAAAAACAACATTAGCTCAGTTATATATCATCAAGATGTACTATCAGAAAAGTCAAAAGGCCATTGAGGCGATTTCATACCTGTGTTTGTGTTGCTGATGTTGCACTTAGCAAGCTCTACAGGTTGGACAGAGCCCTCCTGTAGAGAGGCACAGGCTTTTTCAGCAGGGGGGGAGTTGGGAGCTGTGGGGGGGGTACTGTCTTTTTTAGTACATTCAGTTTCAGACGCTGGCTTCTGAGCAACAGGAGGAGCAGACGGCCCACCTCCCTGATCCTGAGGACTACCATCGTCCTGCTTGGCACTTTCAAGAGGCTGCTGCGGCTCCTGTACGTCGTGTGTATTCTTTTTAGGTGAAGACGCTTTTAAGGAGCTCTGACTTCTTGATTCTGAGTTGGCAGAGTTGTTAGAGCCCGTATGAGCTCCTTGGATGAGTTCCTCTGAGAAGCGTACTTTTTTCTCCAAACTCCGAGGGGATGAGGCCTCTACCCGCTCATGAGTAGAGGCATCCTCTCCTAAGGTAGCAGCTGACATAGGATCTGTGGATCCACTCACCTCAGGGGTACTCAGTGAGTCTGGGCTGGGCGACAGCTTCATTTTTGAGTCCTGATCTGTCTGATCTTCTGCTTCAACATCTGTGAGGGCATCAAGTTCCTCCAAGAACTCTTCCAATGTTGTATCAGATGTCTAAAAGTTGAGATGAGAACAACAAAGCAGGTGTTTTTGCTTCTTCAGTCACATTTATTTACTAATGCACAATTCATCCTCATACTTTTACTTTCTCACCTGTAGGTTCTCTCCTTCTTCATTTGCTTGCCATCTGAAAAATAATGGGATTTTTATCCAAACCTATTCAGTGACAGTGTGGGAATAGCAATGTTATTCTTTTGCCCATTAAAATGTACAACTTATGTCAAAATTATTATTCTTATAATGCAACTATTTGCACTGAGAATTAGAATTATAACTGACTGGAAGCAGGAGGAAACAGCAAATCTGGCTCTGTCCAAAGGTTAAGTCTCCCAACTAGCACTGCAATATTGTCTATTAACCAAACCAAATACCAAGAGATGAAGTTACTGTGACTGATGAAAAAAAAAAACAACAGTCCTGCACATATCCCCAAGATACATAGCAGACCCCTTCACCAAAATACCAGGAGTCCAGTCCTAACATGCTTAAAAGCCTGGGTGAGGTGCCTTCCAGTTAACAGCTCCTTAGCTCTGGAATAGCCTCCCACTAAGTCTGAGATCCTTGGACTATGCTGACTCTTTTAAAAAGTAACAAAAAACCCATCTGTTCAAACAGGCTTTTATGTAGCACAGGCTGATAACAAGTATTTGTCGGTATGCACCTGAGTGCTGTTTTCCACTGTCCCCTGACTCCTACCTACTACCTTAACTGAGACATAGAGAATCATCTGGCACATTAAATTTTCACACTGAGAGGCTATGATGCCTCACTTCCAGGTCTGTGGTCCTGTTGTTTTTCAAGATTATGAGCAATGGTTGTGTAACAGCACACCCTGAAAGTCTCCTCATCACAGAGCACACTAGCTTGTTTCGCAACAGAGGAAATGCTGGAGGAGAAAAATGAACACAGTGAGAAGTGAATGAAGCCTTCTGGGTTTTTTAGTCAGCTGCCACAACTTCTAAATCAAGTCTTATGACATCCTAGGGAATTTGTACATTAGGGCACAGTGCAGAAAAACAATGTGCCTTCACAACTGTTTTACATATTTCATTAGTCATAGTGAGTTTTCTGATACCCATTAATTGAGGCTGTGGTGAGAGACATCCCAATGGTTGAATCAACTTCAACATCAGGCTGTTGTGTGTATAGTGGAAAATTAAATACTGTTTAGCAGTTACTGACCTCCTGGCTCTCCCAGTCAGACGATCTTTGCCTTTTGCTTTACTGCTCGTTACTAGCACATTTTTAGCTCCCTTGTCTTTTCCTCGCTTCTCATGACCTAGGACAGGAGATTACAGAAAGTTATCATTGCATGACATTTTCATAAGTAGTAATTATGCTTTCTACTGACAATTGTGCATTTTAATTATTTTTTAACTGCGTGGGTGTCAATCTCTTTTCAGACAAATCCTCAAAATGATCCATTTTCTTTTGCAGTTTACACTGCAATTTGAATTATGTCACAACAATATCCTGTTTTAATATTGTGAAATTGTGGCAGCAAAATACTCCAAATAAAAATTCCTGAACAGGTTCTTAGCTTTTCTTAACACAATTATGTTAAAGGGCTGAATAAATGAATAAATAATGTTTAAGTGTGGATACCTCTTGAGTCCACATTCGTTCTGGGTTGTCCTCTTCTTGTATTTCGTCCACCTGGAATTAAAAAAAGAAGAATATATAATAAAAAAAGATGAAACAATGAATCATGCTTTGATATTAAAGGTCTTATTCTCATGTTCTCAGTTTGAAGTGCGTCTGGACTTTGTCTCACCTCTGCCAGAAGGTCCCCAGTCTCTGTCAGGCAGGGATTTGTCTGAAAACCTAAAAGTAGAGGATCGGTTTAAACATAACATAAAACAAGCAATGTCAAGATCATGTTTCAAAATAATTCCTCACTTTTTGTTGAGGTGACAAAATAGCTCATCTACACCCCAGAAAACAGACTCTTCTGACATTCAAGAATCAAGATGCAAATTTAATTTGGGCCTCTTGCAGAACCACTGAGAGTTTTTTTTTTGCCCCACGAGTCACACCATTGCATTTGACAAGCACTGAAACCATCTAAATTGCTGCGTCAAAAACACATTTCCTCTTCTATTCTTACTCGAGGGCCTTGTTTAAGCCTCACCAAATAAGGAAAGGTATTCCATCCCTTATCCCTAGCTAAAAATAGCTGCTCTTTCCTCGTCTCTTTACATTTTGATACTTCCTTAAACAGCACATTAATTTACTCTTCGCACTGCAACACAGTTTGTTTGAATTCTAACAAACGCTTGAAATTGATGGATTGCGTTTTCGCCTCCAGTCACTTTGGTGTGCTATTGTATGAATTAATTAAGGAATAGGATGGCAGGCATTTTGTGTGTTCAATATTCATACTAAAATTAGAGAAAGTCACAAAGTTCACAAGAAGTTATCGTAACATATTACATGCACACACAATTATATAATTCATCTAAAAGTAATTATTTGGTGTTGTAATCATATTGCAACATCTTGTGACTTAATTTAGTCTTGCAATCATGGGTTATGATGAGTAATCCAGAAATAATAGATTCTTCCAGCAAATAATCTAACTAGAAAGAAACAGGCTGTTTTACAAAGTTATTCGGTTTGTTTCCCACAGCTGCACATAAATCAAAACTAAAACTAAGAAAACTAAAAAAAGTTTTTCACTGACTTCAGAAGCAGAAGAGGACAGAGGCTAAATTATGCTTATTAAAATAGCTGCTAGCAAGGCAGGGGTTTAGCTAATGAAGCTGACCACATTATAATGATTACTGATTACTATAATTACAAAATCTTTTAAGAAAAAAGTAAAAGCACTGAAGTAAAAGCATTTTGGCTCTCTCACCAAACTTTACATGAGATTGGCACAACTCTCTATTCTGCCCATTACATATGAAGTTACTGACAGTTAGCTTAGCATAACAACTGGAGGCAGGGGATGATTAGCTAGCCTAGCTTCATAGATTAAGAAAAATCCATGATCCAGCATGTCTAAAGCTCACTAATACTTACCATATGTCTAGTCAGTTATTTAATCTAAATATGTAAAAATAATAAGTGTATAAACTTGAATTTGTGACCCACTAGTAATGTCAGCTCTGGCACATTACTCCCCATGAAACCACAACTCACCACTTTTCCAACTCTATTTGTGTATGTATTCATAAAGTGAGCTATGTAGGTGTTGGCAGGCAGATTTTCTTTTGTACCTTTGGACAGAGCAGTTTACTCCTTCCTACTTTTATGCTAAGCTAACATGACTGATATACAGACACTTCTAACTGGAGAAATTACACTCTACTATGCATTAGCAATTACCGAAGAGTGTCCCTTGATAAGGCAACACTGGAGAATAATAAACCTATTCCATTGACATTTCATCAACAAAGACATCTTTGACTCAAAAATAGCAAAGCCAATAAAATATTACCCCGAAGAAGAGCTGTGAGAAATCTCAGACATGAGAAGTGCCATGGGAAAAGTGAGTGCCAAGTCTTACATGTTCTCAGTTTTGTCCATGTCCCATGCCCTTCTCCACTGGCCCTTTGCGTTTTTATGGCGTGCCACTCTCTCCCTGTCAATCTGTTCGCGCTCTTTCTTCCACCTCATATACTCCTCCTGCTCTTCTTTCAGTGTGGGGATGTTGAGGTCAGTGTTGGCCTGCAGGCTCTCAGGCTCCTATGTGGACACAGAACATTTCAGCGTTTTAGTTCAAGCAGCCTTATTTATGTTATCTATGCATCAGTAATGAAGCACTGGCATTGAAACATGAATAAATTAAAACATCTGCACCACTCAGGGTGTCACATTACAAGACATTTAAAGCATCGCTCTTCAGACTAAACAGTGCAGTGGAAGGAACCAGATCAACAACCGCCCAACATTAGACATGGGTGGTCATAAACAAGAAGAGCTTCTCATCTCTAAACAAATAATTAAACAGCAACGGGGCAATGTAGGCATCAAAAGAAAGAGAGCGAACAGGATATTTCTGGTTTTTCTATGTATTTTGCATTGCTGTAAATGCCACTGTCACTGTCTCACTGTAAATATTAATTATTGCCACTGGGTGCCCATTTTATTATAAAAAGGTTCTTGTTTGTCTACCATGATGACTGCGTGGCAACAATAACAACAATCAAATTCTTTTAGACAATATTCCAGGCAAAAATGCAGTGTACTGTAAATGCAGTTAAGTCCCCTTCCTCCTTTTCCCTTCTAACCAGTTTATTGATTACTGTGATGAGAGGAGAAAGGATTGCTTGCTAATACTAAGTGGAGAGAACACCTGATGCATGCTCTTTAGCACATCAAAGGAGACAGAGGCAGTGTATTCTTGTTTCAAAGGCCTGGAGCAGACCAGGTCGACAAACAGTACAGTGTTTGGAGGGAAATCACAAAGAAGACCAGCAATCTGAGGGATTGGACACTCCTGTCAGTGTTTGTTTTTTTTTCAGACAGCAGGTGGGAGACGATGCTGATGTGTAGAATAAAAATTTAATTCTGTGATATTTAAAAAGGAAGAATACATTTTCATGCCTCTCTGCATATTATGTTTTACACAGAAACAGAAACACCACAGTCCCTCTGAGAAATAATGATGGGCAATGTTTTGTCCTTAGGTATGGACCAATCATAGTCAAGTAAACATGTTGCCTCTCTGCATGTAGTTACTGGTGAACACAGCATCTGTGCTCATCCCTGTGTTTTCCATCTCCTCTCCTCTCTGTCTCCTCTGGCCCCTGGAGGACATCAGGGGCCACAAGGGAAGGCACTTCTCACATGTTCCAACAGGCCATCTCCTGCTGCCAACCTTGCCGCCCTGCTAATTAGCACTTTTCAATTTCTTGCCTCCATGGGCCCTGGCAGGGAGGGTGTCTGGGGCCAGGTAGGGTGGACATTACACAGAGTGTGGGCAATGCTGAGAGACAGCAGGACTTAGTCTCAAGCTGTCAAATTTGGACAGATTTAAGGTAACTAGTGAAAAATAACGATTCTGCTCTTAGTCTGAGTCTCTGCAAAGTAAACAGGTTCAGGCTGAAATTGCCTGCAGAGGTTTACAGTTTATTTGTTAACCAAAACAGTTACTTATGCAACACCTGAAAAAACAAAACAAAATATGGCTGCTTATTCTCTTGAACACTCAGTTGACTGTAGAACAGGAAAGGCAGAGCAAGCCTGAGAGACATAAGCAGCATCACATTTCATGTGGCATATTCGGCAGGCCTTTGAAGCTTGTCCTCCCTGCCTCCCCAGTCAGCCTGTTTATCACACGCCTGATCTGTGAGACGGCTCCAAGCTTCTCCTGCAACGTTTCCACACAAGCCAGTGGGAGGCAGATGGGGACAAGCACTTGAAGGGGGGTGGGGGGTGGGGGGGTACATGTTACATACACTGACATAATATTTGCCTTTTTCTGTCTCTTTGGATGTTTGTATGGTGGCACCATGGAAACCTTGTATTTCACATTTGTTTTCATTTCTGTGAATCCTGTGCTCATTTTGAGCTGGAACTACAGCCCACTGGTTTATGGGCTTTTTCAAATCCGAGAAAGTGATGTTTCAGAGACGGTCCAACAATATCCAGATTTAAATGTTAATATCTGTGTGCGTTTCCATCTCTGTCTTGGCAACCAAGGCACTGTGCTACCTGGCATTGCTCTGAAAGCCTGTGATACTCCTCAGTGTGAGAGGTCAGAGAGGAGAAAAAAAAAAAAGATAAACATGTTGTCAATGAGGGTGACACAGCAGCTTGTTCCCTACCAATAAAACATAGTTTTAAAGAGTCACATTACTGCTGCAGTAAACAGGAAAAGAAAATCAAGCAAGGACACTGTCTCACCAATTTGGAAAGATTAAGAGGCTTACACTGCCCCCAAGTGGACTAATGGTGCTGCAGCATGACTTGGCACTTGTTCAGTCTCAAATATCCACTATGCAATGACGTCATCATGGCAGGGTGCAGTTTGCAGGTGGTTGAACTTCAGTGGTTTGGAAAATATAACACACCATATTGCAGGTAGAGAATTGTATGAAATTATGGTTCTGTTGCATTTCTGACTGCAAGTTATGCTCTGGTGAAAACAGTGGATGAGTCATGTTGCCATTAACAGCAGTACTCGCATGAACAACCGGAGGGGGAGAGACAATGAGCACTGGACAGAGTGGTCTAGCACACCCACATACACACACTCCTCTCCCCACACCCACATGTAGTCTAGCACATACACAAACACAAAAGACCCCTGACTACCTTGTCTCTTTTCTTCACTGTCTTCACACTTCTTCCTCTCCCTCTCTGACCCCTTCCTGGCACCTTGCCAGGCATGTCTCTTTGGCAGCATAATGAGCCTTTTGAGAGTGAGAAGGCAGTCGAATGTTAATTAGATAAATTCGGCCTTTTCAGGATGGTGGGAATGGGGAAACAATCATGCCAGAGGAGGGCAGATCACTATAGGATCCGGAGAGGAGAAATGGAGGATGGAAACTTCTGGCTGCCAGAAGTGTCTCCCCTTTCTCTCTCCTTGTCCCCTCACCTCTCTCTTTCTCAATTTTCTTTCTCCTATCTTTTTATTCTCATAAGTGAGAACTCATATCTAGTCATGAGGTAAAATGCCAAATAACCACACCCCTCTCACTGAGTCATTACTTCCAGGGTATTCGCTGTATACACATATAAACACATTCATCAGAAAAATATTTCAGAGGCAGTAGATCATCATTTTTTTTGTCATAGTAAACCGCAACCACATGGAAACTAGGTCTCTGGGATCCACAGATGACTGGTGCACTGGCTACTGTTCAAATGCTGAATCAGTCAACATGATAAATAAAGGGGAACAGACTAAGCGGGCCAGAAATAAAGGCAAGAGAACAGTGAGTTCAGCCCATAGATTAACATTAGCTCAAACGGGCCAGTGAGTAGCACTCGGTCACAGATGTGTATATACATATTTACAAAGAGTCTCCACTGGAACTGTGTCCAGAGACCCCTCCTGGACCTGGAGTGTGTCTCTGTTTACAGTGGTGAAAATCAGCTGCCTGTGCTGTCCTTCAGCATAGTGATGGGGCAGCTGGGATATCTGTAAAAGAGTGTGCATGTGAGGGTACGTCAGGTTTCAGACTGAGGCAGAGCAGCTGCTCCGGAGTCTCTGCATACCCAGGGGGGGCTAAGGTCAGTGACAGTGTGGCATTTCACAGCGCAGCCAGGGGCAGTGTATGTGCACATGTGTCGCTGTTAAACATGGGATCTCAACCATACAGTACTTAGTAAAGATATTGATATTAAAATGATATCTTCAATTTCATTACAGTACTGATAACAAGCCCATTTGTTGAGCTGTTACATCATCTATCTTTCATGGCACTAGACGGACTCTCTGAACTTCACAGCCTGTTCCACACAACCAAAGGCATCTACACGCAGAGGCTAAGTGTTTTTTTTCCATTTGCTAAAAATACAACAAAAGTTCCTCAAGGGGAGACAAAGTGATCAGCCATCAGACCCAAGTGGGATCACACTAAAAAAAAAAACAGTCAAAAGAGTCATCCACACCTTTAGAAGATTCTCAATTTGTACTATGTTTTCGTTCTAGACAGCATCTATTCAATCTGCAGCTCTGTCTGCAGCCCCCTTTTACTAATCCCACACCAGTCCGTCACAGCCCCAGCCCACCTCTTTCCATAAACCATTGTGCTCCATTACTGGAGGGGTGTGGCCAGCCGACATGTCTGACATCTATGTAAAATACGTCAGTGCAGCGCAAGAGAACAAACAAAGGGGGGATGTGAGAGAGGAAATAGACAGGAGGGTGCATGCTGGGTTTTAAACACTGAAGCATATGATCACTGATCTTATCACTGGAGTGCTCAGTGTGTCCGATTCAAACCTGTGCTGCTGTGTTTCTCTTGGGCGTGTGAGCTTGCTGTTTCCCCCTCACAGCTGACTCCAAACGCTTTGCCTGTCCGTCATCTGTAGGGCTCTTGATGTCCACAGGGCCCATCCTCTTCTCTGGCCTCTCACTCACCACCCTCTTACCCTGGAGAGACAGTTACTCATATTAGAGTGTCATAATCACAGTTAGATGCAATACAAGAGAGCCAGTGCTTATCATGTCTGCACAAGAATTATTTTGAGGTTGTAAATAAAATATTAATTCATATGCACTAATCAAAACACTTACCCCTGACACCTGCTGGGCTCTAGAAAGACCATTCATAAACAGATGATTTTCATAGGTCTTGCACACATACAAGCTTTATTCTAGAAATGTTCTCATTGAACTAGATTACATATATTGTAAGTCCACCAGCTGCAGATTTTTTGCCATGCTAACGTCACGCTCATTGGATAGTTATGTCTGTCTGTTGGTCGAGCCACCACATTTATGTCCCTGACAATGAATCACATATGTTGTCCTAAATTGTGGTAGCGATACTGATGGTGTCCAGAGAGTGTATCCAAATGACTCTGAACATCCTGAGACTTTACCTCGAGAGCCAATATAATAATAGGAGCTGTATTTTGTGTGAAGGGGTATTAAGCAGATGTTGAAAAAATGAACATTACACCTGCACTGTGAGCATGTTAGCAAGCCTGCTAGCTACAGCCAACCTGTTAGCATAGCTGTACATTCTTTGTTGTCTTGACTATTCGAAGCTTTTTTAGCCTGTTTTGCTTACCACACCATGTATTTAAAGTTTGATTAGAAAGTTGCTTTACACAAGGGTATTCAGTTGGATAAGTTGTTTTTCAGTATTGGCCCAGTTCAACCAATAACAAGTTCACTGTATTAAATCTTAATTAAAAACTAGACTAGAAACCTAAATGTACTAAATATTGACTAACCTTTCTGGATAAATGAAATGAAGCACCTGCTGTGTTGTAGTATGTATAGTTCAGGGTTCATCCTCCAATCATAACCTTAGATGACATGACACATATCCACTGTCTGTACCTAACATACAGACAGATAGGAAAGAAAGCTTTCATTTTCCTGCTCTAGCCACTTGGAATAGTTTTCTGAAAGCTGAACATTTTCTCATAGTGACTTTAAAGCATCAACCATGGCTGATATAAATACAGGTCTTGTTAAAAGTTCATATTATACCATAATCATAATATTTTCCATTCAATATCCATACGTTCAGTCTCTTGTCTGACCTACCATGGTTGTACTTCTACTTCAAACTGCTTCTGCTTTCTGTGCAAGTTGTCACACTTGTTTTCTTCCTAAAGACCACTGGTTGATGGAGTATTGCTGATTGCTTAATGATATGAATGAGGAATTGCTTTTGTTTTCATTGTAGTCAATAAAACTACAGGAGTTTCCGATTCGCCTACATTTTCCCCTTGTCACTTAAAAGGAAAGTGGAAATTGGCAGTGCAACGAATTTACCTTTTTGCCTGCCATGGTGACCGTTAACTGCTTCCTGTGGCCTCGGCCAGCACCCTGTGATGGGCCTTCTCCCCCCCTGTCAGACCCAGCCTCCTGCTGTCCTTTCCCAGCTGGTGAACTGCCGCTGAATGGCTTTGTCACCACCACACGACTATCCTGCTTCAAACCAAAGACGGGAACATGTTATAAAATATTTACATTGTTTGTAGCCTTGAGTCTTCTGCATAAAATCTGTTACCATACTGCAGAGACTCACACTGGTGGACTTGCTGATTGTGATGGTAAGATCATCAGCTTTGCCCTTTCGGCTCTGCAGTGCCATTCCTTCCTCCTCCGCCCTTTTCTTGTCCTCTTCCACCTCCTAAATGCAACTCAATGAAAACAATCAGTTAACCAGGAAGCCTGTTAAGAGCAACAAGACCTCACAGAAAAGAGTCGTGCGCCAGACTTTCTACTCTGCACATAAATTTTGAAACTCACTGATAGTTTCCTGTCTGTGAGCAGTTGTCCTTACCTTGTATCTCTTCATAAGTGCTTCGTTCTTCCTGCGGAGAGCCTCAATCTTTTTGTCCAGCTCCAAGTCCCTCTCATGATCCCTCTTGGGCATCATGTCACTGGTGGTCTGTGAGGAGACACATCGAATCATTGATACACAAAAAAACTCCACTGGGCACTGTGTGTTTCAGCACAAATTTGCTGGAGCTTTATATTTTGAGCATTTTGTTAGCTTCACTTCCAAAACAATACTTTTTTTTTTTTTTACCTTACTACACTTTACTCCATTGAGTAAAGTTATTAAATAATAAATATTGCCTGTATAAAATTATGTCTGTCTAAAAATGGTCAAATGTTATTATCCATTTATTCTTAGATGGGAAATGAGTAAACAAGATCACATATCCAACCAGTTATTTAATGCCAGCTCTTCAGTCCAGGAAATATTTGCATATTCGTTGCTATGGACACAATTTAGAGTGAATTGAGGTTCAATACTCTGCCCTTTTGGCCCACTATTTCCATATACACTCTGAGTTTAAACTAGCTATAAAATAAAAGGCCTTCATAAGACAATACAAAACCTTTTATAAAGCCTTCTTAAAAAATGCATAGAAACTGAGCCAAAGAGGTGAACTAGTCATTGTGGTCAATCCAACTGAAAATGTCTTGTGTCCACACCACTGTATGTGCTGTGATAACACACAACACTAGCATGCCCTCACACCCACCACAGATGGAGCATTCATTACTAAGCTCAGTTACACAGGCAGAGTGCATATGCAGCCTGTAGAGCATCCTAAACATCCTGATGCGGTCAGCAGGGCATGCCTACTCAGACGACGAGAGGCCCCATATTAACTAACTGCAAACATGTTCAAGAGCATTCAAGAACACTCAAATGTGAACAAATGTAACAACACTGAATGATAATGATAATATTGTAGCAGAAGCCATCTCATTTCCTTTGGCCTGTAAAAACTTAATGTTCTGTCGCAGATCTGGTCTGTGTAGCTTTTCTTTAGACAACAGGTATATGAGTGGTGAAAGTGTGGTTCCTTTAACCGGCTGTGGAGCAAACTAAAAGGGCGCATGTTTTTGACTGATGAGTAAAAAACCCCTCTCTGCAAAGAACAAGAAAGAAAAAGCTGCTATAAAACCACAGTACGCCGCAGTCCGTTTTAAAAGGGAAATGTTTGAAATTTGGGGAAATAGGCATAATCACTTTCTTACCAATAGAGAAAGGATTGATATCAATTTAACAGCCTGTGAAACCACAACTCGCCTTTTTGCAATTAGACAAAATAGTTAATTTGTGAGCTTTAAAGATGCCACCTCCACTCTTTATGCTAAGCTAAGGTAACCGACTGCTGACACTGTCACTTCCTAATTAATGTACAACCATGTAAGTGGTATCATTCTCCTCAACTAACTAGCAAGAAAGCTAGTAAGTGTATCACCCAGACAGTTGACCTGTTCCTTTAAATTTATCTCCAGTATATATGAAATGCCAGCATGCAGTCTGGTCACATGGACACTCATAAAAAATTGAACATATTGTCTCAAAGACACATGACCCATGTGAATGAGGTAGTACTAAATGAAAAAAAAAAACATTCCTGCTCTGAAGTAAACTGCCTGAAGAAGACAAAAAAATTTGATTTTAACAGTAATAATTTGTGGGATTTATGATGAACTGATATGATGATGATATGTGACAAATATGTGCCAAAACTTTGAAAAGATGGGAACAGAGTTTGCGGCTGTTTCATCCCTCCATCTGTTGTCTATGTATTGCAAGCCAGCATCATTTTTCTTGATAAACGAAAGATAATACTCACAGCAAAAGTCAAAAAAAGAAGCTCTTATTTCAATCAGCTAAAACAAGTGTTTACCACTTGGAGTCAGTGTTGAAATCATTTGTTGTTATTTACAGCCGAAGAGAAGAGGCTAGGCCACTGTCAAATTGAAAATTTGCTTCTGGTACTTGATGAATCTGTGAACCAACACAATTCATTTTGAAGTATACCATTCTTCAAACTCTGTATAAATTATTTTGTTGGGTCAAACCTTCTTGACAGAGACAGGAAGTAGTCGTGCCAAAACAAGTCATTCATCCTCCGCTGTTGCCCAGTGACGACAAGAGTCGAAGCTGCTTCCATGTGATATTACTAGCTCAGAATGATGACTCACTGCTAGCAAGCGCACAAAGACCATCACATTGGCACTGCAAGAAATTCTTTCGTGCTTTTTTCATCGCCATTGGTACGCCTGCGAAGAATAGCTGCTACTGAGATGTTCAGTTCAACTGTGAGATTCAAGTCTTACTATAAGGGAGATCAATGTTTTTGCTCAAAGTTGTCAGCACAGACTTTTAGTAAAATAACATTGACACTAACGACAATACATGGTGGCTCCAGATGTGACTCAAACCTGTTTCAAACCTGCGAAGACACAGAGAGCAAGAGAAAAAGTTGGTACTCACTCAAAAAGGCAGCAGGCTGGAAAGTGGTTACCTCACAGCTTCTAGTTGTCAGGGTATCCAAACACAACAGACCATGAGGACATACCACCAAGAATAGGCGCAAGGGAGAGACACGCTGCTGACTCTGAATCTCAGCAAGGCCAATGGCGGAGACTGAAGTGAATGCCGGCCTCCACAAACCAAAGTGGGGACACTCTGTGGGGATGGCACTTCTCTGGGTTCAGCCAGCTAGTTCTGTGATTGTGCAGCAGCAAGGCTAACATGCACAAATACACACACAATCACAAAACACAGACGTTGTGGGTCTGCCAGTGGACGGCACCCATGCCCGGACAGGCAGGCAAAAGGGGGAGGAGGGGGGCCTGCAGAGAGAAAGCTGCCAAGGCTTCCTCCCTACCCAGCATTCCTGTCACCTACAGCAGCTACAACAGGGGGAGAGAAAGCACCAGAGACACAAATAAAACGCAGCATGTAGCTACTGCTAAATCTGCGACAGAGAAGAGGGGGAATCTAATACCAGAGACAGAGCTCTGGAGAGGGTGGGATGAGAAGAGAAGGGGAAGGAAAGAGAAGGGACTCACTGGTCTTTCCATGTCAGCGATAAGAGCTGGGCTGGGTCCAGGCGCAAGGCAGCCGAGGCGGCAGAGAGGGCTGCCTGGAGTCGACGATCATGCCTCGATTACAATGAGCCAAGTTGGGCAAGCAGCCAAGACGTCTAACAAATGCACAGAGCTCCCCTGTTAACGGATTTCACAGCACCCACCCGCCTGTCCACCCTCTCTCCCTCTCTCTCCCTCTCGCTCTCTCTCTCTCTCTAACCCTCCCACCCTCCTGCACATCCTCCCTCCTGCTCTCTCTCCCTCTCTAAAGCACTTGCTCTTTCCCCTCCTCACTTATCCTCTGCTCAAAGTATGCTAGTTAAACCCTGTCGCCCTCCCCTAATACACACATACACTGTCAGTTTTTTAACTAAAACTAGCATGATAGCTCAGCTGACTCAAGGATACATTTACACACACACACAAACATACATACATACATATATATAAATCAACTTTTACATGCTGGAGTGGCAATATGACAATAATATCTGGTTGTTTCTTAATTTAATTATTACTCCATAACTAAAAAATTATGAAGTGCTTTCAGATCTCTTTTCCATGGCCACATGTCTGAAATAAACAACTCAATGGAAGAAAAGATTTTTTTTTTTTTTTTAAAGCTCCTTAAATAATTCCTGCACTAAGAAGCACCCATTCACATCTAAACATGGCACTATATAAATCCAGACATCACATATGAGACAACAGCTGTGTCGCCTACAAGCTCCAGACTACACATTTAGAGTACTAAAGAAGCTTCCTAAACACTAGAAGTGGGGTAGGGTGGGGGGTGGATAGGGGGCAATGTCTGCTGAATTTCCCACAGTTCTTCATGCACGGCAAGTTGCATCTGCCAAAGCCAAGTGACATGCAGCAAACAGACAGCCTGGCAGACAAATGCCACAGGCTGCAGTGAAGTCAGTCACTTGAGAGTCAGAGTTAGTGCTCTTCAATTTCCACCTTGGAAAGTTACCAGTCTGAGCAGCAACATTTTTAGCTTACTCAAGTCTACATAACTTACATTCTACACAGATCAGTCCTGCTAATGAGCAAAAATCTCCGTACATAGTTTAACCTGCAAGGATTTCAGTTATTCTAGGATTAATGTGAGAAATGTTTTGAAATGTTGTGTGGGTCCCTAGCAAGTTATTGTACTAAATGTTGAACAAAGTAGTTGAGTTTAAACCTTGATTAGGTTTAAGAACAGCACTTGCAGTTGAAGGTGCCTCAATATGAACCCGTAATCAGTGCAATGCCAGGTGAAAGTGAACGGCCAATTTAATTATAAACCTAAAGATCAATGAAATTAGCAAGACAGACAGTCTGCTGCAATGCCCAGTCTATGGTGGTGTTGTCAGCTATATGTTAAGGCCAACATGCTGAAGTCATTACAATGGCAATGCTAACATGCTGATGTCAGGAATCACCATAGTCAGTTCTGAGAACCATGAATGTTTGAACAAAAAATGTATAAAATGTGTGAGAATTCATTGCTTTTCATACATTGCTATGAAAAGCTGAATGTAAAACTCACTTTCCTTACATTTAGCTCATTTTCCCCTTTTTTCAGTCATCAACTAATCTAAACCATCATATTACATTTAATTGTTAATAAAAACAGAAAAAATAAATCTGCAATCTAAGGCCTAAATCTTAACTCACTCCAGCACCCTGGTCCTTGCCCCATTGCATAGCTTCAGCTGACACATCAACGCCCACACCACTGACTGTGGATCTTTAGGTGAGACCAGAGGAAATGCATATAATATACAATCCACCTCATGCTAGACAAATTCCTGGTGAGAAGAAACTGCCTGGTGTAATAATTGATTTCAAACACAAAGAAAGCCTTGAAACAAACACTGACAACCACCAGTGGTGAAGACCTGGCACGTCATAATGTAATCTCCAAGGCACATGTACATTTTGGAAATACTCAGCCATGTTAGCCTCCAACTGAATTACACATCAGTTTAAATTTGTAAAGATATCAAAATTCAAAAAAATGTAGGATCACCAAAAAATATAAATAAATTTAATGATGGCAAACATCGTATTAACATTTCAAAATATGGTAAAAAGCAATTATGTGAAAGGTAGGTGAAAGGAGGTAGTGTTGGCAGGACCTTCAGAGCTTTTTCCCCAATTAGCAACTAAAGAATATAATACAATTGAGATTTCTGACTTTTTGCCCTGGTGTTGATAGGTTCTGCAACAGACATTGACATAGGCAAAGCAAGGAGAGAAAAGCAGAGAGCCAGAGGTTTCTCAGTACAAAACCCAAATTTACACAGAAAATTTACATGTACAAAAATGACACCATGTTAGAAAAGTCTGAAAAAAAAAAATAAAAAATACATTATGATTTCAAACTGTCTTTTCTTTGTTGTTTTTTTATTAGATTATGACATATCACAATAAGAAATGTCGTAGCTTACCTTAGGTCATGTCTTCCAGCATTAAGTGCAGTCTCCCTCTTGCTTTCATTGGATTCATCAAAAGCAGCTCAGTTTTAAAAAAGTGTTCCCACTGCCTCGGGATAAAGCTGCTGCTATTCTGGTATCTGATAAATTCTAAAAACAAAAAACAAATGTTACTAGAACAACACACTTACATATTTCCACTCACAATAAAACATTTACACTACTAAATTATTTTTGAAGACCTTCTCATCCTTGACTGGATAATTACATAATGAATTTACGATCAGATGATTAATAAAGCTATACAAATAACTCAAGCTTTGTTGTCTTACTGGCTTTCTGGTTGAAAGCTAAGACATTGAGACACGAATGAGAACACATTTTACGGTAATGAGAAGACCCCTAGTTATACAATGAGATGTTTTGTGAATACTTCATAGTTCAATTTGTATTACACTGTAAAAAGTGATTATGTTTCATTCGATTAAAAGCTGGAATATCATTGATTTAAAACAATTTCAAAACTTTTCAATATCAAAAAAGTTCTTATCTTAATAATATTCCTATTATAGTATTCTATCAATGTGTATATTATATTATTCCTCCTACCATCATTCTAAATTCCTTACTATTAAATTTTTTCACTTTTTATTTTTTTGTTTGTCAATTCATTTCATTTGTTAGCTAATTAATATAAAATGTCAACTACTGCAGTTTTTAAACTCTTATGTAATTATACATTCTCATCACCAAAGATGTAAAGTTTTACTGTCCCACTTCATGAGACTATGTGCAAAATTTTTGAGTAAGGCTGTGAAAAATTAATATAAATAGTCAGAAATATCCAGACACCTTGTGCATCAAGTCCAAATACCTTTCATTCTGGGGATGGCTTTCATTGGGCTTTTTTGTAAGGAAATTTTAATATATCTGAAATAAAATTATAACATACATCTTAACAAGTATTTCATTTAAATGTATGCATTTACTTGTGATTAAATGAACAAGTGTTCTGTCTTTGATCACCAAGTTATTTTTCAGTGTGACACACATTATCCACACCACATTAAAAGGCAAATCTCAAGATAACAGTGTGGAGAAAAGTATATCTTAACTTTAATATCTAAGAGCTCATGGTGGCATTAGCAGCTAATGCTAGCTTTGAAAGTTCAAAGAGTACCAGTTAATGCTAGCCTTGTTCTGTTCAAACACTAAGTTTAGCAGGTGGCATTTGTCCAAGAGTCAGCAGCTAAAGCTAGCCTTGTATGATTCAGAGGTTGAGAGGAACTAAGTCCATTTCTGTGATTGCAAGATTCAAGAGTTAGCAATTTATATAAACCTGATGTCCAAAGATTAGTTAATTTTAGTCTTTACTCGGCTTTTGCTAGCCCGATACTGTCAAAACATTTCAAGTTTAGCAGCTAATGCTGGCCTTATAATGTGTTATAATGTATTAATATTAAGATAGCCATATCTAGAGTTTATGGAGCCAATGCTGCTTGATTTTAGTGGCACTGCAGTATTTCACTCCATGCTGGCCTTGTATTACATAAATTTGCCACTAATGTTACTGCCACTAGGTATTGGAGTAATGCTAACCTTTGTCCAGGAGAGATAGTAAGCCTTTAGAAGTTTAGCAGCTAATGCTGGCCTTACAATGTCAAAATTGAAGAGTTTTAGCAGCTAATGGCTGCCTGCACACCATGGTCCTTGATACTCACCACAAACAACAGAACTTCAAAAAGAGAGTGGCAGCCAAACATTTCCCTTCAATCTCTTGCTGATGTCATCAATGATGTCATGGGTTATATGATGACTGTGGGGGTGGTCATGGGTTTACTATTGAAAGTAACATTTTTAAAATAATATCTTTATATGGCAAAGACTGACTCCCCCTGGATAAAGTTTGGTTCTGCCCAGCTAACTGTTAAGTAGAGAAAAGGACTATATAAGCAGTTGCTAGGTGTCAGTGGAGAGAATATGACTGTGCAGGTGAGGCCTTTGCTTCATAATTATAATTTCATTTTATGTAACATAATTGTTTCTTGAAGTACATTTTTGATGCCCATATCTGAGTAATATGGTTTGTACATGGTTGTGGCAAAATGACTCAATGGCACCCACTTAAAAATTTCAGAGGATCCTATCCTATCCTTTGTTCTACCTAGATGCATGAAAATTGGTAGGCACGTGGAACATGCAAAGCTATACAAAAAATCCCTTTGCACCCATAGCCTAAACCCCACAGGAAACTAAATAAGTGAAATGGTTTTGTTTCATTGCAATATTGAATTTGATTAGCAGAATTAGCAGCTAATGTTACCATCACTTTCTCATTTTGCTTTGACAGATTTTTGGAGGTAAAACTTAGCAGCTAAATTTCATGAACAATTTCTACTTAAATAGGAGTTGGATGTTAGCCAAACCTAGCGGCTAAATTTTATGGTAATGTTCCATTTTGATAGAAAATGGATGTTGACTGGCATAACTAGGCAGCTAAACTTCATCAAAAAGTTCTATTTTAATAGGAAATCTATGTTGGCCAAACTTTTCAATTTCATGAAAATATTCAATTTAAATAGGAAATGTATGCTGACTGTCCAAACACAGCAGATACATTTAATGAAAATGTCTCATTTTAATGGGAAATCTGTGTTGAATGAGAAGAGTTAGCAAACTTAGCATCTAAAAGTTTTCATAGAAAACACATGTAATGGCCAAACTTAGCAGTTAATGTAAGAGATTTTCATTTCATCTTCCCATAGGAACCTTGATTACAAATTGTCAGCTAATGTTAATGACATTTATTTTAATCAATTAACAATTAAGAAACAATCAAGTTTTGTGACTAAACTTTGCAATTAAAGGTGTTAGAGTTATTATTATAGACTTAACAGCTCATGTGGTAGCACACAACCTTGCTGCAGTTATTTATCCCAGCCAGTTCTTCTCTGGGAAAACAAGAAATATCTTTTACATATGGCTCTGATCTGATGTTGTGGTCCTAATGCTGCGCTATATCTGGCTGGACTTTGGTTGAGTTGGGTTTTTTCGTTTCTTAAATAACCAAAGTAATTGTAAAATTATATGTATTCTACATGAAATTAAATATTGGGTTGTCATTTACAGCACAACAGGATACAACGCAGTACTTGAAAGGTGTGAATTATAGCCAATAATGAACATGTTGTTATGGGGTATAATGAGTATAATTTTGTGAGAGAGACATAAAATATACTATAATTCAAGAGGAGGCAATGAAGAATTTTGTTTGTACTTTGTGATGACTCAAAAGCTGTGATCATTCTCTATGTCAGTGGCATAGATCACCCTAATTGTGGAGCTTCTTACTAGCACATGCTAGTGCAAATATCAATAAAAAGGCACAAGAAGAGTGAATATCAAATTTAGAATATAGCATTTCTCCAGAAATTAGGCTATTGAGTTGAGTGAACTCTCAGCAGAATCTACACTCACTCAACTCAAATATAAACTAGATTCAAAAGATTTCAAGTCAGAAGAATCTCATGTAAATAATTTCCAAGTTCTGAAAATAAAAATTCCACTAAATTCCAGCATGTTTAACAGTGTAATAAATTACACTAAAAGTGCTCAAATGATTAGCCATCTTGTAATGAAATGTCTCTCTCCCTAAGTATAAGCTGTTGGTTTAAAATCTTTCTTTCTCTATCATCTAGACCAAGTATAGTGTTTCCTCGTGCATTTTTATTTCAGCAGCAGTGGCATGCACCCCACCACATGGAAGAATAATTAAATTAATTTCAATACAAAAAGTACACTGGGTTTAAATATGGATTTGGATTCATTGAATCGTTTCATAACTATGGCCGTCATCACAATGGTGATACTGAACAAATAGGGTAATTTTTCAAGTATATAGCCTATAAACTTAAACTGCTGATATGATATGAAGGAAAATTCAGTTGGGATAATGCACCTCTGATAGTTAAAGTAGAAGAAAGAAACACATTAGTGGTCACTATCTTTGACAAATACTAACAATGGTGTTCAAGGAACACGCAACCAAACAACAGTCAAGTTTGATTTAGGGCTGACATCAAGTTACTGACAGCATTAACATTAGAGCCAGCTGATATGAGGAACCACTTGATGCTGAGCATCATTCTCAGTGGGCTAAGAAGCTGCAGCTAAGTGTTTTTAAACACTGCTTGCTAATTATTATTAGCCTAAGAGCTTAATGAACCAGTGTGTCTTTCCAATCTCAATGCCTTAACTCCATCAATCACTGCTGCACCCAATGAATTCACTGTCACCTCACAGTGATAGTATGGAAAGCCCATGGCTCACTTTAAGCTCAGCCAGCAATACTCAACTGCATGGTGTACATCAGCTGCTAACCACATAATTTAATTTAACACTGAATAATTATTAAAATTTGAACTGGCAGTACAGCTGAGCTGACATTACTTTGTTGTACCAGTACATAGCTTAAGATTTTAATAAGGTAATAACACATAACTTTCCCAAGCATGCAATTTGGTGAAAGACCTCCATATTATTTGTAGCACCGTACTTATCCTAATCTGACAGTAATTATATATTACGCATATATTTCTTTTGCGCTTCTTCACAGGGATATATATATTACTGATACCACGGATCATGCCTCTTGGGGCGGGGGGCAGCACCTGTAGCCCCAAGCCCCAGAGTCGACCCCACAACCTTGAGGCAGTGTTATCCACTGTACCACCACCTTGACTTGACTTGACTTGGTTATCTAGCCACACCCCAGGCACACAGGTGAGCCTGCTATGGTGTTTGAATCTGCTAACGACACCGAGACATGTTGATACCAATTAAACTATTAGCCCGACGGTGTCATCCACGTTTATTTACCTGTTCTCCTCCCTGTTTGCCAAACTACGTGTTGAGCCACTAAGCTAGTTTAACGAGCCAGTGAGGGTAGAAACGTTAGCTCGCTAAGCTCATAAACCATCATAACATATAACGCAACCTCATAAATTATCCACAGCCAGGACCGTGTCTCCAACAAGTTAACGTGCTGAATATAGGATGACTTCCGCTTACGGTCACACACGGGACGCCCTCACGTCTCTTACTGCCGGGGGCAATTAGCCGCAACCGCAGCAAAGCGCCCGCCGCTTCCTCTCGTGTTGCACCGCGGCGCCCTCACAGTCAGCAGCGCCCCCTGCCGGTCAGACCGAGGGCCGCTGGTTCTCAGCCAAAACAACGTGCGTTAAAAGCCCATTTTAATAAGTTTGGTCTGAAAGCTGAAAAGCAGCGGAAGAGAGAAAATAACTATCGGTTGTTTAGTTCCGGGTCACCTGGTGGGGGCCATTACCTCCATACTTTATACTACGTACAAATCACGCGCTCCTTTATAACATAAAAATAATATTGATAATATAAAAATATAGATAATACTTATTTCATTGCCAGCACAGCTTTTTCTAATTTAATTGTTTCCTTAATAATTGCTTCCTTTTTCAGTTTAGGTTTGTTTTTTGTTTTTTTATTTTCAATATTGAAGTTTAATGTCACTATTGATTGATAGTGGTATGGTAACTGTACTTGGGGCCGCAGTAGTTGTAATGTATTATAATGTCCATTAAATGGCGCTAAAGCCTGTGCTGGGCACAGTCATGAGGAAACTCCTCAAACAGACTGAGACATGGATTTATCTCATCCACTTCTCTTTGAACATTGTGTGACACACCAGCAGCTCCACAATCAACACACTCATTCAAGCTGTATTTAATTGAGTCTCAATTCCACCTTTATTCCAGTATTAATCAACGCTGGATAAAATAAATCAGATTATTTCACAAATTATTGTCTAAATTTCCAGCGAAATGAATCAGTATTAATATTATTTGACAGGGTTTTTTGTAACTGAGGTAGGTGTTTGCACAGAAATTAAGTCTGAGCCACAAAGATTCAACTTGGTTAACATATAGATGAAGGTAAGATGATACGTTCCTTTGCTCGAGCCTACACATGCCAAACCTTGAGTTTGATTGCAAAAGTCACCGGATTTGACATTAAA
The DNA here is from genome assembly GCA_038496675.1 of Rachycentron canadum. Lineage (NCBI taxonomy): Eukaryota > Metazoa > Chordata > Actinopteri > Carangiformes > Rachycentridae > Rachycentron > Rachycentron canadum. Next base: position 14,778,395 of record CM076661.1, read on the forward strand.
AGGAGGTAGATCGGGATATGAGAACACAATTTTACACAAGTCTGCAGTTCAAAAGACAAAACCCTGATCACTTCATGTCATAATCATTTGGGTGTGTTCTCCATAACTCTTCAGTTTTCAGCCACCGCCTGGTTCCTACCACATCACTAGCATCACCTGATGTGACATTTTGGATCTAATGACAGTGATGGGTGTGTTGTGTTGTTCTCAGACAGGCAATCATGGCGGTGTTACTATTGTTGATGTTTCAACTGACGTCTGGTTACAACAAAACCATGTTTACAACAGTGTCAGGATAATCTCAGACGTGGGTGGCACCGCTTTTTACATTTATAGTTTCCTGTTTATTAATACTCAACTCACATTCTACTGAGGCCTGGCTTCATGCAGGTATTTTACACAAAACAAACAGCACCACAATGAAGCCAGTAGGAAGCATGATTAAGCTTTTACACAGAATAATGTTCCAGCAGGGATGAACTCAATGTGCAATTTTCGTTTTAATACTCTTGATATAAAAATTAATCTATTATCATTGTCACTTTTCCAGATCATAATCTGGTGCCAACCCCAGCTGATGTTTGGTTAGGGTTGGGTACACCCTGGACAGGTTGCCAGTCTATCACAGAGCTGACACCTAGAGACAAACAACCTATTCACATTCACATTCATACCTACAGGCAATTTATAGACCTGGAGTGAACCCACACAGGCACAGAAAAAACATGCAATCTCCACACGAGGGCCAGGGTTCGAACTCAAGTGCAAGCCACTGCACCCCCATGCCGCCCTGTTATGACACTTCAATTACGTTTTACTGCTAATACATTTGTGGCCTTAACCAAATTTACAAACGCAGTTCTACTTGTGATGGAGTATTTTCATCAAGAGCTATTGTTTGTCTGCATTTGTTGTAGCCACAGTTATATGTAAATGAGCCTCACCTTTGTCCTGTTACTGCGAGTACTCATTACTGTAACAAACAGAGCAGCGTAACCCGTATGGTGACAATGAAAATGTAAAGTTATGCTCACATTTGACAAATTAGCAGAAAAAACTATTTTTTTTACTGTCAATCTCCAGTAAAGTACAGACAGTAGTTCAGTTTTAGCACATTGCTCAAGTCCCAGACATTAGAAGAAAATATTATCTAAAATTTTTTATATGAAATGTAATCCAGGCAGCATATTTGCCCTTCAACATATGATATTTAGCAAATGGAAAATATTTGTGTGAGGATGATTTATATAAGAAGAGGTTGACGAGTCAGAGTAGAACAAAAACTCATGAAGTTGAGGGTGAGCCAGGTTCCTCTGGTTACGCCTCTGCAGTCAAAATGCCTTTGAGAGTCTTTCGTGTGCTGTTTTGAGATGGAATTAACAATCACTTTAAGAGATTTAAACATTGTCTGTTGTTTCTCTGGCCACACCCAAACTGAATCTGACTAACAACTATCATAATGTCACATTTCATATTATGGCCAGTGCACAAAGCACAGACACACCCTCCCATACTTTGTATAAATACAGAGGGAACCCACATGATTCTCACAAATTGGTTTGCTTTCTGCACCAGGTATGTAGTAGCTTCTTGATTATTTGTTATGACTGCTGGAACACAATGATTCAAATTGTAATACCCCTTTTCCATTTTTTTTCCTCCAGGAAAAGACTGTCGACTACTGCACTTGTTAACAAGACAAAATGAGTACGTCTCTTTGATTAACTGTTATATTTTTAAAGAGGGCTGTGGAAGCTTTTGCTGAAAATTCAATAAAATAAATGATTTGTTAGACTGGGAGTCCTGTGCTCTGGTGCATTGATTCAACTGCTACTATGATCACTGTACTTTATATATCACACAACTGAAAATGAGCTTTTTGTTCTTGCTAAAAATAATTTCAGTCATTTCAACAAAGATGCATTTTGATGTTTTTCTTATACTCGTTGACATATTTTTGTTCTTAGTTCATGTGTAATTTCTCAATTAATTTGGTCATTGTTAATTTTGTTTTTGTCCTCCCATCACAGGTGACAGAGAGGTGAGTCTTTTGTTTTTTTACAGTTATTTAGATCTGTGACTATCTGCATGATAATGTGCTTATAAAGCTGTTTCCCCTGTATTAGGACGAGAGGAGAAAGAAGTCAGATGAGGAAAGAAGCTCAGGGTCAGAAGAGTCAGATGGAGTAAGTCAACTTTTTTTCTATGTGTGCTCGGTAGCTGATTCCGTAATTCTGTAGTAAACTTGTGTTAATTTAACATTATCTTTTATAGGAAGGAGAAAGTCATAAAAAGGTAACAAGCTTTTTAAATGAAAACTATATAATCACATATCTATCTCTGTTTTCATAAACAGTCAGTCATTGTTTTCATGCTTGTTTACAGAACAAAGGAAAAGGGAAAAAGGATGGAAAAGGCAGAGGACAAGGACAAGGACAAGGACAAGGACAAGGACAAGGACAAGGGCGTGGACGCAGTGGTCGTGAATAATGAAGAAGTCTTTGAATCATTATTGTGTGATATTGATTAGAAAGAATTCAGTATAATTCCAATAAACTATTCCAGACAAGGCTGATTTATTGTTTATTCAAGTTAGTGACAGACTCCATATTATTTTATCCAATACAAATGTATGTAATCTTCTATATTTCAATATCTTAGGTTCATCATTAGCAGGTCTAGCTAATAACTCTGTAGGACAGTGTTTCACTCAAGACCATGATGATATCTGTCATGAATATTTCAGCCATGACAGCAACATCAAGCAAAAAAAATATTTGGATAACCTCCACATAGGATGCATGTATTGAACTGCTGAAATAAAATGAATTAGCCTGGATGATAAGCAACAGTATAAATCACCATTATTATACTGACACTATATAATGAATAAATTACCTAAATGGCTGCTTGGCTTTACCAAATATAAAGCCAAGTATAGACATAATTGCATTATAGACCCTCTCTTTTTGGTTCCTTTAGTAAAAATGCTGATTTGACCTTTATGAGCAGTGCTTAAGTTTCCCGCAATGATTCATTCGTTCATAAAGGACACCATATCCAGTAAAATACATTTTTAAAAACAGTCCAGCATAGTCTTTGGGTATTTTCAGTATCACACATGAATATATCATATCTTAAGACAGACATGCAAATTTGCAACTTTTAAAATTAGACTTAATATGTTTCAGCTGTAGATCATATGTTGGGTGAAGTGAGCCCACTCGCCTCATCCCAGAAAACACTGAAGAAAAATAGATTCACTCAACTAATACAATTACTTTTTTCTTAAAATTCATTGTAGAATAATTTCCCTAATTGTGATATTAAAATGCATTTAACTGCATTTTCTTCATTCATTTTTTCCAAGAACTCACAACAATTAATTTTACATTTGTGCATCGATACTAGTGACTGGAAGCTTCAGCTTCGCTCACTGTCTAGAGAACCACAGAAGTATAATAAGCATAACTACTCAATATGTAATAAGATTTATTTGTCACAGTCATATTTTAATATGGGCAGTAGAGGGGAGGGAGAATATGAAAATGTTTGGCTGCATTTGTGGCCAGACATACTTGGAAGCAGACTCACTGGACATAGCTAATGGAATAAGCATGGAAGTGAAAAGGCAGACAAAGAGGTTTGAAGTTTTTTGTTTTTTTTTTTAATTAAAAAAAAAAAATTCAAATCTCACAAATTGATGTGGTTCCATCAAGAAAACTTTATTCGGCCTTTTTCTGATAAAAAAGGTAAAATTGCTGACTTACATCATGACAATTCATTTTCACAGCAAAGCAGATTGATGTTAGACAATGTTAGAAATATTCAGTTAGAATACAGGACAGCACAACAGGTGACAGGTACTAGTTACATTATTGCTCAAAAATATGGTTAAATCTCCCCTTCCTGATGTCCCAGTGAAGTAGACCTTTGACCATTTGGATTTGAAATGTCAGTGGTTAATCCTATTATTACATTTGTGTTAAATAATGTCATAATTAGTATATGAATTTGTGCTTTCTGGCCAGGTCACAATGATCATTGGCCTCCCAAATACAGTCAGTTCAGATCAGTTCACTTGTAAATCATTTCTGTAAGATGTCAGACTTGTTGAAGACAATGACTTGGATACCGGTTGTGGTGCATACAAAACATACACAAGTATGTTCTCTAGATCTGCTCATTGTTGTCATTTAAAGTTCTGGAAGGTGAAAATACAGGTGGGACTTGTTTATGTGCAGTGAGCAATGTAACTGAAGGACCTGTCAGCAGCAACCGTTTCAAAAAGTCTATCACAGATTTGCACTCTCTGGGGAATTTATGGCTCTTGGTTTGCTCATCAGCTGCCTTCTGGATAAAGCAAATCAATTATTTACAGATGTCAGTGTCTGAGTGAAAAACAACAAAGAAAGAGCTCCAGCAGATGAACTCGAGGCACTTCCAGTTATTAGGCCATCACATTTCATTAAGACTCAGTGGGGGAGTGGCACTGGGTTACAACTATAATGCTGAGAAAGAAAGGAAAAAGAGCAATGCACAGTTATGATCTGTGACGGTCAACTTCTGTATGTGATTCATACATGTGTGTCTTAACTGGCCTCCTTACCAACACACCATCCTGTTTTAGAAGAGTCCATTGACCTGCTCAGTCTCAGGATCCAGGTCAATATCATAGAAACAAGGCCTGGTGGGCAGACCAGGGATTGTGGGCATCTAGTATAGAGACAGAGAGAGCTGGTTTAATGGTGGACATTGTCAATGAAAACACAATGCAAGGTAAAATCTGATTCATCGCACTCATGCACTGTACACACATTTAATGGAGGTTTTGCATCAAGCAGCCACAATCTACTTTTATGTAGACACGCTAGGTTTCAAGAGATTACATGTAGAACCATTTCATTATCAGTGCTGTTTAATGAAGAATTAAACCATTTCTTCTGCAGTAATGTTAGGATGAACAGTTTGTAATGTAAGTTGATAGTAGCTGACGAACCTTCTGCAAACACAGCTGGTAGAAAATTTCACAGATACACAAAAAACAAATGTTTTCCAGTGTCATTTCAACATGTATTGATTCAGCCATTTACCTTCTACACTACACAGTATGAATACTGTTTATAGTCTGTGTTTGCAACAGTGTATGTTATTTTTTTTAAAAAGATGAGGTGAGTGCTTTCATCTGTTTCATTTTCAAAGTAGGTTACCATAAGAAAAACAGTGTACATTATGTATTATGATGTGGTTTGATGGTCCTTATATACAGAGCAGTCATGAGTCACAACATAGTATCTTGCAGATGTAAAACTGGGGCAAGGAAAATTACCATTTGCTCAGCGAAAATGAGATCTTACCGTGCCAACTAGTGGGAACAGAAAGCCGGCGCCCACACTGGCTCGGATGTCCCTGATTGGCAGGATGAACCCTGTGGGAACACCCTTCTTGTCTGCTTCGTGTGAAAGTGACAGGTGAGTCTTTGCCATGCAGATTGGCAGATTGCCAAAACCCTGAGGGCAGAAGAAGACACAAAGGTCTTCTCAAGCATCTAATAAGAGTGTCTCCATTGACAACAACAACCAACAAAACAGCCCTGACAAGACAGGCAAAGCAAAAACAAACAAATACATGGTTACTGACCTGTTTGGTGTAGCGCTCCACCTTGTGTTGAGCCTCGGGGAGAAGCTCGATATCATCTGCACCATAAATTTTCTGGGCAATTATTCGAATCTTATCAGCAATAGGGAGCTAAAGTGGAATTAGAAATATACACATGGATGTCAGTGTAGTCACATGACTGAGAAAATAAAATGCCAACAAGACAAAATATGCTAATTTTTAATACTTGAGAAGAGTTTGAGGCTCATTAATTTTCAGTCTGGACAATATGTTGATTTCTCTTTTAAATTATAAACAATAAAGAAAATACACATTTGCTATCAAATTAATTTAAGTACTACAGTAATCAAGGTTACAGGCCAAACCTCCAAATCATAGAGGAATTTAAAGTTGCTGGGGGCCCCAGATGCCCTCTGGACAGCCTGACCCAGGGCCACTGCACCAGCTCCGCCCTCGGCCCAGTGATTGCATCGCACGGCATCAAAGGCTCCAGCAGCTTTGGCCATGCTGCAGACCAAGTCCAGCTCAGGCTCGGTGTCTGTTCTGCAGGAAGGGTCGGCACAACAAAGGCATAAGGGATGAGGGATAAACAGACACAGATAAAAGACTTTACTACCTGTCAATGATAAATGCAGCAACAACATTTGCTCATCTTATCTGACACAATACCTTTTTGTCTCAAGCAAGTTAATTCATTTGTGACTATGAAAAGTAAGTGAGAAAAAAGTTGATGCTCCTCCTCTTAATCCTGCTCTGAAACTGGCATTAATTGATTTAAACCACTAGAGGGCAGAACAAAAAGGCTGTAAACACAACATTAACCCGCCTCAATTTATGGGGTTGTTGATGTCAGGGAGATTTTTGTCGATTATGATTAAGGCAACTGAGCAGCCCACTCGAGCCCAAGATATGTTACGCTGAGAATGTCATCATGGATGTATGGTGAGGCACAATTCTGACCAGAAGAGCCCCTGCTGTTGGTTGACAATAATTCTCTGTAGATTCATCACTGCAAGTGACCCTGTTCATATTACATATAATCATTTGACCCACATTAGTCCTTCTGCCATGTCATGGTGTGTCATCCATCACTTACTTGAAAGCATTGACAGCCACCACCACAGGCACGCCAAAGTGCTGAGCATTCTCAATCTGCTTCCTCATGTTGCTGCAGCCCTTCTCCAGAAGCTCAAGGTTCTATGTACATACACACACTCCTAAATAAGCTCACAATAATGTCAATAAAAACAGCAATTCTCAGTGTATATAAATATATGCAAGTGTATAAAGTGTTTGATGTATGCTTAAACATAAACCAAGCTTGTAAAAATGAAATGTGTGCTTGATATGCGATTAACCAGCCTGGCTGAGGTGCTCCATACAAACTACTACATACACAATGACTCAATGTTTATTTACATCATTTAAAGTAAACAACAGTTTGTATTACCTCCTCCACATACTCCTTTGGCAGTGGCATCCCAGCAGTAACCTAAACAAAAAATATGTAAAATCGTCAACACCAAAAACTCACGCACCAAATTTTATGCAAGGATCAGTGTCAGTCACTGACAGAGGGTGAGCTGCTGTAGGTGATAATGTGGAAGTTCATGTTGGAGAAATTACATTGTCCTGTAAAATTATATGTAAAAAGTAAAGGTGATTTTTCAAAAAGAAATCACTTTTGTTATTAAAAAAAAATGTTGAGGGAAAACTTAAGCAAACTCACCGTCGGCCCTCCTCCGTGCATCTTCAGGGCTCGTACAGTAGCCACCAAAACCACCACATGGGGCCTCAGCCCTGAGTAGCGGCACTTGATATTGAAGAATTTCTCCATGCCAATGTCTGCACCAAAACCAGCCTCAGTCACTGTGGGGGATAATTGAGAGAAGTTGTCAGATCACACAATCACCGCTGTGAGGAACACAGAGTGACATCTTACTTCAATACAATATCTGCTACACTGTCACTTGTACAATCAACATGTGCAGGCTAAGCAGTAGCAGTCGTGCAGTCCTGGTTCACACACAAAAAAGTTAATATTCATTAAAGCAGCCACCATAGAGCCATTTTCTCATCTTGCTTACCCACAAAGCCCTCGGGTCCAACCAGCTTCAAAGCTATTTTATCCGCCAATATGGAGGAGTTGCCATGGGCGATGTTGGCAAATGGGCCCGCATGGACAAACACAGGGGTGCCCTGTGGATGCATGTGATACAAAGCCCATTACTCAAGGCGCTGTTGTCCCTCCGCTGGCAGAGTTTGAGTCACAAAAGATTTAGCAATAAAAAAAAACAGATTAAAACCAACAACAAAAAAAAGGAACAATATTTAACCATTTGTGTGCTGTAACATGTTCACCCACCTCCAAAGTCTGCATCAAGTTTGGCTTTATTGCATCTTTCATCAGCACAGTTAGAGCACCACTCACACCCTGTAAATCAAAGCATTAAATTATAGCACATAATTAATAATCAACCAATACTTAATACTTAATATAAAAAGGTCAGCTTATGCAGAAGCACCCACCAGGTCCTCTGTGGTGATGGGCTGTCCGCTGCGACTGGTGGCCACGACCATCTTAGCCAGACGGTGACGCATATCCTCAAGGCTGCTGGTGAGGGCCAACACCGCCATGATTTCACTGGCCACTGTGATGTCGAACTGGGCCTGTAAGACAAAGTGCACCGTAAATGCATGTCTCCTTATCAATAACAATGCAGTTGTGTGAAGTAGTGTTTCAGTTAGTTTGTTCTGTCTAGGATCAACTTTTCAATCCAATTGTTAAATCTAATCGCTTCTTTTTACCTCTCTTGTGAATCCTTTTTCAGTTGGAGACTGGCCGATAGTGATCTTCCTCAGGAATCGATCATTAGTATCCAATACTGAAGTCAAACACAAAGACCATATGAACATTATATAAATTGTACATAAGGCTGCATCCAATATACAGCAGACCTACTGGGACACAAAATATCAGCTATAAGGACTAACTCATACCTCTCTGCCAGGTGACAGAGCTTGGGTCAATGTCCAGACGGGCAAAGCGAGTAATATCTTCTTCAGTCAGAGTGGAGGGATCAGTCTTCTCTATGCCCAGTTTCTACACATTTAGAGAAAATATCAATGTTAAAGGCACACTTTAACATGGACTGTGAGGAGAATCAAAACCTATGAGTCTGTGTATGTCATTTACTTTCAGTCTGTTGATCTGGATGGGGGAGAACTTCCTCTGTCCTCCACTGAGTGGGACCAAGCGGTTGTACAGAGCCTACAGAGAGAAAGAAAACAGTTCAAATCCATTGAGCAACCTATGACCAGTGTAATTTTTTTCAAATAACACCAACTGAAATGAAGGGTGAGCCCACCTTGTCAGATTGTGTGGACTCATGGAACATCCTGGCGTCAATGGCAGCGGCCACCAAGTTGTTGGCAGCTGTGATGGCGTGAATGTCGCCAGTGAGATGCAGGTTGAACTAAAATTAACAAATATAATTAGATTTTTTTGGTATTTTTATACAATCAGAACAGTTTTGCACTTCAAGCAAAAGTGCAGTACCTCTTCCATTGGAATGACCTGAGAGTATCCACCTCCTGCAGCACCACCTGTAGATAGAGGAAAAAACTACAGATTTATGAACCAGTATAGGATTTCAAAATGTATGTTTCAACAGTTTTTAACCTGTAACGTCAACCTTACTGAGTGTACATTATTCCAAAGTTCACCTTTAATGCCGAAGGTGGGTCCCTGAGATGGTTGTCGGACACATGCAAACACATTGACGTTCATGTGGGCTCCCAGGGCCTGCACCAGGCCGATGGTGGTTGTGCTCTTTCCCTCACCCAGAGGGGTGGGTGTGATGCTGCAGATAGAGAAAAAATGTCAGTACTAACCATCATCTGCTGCAGAATAATATGTGTAACTTTCAAGCAATAGTTTGACATTTAGCCTTTTCATAATCAGTTTATTGTTATGTACAAAATCCAAAAATTAAGGGTATTGATACATTTTCACCCAGAAAATAAATATAAAAAGAACAACAATTCTTAAAAACATGGTATAGTCCATGGAAAGTCAAACAGTAGTGCTGACAGCATACCCAGTGACCACCACATATTTGCCATCTGGCTGGCTCTGTAGGCGTTTGATGATGTTCAGTTGGACCTTGGCCTTAGTCTTGCCATAGAGTTCCACCTCATCAGAGAGTAGGCCCACCTCTCTTGCCATACGGTCAATGGGCTTGGGCACACAGGAGCGAGAGATGACAATGTCACTGTTGGGGCGACAAAAAAAAACAACACACACACACACACACACACACACACACACACACACACACACACACACACACACACACACACACACACACACACAATCTGATCAAAAGGAGGAAACAGCAGGGACTCGAAGACAAAGAGTACACTCAGATTTTTCTACCAGCTCCTCCTGCATGCAGGTTTATTGAATTTAACAAACAGCTCTTCTCTGGTGATTGACAATGCATATGACTAAGACAACAGGAAGATGAGACAAACCTTGGCACAGGCTTCTGCAAATTGAGTTTGGTGTAAGAGATGCTCCATTTCCCTGGTTGATGTCCCTCCAGGAAGCGCTTTGCACTCAGCACTGTGTTCTACACACACACAGTTAGAAATGAACCTTGTCATTAACACTGGTAAGGCTGATTGAATAAATACTATAAAATATATAAAAGCACTTTCAGGGAAATTCAGCTTTAAAATAATGGATACATCATGTTTATTTCAGAGTTCACTCTCCTTATTCTGCCTTACCGCCATCAGCATGGCAACAGTCATTGGTCCTACACCACCAGGCACAGGGGTGATAAATCCAGCCTGCTCCTTAGCTGAGGCATAGTGCACATCACCCACCACCCGCTTTCCACTGGCTTTAGTCTCATCTGAAAGACGTAGAGAGAAACTTTTACCACACAGTTACCGCCAATGTCTTCTGATTCACTCAAACTAAACTGAGGGGCGCCAAGGCTCAAGCAGACTGTAAAGTCTTAGAAACAGTCAAACCTGGAATGTGGTTGATGCCACAGTCGATGACCACTGCTCCCTTCTTGATCCACTCTCCTTTCACCATCTCTGCTTTCCCGATGCCAACAATCAGGATGTCTGCCTTTCCCACCTAGACACAAATGTGATGGACACCAATAAATGAGTGCATAATGAACAAAATAACATCATATGTGGCACTGATTCTGGCTGTTTTGTTACATTATATAGTTTTTTGTGAAGCCCTACTGAAGCACTGTGATAACTGAGGCCTAGGTTGAGGTGAGGGCATTACTGATGTACCTCTCCAGCAAGATCAACAGTTTTAGAGTGGCAGGTGGTGACGGTGGCGTGGTTCCACAGCAGCAGGTCATGCATTGGCGCACCCACAATCTTACTGCGACCGATCACTACCGCTCTCTTCCCTGCCACAGACACACCTGCAGAAAAACAGTGGATTCCTTCAGACAGTTCTTTGTTGCAGTCTTCATATTTTTAGACTTGTGCGTTGTGAGTGTTAGTTTCTCAGTTTACCAGTCTGTCTGATCAACTCCATGCAGCCATTCGGTGTGCAGGGGATGAAGCAGTCACCCAGGTCCCCGCGAGACAGCTTCCCTGCATTTATGCTGGTCAGCCTGAAAATGGACCAAAATACATTAGAATACATTAAATATCACAATTTGATAATCTAAAAGGTATCTTTTAATTTCACTGAGAGGATGCAATGAAACAAACCATCTTGTTCCAGAAAAAGAGAGGGAGAACCATCAAGATGACCTTTAATATGCACGTTCTCTTACCCATCTACATCTTTCTCTGGGGCAACAGCGTTGGTGACCTTCTCTGTGTCGATCTTATGAATTGAGTCTAAGGGCAGCTGCACGATGAGGCCGTGTATAGATGAGTTCTCATTCACTTCTGTGATACTATGAAGAACCTACAGAGAGACACCTTTAGACTCTCAGGTACAACAAAATAAGCTGGGAGCTGTATGAAGCACTACAACAAAATCAAGGGATGGATGTTTCACTGTATGTTAACTGTGTGTGTATATACACAGATGTCCCGGCTACACTAATTCTTCAAATCTGTCCTCACCTCCTCCTCTGTTGCCGTCTTGGGAAGTCTCATGTGTGTGGCATTAATTCCAATCTGCATTTAAAGAAAAAAAAGTTTAAATGCAAGGTTAGGATTGTCTGCTACAATGCACAATAAAATTATAGTGCATTTATTGCATTTAAATGTCTTGACTATCAAGAGATTATCTTTTTACCTCTGCTGCCGCCTTCAACTTCATGCTGATGTACAGATTTGAATCATCACGGTCCCCAACCTGCAAAGACATGTGGTATCACTTTGCCTACCTGTATAAAGGAGCGGGCCTTCTGCCATATAACTAATGGAGCAATGACGCATGATTAATCCCATCATGCACTTACCTGCAAGACCACTAGACCAGGTCTGAAGTTGGGGTCCTGAAGCTTCATCTGCTCCACATCCTTCTTCAGACGCTCCCTCAGCTGCCTGAGACACAAGACAATGGATTTAAACCCCACTGAGTGGTTAATCTCTCTCTCTCTCTTTGCAGCATTATAAAAAGGAACAGTAAGGACCACATGGCACTATAGCCACAAAGATTAGCAAGTGGCTTTCCCTCCAGGGGTTACAATACGTGCCATCTGGTTATCTCATTCTGAACCTGGTAATCATTCTCCAGTCCCAAGCCATAGCGAAACCAGGACATAAGTCACTTAAAGTGACTTATCCTCAGTCTTTGTTTTATCTTGATAAATTTAATTGGTGCCTGGGAAACATTCCAACACTTTGTCTCAGGTGTGTCGTACCTCTTCACTCAACACAAAGTCAGTTGAGCCAATCAAAGGCAAAGTGACATAAAGTGGACATTCGCTGGTAGGGATTAAAGTCTACGTCTGTTAACTCTTTTCTTTTGAATTCAATCAATCACACCACTGAGCTGCTTTGGGCATCTAATCCACTGAGGATGAGAATGAGAACAGAGTCACACAAAAAGCTCTATTTATATACATATTATATACTGATTATCATGTTTAAAACTTTGAAAACTGAGAAATCCAATTAAAATACAGATGTCAAAACAAATAAAATAAAATAATAAAAATAAATTCCTGTAAGAAAGGGCCAATCAGTCTATAAAGGTCATTGTCCAGCACAATAAATGGTATGTTAGCTTTTGTCAAACTACAGAGAGGCTGTCGACAATTTGCGTTGCCTGAAATAATCCAACTAATGAGTTCTGTGAGGGGCAGCTAACAGGGTGCAGGCTGTCGTGTCTTGTGACAGGCACATGCAAGTCAATGTCCTGCACTTTTCTAGTGAGGTTTTTTTTTTTTTTGTCTTACGCAAATACATGTGCAACTGACAAACCTTTTGCTAATAAGCAACAAGAAATTTGGAATCATTTAAGCGTTGAATTATTAAAAACATATGAGAATGATTTGCAGGTTGTACTCAGATATTAAAAGAAAGTCAAATGAACAGTTGTAAATAAAACGTTTGTTCTGGATCTGGAGTTTTACAAGTTTTTGCCACACTCACCATTTGATTCGGTGACTTGACCAATAGGGCAAAGATCATATCACTCCCCCCCCCCCC
>CM076661.1:14796640-14854364 GCA_038496675.1 Rachycentron canadum
CACACACACACACACACACACACACACACAGCTTCTTACATAATACTGCAGGGCTTACATCCATTCAAATGTTTGCAATAAACCCACTTCATAGATTACAATCCAGGTATAACATTGACAATCCCAAATCCCTGTCAACGCTTCTGGGCTGATAGCTGCCAGGAAGCAAGTGTCTCATGCAGGTTGAGAAAGAGGCCACTGCGATTTCACAGCTGGTTTTCCGCAGATATCAATGAAAACTCTTGGCACACTTTCTTCACGTGGCCAGCACCATGAACAATCCAACTACATGATGGGATCCTTTTCTGCAGCAGCAGAAGCAGAGTTTTGTTTTGTTTTTTTCTAATTTCTAAACAGCTGCACCAAGACTTGGATTAATCACAGTGACTCGTGCAGCGTTAACTTTTAGCTGTTAAGTCAATGAAGATCAGGTGGCTAGTTAGCTGCCTAGTTAGCCAGTGCACAGACACACGTTTCCTTACACATATTTAATATGTGTAAAACAGACACTGATACTTACGTTGAAACTTCTTTCCCACTAATGATTTGAGCGGACATCTCGTGATCCTCGGAGTGGTTGAGCTGAGTTTCTGGTGTCTCCCGCACTCACTGAGCCTGAGGAGTAGAGGACCTGATGGGCACTTCCAAAAACTTTATTTATTCTGAGGGCGGGGGAGAAGCGGGTGACGCAGCCTCGATTCACAGCCGCTGCTCTTACACTGAACAGCGGCGTATTAACTTTCAGGAATAGCGTCTGACGTAGAACGCATTGCAACGCGCTAGAAGGCGCCATCGACCAATGACATCCCAGGTTCAAGTATAACACCCAGAGAGGGGTCGGGGGAGTGGGCGGGGCTTGAGGGCACGTAATCACGTCAATAATCAGCAGAGGGCAGCACTGTATTTACACACCCCTTAGATTACCCGTCAAAGAGAAAACACACAGCAGTGTTTATTTATATTGACTCAACTTGACGTCTGCTCGAGGTGGATCGGATCCTGCAATGGTGTCACATTAGATATTCATTATAAAGTGCTGGAAATCTCTGTACTTCCTTATCTGGCTCTCGGTGCGATGTAAGACATGAAGAAACACGGAGAGCTATGGAGAGTAGATTCTGTGTTTTGAACGACACCGAAGATTTTAAAACACGGATCTCTCACACTGAGATCAACCTCCATTTCGAAAGGTGAGTTGATAGCAGTTGGTTGTCGGTTAAACAGTAGGGTTTTGGTTGGCTTTGCCTGCTCCCCGGAGGCTGACTGACCTCTGCACTGCGTGGTTTGTTTTGTTGCTGTAAGCTAACTCAACATTACGTCTTCCTATTTGCATACTGCCTTGGTGTTTACGTTTCTCAGCCTGTTCCGGTCCAGATGCATCGGTGCTGCAAACTAAATCTGCCCCTCATCCAGCCCCCCTCTGTTTAACCCTCCGCTGACCCGCATGCATATCGTTTCTTTAGGTCTAAGACGCTGTTTGAGGAAATCCGTGCCTCCATCAACAACAATGACGAAGAGGACCGCTCCTTCTGGAGGCCTGTGCTCCCATGGGGTGGTGTCTTTACCATCAAGGCAGGACGGAAGGCCATATCATGCACCCCCCTGTACGTCAAAATCAGCCTCAAAAACACCTGCACCATTGATGGTTTCCTGATGATCCTGTATGTGATCCTGCGGGACAACCAGAGGTTTCCCCGGGAGCTGGCCGTCTTCCTGGGCAAACAGTTTGTGGAGTATTTCCTCTACCTGATGGACTCCTGTGATTACACCACAGTGAAGATGCTGTGGATTTGGGACAGGATGTCTAAAAGACAGTACCGCTCAGAGATCCACCAGGCAGCCCTGGAGATCGACCTGTTTGGTAATGAACACGAGAACTTCACTGAAAACCTGGAGAACCTCATGTCCACCATGCAAGAAAGCCTGTGCACCAACTGGAGCTGTCCGGCCCGCTTCCAGGAACTCATCAAGACCACCATCAACATCAGGTATACTGAACACAGGCAGTACAATATCCTGATGCTCCACAATGAACTCAAGGCAATTTTCCCTTGTTTTCAGTAGATTCTGTGTCACTGCTGTATTTTTCTAGTATATTTCCATTTTCTTATATATATATATATGTGTGTGTGTGTGTATATATATATATATACACATATATATGTGTGTGTGTGTGTGTGTGTGCATATAACCCTCTGGCATAGCTTACCCGCCCCTGTCACTAAACATTACACACAATACAGGTTAGGTCTTCTAATCTTAAAATGGTGACACACCAAACTTTAATCTTCTCCTGAGTCTTTTCACTGTTGTTCCATCTACCTATAATTGGCTTTAAAAGAGGTATTTTCTGTTTTCCCCAGTCTCTCTTTACAAATTACATCAAACCTTAATTAATGCAGTGTTGGTTAACCCAATTTTAATTTAATTTCACTCACATTTTTTCCCCAGCCCTCCTCATGAACTGCCCCACAGAGACCCTATTCAGTCGGCTGTGGACAAGTTCTTCTGCCCCAAGCTCCTGCTCTGTTCAGAACTGGGGTGAGAGAAGATGTTCCTCATCCTAATCCAGTTCAGTCTTAGTCAACTTTCTTTCAATTCTAAGTCTTTTATCCTTTGTAACAGGTGTGATGGTCTCAGGGAGTTCTCTCAGAGAGTTTTCTGCCATGGACCCCCACCCTTTGTCATTCTCAACATGCAGCAATGGAAGTCAGAGGAGCTGTCCTATGTTCCTTATCACCTGGCTCTCTGTCAGCATCGGTATGAAACTTTCACAGTGTGCTTCCACTGGCTTGGTGTACAGTGGCATGCTTTGACCACACTGTGGTGCAAGCCACCATTACATGAATTTCCATTGCAATCACCTGCAGTATTATGGATTTGGCATATTAATATTATTAATAACAAAAATAATAACTATTTATTTAGCATCTTCAATAATATACTCCAAAATAGTTACATGGAGCAGATGCTATGCATGATACTATGCAGTAATTATTTCCCGGACAGTATAAACATTTTTAAGATCTCTTTTCTTCACAGCTACTTACTTGAGGGAGCCACACTCTTCAACAAGGAGGAGCATCACTACTCTGCTGCTTTCCAGATAGATGGCTGCTGGATGCACTATGACGGGTTGAGGAGTGACAATCTGATCCTGTTACACAAGCCACCAGAGCTCCTGCTACTGTCCTCTCTGGTCTACATCCGCGCCTCCGACAAGTGAACTCATCTTATCTCAAGTGGACATATAGATGATGAGTAGGAGTCGTACCAAGCACAAGTGAACGCATTCATCTCCCCTGCCTCTAATTATTTTGTCATCACCTCATGGATAACATTACATGCTATGCATTCCTGTCAGTATTTGCTTCCTCTGTTTGCAGAATGACACATGCTCCATTTTATCTGAATGCTTGCAGAAAGCTGACTGTGCAAAATGAAAATAACTCCTTTTTGGGCATGCTTGGAATCCAAGAATATAATGGACTATAATAGTTCTGGGTTGATTACACTTTGAGGGTGCATTTTCTGATTGACTGTATCTGTTTAACTTTACATGTATGCATATCAGCCCTTTTACTTAAATTGAATTGGTGCTTTTTTTTCTATTTACATTGTGGTCTGAGGGTCAGAAACAACCAAACCACGTCAGGTCAACTTGTTTTTTCTTACAATGGCCAAATGAGTTAAGTGTTAAAATACAAAGTTCTTCAACCATATAAATGTTGAAGATTTAAATATTACCCATTTACCTTCCAGGCCACTAAGCTGGCAGCATGTTGATACTTTTTAAATAGAACTCAAGCATTTTAAACACTATCTAAGCACATACTACAGTGAACAGAAAATACTTTACATGTTATTTTCCAAGAATGACTGGTATCACACTGTGCCTCTGCCAAGGAAGTTTGTGAAAGTGAATCCTGTTGAGCATAAATCTTTGATTTTCAATTGCTGTTTTTCTATCCAGTGCAAATACAAATATTTTTGGCATACATTTGTATTGGTTTATTTTGTTGCTTTGTTGGATGGATATAATAAGCGCCACATAAAAAGCAGATTACCTTTTAAGGCAGGCATTTATTTTAAACTGGGTACAACTGCACCACACAGACAGACTAAAATGTATGTAAAATGTCTTCAATCAAAACATGATCAAATGTGAAAAGCTACTGTCTCTACACCTAAGGTTATCTTGTACTTCCAGTATTAATCCACAGGATATAAAATTCAAGATCATCACCTTACTCCAGACACACTATGGGAAACGTAAAAGAAGCAGAGTGGTCATTTGGCTAACATTGACATCAGTTTCAAAGGATTCTTCTTTCAGACACAAACAGAGTGGCAGGCCATTGCAGACCAGGTGTTAGTCGTCATCTGCTCTCTTTGAACAAGCACTTTGGTGAGAGTGGTGGCAAAAACATGACACTGGTTAGGCCATAATAAAAATGCGTACAAACTAAATTTTAACATCCCTTCCTTTTGCAGATTCACGTTTGCAGATTTTCATCAGCCTCTCCAAAACTCAGTAAAGTAGTAGTTAGTATACACCTCAGAAATCATGACATCATACATAATGTGTATGCTGGATGAATCATGGCAGCAGCACATAATTACGCCTGCGTGATTTGTGCCGACACTATGGTAAAGTGACATAACAATCTATTACAATAGACAGAAAACAGAAATCGGGTTACAAAACATAAACAGTACAAATTATAAATACAAAAAAAAAAATCTCATTCACATCTTTCTAAGACTAAATGACATTTGCAGGAGTACACTTTGGGTTGCTTATGCATTACTCTTTCAAAATAAACCAGAAATCAAAAGGAAAGTACTCTATATGAGTGGACATTTGTTGCAGATTGCTTGCATCACGCAAGCAATCTGCAACAAACTACAAGTTTTACCAGTGAACCCTGACGTTACATACACAAGGCAGACGTCATTAAACTTCTCATCTAACATATCAGGTTTAGAGTATAAGAGCAAGGTGGAAGAGCACAGTTCCTGTCTAGTGTTTACAAGTCTTCTATGTGGTGGTTCAAAAATGGTTGAATATTTTTTAAAGGTGTATAATTCAATTTGGCCACTAATCAATAAACGTGCACTATCTATTAGAATCTGCTTAGATAATCAATGCCTTCTAACAACAAACCAGCATGCACAACGGAATGACAACACAAGATGTCTGGTAGGATGAGGCAAAGTCGGTACCGTTTGATGTTTCATTAGACGTCCACATTACCAGCCAACTGTGAATCCACAGACATGCCATGTGGGGTTCTGTTACAGCAATATGAAATGCCTTGGCTTTTTAAAGAGACAAACACAAAACATAATTCACCCACACAGGGAACAGAAGTCTTATTGCATTATCTAAATGCCATTAGCCTAAATTAAAACATATGTACAATTACAATATGTATCAAATAGTTTGGTAAGTGCAATGCAGAGCCTGGTTAAAGTTTCCACGCCTGTGCAAAACATCAGTGCACAAAGCAACTCAAACTAGACTTAAACATGAACAGTGACTCAAAAGACACACCACACCCCCTCTATTGCTGCGCACTGCTTGACCTGTCCGTCAGTCAAGCCCAAGTCTGCACAGACTGACACCCTCAGACAGCCTGGGGTCAAACTCACCCAGGGGAGCACTCAGAGTTTGCTAGTCTGGTTTCTCTCCTAGGACACAGGACTGCTGACAGGGACAAGTTGGCCTGAGTTGGCTAGCACAGCCCTTGGTGCTTTATCATCCATCACCATTTGACAGTATGGAACAATATAATGCTAATACATTAGCAATGAGGACGAGAAGAAAGTGTTTCGATTGTGGCACACAAGGGACGCAGTTTCTAGTGCTGAACAAACCAAAAGAAAAAAAAAAAATCCATGTGGCACTTCACACGAAGCTGTGACCAAATTACCTCAAACCTGAGTTTGCAAACAGACCTTGGCCACATGAAGATTACATGTTTGGTGGCAGGTGGGCAGAGGAGAGTCTTATTTGTAACTAAGAGACTGACATTGTACTGGAAACAAACATTGAGACAACGGCTCCTATTCTGCAACAGAGCAAATGCGAAGAAAAAAAATAATTTTTTTTTTTTTTAAACAACATAGAAAGATAAATCATAGTGACAATTTTTTAGAGTTCTATTGAAATATGGGGACAGAAGTTTGTGGTTGTCTAACCACAGGCTTCCCTTTCAGTAAGACATTTTATTGCATGGTTGCAGGCCATTTAGATTTTACGCATTTAAATGCACATAAATCAAATGATGGAACGTCTAACACGGTAATGTGGCAGAGGCTGAACAGAGGTTGACCTAATTGTGTGAGGCAACACAGACAAACAGCTGAATCCTGAATCCTAAATATAGCACCAGTTGGTTTTGTGTACAGACCAAAGGGTGAAAAAAAGGGCCAAGGTCAATTTCAACTATTGTGAAGAGTAGCAAGTGCATGACCTGACCTTAGGAAGATGTAACAGAAGCTCAAACATGGGGATTTTAAATGGCTCCAAGGATGAAGGAGAGACTGGTGACACTCTCAGGAGAATTCATCATTCATCATTCATCTCTACATTGACCCTTGGTATTGAACTACACACACATTCGCACACACACTAGTGACCCAGTGCAGAAAAAACATTTACAGGCAATGCACTAGAGGATATATTCATTTCTATATATTTCATTTAGACCATTTACAAGAGAGAAAAAGGCAGCCCTTTTTGAGAAAATATAAAGATTCCAACTTTTCTCTGTTTTGTGAAGCACTGATTTTGATGCAGAACTCCTGTGTCGCTGAGCCCAAGCATCAGTTCTGCACGCAAACACGTAACAAAACAAACAATCCTATCTGACATGCACGTACCCCTTGAGCATACACACAGACATACACACTACATGGCCAACAACCACATATTCATACAAATACACAAGCAAACTGCGGTGTTCTTCAAAATTTTAAACACATGGTTTCGGTTGGAGCAGGGAAATAAAAAAAAAAAAAAAAAAAGATTTGAGTGTTAAACATGATTAATGGCATTAAAGAAAACAAACAAACCAAAAAAATGTCTGCCAACATAACAGAATTTTGAAACAAAAGTGACAATTTTTTTCTCCCACAATCCTCTGGGGAATGGCTCAGAGTCCTCATTGTGGTCCAGCAGCAGTAGAGCGGTCGTCTCCTTATGCCCATGACAACAACCGTCCAATCATCTTCTTTTCTTATCCGCGCAACTTTGTAGCTCTTCATCTCTGCAGCCATGTCTGTGGTCCTCCTCTAGCCAGCCAGCTAGCCCGGCACATCCATCCACCCAGCAGGCTCTATCTCCTCTGGTGTTCCCGTTGGTGTGCAGCGCTCCTCTGCACCTGGAGGATGAATGTGGGGAAGGAGGAGGAGACAACAAAAAAGAAAAGTCTTTGTGTCTAAGTTCTCTTATTGGGTCCTAGCTGGCTGGGCCATGGGTCAAAGGGCTGTCAGACCAAAGTTACAACGGCAATACATCATGCCACTCGAGTCCAACCAGCTGTCTGAGATGGGGTCATAGCGCTGGACAGTGTTCAGGTAGGATGACCCAGAGTGACCTCCCACCACATAGAGGTAGTTGTCCACAATGGCAGAGCCCACACCTGCAAGATAATGACATTACAGTCACATGTGGCCATTTCCACAATCACAATAAAAATATAAGGTAGGTAATACTCTCCTGAATGACAAACTCACCTGTGCGTGGCTCGTTCATTGGCCGACAGGCTGTCCACTGATTCTGGTGTGGATCATACCTCTCAATGCTGGACAGGTGCGACACTCCGTTGTGTCCACCCACCACGAATATGAAGCCGAGCATGACGCCTACCCCGAAGTTGATCCTCTTATCTGCCATGGGAGCTACCATTTCCCAGGCATCCTTGCTGGGGTCGTACCGCTCCACACTGTGCAAGACAGATGAGGCAACATTAACAAAAAGTTCTCAATGGTTTAAAAGGGTCAGTTTAACAAAATAACAAATATCACTCACAGCTGATAACTAGCTCTGCAGACAATCTTGGTTTTGTGTCCCCCTGTTTGCATTTGCAAGTTTGCATTTCTCAAAATTTTCTGGCAACACCCCTGAAGACTGACAAGCTGGACAATAAATAACTTACAGTATGTCAGAGAGCTTTATTACCAAACTGCAAACATTACTAGACCAGCATTTTAAGGTGAATGTATGTGTTGTGCATTCCAGTATTATTATGCGTCATGAACCTGTAAACATCAGATAGGAAACCAATGTAATGACGTGGGGCTGACTTTAACATCTTATTCTGTGAACTGCAGTTGAAACTTATACATTTCACAGCTCCATGCATTTCCTCCACAGATCCCCAGCTTCATGTAATAAACAATAAATAGTAATAAACATCAATTACCTAAGTTCCAACTCTCTGCAAGTTAACGTTGTGCACTGAAACAATATCTGTCTGGAAAATCTAGAAGCAACAACTCACATTTCAGGAGTAGGAATCCTGTGTAACATGTACATTTAATTCATCACTATAGGACTTAAAGGAGAAATATTTACTCAAAGACATATGGTTGCACACACACGGACATGTGATGTCACCAATGGCGGTGGTAAATTACAGAGTTTGACCAGAGTCAAATGAAACCCCTGACAGTCACTGGAACCCTTGTAATCTGGGATTGTTTTGCAGTGTGCAAGGACACTGGGGGAAGAAAAAAAAAATAGTCCCCAAAGATTCTTTGTCCAAACACATTCTCCTGAGGGGTTTTGGGAGTCAAGGAAACAAGCAACAGAGACACTGCTCTCTAGGGATCCACAGCAACAACAGAGGTCTAACTAGCAGCAAACAGCCAGGCACCCTCTCAATGAAACTTCAGCAACCACTTCTCCTCTGACTCCTCTTCACTCATTAACAGGTTCCTGGCCATTTTCTCAGAAACACTTGACATCCTTCACTTGATTGCCAGTTCTATTAAATAACTAACAAGACCTTGAGAGAGAGAGAGAAAAACAGGTTAGGAGATCTGAAAGGGGCTAGAAGCTTTTCACCGGGATCAAAAGGCTATTTCAAAAAAAAAAAAAAAAAAAAAAAAAGTGTGGTAAAGCACAACTACCTTACGTTACTGATGTCAAATGTCATCTGCAGGGACAAAGAAAGGTTAGCTGCATGTTTTGGTCTTATGTGGCTTTCTATAGTCTTCACATTATAGAGAAAATTCAGTGGAAGTGGTTAGACTTGAAGGAAAAGAGGTGTATCAACATACAAAGAAAGAATTTGAGCTGCTACAGAATGAACAATATTCACCCTTGTTGATTAATTGGTTAATTAATATCCTGAATAACATTCAGTGATTAAATATCATGTAACCTGCCCATTCAAATTACTGCAGTCAAAATTCTATAGGACCTGCAAGGTTTTGCAATTAACAATTTCAATACAGAAATAAAAACACAATTTACCAGTTTTCAGTAGACTAAAATGTGGACTGTATAATTGTAAATACAACAGACATAACCATTCTCACTGGTATTACCTGTTCATGTGGGCTGGGCCATAACCTCCAATAGCATACACCATGCCATCCAATACAGCTGTGGCAAAGCAGCTGCGGGACTTTGTCATGGGTGCCACTGGCTGCCACTCCTTCAACTTGGGGACGTATTTCTCCACTGATTGGAGGTAATACTGGCCGTCATATCCTCCCAGGGCATACAGCTCTCCAGCCAGGACCACCACTCCAAGAGTGCTGCGGCACTCCGCCATGCGCTCCACCGAGGACCAGGTGTTGCTTTCAGGGTCCCAACTCTCCACTGTGCTTTCATGTCTCCGATAGCTAATGCCCTGTCTCATGTGCGTGGCGATGCCTCCAACCACGTACACCTTGTGGTCCAGCACTGCTACACCAAACTCATATCGTGGCACACTGAGAGGCGCTAGTCCTATCCACGAATCTGTCTGGGGGAAATACATTTCCATGCTGCAAGAGAAAGGCAGTGTTTATAAACACAAAACATAATAAAAGGCATAAGGCACAACACACAAATATGGGAAGTTACCTTTTCAATAGTGCTTAAAACGATTGTGTGGGTATTTTTACCATTACCTTTCTAAAGTGGCAAACAGTCCAGCCTTGCCTCCAACTGCAAGCAGCACCTTCGGAGCACACCTGGGCCGTGCTGACAACACAGTCTGATAGGAAAGTCTGTGCTCAGGCATAAAATGATATTTGAGGGCCTCATTGAGCAGGTGCTTGCATGCATGGTCATCTCGTATAAGGTGGTTGGCTTCATATAGGCGAGTGAGGAATTTGACGCTGAGGAGTGGAAGGCGAACACAGTGCAGCAGCTGAGCCAGATGCTGCTGTCTCTCAGTAACATCATATTTGATCCACGATTCCAGGGCGTAAAATACAGTCTCCTCTGTGACCACCTTAAGGCAGTCATTGGACACAATTTCATCCAACTCAGCCCTTGTCAGTTCAAAAAACTCCTCTGTCTGACAAACTTCCTCAAAGTTCTCACAGATGAACTTGGTTGCAGCCAGGCACAGATCATGACAGCCATATGTCTCTGCAAAGCGGGAGATGCCTATACAGTTCCCAGCATCCAGCTGACTCTCTAAGAAGGAGCAGCACTCCTTAAGTACTAGCTTAACCTGGAGTAAGTTGGCAGCCGGTAGCAGAGATTCCACTGTTTCCTGGGAGATAAACACTGTGCCAGTGTAGGCATACTCAACGATGGCCTGGAAGAGAAAGAAGAATGTGTGACATAAACAAAAACCATGTTACAGCAGTGAATCAGTGCAGTTAATGTCTGCTGGCAACAGACATACCTGCAAGGCTGTCTCATCGATGCACTGGAACTCCACCTCAGAGGTCTCCTTTTCTGACAGGTTACCCGTGAACATGGCCTTGAAGTAGGGACTGATGCTGGCCAGCACTACTTTGTGGGCATGAATCTTGGCATCACCCACACGCAAGACAATGTCACATAGTTCATGATCCTGCCGCAAAAGCTGGAGGCCTTGCAGCAGCTGCTCTGAGTGAGGCCGTGTCAGACTGGCAAACATATAGGACTGGTCCTGCTGGTCCATCTGAGAGCAGAAACCCACACATCAGTGCAGTGTTGACAATATGCAAAGGCTCCTGATCCAGTGTGATTAACTGACACGTGACTGACAAGCACTGGAAACACTGCAAATCCTAGAAATGAAGCAGTTGTCATCTTGTCCACGCGACTACAAGCCCGAAAAGTCAAATACACATAGGCCAACGCAACATGACGTAATTACAGCACGCGTCGGAAACATACTTGAGCAGTGTGATGCATACTGGGATGTTTTGAAGTATTACAGCAGTCATTACAACCCGCTGTTAGCATTCAACAACCAGGAGAGCTAAAGAAGCATGATCTCCTTAATCCAAAGCTAAGACTGCTTAAAGATAACCAACCGCATTGGCTAGAAAGCATATATTTGTTTGGTTAACCTCAAGCCCAATGCATAAATGCCGATGTGCATTTAGGCTTCATGACACCAAGGCAAGATGAGATTAAATGTGAGTTTGTTGACTGGGGCCTTGGCTTGATTTCTGAACGGAGAAACATGGACAGATCAAAACTCGCTAGCAAACCTTAGCTTTACATCAGCAGACAGCTAACACACTTTCAAATCCACCGACAGCTTGTTTTTTTTTTGCAGGCACACATTTCCACGGATATCGTATTCACATGAATGTCAACGTTCACGTCGCCATCGTACTGTCAACAATGTTGGGCTCCAGCTAACACACAGAGCCAATATCCCTGTTTCATTGCACTGCAGTCAGCGCAGGTTAGCTGCTAAAAATAAACACGGTTACTGTGGCTAGCTGCATCATTGATTGATATACAGTAACATGGCTGACAGATACAAAACGTGACGTTATAGCTAGCTGCCAGATAACGTTTTCTTATCGTGAAATCAAGAAGAACAAACCTGTAGTTTATAATCCGTCTCCTGCGCCGCTGTAACGATGTTGACAGATTTTGCAGTGGCTCTGTTCAGCAGCGGCGACGAGTGGGGACCCCGGGCGGCTATCAGGAAAACAACCTACTGCCAACCTAGCCTCAAAGCTACCGATGAGCTCTTATAACAACCAGCGACCAGGGCAGCACACCCACTTCCGCTGTTTTCAAAATAAAACAACATCCACGGATGTTTACAAGGAAGAGAGTTCATGCTCGCAAGCAACAAGACAAAAAAAAAAAAAAAAAAAAGTGTCGCCATGTGTCCTAACGTGGGGAAATAAAAACGTTAAGCACACACACACACACACACGCCACTACACGATTCCTAGAGAAGAAAAAAGAATAGAAAAAAATAAAATAAATTTTGAAAGAAAAAGATTCAACTGTAATATAAATGAAAAAGACTTTACTTATGTAGACTGTTGTGCACTGCTATAATTTATTACTGATGCATTGATGTGTAAAATGCTGGATTTTACTGCTGCGTCTGGTCCAGATATTGCAAATCTAAGGTAGTTTATATCCAAGTAAAGTTTATATCAATGTTTATATAATATCATATTTAATCATTATATATAGCTATGCAGTGGTGGACCATTCATTATGAGATACCATTGCAATAATCTAAAATGAAAACAGGACACCATAGTAGAGTGCTTTTAAATACAGTTTTTCATCGTTGCTTTCATTGTTAAAATTTCTTTTATAACAACCCAGTTAAGTAATGAATGAAATCATTGATGTAATAAAGGTTTTACATATGATGGTGTGTTATAATAGGTGCTATAAATGTTATATTTTTATATAAATCTAATTATAATGAATTTTTTTATAACAAAGGTGAAATTAACTTACACAGGCCCCTAAACATTAATGCCTGTTTGCTTGTTTTTTCTATTAACACAACTTAAATGTGTTGATGGCTTGAAAATAAACATAAATAATTACATATCACTATTTAAAGCATTTGTGATGGTCATAGTTTTTCATTCCGTGGAGGTCCTCCAAGCCATATGAAGGCGTACAAGGATGGACCTATGAAATGCAGTTTAATGCTGTTATATTTTAATTTATGGAAGGCATCTCGTTTACTCTTCATCCCAGTCTCTGTAATGATGATGGTGACGATGATGATGCCGCCTGGAGGAGCCTGGAACTCGCGTCACCATGGAAGCACTCAGTTTGCGACATGTATTCGCCATTTTGCTGCTTCGGTGTGTGTCTGTCCGTGTGTATGTGTATGTGTAAGTGTTTGTGTATGTGTGTGTGTGTGTGTGTGTGTGTGTGGGCTCCTCTCGGTGTGAATACCTCTGTAGCTGCCAAACACTCAACACTCCACACACCAGCTTAAATAACCAGTGAAAATGTCTCCACTTAAAAAAACCGTATCTGCCGCAGCGTGACATGGAAATTTGGACGACGTAACATTAGATAGTCTCGTCGAGCGTCAGCGAAGAGGTCCAGAAGAAATGCAAGGTCTGTTTTCTTGCTGTTTGTCTAACTTTCAGCCTCTAACCACTAACACAATTAGCTGAGTAGCGAGTTAGCTTAGCACCGTTCGAGCCCCATTGCAGTTAGCAACGGTTAAATGTAGCTAGCTAACTAATTAGGCTGCTTAACGGTAACGCGTAGTCAAGGACTGGTTGTAAGACCACTGAAGACATTACTTAGTACCTCAGTAACTGACTCCAGTCGACACACTTAATAGTAACTAACGTTACAATACCAGGGAATAACGTAACATACAGCAGCAAATGTTATTTCTGCTGAAATCTATCGCCCCTGGCAGCCACAAGTGGTTGTGTCCGTGCCCCCTTTAATCTACCGTTATTCATGGTGATCGATATTGAGGAGCAGTAACGTATTACCTCAATTAAAATATGTACTCTAACGTGGTTCAGTGTCGTAACATGTTTATATACAGTGTCATCGAGGTTGTCACTATGCATTTTGCTCACTGCGATCACGTTACTCTAAGAAAAAGGGGATTTATTTAGTCATGTCCTCCACTCTTTTAATTTGTCTCTGTTTTGCATTCGCAGCTTGACAAACAGTAGAGTGGTTCTCCATCATCAACCACTCAGGATGAAAGCCTTAACTAGAGAGGAGGAATATTATTGTCCTCATAGAATTGTGTTTGCTTGACTGGATTCTCAGACTTGACCACATCCAGAAGACCATCAATAATGATACGTGGATTGATCTCCCAGGAGTTACATCAGCAACTTCTGGACCCAAAGAATTACCAGAATCGCACAAATGGCGTGGAAGAGCTCAAACACATCCTCTTAGAAGTGGACATTAAGTCAGTCCCATCTGACAGTATTGAGGACTTCATAAATTTCCTTCCTCGACTTCTGGATGACAGTAATTTTAAAGTGTTGTACAGCACCTTACAAGTTTTAAACTTACTTATTCAGAAGCTAGACACGAGTGCAGACAAATATTTCAAACAATTAGTCTTAGTGGCTCTCAAGGCCCTTGGGGACACTCGCACCATCACCAGGAATGAATATATGAATGTGTTTCGACAGCTGATGAAAACTGTTGCACCGCAACAAGTATTAAATCTTGTGATCTGCAACTTGAAACACAAAAATTCAAGGGTTCGGGAAGATGTCCTTAACATCATTATGGCAGCTATGCTCACTCATCCTAGGAAAGATTTCAACATCCCCAAGCTTTGTTTTGAGGTTGCACCATATCTGACAGACAGCAAAAGGAAAGTCCGCCATGCCGCCCTTGAGCTATTTGCTGTTTTTGACTATTGCCTTGACACAGGGAAAAAACAGCCTCTGATGAAAGCTGTGGACATGGTTGAGCTCAATGAGGATGCAGAGGGTCTTATGGCAGCTGTACAAGCAAGACGAGCAAGGCATATCCTTCCAAAACTGTCTTCAGAGGGGATAGTGGAATATGGTTTAGTGGTGCCCAAACCAGGACAGCGCTCATTGCAGTGTGGTTCTGGAGCTGATCTGGACTGGGTGATGAATGGAGGGCGAATAAACAGTGCCCGAAGCCACCGAACTGAGCCGGATTGTGACCGATTCTATGGCTATGGCAGCTTAGGCTCTCTCACTGATGACCTTCCACTTCAAAGGAGGATTGTCAGTGCGGGTAAAGGGAAAAATAAACTACCCTGGGAGATGTCAAGCTTTTCATCCACCGAGAATGACCAGCAATGCTGTACACCTAATGGAAAGTACTCTGAACAGGTGGGGTCCATCATCATGCCAATTTGCTGTAGTCACACTTAACTCCTGTGATAATAAATAATCTGGGAACTTTCCCCTATTTAGTTTATTACTAACTTTACTATTCTCAGTGAGGATAAAGCATGTCGTGTAGAGGTATATTAAGATGTACTGTAAGTTAGTTAACCTGATAACAGATGCAAATTTTGTCCTTTTAGTTGTCAGTGACATTACAGAAGAAGCTATTGACGCAAAAAGCAGTGTTCACCTGTTTTTTTTTTTTTGTTTGTTTGTTCTTTACTGAGGAGGCTTCTAAAAATACTCTTTGAGATCCAAAGCAATTACAGCTTAATCAGTCATTTGTTTATTGCTTGTACAGAGGTTTTAAGAGAGACCCAGCTTTTTTATATTGATTCTAATTACTGAGCATCAGTTGCCAGACTCTTGTGTTGATTTGCCCCTGATCAGCTAGCAAGTGCAGATATTGTAAAGAGTATGAAAGGCTACGAGTGATTATTTATCTGCTTCCCTTTTAGAAATGATCCATCTTAAAAAATAAATAAATTGTGTCTTACTCCAATTTCAGAATTTATCCTGTTGTTTGAACAAGCTGAGTCACACCCAAAGGCTCCAGTCCAAAGAGACTAAATATATCTTTGAGGTGACATATTCCTCAGAGACAGTTTGGAGGGAAATAAGTAAACAGTTATATCTCTAATGATGCAATATGGATAGAGTGCAGCAGCTAAGGACAATGTGTCTTCCACATCTTTTTATATAGTTCTGTGTTGTCCTCTTCAACCACATCTCACTAAATTGTGTTACTGAATATGTGGCTCTACATACATAAATACAGAAAAGGATACAAAAAGAGGACTAAAGGATAGGTAAACTACAGGATCACTGACACTATTTCTGGAAGAAATGCAGTAGGTGACTGATTTTGCTTTACAAGAATATTTACATTGCAAAGATGAGTAACCACTGTCATAAAATTCAATTCCTTCTATCCATCATGGGCAGCCCATCATTGTTAAGCATAAGCTACAATCAGCTCTATTCTAATAATGACCATTGGTTGTGATGAGAGGCTGTGTCTCATGAGGTATTAATTGACCATATTTGTTCTGGAAACTACCATTCAGCTTAGAGCCAAGATGCGAAAACCTTGTGTTTACAGCAGTATCCGTTTCCCAGCAACCTCATTACCACACAGCACACTTACTGAAAGGGGGTGTGAAACATAATTGGAAATATTGCAAGGTTATGCTTGTAAAACATGTTTTATTTACTGCTCTAGTGTTGATTGCAATCACATCAAGTGCTCTCTGCATTTGAGTGTTGATCAGATGTTAGGCAATGGGGCTAACCTCAGCAACACACACTCTTTCAGATGCAGAGATACATGCACCAATGAAAAAAATCTGTTTCATCTTTGACCAAGGTGCTGCAGGTTGCATGACCCAAAGGCCTGTGTTTCTTGTCTGATCTGGACAAATATCTGCTTCATCCTTTGTTCAGGCCAGGGGATGGAATTACACTGTGGCTCCTGTTATGTATAAGGGTTGTGTAGGTTATTTGAACTTTGTCCTTTATTGATGCTATTAACAAATTATTTTCTGTCCATTCATAGGTTGCCTGTGAAGATTTCCTTCCCCTGTGCAGGAAGCTGAGTCCAGAGTCCTACATACCCAGTTTTAGTAAGTGCCCATATTTACTTCTCACAACATGACACTGGCCCTATTTCCATGTGAGGTGACAAGTACAGTTGAATGATTGTCATAGTCAACTTCACCTGGACTCAAATTAGAGCAGCTTTAAATTGGATTAGCATGCTGAGTCAGTGGGGTCACCAAGCCACATGTCACTAAAACCCTGAGATAAGCACAGTTGCAAGACAGACTCACAATATGCCAGAAGAGACCACTGTGCCAACAGTTTAGTTCTAATCTAATTATTGCTTTTTATCTCTTACCTCAAAATGAGCTCAAGAACATAACTTGATGGTGGCAATTATTTGCTTCAGAAGTAAAATTAATGCTCAGTAAGGCTGTGTTGTAAAGATTAAATGAAATTTTACTAGTAAACAAAACCAAATTTTCTTTGTCAAAAACAGTCTCAACTCCAGTGCTCCTACTATAATTTATCTAATGTGGACACTTGCTAGTGCTAGTCCTGAAATTCCAAGTGTATGTGTGCCTAGAAAATTTGAATCCAGTGTTGTTTTCCACACCCTATAAAAGTCAGTCGTGTGCCTTGCTGAATTTTTCCACTCTTGTGTAACATTACTACGTAAATGTCCAGTGTTTGTAGCTACAGCTGTGTGTGATCCCCTCTCCATAGCCTCTGTGTGTCTGTGCTCACAGGCACGACCAGGTTTTTTAGCCTCTGACTGGAGTACTTACCACTCCAGTTTAATTAGCAATGCAGATATGAATCTAAATACAAAACCTTCAGCCGTCAGTTGAATCTGGGATATATTTTTTTTTAACTTAAGGACCGTTCAAGAAAAAACATCTCA
This sequence comes from Rachycentron canadum, assembly GCA_038496675.1. Taxonomy (NCBI): domain Eukaryota; kingdom Metazoa; phylum Chordata; class Actinopteri; order Carangiformes; family Rachycentridae; genus Rachycentron; species Rachycentron canadum. The sequence goes on from CM076661.1 coordinate 14,814,390, forward strand.
GGAGGAAGCCTGGAAAGATTAGATCGATAATTTATACTTCATCTTACCTTTATACAACTTTTTTTTAATTGGGCGTACACAGGGATTGTTGTTGTCATTTGAATTTGTAATTTTCAAATTAGCTGGCTAGCTTGGTTTGTAATCAAAATGGCAAAACACACTTTCCATCTAGGTTCTGCAGAGCCACAAAAGCCACAATCTTCCAGAAGAAGAGAGTCCCCTGCTCGCCTCAGGAGAAGTGGAAGCCTCAACTTAGACCCTGATATCTTTAAAACCACCAACCTCTCTGAACCAGATGTTGGTAAGACCTTATTACCTTAAAATGATTTGCTGAAGTTAGTCTAGCTCCAATCGCAATAAAAAAAATTGAGATCTTAACCTTCAGGCAAGCATAAACCGTATATCTACCTTGCTACCTTTTATCACACCCAGTTTTTTGTGGTTCCCGACATGTGAATACCCTATCTTACAGTGGCACCAAAGGGGCGCATGCTCGCAAGGAACCCCAGTGTTGAGCGTACTTTTTCCCTCCCTTCCAACCCATCCACATCCGGCTCCTTCCTCCTGCCCTCCTACCCACTGGCTACACTCCCAGGAGGCATGCTTACTCCAACACTCTCCCGCCGCCACAGAGATCCATCCCTCTCCATGTCCAACACCTGGCCCAACAAGAGAGAGAACAGCCCTCACCAACGAGACACCAGCCCCTGGAGAGACACAGCTGACACAGCAAAGGGTAATCCAGTAAAAATTCAATAATCAATATGTATTTGATTTGTCTGCTGAATGTGCAAATGTTTTGACCTCTATGTTGTATCATCATTTTGCGTTTCTGCTATCCTGCCCCCTCCAGGAGACCGTCTCTCAAGCAGATGTTCTCCCAGACCTCTTCGTGCCTCCCTTGTGAGTTCTTCTTCCACTTCATCTTTCCGCCAGGCTCTGAGCAGCACCAGGGCAACCTTCTCTATCTCACCAGTGGTCCCTCCAGTAGAGCATGCCCACTCTGACAATGGCCAAAGGGCCAATGCTCCAGGCAGCCCTCAGAACCAGCAGCTAGAAAAAAGCCTTCATCTGGACCCTGAAAGCTTCAATGAGGACCAAGAGGATGATCCTCTGGATATGCAGGAGGTCAGCAAACTTTGTTTTGTTTTTTTTTTCCTTTGAAAGATTCAGCTGAAAAATTTGGGTCACTGCAAATTGTGCACCCATAGCATGTAAGAGTTCTTAAGTTCTTAAGATATAATATCCAGTATTTAGGGTACAATACTGTATGATAAGGGCATGAGTGCACACAAAGTTTGGCTCCCTTAGTAATATTCCTTTCCATGGTCACGTGCCATGTCAATTTGTGTGTTGCTCACAGATGCTGAAATCTCTGCGCTCGTTGCGCAACAGCGCTGCAAAGAAGAGGGCCAAAGTGAGCCTTAGCAGTCCAGACCCAGACAGCCCTGACTCTGCTATGAGGTTAGACCTGGGTCTGGACTCACCATCACACACCTCTCCAAAGCTTACCAGCTCAGCCAGTGAAAGTGGTCTTTCCAGTCTGGGCTCAGTCGCCAACTCCAGCTCCAATGGCATCAAAACCAGGTGAAAAAGTGGTCCAATGGATATTATGTTCTTGTGTCTCTTTTTTCTTTTTGAGTAGACTCATACTTTAAAGAGAATGACTAGAGATTATGATAAGCTTTATATTTCTAGAATAGGTTTCTCCAGTTGACTAAATTATCAGATTTGAACTTGGTTCACTTTGCAGTATGTTTGGTCATTAGTTTCATTTTTGGCACACTTTACCTTCTTACAGACCCAGTGACAAGTGGTAAACTGGTATTCATCTGGTGTTGTGTGTTAACAGCAGATGAGTGTAGACACTGCTGAGCAGATTTGCAGCAATTCCTCATTTGTCACATCTGTCAACAGTCCTGGAAGCTCTGCCTCTTCAGGAATGAAACCCCGAATCGCAAGAATGCCTTCTGCAAAACTGAGGTCTTCTGTGTCCATGGACTTCAGCAGCCTTCAAGGTATAGAAGGAATGAAGAGGTTTTGCCTATTATGTTGCATTGGATTGTATCTTATTTACATCTTTGTATTTTGCGTTGTCCAGGCTTGTCTCAGAGAAGTGAACTGTCATCTGAGGTGGGTGTTGTTGGGCAGAGAGTCACTTACTCCAACGGAACAAGCAAAATGGAGGAGGAGTCTACAGGACCCACCCCACCGATCAAACCTGCCATTCGCGAATCTGTCAGAGGTCTCAAGCCTGCCAAAGGTCAGCCAGTAGTGACATTGGATTTACCAGGTAAAATTACTTGAGCTGAAATAAGTCAATGAATCAGTAAAACATCTCTTTTGATCTTTAGGATCAAAGAGCCGCAGCAGGAACTTCCTAGGCACAGACATGCCCGAAGGAGTCATTGGAAGAGGTCAGTCTGTAAAGAGCATAAATCATTGTTCAGTTGTCCAGTATTTTGCTTGTATTTTGCTTTGCCAATGTAAGATATCTTATTTTAAAAATAAAGTAGATTTTATTACTGACTTTTTTAGCAGTTAAGAATGTCATGTCGACCTTTTCGAACATTCATTTAAGTTATCTGCAAATATATCCCCTATATGCTCCTCAGGCATGTGTGCCAATGTGGTGTCCAGCCGTCCAGGAGTTGCCTTGTCACTTGAGCAGGGTGAATTGGTGGCCAAACCTCCCACTGATCCCTCAGCTGGCATCTACAGCAATGCTCTGTCTGGCAGTCACATAGACAGTGATGAGAGCCCACGTCCAGATGATCTTAAGGTGAGTAACATTTTATCCAGTGTTAAAACGTACGTAAAAGTTCAGAGTTATTAAAGTAGTACCTGGTGTGTTTTTTTCTGATGTGATGTACAGGAGAGGGTGAAGAATGCTCGGATGCGGCCGCAGCATCTGGATCAGCAAGATGGACAATCAGGACAGGGAGACAACACACGTGACAAGATTCGTCACCGCGTACGACAAATGCTGTCTGATTCACCTACAGAGGAGAATAGAGCATTAATCATTAAAGGCAAGAGGGACTTCTAGAAACCTTAACCAACAATATGGACTTTCTCATAAATTGAAGTTGATTTCTAATTTTAAGTATCTCATTTCACTTTTTGTGACTTTTACTGTTGGTTATAAAAAGCTTGAAAATATATGTTAAATTAAATTTTTTACTTCATGTTTACTAAAGATTATATCAAGCTGCTCAGCCGTTTAAAGTCTACTCAAAGTGTCTTTTTTACTAAATAACACAGCACAGAATATGGTTTTAGTTTTCATCCTTGAACCGTTGATCCTCTTTGTTGTAGATCTGCATTTAAATGGCAGCACACTCACTTCAACCAAAGCAGACCATCTCTCTGACGAGTCTCCTCTCAGCCCAACCAGCCCTGTCAGCCCACCAGGACCACAAAGCCCCATCAAGTGCGTCACACCACCCCACCAGCCAAGCCCCCCCACAGTGCCCCCCAATCCTAAAAACCCATCACGTCTTAGGAGGGCTCCTAGCCTCAACAGGACCCGTCCTTCACTGTCACATAGCTCAGGTTAGTGGCTCTAAGAACACAAAATTTGGCTACACGCTGTATTATTCTGCTTTTATAAACCAAAAAATTTACCTTTTATTATGTTGCTCTGTGTAATCTCTCAGTTGTACTGACACTAGCTTGCAATTTAGCACTATCCCACTGCATTATAAATAGATGAACCAGTGCTTTAACAGGTCTTTGTTTATGGAAAATGCTGGTACATTAATTAGACAGCCAGAGCCCTCAGAGCATGGGTGAATAAGATGTTTGCTTTGGTTAATGTGCCACATTGCTGTGTTTTGACAATCTACTGTTAATGCACCGCCGCCCACACACACTTGTTTTCAGACAGATAGGGATGTAACATGAAACCAAATCTTTGTGTGTGTGTGTTGTGTGGTGTCTGATGGGCCATTTAGATGAGCTGTCACCTGGCACTATGGGCCACAAGAAAAATCTCTCAGAGCCTCCAGAGCTGTGTTCGTTTTCCAAACCTGACCTGGCACTGACACAGAGCTTCAACCTGCTGAGCTCTGAGGACTGGTGAGAAACACTCAATACATCATATAGACCACTCAAATCTACATATAATTATGTCGAATATAGAGACTTACCTATTCCACTTGAAATTACTTTCATCCCAAATATTTCGATATTTGTGTAATAAAACTTTAAACCTGTAGTTTTATAGCGTTTTACAATTCTCAGCCATTTAAATATACATCACATTTAACGGAAATCAATATGTTAACGTTTGGCAAAGAAACTAAAGACTCGACAAAAAAAGCTGCCAACTGTGTCTTTTTTTTAAATATAGGGAGAAGAAGATTGAGGGTCTAACATTCCTGCGCTCTCTGGCCCACTACCACTCAGACACACTACAGGGCAGAGTTCATGATGTCTGCCTGTCTCTCATTCAAGAGGTGGTGTTGTTGGATAACACTCCATCATTTTACATGTTTTCATTGTACTAGTTACATCATCAGAACTAGGGATGCCTCTCTAACCCTAATTTAATTATTATCTCATTTATTTTATCTTGCTCGTCAGTTTTATTTGTCAGTGTTTCAGTAATTAAATAGAACATATTCTCTGCCTTGACTACCAATTGGTTTTGTAAACTTCTTACTATTTTTTTTCTGCTGCTGTTTGATGCTGGAGAGTATTAATGAAGTCCATCTTCTTCAGGTCAAGAACCTGCGGTCAGGTGTTTCCAGGGTTGCAGTTTGCACTCTGGGTGACTTGTACACCCACTTGCAGAAGGCAATGGACCAGGAGCTGGAGGGAACAGTTAAAGCTTTACTGCAGAAGGCTGGGGAGAGTAACGCCTTCATCAGGCAGGATGTTGATGCAGCTCTGGATTGCATGGTGCAGCACTGCACCCCCACTCGTGGCATCAATGCTCTACTCACTGGAGGACTCAGGTTATTATACATGCATACACATATAGTGAATTGTTGTTATATCAAACCTAAATTTTGCAACTATTGTGGGTGCATTTGCTCTTTTTTAAACACCAAATAATTAAAATCTTTATTTCTGAATTGATTTTCCCCTTGCGGATAGTCACCTCAGTGCAGTGGTGAGAAAATGCACTGCTCAGCATCTGACTAATCTGGTAGAGAAGGTTGGTGCTGCCCGTCTTCTCTCTGGGGGTAAAGATCTTACTGACAGAATCTTACTGGCTGTCACCAAGCTCGCACAAGACTCCTCACAGGAAGCCAGGTCTGAGAGACTTTTTGTTTTTCTAAATGTGTTTTTGTCTGTGTTTTTACTATGGTAATTAAGCTCTGCACCAGGTGTAGAAAACTGTGTGGAATAAATTGCAAAGCCACTGTCAGTTGTAGACACAGTTGACTCAGCTCTGTGGTTACTTTTGATGCCATAGTGTACAGGGTGGTACTGTATTTTTCTGGTGCTTGTTCGCATTATATTGAAACCTGTTTTGAATTTTATGTTACCCTATATATAGGTAAGTAGATAAAATTTATCAAACTCTCAAATAAGTATTTAGAACACTAAGGGAATAATTATACTGCTCAAAAGCCATAATTCATAAATATAATGGCATTTAGTGCCTGAGTTACAACAGTTCAACCCACAGGTACTTTGGGCGTCGAATGCTGCTGTTGCTTTCATCCCACCCCGACTTTGACAAGATCCTGGAGAAATATATCCCCACCAAAGACCTGCCAACTGTCAGAGACACTGTCTTCACTCTCAAGACGAAGGTGCAGCATTTCCTCTGTGTTTATAATATTGTATATATATGTATATATAGAGAGAGTTTTTGTTGGATGCCATGATCTTACCTGGAGATTGTGGGTTATTTTAGGGTCTTGGTGAGATGCCCCAAGACACCCAGTCAGCCCGGGGCAGACGCTCTCTCCCAGGCAGTGGCACCATCAGAGCCTCATCTCTCACCAGGGAGCCTCTCCACCAGACCAACAGGTGGGTGTTAATATCAAGCACTACAGCAGAGGTGCCTGTAAACTCTAAATTCAAACTTTTAAGCAGCTACTTTCACATACTACATAATGCATATGTAAAGTGATTTCATTCATACTCAACTCACAGGTTTATAAAGGTAAACTATCTCATGTATTCTGTGTCATCTACAGGGAGTCCAGCAGCCATTACAGCTGTAGATCTCAGACACAGAGTATCGCAGACAAGACTGAATATATCAAGCAGATCTCAGGTCTTCTGGGTTCAAAGGACTTCAGAGAGAGGATCAAGGGAATCGACCAGCTAGTGGCTGACTGCCAGCACAACCCCAACATGGTTATCAATAGTATATTTCCGGTTAGTACATCTGTGACAGAGTGAGTGGTAGAGTTGAGTGATGAAGTTACACCAGACATTGGCCGAGTGTTGGACTTTTACAATTGGCCGTTGCTCTTTGCAAAGTTATTTGGTTCAAACAGTTGCTATTTTTCTATCAGGGGGTGTTTATCGCTGATGCACAACCATTTTTCTACAGTCTCAAATAGTAGCCAGGGCCCTTATTTACCTTATCTGCAGAAAGTAACCACTTTTTGAATTGTTGTTTTTAACACAATACCTCATTCTGATCCAGTTTGCCCTGTTAAACTTACTGCTTAACATGTCTGCAAATTCCTCAAAACTTCCTGTAGGCCTTTCAAATTAAAAGTACTCCCGCATTTTAGTGGACAGAAATTGAACTTTTTAACAAGACTTTTATCTTCATGCTGACATGTTGCAGTAAGCGTACTGACTCCAGTTGCTAGTGTTTATGATGTGGCAGTCCTCTGGGATTTCTCCCAGCAACCCTGAAGACCAGTTCGATTATGGAACTATTGTGCAAATTAAAACCAGAAATGGACAATAGACTTAGGTATGTATGTTATGCTATGTTATTTTTAGTTCCATTCTGAAGTTTATTGTAAGCTTGACCAAATAACACTATCAATGGTACTAAAAGGGACTTTATTAATATTTTTTAATTACTTACTTATTATTAAATATTATTTTTTGGGCATTTTGCTTTTATTTATAGGACAATGGAGAATGGTGAACCCTTACATTTCTGCTGTCAGGTTGCTCCCTGGAAGGGGCCTTAATTGTGGCATGTTAACTATTTAACCATTTGTTTTGTTGAATATGATTGCGCCCCCATGTGTCCAGATGTTAAGTACTTTGTCATAGTTTCCATCTACCATCAATCAGTTGTGTTTTGAATTAATCACAAAACTGTCTCACTCCCTAACTCTGCCAGGTGTTTGATGCCTTCAAGGCCAGGCTGCAAGAATCCAACAGTAAGGTCAATCTGTATGCCCTTGAATCACTAGAGAAAATTGTCCACTTGATGAAGGACAACCTGTCCCAAGTGGTCAACATCCTGGTCCCAGCAATCGTGGACAATCACCTCAACTCCAAGAACAATGCCATCTACTCTGCAGCTATTGGAGCCATTAATGCACTAATCATAAATCTTGGTACTCACTTCAAACATTCAGATTTTTGTAGTATAGGTGAAACATGACATTTAATGTTTATTCAATGTTTTTTGTTTTTTTTCCCCCCTGGCAGATAACATACTCCTTCTTCAGCCTTTCTGTACCAAGGCTCAGTTTTTAAGTGGCAAAGCAAAGGTGGATCTTATCGAAAAGGTTGCAGGTATGTCTGTTGTGATCATTCTAAATGCTGTAGTAAGATCTGAGCTCCTTTGTCTGATTTGTTTGTATGTCTGATCAGTTATTCTTATTTTCTATTTCCAGATCTTGTGACAGAGCTATACCCTCGCAAACCCCAGGTGGTGGAGCAGAAAGTGCTGCCCTTGCTGTGGCACCTCCTGGGTACTTCTACTCATAGTGGCACTATTCATGGCCGGGGCGGAAGTGTGCGGGGTGCTACCGCCAACCTATGTCAAGCCCTTTATGCCCAGATGGGGTCCAGCCTGAGCGAATGTGCTGCCTCCCAGCCTGCCAACGTCCACAAAGGTTTAAACGAGTTCCTGAGGACCTTATCCTAAAGGTAAAGCCGAATCCAAACACAACCAAATGTTGGAAGAGAAGAACATTAACACTGACCTTACTTGAAGACAGAGATGTTCTACATTTCTTATAGTGCCTGCACTTTTATATCAATAAAGAGAAAGTCCTTAAAAATTAGGAGCTCTTAATTCCTATCTCAGTGAGATTTCCTCTGGTACAGAAGCATGGACAATGTAACATACTGACATCAGGTCTTACACATACTCACCTGCTCTCTTTGCACTTTGAAAAGGTAGCTCATTATCATGATAGACGTCATGAGTTTTACATTACACATATATATATCCTATGATTGTCATTGCTTTTTTTTTTCATAATCTAAACATGTACTGTAGACAAATCAGAGACACTATTGCAGAATGTAAGAGTGAAATGCACAAAAGGAAGAGGAGGAAGACAGGGACCTGAAAGGTGTATATTTTTGCTGTTTCATCAAATGTAATGTATATAATGGATATTTTCATGCTGTCTTATGTCGTTTTAAAAGATTTGTGAATTGAGATTAACAAGAATAATACAAAATACTTTTGTACAGCTGGAATTTATATTTGCACAGTATTAATCATATGCTGTATGGTACAGTTCATAATTTATCTATTGTGTAATGGTTTTAAAGTTGTGTTAATAATGTGCTGAGTTTATATGTCTGTCTTTTATTTTTTTATTTTGCATGACCAAAATGTACTGGCAGGATCAAAACTGATTCTATTTTTATTAAGGAGATATATATTAACACTGATGCCTAGATCACAGTTGGGTTGTAACTAATGCGCCTGATTGAGGACTGCGTGAAAGGAGTTCTGCTTTACTCCTGTGGTTGTCTTACAAACAGTGAAGACCCACATCTGATTCTGTCTCAGTAATAGTGCCAGTCTTCAAGTAGCCTTTTAATTCAACTATTGTTAAATTATATCAAACTTGTTTGTGAACAAGAGTAAAGACAGATCAATATATAAATAAAGTGTTTTATTTCTGTAAAATTAACTTGCAGGTGCTTTATTCAGATTTTAAAGGGAGATGGGTAGCTGGGAATTAAACTGTTATATTTTACTGTTTCTCAAGATGAAAGATGACAAACATTTAAACACACATTAAACACACTCCAAGAAACACATTACTTCTCTCACATAATTTACCTTTATTAATGGGTACAGTCACTGAATACACAATCAATTCTTCAAGTTTTCTGTTTTGACTGTGTCTGTTTCATATGGCATGTTTTGTAAAGCCAGCCTTCTGGTGTATTACCTTTCTTAAGATGTAATATAAGCAAAGGATCTTTGATGGACTAGCCAGAATAAGAAATGTATTACATGTCCCAAGGCCTTGGAAAAGAGGTAGGCTTAGCAAGCAGTACAAAAGACTTGTATCACATTTTTCATAACCTAATGCACAAATGCTCGGGTTTTTCAGATTGAACACTAATATAACTTTAATTGGCTTGATTGGGGATTGAATATTATGGCCAAGTTACAGTGCTGCCAAGTTTGGAGTTAAATACAATGCTAATAATGATCTGAGCCCGTAAATCTTTACCTATGAAAGTAGCTGCCATTTTGATATAGGACTGCACAGAGATTTATGCAACTGCATTACTCTGGATGTGCTATCCAACACAGTGACAAGTGAAAGTTTTACTGTGTCAGATTGGACAGACTATGTAACCTACACGTTACACACAGCCACATTTCAGCAGCTTGGTGTAGTTTGTGCTTGGAGGGATGCTGCTACTGGCCATTCATTTATGAACATAAAACCTATAGGAAATCCTTAAGAAGCACCAACAAAATTGTCATACTTGTAATACATTGTTTTAAAGCATTAGTATCAGCAAATACAGTAGACTGCACATTGGCGAAACATTAACTATTTTACATACAGTATAAGTTAATTAAACATACATCTTGAGCACTAGGTGTCCTCACATAATCCCTTTAAAATAAGAAAGGGTCTCCCAGATATTAAATCTTGTCTGTTTTCCAGTTTTAAACTCTTTGCAAATATATAAAAATGAGAGTGTGCATTCAGGATAATAGCAAAAGTGAAAACTCCCTTTAAACCAGAGCTAACCACAGTGGTGTCGTCAAGGGCCAAATATGTTACTGCTACTTGCTATGTAAATATGGCTCATATTTCTTACTGTTGTTGACAATCATATACCATCCAAAATTAACCAAAAGAACAGGCATAATATAACACAAATATAGAAATGCAATATAAAGACTTAAACTCTCATAAAATGTGCTTTTTGTAATGAGACCTAAGAACCCACAACTATACTGACTTGAATTTGGTTGTACCACATGACATAACTACTAACTGAACCCAAACTAGTCGATGCCAAAAAAAAAAAAAAAAAAAAGTTTTATTCTCCTACAACTGTTTAGTAAACCCTCTGATCATTCTTGTGCCATGAATGAGGGGTTTATGGTTTTGGTTGAGTGTTCATGTAATGCTCAGCTGCTTTGAGTCACTGTATCGTTCCCTTGGCTTCACTGACCAAATGGAAAATATAGCCCCTCCTCCTGTGGACCTCTCCATTCTGTTACTAAGGCAGCTGGATCAACGCCATGGCAACCTGGACTAGTTAGATGTTTGGAGAAGATGAGTGTTTGGTCGCCATCCTCCACACCTCACTTTGTCAGGGACCAGATGTCTTGGGCAGGTCCTGGTTCTCAGCCAAGTGGAGCTTTTGTCTGAATGCGGACACATTAAGGATTCACACAGAAGGACTTTGAACTGAAAACAGATTATTTAAATCCAGTGTCTGTGCCTGGAGTGCACAGTGACTCCCATAAATAAACAGACCTTTAATTAGCAAAGGATACATGGAGGTGCTGAGCTCCTCCAGCTGCGGAAACAAATGGATGAGAGATTGTATTGAAAATATAACCAGCCAAAAATAGAAGCTGCAGTGATACTACAAGGCACCAATCACTAAGCGTGATCATATTACATAACAGCCTGTGTGTCAGATCAATATTCGAATTAAATTCACATCATTCAATTATCATGTTTACAACAGCAAATGGTCAGATTTCCTTATCTACACAAAGGAGAGTCACTTCATGGCCCACCTGGCACTTGTATCCACTATAGTGAGTAGTTCTGGTAGTGGTGTCTCTTGGCATAGAGATCGTTTGTGCTAATAGCTTATATTTAACATTTAGACATACTAGCAACTTAGAAAAGCATTTAACAACAATTTTGATAACTGTATATAATTCAGAATGACATGCACTTCATTATTCATTATACAGGTTTGTTTATAAATATATCAAAATTGAATGCAATTAGCAAGGAGAAAAATCATTGGAAAATGCCTTCAGGTATGTTGCAATAAAGTATTTTGACTACAAGTATTTTGCTCTAGGCCTCTAGATTTGTAATTTAAATACTATAATCAATGATAACTTCAGTCTTGTTTTTCCAAACTTGAAGCCTCCTCCCAAGCCACATCAACCACCTGTATTCATGGGCTGTGTAGCATTCCTCATGAACTTCATGCATAGAATGCACCCATTTGTAAAGTTTGCTGTTGCTACATAGTCTGTGTTGGCAATAACATCTATTTACTTAACAGTCTTGCCCAGAGCTTGTTACATTTACAATACAAATTGTTTAATACAACCTATGAGCAGCACTACCTCTTCAGAGCAGTCTGGACAATACAGTGACTCGGTATCGGAAAGTGACAAGATGGAGGTAGCTGGTCTATGTACTAAAGTTAGTAGAAGAAGTAGTGATAGAAATAGAACAAAAACAAAAGAATTTAAACAAAAGGGTTGCTTTCAATCAGGAATTAAGTTTGATTAAGTTTGATGCTGAACTCTCAACATTTCTTCTATACTGGTAAGTAAACAGCTGTTAATGCTAACATTAGCTGTGTAGCAAAAGCAAAACTTACAAATAGCTCCAGTCAGTCAGAACTTATCTGTTAAACCTACACTGACACGTGCCTCACTCTGTTTTAAGGAACTGCTAACCCAGGCAAACTACAGCTGGCTTTTTCAGTGGAGCGTTAAAATGTCACATGATGTTTCAATGGCTTGACAGGCAAACAGACCCTTTGCTGCTGGGGTTTGTGCTTACATTACTGAGCAGGTGTTCCAGGTTGTGGTCAGAGGCACACTTCCTCTGATCCTCTGAAAGCTCCTCCACGTGGCTGTCGAGGCTGAAGTGCAATCGCGCCAGCTTCTCCTGCATCTCTCGCACATGCTCCAGCTGCTCAAAGGAGCACACCTTGCCTGGGAAACGGGTGAAATCAGACACATGTGACTTTACTACAGCACAAATTGTAATCCTTTCTTGTTGCAGGTGGATTACAGCAAAGTCGGAAGTATTTCCATGGCAGCAGAAGTGTAAAAATAGCTCCACCACTATTTGATTTCAGTCTGATTCATGTGACAAAGCTACTTTTCAGCTGGTTTTATTTTCAGACTGTAACAGAATATTCCCTCTGTGGCCTGTGTAATCAAGGTTATCTTACCAAAAGCCTGTAGTTTGCCTGAGTGGAAGTCATTGAGGAGGTTGAGAAGCCCTCCCTCCATCTCTCTCACATCTGAGACATCTGTAAGGAAGGAGTGCTGCAATGGTGAAGACTGGACTACTTTACTGGGCCCTGCTGGCTGGGGGGCCTTAGGTTTCTCCTTGTGGGGCCTTAGAAAAAAAACAAGACATCATGATCACAGGCAACCTGCCACCTCTATGATGAATGCAGCAGCTGTTTATAAATGCAGAGGATTGTAGAGGATTTTCCTGTTACTCAGATACAAACCTTGTGGTCTTTGGTGGCGCTACGACGGCCGTGAACACGTCTTTGGGCTGTCCCAGTGCACCTATGGACCTCTTATACTTGCCTCTGTTCTTGGGGGAGGGAGGCTGCGGCAGGCCGAGAGAGAAGGTGGCACTTTTGCTGGCAGGCAGGACGGAGAGTTTGCGGGGGTTGATGGGGGGAGGAGGGGGCTGTGGGAGAGACACCTTTGGGCTGCGTTTCTTGCGCTTGTCTTCCATTATTATTTGTTTTGTTTTTTTTAAAGTATAGCCCTCTGGGACAAGATGAGGGGGACTCACTGCCTGGCTGGTGTACAGGGTGTCCTGAAACAACAAAGGTAGGAAGTTGAAAAGCAGCAGCCTTCCCTTGCCTAAGATAAGGACTGTATGGATGACATAGGCTGTGCCAGAATTAGTGCTGCAGTTCAGGAGTCTCCTCCACACTGCAGACAATAAGCATTTAGTGATGTTTCAATAGCTTAGCAGCATCCACAAATCCTCACATAGAGATTACAGTATGTCAGAAAAGCAGAATTCAAATCAACAGTGGGAGTTACTCAATTTTAACAAGATGCGAGGAACGTAGAGGAAGAGTATACCACTAACGTACCCACATAATGGGATTGTATTACAATGAAATTTTTAATGGAAGCAATTTCCTGCTTTTGCCTCCCTGGTGTAAAAGGTGGGTGTGAAACAGTAGCCTGGAAAAATATTTTTAGAGCAGCCACAAAGTGGAAAGACCTCAGAGAATGTGTGTACAGTGAAGGAGGATGCATTAGTGTTGAGTGCATTTGCAAACACAAGCCACAATGTAAAATGCTACAGTGCAGCAGGTTTTGTTTTAATGGTTTATTCCATGAATGAATTGCATAGACAGACAACTTGGGTGTCTGCACAAGGATGCAGTGCAGGACTCCTCACAACACCCTATAGTTCAGTATGTTATACAAATACACATGATGTGCATCACTGTCTGACAAACTGCTGAATGGGAAAATATCCTTCTTATATAGACTTAGCTAATGGGCTGTAAAGGCTTCGCCTCCTCATCTATTTACAAAGCAACTAGAAATATGGGTCTTGGTAGGTTTGTTGTGGCTGTAATGCCGTGGAGCAGCAGGGCGGTTGTTCGCTGTTTGTCATTATTAGGCCAGGTCACTATGTTAACATCTGTACCGAGCCAAAACAAAGCTCTGGAGCATTACACATGAAACCACTGTTTAAACATCTGAACACTGCGCCAGCCTCCGCTCAAAGTAGGATCCAAAGATGGCCACTACATTCGTACACAATGCCAACTTTATACGCCTAAATCCTGCTTTAGTAGGATTTAATCAGGGCTGTCGGGTGTGTGGTTTGAGAGCAGTTCAGAGACAACAGTTTGTTACATTATACTGTTAAATTCAGTGCGAGAAAAAGACGTGTAAACCAGATTTATCGTCTGCGACTGACACAAATAAGACTTACCGAATCAATTACGCACCAAAGAACATACCGGCTGAGCTCGGAGTCACATTTCTCCTTCCGGGATTCAAACCGTTCAAGTGCACTTCGTGTGAAACGACCTTTTTAAACCACGATGATGGTCATTTATCGACGATCACAGGTGAAATGTAAAGCGCGGCATCGATGCGCTCGGCTCGAGCGGAGCCGTCGTCTTTATCCCTCTTAAAGGGCCAGTGCTCCGCGAGGGGGAGCGGGTCTGCGGGTTATTGCCCCCGTTCACAGGCTGCTGTGACCCCAGCATCACTGATCAGCTGATCACTGCTCTCTGCAAATAACACACTGAAATATCCCATGATAAGTCAGACAGGCTGTGTGTACAAAGTTACTCCATACATGAAGACAATACAACCAGGCCACATGGTGACATATCGCCTTTCCACACTGATAGAAGAGAAATCCTTTACCCCGATGACTGACTCATTGTAATTTAAAGGCTCATACTACTGACAGTAACAGTTGGAAAATACCTTCTGTCAAGTCAGTTGCATTATTAGGGGCCACGCAGGCAAGGCAGCGTAGCTGGCAGTACCACCTTTACTTGGGATCCCTCTTGTTTTTGTACTGATTATGATTTTTTATTATTATTGTTATTATTATTATTATTATTATCACTTTAATGTTGGTAAAAGTCCTACTGCAGACTAAACCATAAGAGATTTACAGATGCTATTTCAAGGACTGGTACAGACCACAAACCTAAAAATCACACAACACTTAAGACACTAGTTCCCAGTGTCACTCAGATGGTCTGTAACAAATTTGGTCCTAATCAGCCACTAGGGGGCCACAAATGCAAAAAGTGTATGTCTTATAATTGGCTGCATGGATTTGTACAAAACTTGTAGAATATGTTAGTAATTGCTTAAAGTGGGTATGGCCTATTGTGGATAATCTAAATTCATTCGCATTTCACCTTTGAAATTTCAGTCCCACAGAGCTGAAATTTGTTCTGGTTATTCACATAATTGTGACCAAACGTTTGCCTCAATGCAACCTATGGTCAGTTCTGAGGTTGTCACTTTATATGCAGGGCGCAGGATTAATATTTTCCTTGATATGACTGATTTGGATTATGGGATTGTAAAATCCACCGTTTTTTGGAGCATGGATTTTAGTGACTTTACCTGCAGGAAATCTTGGCCTCTGTTGCACTGGTTTTATACACTTTTCAAAAATCTGTCTCAAGCACAACAACCACATTTATCAAAAGTACAATATGGATACAAAGAAAGGGCAGGATCATTTGACTTTTCTAACTAAATATCTAATTGCGAATACTCATTTGCAATTTGACCATCACCTAACGTTGCATTGAAAACCATCTCTTTGAAATCATGTGCTGTATGTTTTTCCAAGTTTTGCAATTTTAAAAAATCTGACCGATTTCAGGCACAATGATTCAGACCCTCCAAGGGTCTGGAGATCCAGTCGCTCAGTGATGAGTAAATTATTGCCAAGTGTCACATGAAATTTGCACCCATTTGCTATTGAAAGCTTCATTTATGAAACAGAGGCCTCTTGTGGTGAGAATGGGAACATCTTTTAGAACAAAGACCAACAAAGCTGTAAAGTAATACAAAAATATTTCTTTTTATTATGGCAGAACAGAACAAAAATGTGACACAAAATGCAGTTTATAAAAAACAGAGCTCTTAGGCATGTTTGTTTTGTTCCAAAGTGAATGTAACCAACAATAACTTAGATCTAACTGACTTTTTGGTCTGATGAGCTGTTTGAGTATGAGTATGCCTTTCCTAAGACAATTCTGTCTCTGAGAAGCTTGAAGAAGGCGTAGTAGTTGCTGAAGAGAATCAGAGCCAACGATATTGTCTGATGCCACTTTTCTGAGCATATCAGTGAGTAGAGCTGGTAGAAAATCATCGCACCTTCCAGGATGATGAGTATGTTGAGTATTCGTAAAGGCCTGTTGAAGAAGAACTAGGTGATAGAAAAAGAAAGGTTGCTTTAAGTCTATGCACATAGCTGTCTCTTTAAACTGCTAGAAATATTAAAAAAAAAAAAAAAAAAAAAAAAATCCATGTCAACACAGTCTCCCTGAAATCTCTAGTTCAGGACCTTATCGTTTAGGAATACTCACATAGAAGCGATAATGGGACACATCTGATGGAACTGCAACGTTATAGTGGCCCATGGCCTTGTAGACATTCTTGTTATGCTTGACCAGGACTCCTTGTGGCCACATATACTCTTCTGTCCAGCTAAAATGAGGTGGAAGAATGAGATTAGAAATGGACAGAAATGAAATGCAACTGGACTTTAAGTACAGTAATAAACAATGCACAGTACGTACCTGTGCTGTAGGACGTTGGAGCAGAGTGAGGGGTCTACTTTCTGCCAGCAGCCTAGGTGAGCTGCAGCTTTGTGTAGCAGATCACAGTATCGAGGTGGTAACAAGTGCCTCATAAGGATGATGGACGTACTGACTGACACCAGGATGAATAGTTCACAAGACCACCGTTTGTCCACATACTGAGTACTCTGAGGGTAAATACACAGATAAGATGTTAGGATTTCCAGAAGTGTTATTTAAACATACTGAATGATTAACGCTTTAAGAGACTTAAAGAAGTCCAACAAATGCTCACCTTGACAAACCAGACAGGTACAAAGGCCACATAGTAAGCACTGAGCATTGAGCTGACCAGCACCTCCTTCATCCTCCAGTTGAAGTCCATCTTCAGATATTCCACCTCCTTGCGGATGAGGTCTGGAGAGAGGCAGCATGCATGCGTTGGCATAGCCTGGACACCGTACAGCTGGCTGGTGTGCTGCTTCCACGTTTCCTTCAGCACAGTCAGGTAGTCCCTGCCCCGGCCCACGCTGCCCACCTCCTTGGAGCCGATGCTGGCGATGGGCGAGAATGGACCTGCTCTCCGGAAGTCACAGTTCAGCCGGAAGAACGGAATATACATCCCAAATCTGTAGGATACAATGACTTGAATTAACTTTATCTGAAACTGAGGCCCTCAATGGAATAACACTACTATCACCAGAGTAGTACTGCCAAAATATAGATAAGGTGTGAGCTAAGTGTTTTTGTCTTATCAATTCAGAACATGTTTGAAAACATAATGCAATAATGATAATATATATACAGCCACATCACTTTACAAAATTTTGTCCTCTTTTAGAGTAACATCAAATGTGGCCACCTTGTGTACATCACAGTCTGTTGACTGCTTGCTGTGTGATTTATTAGAGCCAGCCATGGTAAACAGCATCCAAACTGCATAAGCTCTCAGGCCTGCCAGGAAATGATGGGTACATCATTCTAGTCAATTTCAAGCTGCATCAGGTTATTAATATTTCATAAACCAAATATTACAAAGCAGTGTTTCAACAGAAGGCTGCACTAAAATGCACAAAAGATAAATACCAAGCATCGCCCACAACTAGGATATGAGTGATTACTTAGCTGGTATGAATAAGGTCCCCTTTGAAGATACTTACGGGTAGCAAAGGAAGAGCAGGCTGAGAACAGAATAAGTTCTGAAGAGGTAAATAAGGGAGCGGCACAAGCTCCAGCCTGTCAGCGTTAGCACAGCAAACCGAGCCATCACTAAAAAGATCGAATGTGGGAAGGAGAGTTTCCCGCTCTGTGATGCCTGGAGAAGAGAAGAGGTGGGAGACTGACATAAGACTCTGGCAGATAATGGTATAATGCACAAAGATGTATGAGAGAGAAACACATTGACAGTGGAAGGGTAGAAAGTCACAAGCAAGATTTTTCAACGGCAAAAGGTGCAGTGAATTTCTGGAGGTGATTATGTGGGCTTGGAAACATAGTCAAATCTAGTATCTGTAGTAACTTTACTTTCATTTCCATATACAGAATAACAGAAGTTAGGCTAATATTAGCCATCTAAACTTTATAGACCTCATTCAGCCTGTAAAGAAGCATTGATCTAATTGTGAAAAAGATTGCAAAGGTCAAAGTCAAAATTTAATTCTTACCTCTTTAACAATGGCTGCAATTAACCTTCTTGCCAGTATGATGATTGTGAACACCAGCATGTTATAATCAATAAGGTGAAAATTCTGTAAATCAGAAAATTGATTCAGGGTTACTACATTGTGAACATTAATAATTACATAGGCCTCAAAATACCAGTTACAACAAAACATAAAATTCAAAAACAGTGATATATTAATATCTAATGAGCCATAAAAAAAATTGATGCTCCTATAATTAACATGAATGGTCAAAACCCGACCACTAAGGGCTCACCAATGATGTGTGTGAAGGAGGGTGTGATGGAGGGTACCACCACACAGTCTTGTATATGTTGACATAGTGAACAAACAGGGCAATGAGGTGGCAGAAGAAAAGATGGAGCTCAAACAGAACATTACAATCCACAGACAACTCTGGGATCTTGCAGTGCTTCAGAGGAACCACCGTCTGAGCAGCCAGCGGGGGGCTGGACATGCATGTTCCCGACCCATTCCTGCACACAGAACAGAGGACTCCAATTTTAGTCCTGACGCAACCCAAATGAGCGTGATGTGGAGCAGTGCCATCCAAGGCCTGACATACCTTGTACGAGATCTCACCCCTGTAACAGGGGAACTGGTTGAGTGGTTGCCATTGCTGACCGAGCCAGGTTCATTGCTTAATGGAGGTCTGCAGTACGTGGTACGGTTTGCCCCTCTCCTTCCACCAGCCATCGCAGACAGACCCACAACTCGCTTCTCTCTGCTAGGTGTCTAGTTTTGTGAACTCTCTCCTCTGTACCTGTTCAGAAGAAAGGAGCGGGTCAGACAGACAGGAGACAGGGAGGAATATGCAACAAATATGTAATAATATTAACAAAATAGTATAAAAAGAGCAACAACTTGAATCAATTTGAGGCAGACATCAAGTAGGATAGAGCATCAGGGGTGAAGTGATATTTTGGTCAGTGACACAGAGCTGATAATGAAAGGAGTGGTGCACAGAGCCACAACAAACACATTAATACTTACATTTTACTAATGACCTGCATCAACCCTGCCTCATAAATGTGCAGCACACACTTTAACCGTCAGACGAGGCTGCATTAGCTGCATAGCAACCGCTCATTTGCTGCAAGTTTTACGGAAGCTGACATTAGGAGCTAGCTGCTTAGCTGCATCATTTGCTCACTTCCCGGGTCAAATAATGGTTTAAGAGCCTTTTTTATTAGAGACATGCGGCAGCAGGCCAAGGCAGCGTGGGCCTATACAATGAGGGACGGACACCAATGTGTCCGCCAAGACCATGCTTCAATAAATACAAAGATTGAGGCCTAGGCTAGCAGTATCTCTGGCTAACCAGCTAACTAGCTTCCCACCAACCAAACAGGCAGGACGAGAAAATGTGAGCTTACCAGCGACAGCGTCTGTGGTCTGCTAGATGCTGCTCTGTCGCACAGACAAAGGCTCAAACGCAGTAAATCTTCAGGATGTTGGTTGAAACGCGAGCGTGTTTTTCACTGAAATCGGCCAAGACACTCATTGTTGATGTGAAACTGGCCGCTGATAGACGGGGGCGCGGATATGATAGAGACCTGTGGGAGGAGAGTCATTTAAAGGGACATTCCGCCGCAACGGAGGGTGAAGGAGGGACAGCAACGTGCTTTAATAGACAATACACTTATACGGCTGTATGTAATTCTGTAACAGAGGTGCAGGATCATAAAGTCTTTCATTTTACACACCTGTATCACTTACTGGTACAACTGACTGTAATGCGTTGCATCAAAAAGTGAGCGGTTTCATGGTTCATGGTTCATGGGGGCAGTTAGTTGAAGGGAGGCAACACCTTTTCTCTTGCTGGTGCACATGGGTTATCGTGAACTTTTTATTTTCAGCTGTGCACACAAACAATTTAGTGACTCATGAACTTGTGTTACCGGATCTTTGGTCATGGTGGGGCTACTGGCACCAGACCAAAGTTTTAGCCCATAAACTTAAATTATACATACTTTATAATTGTGCCACTTGTCAACCAAACTATGCGTTAGTCTTAAGTCTAGTCTTATAGGAGCTAAGCTACTAAAATACATTGCATTTGAATCTTGCTGAAAATAGGTGATCACATCAACATCATGTCTGCATGGAAATTTACAAAACCCTAGCAAATCTAAATACAATCAGTGCCACCCTTTACTCTCATTAGGGAAATATGACTTCTAAATATTTAAACTTGAAAAGGTATGTGAAATCTAATGTTCTCATTCTCTCAAGACCAGCTGTATATCTGTCATCTGCTGATAAGGATGTGCAGTGCATCATGTAAAACTTGCTATGGTCTACTGTAGAAACATGTCTGTCCTATGTATATCACTGAAAACAGCACAACCAGCTGTAGCACAACACAAAAATAAGTCCAAACAAGACAAACTTTAGTAAAATGAAATCTATGCACATACAGTTTATTTATGAGTATTTTACAAATTAAATACATGGAACATTGAAGAAAAAATAAAGAAAAATTACACACAAGTACATTCATTAAAAGTACTAAAAGTACAGTACATTTAATTAAGGCATGTGAGAACAACTGGGTTTTAGGTCGACTTGAAACTGGAGCATCTTTGATACAATCAGGAAGTTGGTTCCGAAGTTGAGCAACATAGCAGGTAAAAGCTGCCTCACATGTTTAAACTAGGTTTTACTGTCCTGTGATCTAGATGGTTTAGTAGGTGTTTACTACCAAAATATATCGTAGAAGTATTTTGGTCTTGCCCATGTTGTAATTTACTGGATGTACTGGAAACCAGTGGGAAAACTGGAGCATCAGAGTAATGTAGATAACAGCAGCAGCTGTGTTGTACAAGCTGAAGCTGTTTGTCTTTTCAGGAGTCTGAAAATCCCATACATTCATTTTTTTTACATTAGATCTGAGTTTGACAATGCTTTTGATAAGATTAAACACTTTTTAGTTATTGTGGCATCACTTCAGGTTATTTTGTACTGACATGAGTGGTAATTCTAGGTTTCCAAAAAGGTTTGTTTTGTCCCCGTTTCAGCTTAAGGAAATGTTGAGATATCCAACAATTAATCAAGTCAATGCAATGACAGAGACTCTCGGGGATCAGGGACTTAGTAAATTTGGGTAGCATCTGCATCAGAAACCATATTGTCTTATCAGTTGTCCAAATGCAAGCATATAAATACCCTGAGAATGATCACTGGGGGATATCACAAGTGTGTTGGCACTATGGCAGTAAGTGAGCCCCTTGATTACTGTCAACTGACAGATTGTATAGGGGCCAATACCAGCTCAACATGGAAGCTTCTGAACCAGACTTTTGAGACAGGACTTTAGTGATCTGATCACATGTAAAGACACTTCTCACAAAGAAAAAAAAAAAAAAAAAAAAAAAAAAACAAGGTTAAAAATAAAAGACCTTTATTTTCAGTCTTTCTAAATAAAAGACAAGTCTTCAGTGTAAAAATATTGTAAATCTTGACATTAAAAATTCCACGATTAATGATCATATAATGCTTCAGCAATATTTCAGAAGAGCAGAGCATTTTCTCACTGAGAAAGAAAGCTCATCTACACTTTCTCAAACCAGACAAATCCCACAAGGGAACTGAGTTGAGGCGGTGATCAGTTAAGACGTGATCAATCTCAAAGACACTTCCATTGCCTCTGCTCTTTCCAGGCCATTTCAATGTACCTGTTGAAAACAGAAGATACAAGTCAACTCAATAGCAAAATTCAAGGTTAATCGTCATCTGCAATTTCTTTTCAACTAACCTCAAAAAGGTCAGGTAAGCTGGTGTCTTATGTGTCAGCTGAACCTACACAGTTCTCTGACAACCTAAGAAAAGAAAGAGAAATGAGATCTTGGACACATCAGTTACTTACTTACATACATACATACATACATACATACACACACACACACACAAACAATGGACAACACACATGCATGACTAATTTTATACTACAAGTATCATGCAACTCAAGCTGGGGGTTTTTGTCCACCAATGGGATATTTTAACGCTTTAGGTGCAACTACTAATTTTCATTAATCTACATTCTACAGAAATAATCAAGATGAAATTGGTAGTATTGAGTGAAATGAATGGACCATTATTGGTTTTATTTGAGCAAGAGTTGCATCACAACCATTTCTGATTGTTTTGTAAGGCTTATTTTGCTCGGAATAATTACTGATAGCATAATTTTGTACTTCAATGTTTTTGATATGTTTTGGATGACTTGCATTACTTGGATGTTTTGCACAGAAAACAAAACAAAAATCTAACAAATGAGTGTTGGGGTTAGTTTTACCTTCTTGTGGCGATCTTTAGGCTTTTAGAATCCTCTCCACTGCGATTTTTTTCTTTTATAAAAACCAGCCCGCATGACTTTGCATCAAAGTCAAGTAAGATCCCTGCAAGCTTGATTTGAAATACTGTTGAAATTCAGTTATTTCAAGTGGCTGAAGATACACTGCTCTCGAGAGCTTGAAGAGATACACTAAACTAAAGGTTAATAATGACAATACATATTCAAGCACTATATCATTCTCATGTAAAACACGTATTTGGCAGCACATTACCTCAAGGAATGATGAGCTTTATTTTTGACATCACAAGTGTCATTTAGTTAAATTTTGAAAACAGAGGAGGAGGATAAGCTCATTGGCAAAACACTGCTTTTGTCTCTCTTTTTTTTTTTTTTTAAAATATATAAATCAGGCTGACGTGTATACATACAGCTTATTCGGCGTTGAGAAACCACTGAGGACCACTTTCACAAACTGAAGGCATTCCTTTGGTAGAACAAAGGCAAAATACCATGTTTAGATTGATTAAAAAGAAACTAGAAACTTTATTGAAACACGCACTGCAGAAAAACATTTTGGGATATATTTAGGATCCTATTTAGCCCAAGGTACACAAGCATTATGCATTTTGGAGACGGCACGGCTTAAAGCATACACAGTTGTCCTATGGTTATGTACAAAATATTGAGTTGGCTGCAGCCAGCCTTCCTTACACACAGTAAGGATTGTTAACCCTTCAAGCTTAACAAGAGTTAGTCTAACATCATCGATGATTTTGCAAGACAGAGCATAACATACGATTTATGAGGAGTGGCAAAAATAGAGGCATTTTTTCTTTGTCAAATGTAATTTAATTGTGTAATTTTTTTTTTTTTTTTTGGAGCTCCTATAACTTCACACAACACGAGATTTGTATTGTATAAACAAATATATAGTAAGACTTGTTTTAAATAAAACGGCTCAGGGCTATGTTTGAGTTTGCAACTAAATCTATTCTAGTTATAGTGAAGTTACATTAGGCATTATGAAACATTTTTGTCCAGTCAAGGAGGACTTTTAAAATGCAGCCTATGTGCAAAGAGTTTATCGCCACAATCACTGAAAAAAAAACCCATCAAATAGCACTAAACTGTCACTTGTTCCTGGTTTATGTCACTAGGACCTTAACTGCCAACTACGCAACTGACACAATCATTAAATAGTAACAGATAAACAATGAAAAACTTGCGCTTGTGTTTCGTCCCTGGCACTATATTATACATCCAACAAAAAGTCTCTATCGAGTTTAAAAAATAAAAAATAAAATAAAGCATAAAAAAACGGAACAAACGAGAGGAAAATTACTTTTGAAAAGTTAAGTGAGTTACAATCGGAGACAGTTGCTACAGCAACTCTCTACCAGTAGCCGTTCAGTATCTTCCATATGGATGCTCTCTATACGATCCCTTCGACTGCCTGGATGGGGGGGCTTTGCCTCCAGCCCCAGAGTTGGACCATGAGTTGTCCCAGTCATCTTGAGCTGCAAGCATAAGAAAGAGGGAAAAAAAAAAAAAGTGTGTGAGCGTGGAAGACAAATCATACAATTATCTCAGCGGGTCAGAGAGTGCATTTCATTTGTTGGGCAAAAAAGATGCCAAATTTATAACCTTACCATAAGGCTCATATGATGAATCCTGGGCCTCCCCGTGTCCGTAATCATAATATTCAGTATCCCTGAGAATAGATAGCAAAAATAGTGTTAGCATAATACACCTCCACTTTAAGTACAGTAAGACTAAATGGGCAGGTGAAGCCACCCAAAATGTATTTTTTGACTTACGCAGGCGCAGACTGCTGACTATAATAACTATCATATCCTTCATAGGCAGGCTCTGCATAGGATTCTTCATATGGAGGCTAGAATTAAAACAAATCAAGCAATGTCAAGTGAGTCACAACTATTTTGACAAACAGATCCAACACTGCATCCTATGAGAACATGATGTGGTCACAAAATAGGGGATTCAAGAAACTTACATAGTCCTCATAGGCATCAGGTTTGGGCTGTGATGCTGATGGAGGAACTTGGTGTTGTTGGTGGGACATGGCTGCGGAGGGGAGCATTCTTGGTGCCCCAGCTGCAGGGGGTCTAGAGCGGGGAGCTGAGCCTCCTCTGGTAGGAGCAGAAGGTATACCACCCCTACCAGAAGGTGCACCTCTGGGAGCGCTGCCCCGTCCTAGTCCTCCTCGCGGAGCTCCACCACGCATCGCTCCCCGGGGGCCCCCACGTGGCATTCCTCGTCCCCTATGGAAAGTTGGCCAGGTTTTTAAATGTAATTGAACAGAAAACTGATCAATAATACAGTGCAACTATGTAATAGTATGTACTTTTACTTCCTGGAACTGCATGCCATTCACTGTGTTTCAAGATTATGCGTACTCTGGCAGAAATGAGGCGTTACTGTCAGTATGAAACAAGCTCCTACCTTGGTCCTCCACCTGGAGGCCCACCTCTGCCCCTTCCTAAGTGACCACCTCGCCCCCTGCCTGGACCATCCTGGGACCCATTCAGGAAGTGTGGATCCATGTACGGGTCATGCTCTCCAGGCTCCTACAGAGGAGAAAAAAAACCCAATCAATTATGCATAGCATTCCCCCAGGGTAGCTAGAGAAGAAACTGCCTGTATATCTGTACAGCAAAGTTAAGTATGCACAAAATATTTCTGTAATTGGGATGTGAGGAGTTCTCCTGGACACATACTGGGATGAGGAACTTCTTGACTTCCTCCATGGCATGAGCCATGCGCAAATAGGCTTCTGGGATTGGTGCCGTCACTTCAATGAACACATGCAGCTCCATGGCCAAGTGAGCATATTTAGCCTCACCACCCTTCCTCAGCTCTTCCTCCTGACAAATGCATTAAAGACCAACGGTAATTAACATACAAAACATCAGTCACTGGAATAATACAGGTTAAGGTCATTCAAACGGTGCAGTGAGGAAAACACATACCTTGTTCTTGTCCCTCATGGAACCTTTACCCAAAACTGAAATCTTTGCACCGGTGTCTTCCTGGAGTCTCTTGATTGTGCTACCCTGAGGTCCCAAAAGCTTACCGACAAAGTTAACCTGTGGGAAAAATTACAGCCTAGCATTACTTCAACCATATATGATGACAGGCCAAGTACAGTTAGTTCTAACCAGAAATTAGATCATGACAGCAAGATTCAGCACAAGAAAACAAATCATTTCCACACCTCAGTTGCAACAGCACCCTCTTTACTACTTGAACTGCATTTTAGACTATTGCAAAATAATTCATGCAGGACAGACTTGCTGAGTGACTTGCCAAATTCTGGCACAGCAAAGCTAGTAGAAGAGGGGTGCTTCTACTAAGATGTACTGGATATGTTGAACATGCACAACACTACCAGAACTGATGAAGAGAAATGTCCTTACCACAGTTTTACATTGAGATCTAAAGTAGGAGAACCACAATTTTTATTGCCTAATAGTCCCACTGGGTCTATTAGGCACAGCCTTTACAGTTGATTGCAAATGCTACAATGCGTCAGACAGACAGACACTGGATGGGGACTGTATGATAAAAGAGAAGGCAGCTTCTTACCCTAGGATACTGCTTGGTGGGAATGAGTACTCGCTCTTTGAGTTTGAGGTTCTTGGTAGCAAACAGGTCCAGATACGTTTCCTTCTCTGGTTCTTTCTTATTTTCTCCTTTCTGGATCCTCTCAATCTCTGCAGGCAAGAAAGGTGTCTTTCAGCATGTGGCACTTCCAGATGTGAAGATACTACACATGTAACTGCATATGCGGCGTTAGCCAAAGAAATCACATCTCATGTGATCTTGTTGCAGCCTGCAATCCAGGCAAAACAAAGCTTCTTTGTGTTCTGCCTTCATTGAATCTCAAGCCCTCGGATCACACAGTCGGTATTTCTTTGGCGCCTTTATAGCTACAGTCACTGTATTATTGATCGCATTTGGTCGATAAATGAACTGTAACAATTGTCGTGCCTCGCAAAAAAACGAGTCTGTGTCAGTGAAGCGAAATTACGATATTTAATGAACCCTTGTGGTGTCGCCAGGTATGAGTATGGAGACCGATCCTTACACCCGTAGAAACATTTCAGTACCCCACTGGTAGTAAACAAACAAAATCTGACACGGTTTTAACCAGAGGGGTTTGACCCACATCGCTATCATCCACGTGTTCAGTGCGCCATTGTCCAGGCCGCTGTGCCCGGGACAACAAAAAGACACTAGGCCACCCGCCCTGATAACGCTAGCTAGGCTGTGCTGGTCTCAGTAAGTCAGCTGCCGAGCACACTACCTGCAGAAATGAGCTTCATGGCGTGCGTGAACGATGAATCCAAGCTGTCCTTTTCAGCCAGGAGCTCCGGGAGGTACTTGGTGTCTTCCATTTTGGGTTTCTTCTGTGCTGGGCTTGACTCAACGTCGGACTCAGATTTGCTCTTGTTAGCATTCACTTGGCTCATAATGCACTAGCGCGGCTCGGTTAGCGAACGAAGCCCTGCTAGGTTCGTTGGCTTCGCCCTCAACGAAACTGCGGCCAAGTGCGTAGCGGCAAAAACCGGTCACGCCACACAGCCTCCGTTATGTGTTCCCGTGGAAAGCCGTTTAGCTCCAGTCAATGGACAAAGGGGAGATGGCGCAGCTGCATTTGAGTGAGAAAGACGGGAGGAGACAGTGACGTCACCACCACAGAGCAACGGACTCCGGACGAAGCGCTGAGGAGAGAAGCGGCCCCGCGTTTATTTCACGTATTTGGTCAGTGATAGTTATTAATATTAGTTAAACTGTCACCCCCCACAGTGTTTTAATGGGAACTTTTCTCACCACCAGTGCTTTAGATTACCTTCAGATGACACATGCATTCAAAACAGCTGTGAAAAAAAATTTCCCTGGGATTGTTTAGTCAATGCACAAGCAGACATGATCTGTGATGCAGTGCACAAGTGTTTTCCAGAATATCATCATCTTACGTTTGATGTCTTTCCGCACAATATTTGCTGGTTTTGCCTTGGAGTTGAAATTGACTTGGTGATGTGTTTTGAGGGTGTGAAGGGGTTTGAGAAGTGAAAGCTGCAAGTTTACCGAGAACCACAGTCCACGATGACCACCATGATGGTGGTGATGACAGACATAGCTCACCAACTCTCGACTTTTGCATGAAATATTAGTTATGTACTCACAAATTACACCATAAAGGCACAGACAGAGCCCATATCCAGCTGGGATACAGTGACTTACAAGTGGATACTAGGCTATTCTAAATAATTCTGACAATTTTAATTTACCTACCTTGATTGTTCATACAAGCTCTACCTGCACTCACACCTAGAATACAACATGTTTCTAAGATGGCAAACAGTTTGACATCTGTATGTACTCCAGAATAAACGCCTCAGCTATTTTTCTGTGTGGACTTAATGGAAACATTCTTCCTTTTCAGATCTTTCAGATTCTCACTTTATAATCATTTGAACATACTGACCCACAGCATGAAGTCCTGACTGAACAACTGATCTCAAACAATAGTGTCATCAACAAAAGTAAAGAGTATACTCACATTTATGTACAGGCTTGAATATAAAGAATTAACAGTTTCTATTATATTGCTCTGTTGGGACTACAAAGTATGTGATGTGAGTTGTTTGTTTATGATATTTTCTATATAATTATTTTATCTCAACTAATAAAAATATTATGCTTCCTGTTAATGACTCTGTTCCTCAGGGGGACTTATGAACATAATAATCAAAAACAAGATTTTAATTTAAAGTACCAACCATTTAATCAGCCCCCCAAGAAAAATAAGCATTTATTGATATTGAATGATATCTACAATTAGGCATCAACACAATTTCAAATTTGAAAAAGTATTACAAGTAAAACTGGGTTGACAAAAAACTTTTAAATCAGAATTTTACATTTCAGTTATGACTTTAAGTTAAGTTATTCATTATTTATATTGAGTAATATTTATTATAAAATATCAGTGTCATATTTATTCAGTGATCTATTATTTTGTAAACAGTTCACCCTAGAAGTGGAAAATGAAATTTTACAAGTCAATAGTCAGTGCCTGACATAAAAAGGCCACTTAAACTGGCTGTGTAGATCCTAGTTCTATCGAACCAGGAGCAAGCTCTCCGTCCAGAGATTGCGTCAGATATCGACAATTGCAAATATCTCTGGTTTTTCCTTATCATGGATCTGCATTGCAGAGTATGTGATGGCTTTCACCTCTGTTCCCTGGAATGAGTACACAGGATATAAGTATTTATACGATTCTGTAACTTTCTTTCATAATTTCATGTACTTCTTCCCTTAAGTATTAATTCAATTCTCTCACTGGCGTACCTGTGGATGCTTCTCCAGAGAGAATTCTTCACCCCACCTTGAATAGACAAATGAGGATTAGTGACACACTGCTACCAATGTGGGCCATATTAGATTGAATGATAGCGAACAGCATTTATCAGCTGTAAAACTTTTGAAAGTAACTTCAAACACAACCACAGCACTAAAGAGACTTCCTGTTATTGGAAACAAGTAGACTTACCCAATGGAACGGATCTTGAAGCGCATTCTGTCTATGTGCAGCACTTTAACCTCCTGTCAAGACAATAACAAAGGAAAAACTAATGATTACTAGATAAGGTGCATAAACAACAACCAATTACATGTTCTAAGAAAATGATGCAACTCAGTGTAAAATAATTGAATGTTTATTGTACATTTCTGGAGTCTATCCCAGCATAAAGCATGGTCGATAGTAGGTCAAGCACAACATACCAGTTAAGATTGATTAAGTCTTTAATCCATTTGACATTGTGTCTTTGTACCACGGGACACTCGTGTGGATAAACAATCTCCACCCAGAAAGGACCAGGGCCCTACATAACAATATTTTTTGCTCCTGTGGCAATATGCCCCACCATAACATAGCTAACATCTGAACAAAACACTCACCCTGGGAATAAAGAAGAGATCTGCACAAAACTTGTACAACCAGTCATCTAGGAAATGGAAGAGAAGAGACTCCATATCTTCACCTTTTGAGACAGGAGGGAAAAGTAAACAGGCACTCAGCAGAGTTTAAGTGCAATACAGTACAAAAGATAGAATAGTTATGACCGAGGATTGTGTTCAATCAACAGCGACTCTCACCCTCTGATTCCACTTCAACAGTATCAACTGGTTCCACTGTCTCTGTGTCTGTCATGTAGCCAAACATGCCCATGGCACACTGCTCGAAGGCTTCCTCCAGAGAATCTCCCCAGGAGTGAATTCTGGGAGGAGAAATCGTGTTATGTTAACAACAACCACTGAAGTACAACAGAGAAACGTATCATCTGAAAAACCCTTGGCAAAGATAGCAAAACACACTTACTGTACATCTGCTGTATGATCCAAATCTGTACACACACACACACACACACACACAAGTCACACATATGGCAACGTGATCACACAGAGCAAAGTGACTTCATGCTATTAGACCAACTCTATTACACCGTGTATGGCATATGTCACTTAATTTATATAAGCAGTTTCGTTTAATTAATTGAGCTGCCTACATTATTCATAATAACTTGATACTTACATTCATATTTTTTGTTGATTGGCGGATATTTTGACTTGACAGCTTTCTGTGCCTCTGTCAGGTCTAACTCACGGTCGTCCATTGTAGCCAAAAGTTTGTTTAACGTCCAAAAACACGAACAAATCTAATCTTCACCATGTCGGTGTTACAACGACGGCTGTATTATTAGAACTGGATGTCAGATCTAAAAACGGTGCCCACTCAGTCCGATAGACTTGCTCTCCTGGAGCATACGCTGAAAAGGTTTCTGGCTTCCGGGTTGCTTCCGCGTTTGTCGCCCATTGAGACTGCGCAGTAGTGTCACTCCCAAAA
This sequence comes from Rachycentron canadum, assembly GCA_038496675.1. Lineage (NCBI taxonomy): Eukaryota > Metazoa > Chordata > Actinopteri > Carangiformes > Rachycentridae > Rachycentron > Rachycentron canadum. Next base: position 14,844,955 of record CM076661.1, read on the forward strand.
TGCCTCTGGGCCACGGGGACGAGCGAACAGCGACACAATCTGGCGCTGCGCGTTCGTGAATGTAACGGTACCGGCTCCATTGACGTGAAATTCATAAAGGCACCACAATAATAATATACAATAATAAAGGGACCCGCACGTCGCAGGTGTTTTTTCTCCATACACCGCGCTAAATGTTTAATGGCATTCCGTGTCATTCAAATTAAACCTTTAGCTTAAGAAAACATTTTGGTTTATGCTTCTTTTTCAAATCAAATATAATAGACATTAATACTTTTCATGAAAATACCTGGTTTCTGGAACAGATGCATTTGTGGACAGTGCACTCTGCAGTGTAGTGGAAATATTGTAAAAGTGTTGAATTTAAGATGGACTATACATAACATGGACTCACAACCTGCAGAGTGACATAATGAATTATTTGATTGTTTGTTTGTATTGTTTGGTTTCCATGACTCACGCAAGGTTTTCACGCAAGGTTTCACATTCACAAGAGTAAAATTTCACAGAATAAACCATTCTTTCCTGCTTTAATCACTGAGATTGGAAAATATATATTCACCATTTCTAGAAGTACAAACAGAGAAACAATTAAGACATACAATTCTTGATTACATTATAATCCTTTTGTTTAATATACCACATCTTAAATTTACCCCTAAGCAATTTATTTATTTTTATTTTATTATGTGATTTAGTTTTATTTGTTGTTTTCCTTACTCTGACTATTACACTGTATATTTGTTTTTATAACTTCTGATTCTGAAGAATGGTTCGCATTGTCCATAGCTTCCTTTGTTGACACATTTTGTGCTGCACAACGTTCAGACACATCCATGTCTTGTGTTTAATACTGTTTGAGAAAAAATACTGCAGAAAATGTGAAAGTGATGCTCTTTTACTTGTGTCTTCTTCCTGCCAAAGTGTGTCACATGTAGTTTGTACATCAAACTAACGGGTCTGCTCATTTAACATGTATGTAAACTGTCTCCGTATTTACATACAGCCATGGTTACAACATGTGAAGCTGGAGGACGTCCCGGAAGTAGTAATAGTAGTAATGCGATGCGGTGACGACTTCCTGTCGGCTTTGGTGAGCGCTGATTGGCTTGTCACCTTCTATGGAGTTGGCGCCATTGCAAGCCTCCGTGCTGTCTTCAGAGCGCTCTTCCCTCAAAAAATACAAGTCTTAGCCACAGTTAGCGGTTTGACTGCGACACGATGGCCGATAAAGACGGTAAGGGCATGACTCAGACGACCAAGTATGTGTGTGTTCAGTCCGGAGTGGCTGAAGGGAAGAATCCGGATGGACCGGTGGTTGTTGGCGCGCCGGCCAGCATCTCCTTTCATTGTTAGAAACCAGCCAGCCAGCCAGCTAGCTGTGAGCTAACGTTAGCTGCTGGGAGGCTAGTTACTCGGGATTTTTAGTTTACGAGTGCAGGTTAACTCACTTCTCCACATGAATTCAGGTGTTGTTTGGGATCCACCTCACAAACCGATAAGGATTTTGTATTTACGAAGCTAACTTTAGCTTCGCGTGCTAACGTTAGCCTAACAGCAAAATAAACCGGAGTGCTCGCTAACGTTAATTTAACTAGGAAGAGACTTGGCTGAGCTATAATCGCGTCGCTATATCCTCTGTTCAGTCCAGGGAAATTAGACGCTAGGTTGTGACCTTTTCGTGTTGCCGGCCAATTATACTTTGCAGCTGCATTTGACGATGCTGTGGAGGAGAGGGTGATCAATGAGGAGTACAAGATCTGGAAGAAGAACACCCCTTTCCTTTATGACCTGGTTATGACTCACGCCCTGGAGTGGCCCAGCCTCACCGCACAGTGGCTGCCAGATGTCACCAGGTAAGGGTTGAACTGTCAGTCGCACCCTGACATGCACATCCAAAACACGTCAAGAGAAAGGACAGGTTGATATGTTTGTCCTGTTCCTCTTCACAGGCCTGAGGGTAAAGACTACAGTGTGCACAGGCTGGTTCTGGGGACACACACTTCTGATGAGCAGAATCACCTAGTGATTGCCAGTGTCCAGCTCCCTAATGATGATGCCCAGTTTGATGCCTCACACTATGACAGTGAGAAAGGAGGTGAGGGATAATCTGTGATATTTTAATACAAACATTGCTGTATTTCAGTGTATTTAAACTGTCCTTAAGTTCTTATATCAGGATGTTGTGGCTCACAGTTCTAAATGAATTAATAAAGTTAAATTTTGCTGAAATCTTTAATGCTTCAGAAAATATAGGTATGTATTTTTGTTTTTGATAATATTTTAGTTAATAAAATTCACTCTACCATACTTGCATTCAATACCTCATTTAACATGCTTAGTAGAACAGAATTGTTTTACATACATGTACATTTGCAACATCCCTCTTATCAACACCTTGTTCCTTAATTCAGAGTTTGGAGGCTTTGGGTCTGTTAGTGGGAAAATAGAGATTGAGATCAAGATCAACCATGAGGGAGAAGTGAACAGAGCTCGCTACATGCCTCAGAATCCTTGCATCATTGCTACCAAGACCCCCACCAGTGATGTGCTGGTCTTTGATTACACAAAGCACCCCTCCAAGCCTGGTAAGGTTACAGCCTAAACACTTATGCTGAAGAGTTTTCAAATTTGTTACTGCATAATTCTGTTACATTAATTTTGTTGCTATTGAAGACCCTTCAGGGGAGTGCACCCCAGATCTGCGCCTGAGAGGCCACCAGAAGGAGGGATACGGCCTCTCCTGGAACCCAAACCTCAGTGGCTGTCTCCTCAGTGCTTCTGATGACCATGTAAGCAACCTGTCATTCAGTGGGGTTGATATTTAATATGAAATATCACTGCCATATGCCATAGTTTTCATCCATTCTCATTCACAGTCTTAGGGCCCTCATTTTACTCCATTGCTTACTGTACATTGTACCTTGGCATGTGACAAATAACTTAACTCTCTATTACAGACTATTTGCCTGTGGGACATCAGCACAGTGCCCAAAGAGGGGAAGATTGTGGATGCTAAGACGATCTTCACAGGCCACACTGCCGTGGTGGAGGATGTCTCCTGGCATTTGCTCCATGAGTCACTCTTTGGATCTGTGGCTGATGACCAGAAACTCATGATGTGAGCAGCTCTTATTTTGATCCCAAAATTCACTAACCGCTGTGGAGAACTGCTTTTCAGTTTCAGCTCTTTTTAACAATGGTGCCTTTGTCCGTTTTGGCACAGCTGGGACACGCGGTCCAATAACACCTCCAAACCCAGCCATGCAGTGGATGCCCACACAGCTGAGGTCAACTGCCTGTCTTTCAATCCCTACAGTGAGTTCATCCTGGCCACTGGCTCTGCAGATAAGGTAGGTCCAGCTTTGTACAGCTATTAAACAGCAAGTTGTTGAACGATGATACATAATGGACTGTTATTGTCACTCTATAAAGAAATGAATCGGTGAAAGTGGAATACTTTTTTTTTTTTTTTTTTTTTTTTTTAGACTGTGGCTCTGTGGGACCTGAGAAACTTGAAGCTAAAGCTACACTCGTTTGAGTCTCACAAAGACGAGATCTTCCAGGTAAGAAATGAACCAGAGATCAGTTGCATTCATTTAACCTTTAGTTTGTAGCAAAGTTATTGTTTGGCTGATCTGCATGGGCTCAAATTAGGGTCAAAACACATTTGAACTTAAAGTGATATTCACAAATAATTAAAGTTTATGGTTGTAAATCAACTTCCGTAAACTTGTAAAATACATCTGCATGAGACATTCATGTTGTATTTGATAAAATGTGAACAAATGGTATCAGTGGTGAGGTTACATAAAGACAAGATAAAAGTTTTTTTTTAAACATATATTTACAGTTAGAAAATGGTGCATAACACTTAAATTTTCTGCGTCACTGTGCAATGCTGAAGTCAATAGTACTAATCACAGAGTAGTCCAATTAGAGTGCGGGCGGTTCCACTGTTTGAAAGCTGTGGTAGATTTTTATGACGTACAATGTTTTTGGGTGGTTTTTCTGTTCTTGGGAACATGAGCATTCAATCAAGATAGAGAAGGAATGATGGCATTTTATATCGAAATGGTCAAAGGTTAACTTCATTGTGACATTATAATGATCTGCAAAAACACCTCTGGCTATTATTCAATGCTGCAACTCAGGAAGGGGAGATTTAGACCGTACCAGGAAATTTTTGCTTTTGTTTTCTAAAAAATTTATGCAAATGCAAATATTGCAAATATTTAGTCTTGTTGGTGGTGCTACTTGTATTTAGTTGTATATTTATGAAGTACTTTGTGATGGAAATGAAATATCTGGCCCATTTCTTCCGAACAGGTTCAGTGGTCTCCTCATAACGAAACCATCCTGGCCTCCAGCGGCACAGACAGAAGGCTCAATGTCTGGGACCTCAGTAAGATCGGAGAGGAGCAGTCTCCAGAGGATGCTGAGGACGGTCCTCCTGAGCTGCTGGTCAGTAATATGGTTTTTGTCTGCATGCAAAAAACCACATTGTATAAAGAAAATGTATTTTTTGATTATGAGGCAGGTCTGTGTACTCTAAAATATTGTTTTAGTATCGAAGCTCTCTATCTACAGAGAAACACAAAGCTCACATTGAAAAACATTAAAAAAAAAAAAAGGTCAGGTCTTCTGTAATTAGGTGATGTCTCAACTATACAGTCACCACCCTCAGCTGTGCCTCTAACACAGCCCAGCCTCCATCTTCCAAGCCTTTTTTTCTTTAATTGTTTTTAACTTTATTAACAACACATTTCCAAGCAGTAATTCTGCTTAGCAAGTGAGAAGAGAGAAAGTTGTTAAAGAAATGTTGCACATTGTCATTGGGTAGTAGGAGGCCTCTATGTATGGTAACATTAGAGACCAGTGGACAAGTTAGTTTTTTCTGAAGTCGGAACATTTGAGCCGGAATTGGATCATGGACCCATTTTGGCACTGTAGACATGGGCTACAATCTGTTACCTGCACATGCCCTAGCCACCTTTCACTCAGAACAGTCAGCCAATCAGATGAGAGGTTCAGACTGACACAAAACACCTTGTTCTTTATAGTCTCCAGAGAGAAGCAAGGTAAAACTATCCTGAGGTTTGGCATTTCAAATTACAATATCTTCACATGAATATCAAAACAAGTGTATGAACTGTATAAAACTAAAACTATGCTGTAGTAATCTCTCCTGCTCTGTTTGTCTTTAGTTCATCCATGGAGGACACACAGCTAAAATCTCAGATTTCTCTTGGAACCCCAATGAGCCATGGGTCATCTGTTCTGTATCAGAGGACAACATCATGCAAGTCTGGCAGATGGTAAGAGCTTTGTGACTTGGCAGGGGCATCAGAACCTCATTTAGTTATGTGGAATCATACGAACAGTCAATATAACACAAAGACAACCTGGAAATTAAAGTGCATTTATTCCAACAATCAGAACAAGCTGCAGCAAATATGTCTAAAATTTTCTCCAACAGGCTGAAAACATCTACAATGATGAGGACCCAGAGGGAGCTGCAGATTCAGAGGTCCAGGCATGAGTCCAGTCTCCACGTCTCCTTATTTGACCTGCCTGATAAAAATGGATCACATTTCCAGTGTTGGGTGCATAAGCAGTATGTCTTTTTTTAAAAAAACAAACAAAAAAAAAACATTTTGGGCAGCAGTGGTTTTGTAGAAAATTGAAGAATAAAATGCTGCATTGTCATCATGTTGTGAGGTATTTAAAATACAGTCTGTATCGGTCAGATTTTTTAGATCTTTAGTTTTTCAGACTCCCAGCACTCAACTCTGGCTTGTATCGAAACCACCACAGATGAGTCCATCATTCAGGTTTAAATACTGATGGTTTCATTTCGTTTTTCTTGGTTAGTTGTGCTGAAAACATTTCTACAGAGATCCATTTTTAATACAATTGTACATACTGTAGGTTTCCCATTTTATTTGCTTGATATTCATAGTAGGAATTTTCCTGATTGTGTTGTCACTTGTATGTGTTGTTTATTTTTTTTCCCCTCTGCATTTTTTTTTTGTTTGTTTTTCTGTGCTGCATTTGATCTCTTGTGTACTTAAGTATATTCATAATAAAAAATATTTACATTAAATCTGTTGGCCTTGTTTTTTTTGGGGGGGGGCAGCATGTCAGATGTGAAGCTGTATGGAAGAGTAATTTCAGTAAATGAGTCTGTAGAAGTGAATAAATACCAAGTGTGAATCATACTGGATATTACCAGTTTTAGCAATGAACATGAAATGCCACGGTCTGGTCTGGTGTGGATATCCTGGTGAAGAGTATTCACTGGAAATAGAAAGTTAGGGCTCTTCCTCTGGAGTGGTTTCGGTGGCTTCATCGCAGCCTCTACAAAACAAGGCATTTGTTAGTCATTTTTTAATCCTCATGCCCACAGTTTAAATTAAGTTTTACTGGATCAGAATAAACCCACCTCAGAAATGTCAGCTCCATTAACATACCATCTTTAAGATCCTCCAAAACTTTCTTAGATTTTCTTTGAACCTCAAACTCCATCTCTAGTTCTTTTAGAGTCTCCTCTAATCTCTCTACAGTCTCCTGTGGTAAAGTAGAGAAAAGTCAAAGTTGGTCTAATTCTACCACACGTTCTCTATATTTGTCATGTCCTACTTCACTCAGGTCACTCTACCTTGTGTTGTGTGATGCTGTCCTCCCGCTCCCTCTCCATCAGAGAGATCTTATTCTCCAGACAGGATCTCTGCAACTCCAGCCTCTGTATGTCATCTCTCAGGGGGCCCAGGCTGGCCCTCAGGTCTATGGCCTGCTCCCTGCTCTTTCTTAATGCATCCTCCCCAATCTGCCTCCTCCTCAGCAGGGCCGTGAGCCGAGGCTCATACCAGCCCTCCAGTGCCATCATGCTGTCGCTGAGCCGGCGCTGCAGTCTGACAGACGCCTGCCGGCACTGGCTGACATTGCTCATGGCCCTGGGCCTGCAGAGCCTAGTGGCATGGTCCCTCAGGGAGGTGAGCTGGGTTTTTTGGGCCTGTTGAAGCTGGGACATCTCCTGAGTGAGATTTTGAATGTGGGCCTTGAGCTCCTCCTATGGACAGATGTACATATAGAAGATATTTGTTCATCGTGGTTTCATTGAAACGTAATTTGGATCTGAGGAAATCAAACCAGGGAAAGAAAGTCAGATATTTCTCAAACATCATATATTTTATATCTTGTTTGCGATTCCATGACACTTATATATATTCATTTTAATATTATATTATATATTAATATTTTATTAAATATATTTAATGTTGTGATACGGTGTTGCTTTCACATACAGAATAGTCTATTAACACCCCCCAGACAGATCTGATTTCAGATGCCCTTTCAGTTCCAGCAGAATCATTCACAATGTGCCAGGTGTGAATCCAGTGGTTCCTACCTGTGTAACAGCAGACTGAGCCACCTCGTACTTCTGTGCAGCCAGGGTCACCTGGCTCTGGATACATTCTCTGGCTGTGGTAAACAGTTTCCTCTTCACCTGCTGCACCTCCTCATAAACAGCCATATAATCCATCTGAGCCAGAGTGAGCAGCCTCTGTGTCTGCGCCACCTTCGCTCTCAGGTGCTTCACGACCCGCAGCATGGGTTCCTGCAGAGAGAGCAGCTCTTGTATCAGCTCGTCCCTCTGCTTCTCTTGACGGGACACTTGCTGGATGCAGTGCTCGAAAAGCCTCCCCAGGTTGTCCATGACCTCCTGGTCCATTTTCGTTGTTGGGTTTTGTAAACACTCATCTGGGGGAATGATTGTCTCTGTTTCAGAGTCAGTATGGCTGCTTTCTGTGATCTCTCCAACAAATCCAAGTTCCATGGGCGAGTCCTGAGAGGATGCCACTTCATCCTCTATTGATCCGTGATTGTCCATGAGCTGCTCAGAAGTGACCTAAAAGGAAAAGGTAATTAATCAAATGACCAGCATCAATAACTGATAAGATTGTGGTCTTTAACTCCTTCTCATCTGGTCATTCAGTTCAGGTTAATTTGCATAACAGAAAAGTTCTTTGTTCAAATGTGATCAAGTTAACAATACTGATAGCTGCAAACCTTGAAACGAGCTAATAGTCAGACAAAGAAAGCCCTTATAAACCCTCAGGTCTTTGTCAGAAATATCTTATACCGATCTCAGTTAACAATTTCATATCAAGTTACTGTATATTTCTACTCACTTTATCTTGAGACAACAGTCCAGATAGACAGTGCAGGCAGCTGTGGGCACGGTTTGCTTTAAGCTTTATGGACAGCTCAGCTGTGTCTGTCTCCAGGAAAACACAGGCACACTTTGTGCTTATTAATAACACTGGAGGCACGGGGGAAACTCTATCTAAGACTCTCTCATACCCCCACATGGGAACACAAACTGTGTCACTGCTGAGGCCTAACTGGACCACATGCTCTGGATGCATCAGAGAACACGTCTAGACCAGTTTGGGTGCCACAGAGCTATATTTACACTTTACTGCCTGTTTTTAATGTGCAACTGAGAAAACAGTTTGAGCAGTAACTTTCCCCAGATTCCTACCTGAAAGATATTGTGTCTTCTGGACAGCAGAGACAGGGGTGGAAACATTAGGAGGCCCATGTGGATAGTGTCCTCAACTATCAAGCTCAGACATAAAGTTTGCATGGTTCATATAGAGTGTTTGTTTGCAGTGTTGTCAGTGTTTTGCACAATCCCTGTCATACTCCCCACAAACATACACACCAGCTGACACTAAGATATGCAAAGCGGAATTTCATGCCAGAGATAATATGAGAGATACAAGCGTCTTTAAAGTCTTTACCTACACCATTGTCACCCATTTAATTAAATCTCATTGCTTATCAAAATCCCTGTGCTGTGCAAACAAAGCCACAAATCTCCACATTTGTAATTTTGAGTTTGTCAGACAAATTGAGGGAGAGTGTGCTCTGTAAAATCTAATACCGCACAAGAAAATTTAAAAAAAATAGTTTTAAAAACCACTGGCAGTTTTGTTACAAAGCCAAAAACGGTTGTTTTAATGAAGCCATGAAAAGTCGATGTCTTTGAGGAGACATGAGCATATTGTGCATTTTCCCTGTGTTCGTTTTGTGCTGTTTTACTGTTTTGCAACAATCAAACAAAAAGCGAGAGCCCACGCGTAGGTTTGGACATGAGGGAAGATACAAGCCAAAGAATGTATCGTTTGATTTTAGATTCAATTGTGATCACTCACACTGTATGTTGTGTAGTTTGTTTCCCCATCCTGCTCTCCGCCTTGCTCGGCTGTGACCTGCTGCTCCTCCACTAGATGTCCTCACAGCATTGACTCTCACTGTCTCTCGCTCACCTGAGCGCGCGGCCAGCCTCCTCCTCCTCCTCCTCCTCCTCTTCCTCCTCCTCCTCTCTCTTATACACATCT
>CM076661.1:14854445-15298203 GCA_038496675.1 Rachycentron canadum
CGGTTGTTTGCCGCCTGGACTTTGGACCAGAGGCAAATCCAAACCTTTTCAGAAATATCTGCAGCAATCATTGATTGATGGCGGTTGTTTTCTTTTTTCTTTTTTTTAATCTCCATGGTTTCACATTTACCTCTTGCACCTTGTGGTAGGTGAGGCTGAGACAGAGCCATTTGTTTAGAAAGGGTGTGTCGCATACTGGTGCTCCTTCCTCAGCCAGCCTACCGTGCCAGGGCTTGTACTCATGGAGATTACAGGTGTGTTATGTGAGCACTGGAGATAGAGCAGAGCCTGGTACCTGAGATTGAGAGGAAGATTAGTTTGGACATCAAGGAAGAGACGGGATGATAGCTCAGAGGTCTAATGAGAGATGGGGGAAAGGGCAAGATAAGGAATTTGATGAAAAGAAAGACTGTGTTCAAGCCATAGTGCTAGGTCTGTTAAACCTTTAAAGTGTGTTAACTCATGACCAAACAGCGATGAAGTGCCAGCTCACTGGAGGAATGGGAAAGTTGTAGGTCAGAAGGAACAATTGGTGTTGTAATGGATAAAGACAGTCAGTCGGGGTCAGTGATGTGTGTCTGTGTGTGTGTGCACGTCATGCAGGCTGGCAGCGAGAGGAAAAACTCCTGGCTGATGAGTGGGAGACAATGTTGCTGTTGATCAAGGGGATTAGCTGATGAGTAACTTATCAGTGGGTCCTCACTTCTGAAAAATTGAATCAGTAGCTGTTAGGGAGGGGGCGTGAAAAAGAAGAAACTGTGTTTGTTTTTTCTCTTCCAAGTTCATGTAAATTCTGCTTCAAACTGAGGGATGTTTTATTCCCACATTGCAATTTCCTCTGACTGCTGTCCACTCCACGCTGAAAGTTTCTTAGCAGCTACAGAGTTTTTGTTTTGACTGAGGCAGAGTGGAGACACTGAAATGCCAGGATGCATTTTTAAACCCCGGTGTCCAGCTGTGTTTGCCTTCACTGGTCACTGCTGCTGCATAACCGTTGTTTTTTACCCCCGTCTGACCTGTAGGTTCAAGGGTCTTAAGTTCCAGAGGTTACAGTCCAGACTTAGACCCCTGGCAACCCCTGGAAGAACAGCAAACAAGACACTTTACAGAGGTCTGCCACCATCTCTGAACAGAGAACAGAAAAATTCCCACATTAATTCACTCACATTTTTGCAAAGAAACAAAAAAGTAAACAATGGAAACTAAGATTATATGGATTCAAACAGTAACACTGGTGGAACTGGCCACATTTTATATATCACATACGAGGACATCATTAGACATTGTTGACAACTCCAGCATATCGTAATATTAGAACTGAGGCGATCAGTACATTAATTGATGAGTTGTTCAACAAAGATTTAATCAGCAACTATTTTGAATTTTAAGTCATTTACAAGCAAAATACCAAACACGACCCAGTTACATTTTCTTAGTTTTGAGTTTTTGCTACTTTTCCGTTCTTATCTGATATTAGACTGAAAATTTGTTTTTTTTTTTTACCAAATTATTAATCAAACATGAAAATAATTAGCAGATTAATCAATAATCAATATGATTGTCAGTTGCAACATTAATTTTTTAAATATTATTATTATTGTATTAAAGAATATATTTAAAAATATGTTTTTCAGACTTTTATGTATTTTTTCCACACAAAAAAAATCTGACTTGTTTCCATAGAATAGAAATATTTGTAAATCCCCTCTGAAAGGCACAGGCTGAACAATAACCTCAGCAAGTGCATACAACCACATATAATGTTATCTGTCAATGAATCTCATGCATCAACCATTATCCTTTTCTATATAGTGGCTGTGTCTCCTAGGCCACTGTATGAGGGATGTGTGGCAGGGAGTGGGGGGCGGTGAGGGAGGGGATGATGGGTGGAGGATGAGGAGGAGGAGGAGGTAGGTGGGGGGGATGGGGGGTGACGGCAGATTCAGAGAGAAGAGTTCCTCGGTTGGTAATTATCAATCTCTCAGGAATGTAGCTGCTGCTCTTACCAGACAAGCTGCTGCATGGCTACAGCTGCCTCGCAGCACGCCAACTTGCATTACCGTCTACAGATCTCTGCATGGTACCACCTTGCACGTGTGCATGCAGGACACACACACATACACATGCACTTAGCGTCTATAACCTCAGTGAGTTCAGTTACATGGCATTTTGGTTTATTTGTGCCATTATTGTCTTACAGCCGTGTTGTGTGTATTTTTATCACTGTCATTACCAACATGGTACTTTTCTGAAACTTCATCCTTTCTGCACCAAACAAAGGGACCACATAATGTGAGGAAGGAATTGTCTCTGGGTCCAAGTCCTTCACCACTATGTGTTTATGATGATGTGTTGGTACAAAAGCAAATTGTAGGAAACTTGCGGCCCTGGACTCCTGCTGTGGAAATTAAATTTGCACGGGCTGTTTGGTGCCATAATTTACGTGTCTTGTAATCGGTCAACTTAAAAAGCAGTCTGCTATGACAGAGGAGACCGCTTCCTTTAAGATGGGAAATCTTTCATTGATGCCTCTGGACTCCCACAGTGCACCACTGAGTGTTCCTGCTTTCAAACCTCATCAAATCATAGAATTAAATATTTCCCATTTATTTCAAAGTAGCCTCATCACCCATAACAGTTTCTTGTTCATTGAGTGTTTGTTCATGAGTGAACAGAGATCTAGCCTAGACAAGGTTGTTTAAGTTTGCTCTTGAGTAGCAGTGCTCTCCTTTGTTTGATAATGCCCAGAGAAGACAGCCAACGCCCTGATTGATGCCTACAGGTGCCACGCAGTAACACCAGTTTTTACACTGCCAAACACTTGCCATTTAGTTACAGACTCACTTTAAGTGTAGTTTAAAAACTGTTATTGCCAAAAACTGGCTGTTAGGGTGAAACCCGTTCTGGTGATCTCACCAAAACATCCTCCCTTTCCCCACCACAACAGAGATTATTAACCTTGCTAATCTGTTATTTCCTCCATATGGAAACTAACCACATTCAGTCCGACCTTAACCTCAGCTCACAGACGGCTAAGTCACACCATGTGGAAATCCAGTAGACGAACATATGAATGAGCTTATGCTTAAACTGGGCTAGTCCAAAATCAAACAACAGTGGCTGCCTGTATCAGCGCCACACCCTATGAGAAGGCAGTGGTGTCTGCTCTGTCAGCTTCCCTATGTGACTCACCGCTTGTTCCTGGAGCGCACCCCTCCTCCTCTTCCTCCTCCCCCCACCCATCCCTGTCACTGCCTGCGAAATTCACAATATTCATATTGAACAGATCTGATAAGGCTGTGATCCCAGTTGAGATTAAAATGAGGGCAATGTGAGTTCACTTTAAGACTCATCATGGTTGAGGACTGCAGAAAGGCACAGTAGAGCAAAGTGAAAGATGCAGATCTGTGGATTATTATCCTGGATTTAGGACCTGGCTGTGTTCAGTAACCTATGCTACTGTGATTTGCTTTAGGCAGGACAGGTGACAGTGCTTTGCGTTGCTTTAACCCTGTTGACCTGCCTGTGTAAAAGTGGAAAAGAGACCCAGATTTTCACTGGAATTTATGTCCCAAAGCTCAAACAACATCTACTGTATCTATCAGAGGAACATGATCAATATATGCTGTTCCCAGATACCCCGAGTGTCTCAGTCTATTTCATGACAATGTGTAAACAATTATCAGCTCCCGTTGACTTTATGCTGATGTGTACACAGTGCTGTCAATGTCAGATAATCAGTCACTGATGCAGGTATTGACACATTGCGTTGAGGTTTGCTGTGTTAGAGCAGTGCCTTCTGTCCAATGTGATGGCCTGACGTCTTTTGTAAAGGATAAGTAAACAGCATGTTGGAACACATGCCTGCTCTGGCAGGACTGGGGCTGGGCTTGAAAACCACTGTGGCTTTAGTGTGTATGTGAAAGAGGCAGAGAGAGAGGGAGAGCATACAACTTTTCTGTTTGTGTATGTTTTGTCTCACAACTACGTTTTGATTGGAAATTCTTCTTTTCTGCCTGCAGTGTCTGCGTGTATCAACTTTTATGAACTGAGAGACAATAAAGACAATGAGGCAGCTTTGTAATTCGGATGTAAGTGCACTTGCTTTGAAAAGAGATTGAGTTCAGAGCTTATTTACAGGAGGGAGGATTGTGACGGTGACGTTTCACCTAAATAAACCTAAGAGATGTGAGGTCTTCTTTATACAAATCATAAAATAAAAGAGGCAAACATACTCAAAGAGCAGCAAGGATTTTAAAGGGCACTCCACTGGTTGCGTCACCTCATTAAATTTGTTTGCAAAACTGAAAATTGCAGGTTGTTTAGCATAACCACGGCAACTGTGGCATGAGTCAACTCCTTGTCTCCGGACTACACAGACAGCGGTCCGCTGGGTGGTCTTTCTCCCCATCCCACAGTTCTTAGCGTTACCTTGGCCCCTCTGTGATGGAAATAATACGAGCACCTCCACACCACTTATAGACCAGCAGCCGCTGGTCTATAAGTGAGGGAACCCACTGCTCACCACAGAGAGAGCTGTCTGATTATTGGAGACTGCAGCCAATACAGATGCATGGATCTTAGTCATGGCCAAATGACTGTAATTTGGAGCAGGAGAAACACAAGGCTGAGTGCAAGATGGATGCTCTGTCTTGTTATTGGCCTTTCACTACAGCTCATGCCTCAGTACATATGCTCCATCCACACTGTGCCACTTCAGATGTGCTGTAATAACAAGTTCAGGTTAGCTACAACAAACTAAACTGAACTTTAAGTACCCAGTTTAATTCTCTCATATTGGGCTGCCTACTTCTGACATGAGTTTGGATGCAAGCCTCTCCTTCAGGACCAGCTCCAGATTTATCACTAGTTTTGAGCCAAAGGGATGCCACTGTCAGGGCGAATACTTGTGGCGCTCAGAAAATGGATCTTAATAACTTGTTGTAACTTTTCCTCTAAGAGTCAAGTGTCATGGAATCTACTTTTATGATGAGAAACCTAGAGGCACCTCTCAATAATGCAGTTCAGTACAACACCACTTAACTCTCACGTCAATAGTAAATACATATCATGGAATTTCCAACAGAAAGTGTTCATAATGAGCTTGATACAGATATATGGGCAGGGCTGGGTCTTAGACTGTACAGTTATATGTAATAAAGTGGCCAGAGAGATCTAAAAATTGTTGTGCTTTGACTAATAAAGGGTTAATTTATGACCATTATATAGTATGTAAAGCATTTGGCTTTGAGTTTTCCACAGGATATATCCAAACCGTATCCTTTAACTTCTCATCATGACTCCTCCTCTATGTTTCACACATCTTTGAATGTGAGAGGCAGTTTGGAAAAGTCACATTTGTAATCTCCAGACATATTATTCTGTGGTTTAGTTTCGTGTCTCGTCATGGTGGCAGGAAAGTATTCAAGACTGTGTTAATCACACAATCATTGCTTGCGCTTAAATTTGTCTAAATTTTTTTTTTCATGCATGACCATGACGCGACATAGCAGCCAAAAACTTTTCATGACCCCTCTCAACAGCAAATCACACAGATACAAGCTGTGACTCCTGTCATCTCAAGAGCTTGTTCCCACTTTTAGCCTGCGATTTGGAGATAAGTATCTAATAAAGTACGCAGCTGGAAGAAGCCCAGTGTAAGCTACAGATCCCAAGGAGTAAGGCTGGGAAATCTGCCTCAAAGTAAAGATGTTAACTAAGGTGAAGGGTGGCTGAGAGACAAGGATGAGCTCACAGCACAGAGAAAAACAAAAAATAAAAGGTAAAGGAAGACAATGAAACAGAAACTGCAATAAGATATGTGTGCTCGTTGAAAAACGCCTTAATGCACATTAGTGACTGTTTATTTTTCTGCTCCTGAGCTCTTCCTAGTGTGCTGTTGTGCCTGTGTGTAAAAGTGCATGAGCCTACGGGTGCGGCTGTGAATTATGACTCCATGTTATGGAATGAAGGGAGCGGTGCCAGTTCTTTCTTTGCAGAACTGTGAAGTTTGGTTTGGAGACAGGAGGGGGTCTATGTAGGCTGAGCATGTGTGCTGAATGAGCAGTGCCCACGGAGACACACAAATACAAACAGATACATGCACACACTTACCAGCTGGGCTGCTCTAAAGAATAGACTTTTCAACTGTGGACGCATGTCAGATGCTGTATTTATTAGTTGTACAACTTGATTTATTAGCTTTTGATGAATCCTACTGCCAGTATTATACATTTCATCATCACTGCCAAACATTCCCCAAAACATCGTATATGTTTAAGTTAAACTTTAGAACCAGTTTTTGTCAAGATGACAATAACCCTGCTGAGACATGAAACCTGTTTTGCACAGCTAATCCGTCACTTTGAACCTAGTTGTTTTTGTAGTAAATCAAAAATACAATATCTGGAGTAGGAGTGTAACGACCTCTGTTAGTGGGAAATCAAAGCTAGGCAGCAGACAGTTATCAGATAGATTGTAGTAAGACTGAATTTGGCATCTTTTTGACAACTCTCAAATATTTCCATGAACATAAGAGCAAGGTTGGTTTTCATAACTGCTCCTGCTTTCAGTTACACAATGGCATGTATATTCTGTTTTCTGTGGTACAAGACAAGGTTGGAAATCACTGAAAAATCTGGTCCTTTAATTCTTACCTCTCCGTGAGTCCCAATGCAAGTGGTGCTTTGATGATAGTGAAATTAACCCCTGTTCTCTTTTCCTCCTCTGCTTTTTGTTCAGGGCATAGCTCCAGTGTGAGGTGGGATGTCAAACCGTGACTCGTTGGGGTTTGGGGACCTGCTTCCCCAGGATGTGGTTCAGGTTTTTGCCCAGGAGAAGCACAGCAAAAGGGGCCGCAAGAAGCGCAGGCACTCCCTTGGCCGGGCTCTGGGTTGGCTGAAGGGCAAGAAGAGGAAGAATCTTGGAGCTAATGGGCAAAATCTGGGTCTTGGTCCTACATTTGACTTGGCCTTGGATGTGCACCCTGCAGGGCATCAGGGTGGACACAGGGGAAGTCAGAGGTCAGGTAGACAGATGCATCCACATGGAAACAGTCATGGTAAGAGCCCAAAGGCTGCTGCACTGCATTGTTATCCTATCTTTTATTAGTGAGTTTGCATTTTGTCAGTTGTACTGTGGTGTAGTTGACAGTGCACTAGATGCGACATCATATCCAGTGTCAGAGAATGATCTGGAAAGTAAATTTGATTACTGAAAGTTAATGCACACAAACTCTGTATGTTCCTTTGAACTGGAGTGTATCAACAGGTTTGAATATATTAGCCCATTAATTACAGTTTGCCAATATTTTAGTTTAAGAAATAATTTTTAGCAGACCATGGAGAATTTAGGTGGAGCAACTTACCAAAAACAGACATTATAAGTCTCTTATAAAATAAAACACAGTGTTTCCCCAGTGTTTACCCCAAAGGGGGTAAATGCCAAATATTCAATGGATGTGGCTGTTGTTTACGCTGTTATCTACTCAGTTGAGATGCCTCAAAATCTGTTTTATTTCATGCCACCTAGAGGAGCCACTGGTTTCCATTTCACCATAGAATCAGAATCATCTTACAGAGACTTGGTATCTTGTTCATGATGATGTACGCCTCTTGATTTTTGACAGATTTACATTAGCCTTTACATTGCACTGCCGTTGTGTTTAAACTGGCTAAAGGGCAAGAAGAGAAAGTTGAAACTGAGTTGACCAAATTTACATTATCCTCTTCTTGGCATCTGTGTTTGCTCCTATAAAATAACTTGAGAGTGAACATTAAATTAGAAATCAATATTATATTTGATCAAAACATTGTCTTCTTTTAGCCTCTCATTGTTTTTATATCATAGTAAAATAATATTGTTCACAACAAATGGAAAAACCAAACGAATAATTTACTGTAGCTCTGCAGCTCGAACTCTGAGTTTCTACCTGCACAAGATAAGGTAGCTTTGACACACATACACACAAACAACATACAAGCAAAAAATTCTATATTGTGATGAATGCTGATGCCAGTTGAGTAACATTTTTTACGGACATGAAAGAAACCAACAGGTGCCCAGAGGAAAGGATGTTAATCTAAAAACATATCTGTCAATGAGATGAAGTATATTATTGCCATCTATCATTGCTTTGCAGTTAAAAATATATTTCTAATATAGTTCAGTAACATGACATCCAAGATGGGCTGGGATAAGGTGCTGGGAACTAGTTGAATATCCTGCTCCTCGCCTCGCAGGCATGTGTGTTTGTTCACTGGAGAGATGTTTGAACACACTGACTTCCTACTCGCCTTCTGACCTTCAGCTCCCTTTTGTTTGCTGTGAAAAATCTCTGTCTGTCCTGTTCTGTGATACCACCACTTACTTACCTGGTCATCTGGTTTCATGGAGAGTGAAGTGCCGCAAATACACCATCCACTTTATGCATGTCAGTGGATGGTGTATTTCATCTTACATACACCCACACAGTTAATAAAGTGAATGTGTAAAAAAACTTATTCACACACTCCCAAGAAAATTGCAGCAACGCACTAACTTTTCCCAGAGCTGTGCTCAGCAGATCTTGTTGGAGCTTGCACATATGCACTCATATGTCAGCATGCTGCACTATAGCAGTCTTGTATTCTCTTTGTGAACACTTTTTTTTAGTGCAAACTGTACTTACTGTAGTTTTACACCTCGCACTTTGATATAGACAGACCTGAAACCCAAATGCATCAAATATATAAACAAAATATGCTCTAATGAGTTAGGTTGTGCAATACCATAAAAGCACCAGCGGTGTTTGGGTTGGTCTGTCTAATGTATGATTGTCTGGCAGTGCTTGTGCAGTCTTAGCTAATTGCTTTACAGACAGAGGAGGCTCCGCCTGTTGCCTGCGCTGCGTCTTCTCATGGTGGAAGTCCAGAGCTTGTAGCTGGGGGATTTCCATTCAGTCTCACAGTCAAACTACACCCACAACAGAAGATGAATATGTATAAACACACTTTCAGTCACATCTGGGGCTTTGGTAGGTGATAAATGCATAGACAAATACGCCAGTGTGCACATACGAGACAACATTATACAATCTTTGCACGGTATTGGCTACGGCAGAAGAATCAAGCTAAGAGGTGTGTAAGAGAACACAAACTGTGGAGAGATAAGGTAATTCTCCTCTGCCAAGGTCGCCTTAGAGGCTGCCTACTGAACTTCTTTATTAAATCGAAAACACAGGTCAACCTTTAAACAGCCAGAATGAATGTTCTTGTAAATGGTGTATGAATTGGCTGAAAGCTAACAGGCCTTAAGGTCACAGAAATATATCATCACAGCAACGGAACTGTCGACTATTAACAGTAATTTTTCTAACAGGTATTAACTTGTGTTGCTATTGAGCCCCCAGCAATTAATGCATTGTGTATGACATGCAGATTGTTGATGCTGGCAACAGCAACGCAAACTCCTCGCCAGACGGTGCCTCCAATTAGAGACAGAGCTCAGCAATTCCCAAAATGCATCCAGGGGAGGTTTGTTGCAGGAGCAATGTAACACACTTGGCCATAAGATTGAATACCTCCAAGCTGAGCCCCTGATGATGATCTGTATTGACGCCAAAGGGGCCTCCTGCACACTAAATGCCTGGTATGGCAGGCACAGTGCCAGTTAATTAAAAGCTATGCCAGGACCGTTACAGTGAGGAAGGAACAAGGGGTTCTGTTTTTCCTGACCCCTCTGCTCACACTGTTCATCATTGCACACTGAGACTCTGACGCCCATAGAGGATCAAACGGAGAGTGGGTATGTATGAAACTGTTGTGGCAGCTTGTAACTTTGAAACACTTCACACAGCGAGTTCATCAAAATTGAAACGCATCACTCAACTGCAGTACACCGGGCTTCATTTACCAGATGATTTCAGCTCTGTCACCTTCATCAGCGAGTTGTTGTTTTCACTCGAAGGTACAAAACCAACCTGTCTCCCCCCTGCGTTAAAGCGGGCGTCAGTGTGTATAACTGCAGTCAGAGGATGAAGTTGAACTCTTTGGTCACACACCGTGAGAGTGAATTGTGGGAACAGTAGTCAGATAAATGTCCCTGCAATCCCAGTTTGATGCCATGGCCTCATGTTAAGTGCCAGCTTACAGTGCATCGGTATCTAGTGTTGCTAACCTAGCTGAGCAGTGCTTCTCTTGATCTGTCAGTGTCTTGTGTAGACTGTTTATAAAAGTGGACATAGACTCCAGGTCTTAAAAGTGAAGCCAATGCTGAAGAGCCTTAAACCTTCATTCTATCTAATTGCCATCAGGGGGCGACGCCACTGGTTGTAAAATGAAGTCAGACTGTATTGAAGTCTATGGGAAAATAACCCTACTTTTTACTTGATACTCAGTAAGAGTCTTACTTTCTAGTTTCAAGTCTTCTTCAATAAACTGTGATGTTATTTTTTTTAATTATTGTCCCATTGAGAGGATAATAAATGATAAAGCAGGGTATGCATTAGGGCGTGGCTGCCTGTGATTGACTGTGCCAGAAACAGCAACAGAGCAGGTTAGATCCAACCCTTACTCCTCTTCAGCTCCACTAGATGCATCAAAAAATGCTGATTTAATTAATTTCAGGATGCAATTTTTTACTAAAATCTTCAGTAACACCTGGATTCCCTGTGAAGGTGAGCATCCAAACTCTGTATTTATACCCAGTTTTATCTTATCCTTTGTTCTTACGAGAATGTGTTTTTGTAAAAAAGGGCCCTTGGAGTTTGACCTGAGAGGGAACAGCATAGTAGCAGGTTTTGCTGTGATCAATTTTGGCCACATGGACTTTTCAGCATGACAAACCCATTAACTCGGCATTGTCTTCTCTGATAACCTGGAAAACGTTTCATCCTGAGCCAGAGGGCAGAAGTTATCTGTCTTTTCATTTTCTTTCATTTCCATTTGTCTGATTCCTCACACTGTTAAGCCTGAGTCTTTGCGTACCTGTCTGACAGCGGTTAATGTTCCTGTTGTGCTGTCAGTTTACTTGATCCTGTGTAAAAATAGACAGCAGGCCTCTCTTATGCAACTCTGGTCACTCAGATCTTGCTTTACATTTATAATGGGCTTTGACAACAATTCTCTTGTTCATTTAAAATGAAAATAAGGTGAAGGAAAGACTGATTAGGTCATACAGTCCTGCCACATTACTCTCAGAAGGTCACCTGCTCACTTTAAACACTCCCTGACAGATTCCTCACATTCCTAAGCTTTAGAAAGTTATTTCTTTGAGGAAGCAAATAGGGAGCCCTTTGTGTGTGAGAATGTATGTTTGGCTTGCATGCCAGGTTTAGATGATATGAGCCATTTTATTTAACTTCCTCTATTGAATATTCAATCACAGGCCCTGCTCAAGTAAAGTGGAACTGTTAAGCCTGAGTATATTTATCTCTTTCTTTACTGTATTATCTGTCAGTTTATCATGTAATGTAAAGCTCCATCACAGAAGGTGCTATGTGGAGCATAAACCACATCATGATAATGGCTGTATAAAACATTTGCAGCTTTAACTGGTTTGTCATGAGGTTAGTTTTTGTATGAACTTGTCCAGATTGTATTTACGTCACAAGGTGAGATAGCGTTGTAACATAAACCAGGAAGAAAGTGTGTTTTCAGGGACAGAAGATATTACAAGAAGACCAATGGCAAAATAACTTGCAACATGTTGCTCATTTAGGGAAGTGAAAGAAACAACAGGGCACAAGTTGCAACATCTGCATTAAAGGCCAAAGAGAACAGCAACCTTCATCCAATTAATAGAAAAAATATACTGCTGTTAAAAATAGGCTCTAATATGTATTTGTTGCACACGGGATGTCTTATTGTGTTGTGATGATGACACAATAACAATGAAGGGCAGGAGAACAGGTTTGGGAAAACTGACATGTGATAGAGTTTCACTTTCTTCCTCTCATGACAGAAAGTTGTCAACTGCCTTTTTATACACTGTCGACTGAGTGAGATGATTTCCTTCGATAGAAGCTGTCATTATTTAGTCGTCCTGTGAAAAACACTTGTTGATTCTTGCGCGTGCTTTCATACATTAAAAGTCTCTTGTGGAGCGAGGATGAAGCCTGTTTCCGTTAGACTGTACAGAACAAAGAGCACAGGCCTTTGTTGTTTTAAATGTAAAATATCTCAAAATTGAGGTCAGGCTGAAAACGACTCTTACAAGCATAAACACAAACAAATACACAAGCATATAATGCGCTCATATGTTACATAGTGTGTGGGTGAGAATCAAGCCAATGCTGACGTGGGAATTTCTGAAGTTCAGGACTCTACCACCTGTATAGTAAACAGTTACACAAATGCTTGTTTATAATTAGAGGGTTTTATGGGCATTTACTTGGCTTTTATTTCAATAGGTGAAGAGTCACCACACCCATATGACAGAGGAGATCATATTTAGGTCACTAAAATGGTAAAGGAGGTTTACTAAATGCCGGTTTGCCCCCTAGTCCCATCTGAATATTGTACTCCAGTTTCATTTCATTAAGTCGCTTTTATTCTTTTCAGTCCTTTAATGTTTGGTGTCCGTGTCACCAAACCTAACAAGACAGCCAAAAGCAACATTTTTTTTTTTTTTCAATTCATGTGGATAAATTGCTGTGGCTTTGCACCAGCTGCACAGGCAATTGTCACGAAGGGGAAAATGTTTGTTGACAATGTGGCGAGAACATAGAGAGACTGATAAATAAGTCCCTGGAAAGTTTTGTGAGTCACGACCAGTCATGACTTTTGCAGTTAAATTTGACAGTTTTGGAGCAATAATACAAAAGACTAGAAACACATGGTGCAGTTACTGAAGACATGGTTGTTGGTTTCACCTCACTGCAAAGCAAAGTTCAATAAAGGTGTGCAGTTTTCCTCTTTGAGAACACACTGTTCCCTCAGGACCTGTTCTTGGACTGGAGCAGTGATAAGCCTGAGCTCTGCTTGTATTTGATAGCATAGTGTTTTTGTGTGTCAGGCTGGTCTGCTGTTTTTTTTTTTTTTTTTTATTCTTGTGACATATCATTAATGGTAAACACCGTGAGGCTGTAATTACGCACAGTGGTGCTTTGAACTAAAGTTATCAGCAGTTAGCATGTTGACATACACACATTAACAATGTTAACACAAACTTGAGTATGTTTAAAATAGATGCTACCAATATAGTTTAGTGTGCTAGCATGCTAACAATTTCTAAACTGCAGTAAACACAAGGTCCAGCTGAGGATGAACAATGTTGTAATTTTTTCTCATATTTGTGTGACCCAATGTTAAACTATATGACTATATTTGCTGGTAGGCTCTACATGAAAAATTGTGGGATCACCAAAGTCATTAGGATTCATCCTCTGGGGACCATGAATATCTGTACAATATTTCATGGCAAGTCATCCTAACGTTGTTTAGATGTCTCAGTCTGGATTAAAATGGTGTAGCCAATTGTCTTGAAAAAGTTTTCTCTATTTTCAATTTGTCTCACAATTATCATCCTGCTAAGAATTTCTAAGTTACATCCAGTCCATTATTAATTATTGTTGAGTTGCCTCTCACATGTCTACATCAATGAATGCTGAGCTATTTTCTTACCTAATACCGTTTTTCTGTAATCTAATTTTGTAGGAGCCTGTAACAAAGTCATGCTTAAACAGGCACTAGCATGAGCATTTGAAATGCTCCTATGCTGTTTTTAATGGGATTTGATTTGTTGTTTATCGCTCAAGCTATCAAGAGACCTCAATAGCTATGAAAGTGACACAGAGTTTAAGAGCAGGAGTTTTCTCACTTTTGCCCTTTAAGCTGACAGACAGTGGGGTGGTTGAGGATGTAAACTGATGTCATGATATTAACTAGGGATTAAAACGTGATGATCTGCAAGATAATGATAATAGGTATGCGTCTGTGTGCACAGGGTCTGTTTTTGGAGGTATTTGATACATGCTGATTTGCTGGCACACGGATTGTATTGTCTGACAGTGAATTGGAGTGTATCCCTGTGTGCCAGATGATGCAGGTATATCTGTTACCTGGATTGTTGTCCTTGTCACACCACACGTCTTCCTTCCTTCCTTTCGGCTGTTTATATTTAATTCATTGAAAACCAAGAGCATGAAAACATCGGTGGAGGACACGGCTTTGACCAGGATGAATTTGTCCTTACAGTTCTTGCTTTTAGAGAAACAGTGAGCCCTCAGTCCTTTCCCACTGTCATCACAGTGCGTTCAGTTGGGTTTGTGCTGATTAGAGAGGCTTAAGCACCTGGCAGACAGCTCCCTTGGAGCTGGAGAGAACGTCTCTGCATGGCTGTCAGCCTAGCGGTGCAAAACAAGAGAGAGGGGCAAGTTAGGGCAGGGATGCAAGGTGTGTGTGGGGTATGTGCATTTGTTTGATTCCCATGAAGCAGTTGTAGGCACAGACACATCACATGCATGTCAGTCAGTCTGCATTGACGTGTATGTCTGTAGTCTTCTCAAACTGATGGTTTGTACAAAAAATGATCTGAAACTGAAGTCTTTCTCTCTCCTGTTCATCGCTCCTATCATACTGTCCTGCACATTTAGTTGAGGTTATGCCACCAGATAGTGTATTCCTGTTGAACAATCAGTTGTTCAGCCCATTTAAAACGTCAATCTGTCTTCTAGGTTTAGAAAAGGTCATTTTGTTGTCAGGCAGAGCCATAGCTACACTGTGAGGTCAAACTGACCTACAGGAATATTTACTTTGTACAAATAAAATAAAGCAACAGGTGGGTATGTTACAGTCTGACACCAGTATTTCTTGACTGAATAAAGACATTTTACCACATTCCCACCAAATTTTTAGTTCTGACAGTATATAAAGGGCTTAAAACACACACTTTGATCATAATAAAATATGAAAAATCCAAACTATATTGGATATATATTAGACTTAGATTCATGACCTCAGTTTTACTAAATGGTGAAAGAAATGAAAAGCCAGATTTTATACTATTATAATCACCTAAAAAAAAAAGAAAAAGCGATTACCCCTAAAGTAAGAAAAAAGATCATTGCTGGGTAAATAATTTTCAGGGTATTATGAAATTTCAGGTGGTTTGAGACCACCAATAGTCTTCATACGCCTCAACATCTATAGCCAACAAGTTCCTTGACAGTGCTCTTGCTGATTGGTTAAAAAAGCTTGAAGTACTTCTCTCATACATCACCAGTACTTATTTTTTCTTCTGTAATTTTTTATCAAAAACTCCTTGTGTTGTGTCGTGTTGCTCATCTATAATCAGTAGGCACAGCTACAGTTGAAGTATTGCACATCATCATTGTTTACTAGTAGTTGATGATGTAACATATTTCAGCCCCTTATATCTGTGTTTACTGTCGGAGAATCCATATTTTACCAAAACAAATTTGCCAACAGATGTTTGCTCATTTAAAATGTTCTACTTTAAATCCACTCCCTCTCCCATTATTTACATGTCCAAAAATTTCATCATAATTCCCCCTCAAGCTAATTTGTTTTTTGGCTTTTGTTTTGTTTTTTTTTTTTACATATTGTTTTCCTCTTTGGAGGCTGAAGTCTGCAACTTAAAAACTGGATAAACTGGTCATGCTGTATCACATCCATTAGATTAAGTGTGTTTATCCAAATCCGAGATGTAAACATCAGTTTGGGGTTCATAATCACTAGCAGCCCGTTAATGGTGCCAGCGTCCACACAATCCAGCAGTGACAGATGGTGTCTTTAATATGTCAGTGATTAATATGGACACAATTACAATGTGATCACAGAACCAGTTATAATGTGAGCCCCTCATTAACATCCAGTCAGGCCCCACCCATCACTCCAAGGCTCCCCAGTCAAGTGTGTACTGTCACTGTAACTAGATAAGATAGATAAACTGACTTTCATATGAACTTTCTGCTTATATCTGAGGGCTGAAGTATCCATTGTAGTAGTGAGTTGTATTAAAACAGTGATCTGTTTCTTCTTGTTACTATGCACTGGTAACACATGTGATTCATTTCTTTTCTTTGCTTTGTAAACTGCTTTGGTCTGACTCGCTCGGTAGGATCACAACCATGGGAATGTTTTCCATTTGTTCAGATGTCACACATTCCATGTCATGTCTGCTCAGCTCACCAGGAAGTGAACAAACCGCTTAGCTGCAGATTAGTTTGAGGTGTCCTCAATGGCAATTAAAAAAGAAAAAAGAGATGAAGAATTTGTATTAACAACAGAAATTGGACTCAAAAACAAGTTTTTAAAAAAGTGTTAGATGCTTTTCCAGATCAGAAAATTATTCTCTTGACTAACTGAGTAATTTAAGATATTCTGTCATCCTCTGTGTTCTTGCTGCATAGTAACAATTTTAATGTTGTGCTGCTGGAAACAATAGAGAACATTTTTCACATGTATGACCATGTGCAGTGGAGCTGCAGACCTCTCTTTGAAAATGTTTCAAATCTTGTTTTGCGGCTAGATTAATTCAATTCACTTACTCCCCCTTGTGGCAAGTTAATGACAGTTAGTGTCTGTGAATGACGTCGAGGGATGTATTTAAGTTTGCTGAAGCTGTGTGACACTCGTGACGTCTTCATACCTCAAATCCCTGACAACAGTATGTTGTATAATTGTATGATCTCAGTTTGATCTGTCCTGACTGACCAATCTGAGGAGAGCATGCCTGCAGATGGGGAGCAACAGTGAGGATGCTGGGTATCTTGTTGAGCAGTGATGGGGGGGTACATAGAGAGAGAGAGAGGGAGAGGGAGAGGGATGGCAGGAATTAGGCATCTGAGGATTAGTGTCTGAGCTCTGATTGTCTATTGGCTGTAGAGACTGTCTCTGCTCTGCATAGCCCTGAACTGACAATAACAACTTCATCAAAAACAAGAAAGCTGATCATCCTGTTGTGATCTTGATCCATGATGTTTTTTTTTTAACTAACAGATTGCGGACTACACCATTTTTTCCTTTCTTTTACACAACTTAGACATAGTTCGGATTAACATTTACATGATATAAGTGGGATCATGGTGGTGCTTCTGTCTAATAGCTCTAGTACTAATATCTACTGCTTTCCAACAATCTTCACAAGGAAAGGTGAGTGAAGGCAGCACATGCCACTCGTTTATGACTCAGGCCAGTTGCTCTGGTGAAATGTACTTTTTGCTATTACAAGTATTACATTTATCAGGGTGGATCAACTGGCCCGCCAGTTGATGGGCAATAAAGTAATTAAAGTGTAATCACTAACTGTAGTTGTAGACCATAAAAAGCATTGTCAGTGTGTAGTGTTTATTCCACAGATACAAACTGTGCTGTGATTCATACTTCCTCTTTAGCTGTAAGGAAAATAAGAAAATTCACTTTTGCTTATTTATAGATAATTGAATGTTGGGATTGAGCACCTGTAATGCTGTTACAGAACAGACTGTGTTTAGTAACAATCACTGAGCACAGCATGGCTGTCGTGGCTAATTCCAGCATGGTCTTACAGTGACAGTGCGGATATTGAAGTTCAGTAGGTGGCTAAATGTAGAGCAGCTGTCTCCATTACATAAAAGTGTCTTAGCAGGTTGTTAGCCCAATGATCCCAGACTGTCCCCTGGAAGCATGACGGCACCGCATGTATTACAGAGCTGCATCACATACTACCAGGTGGTCAGCAAATGTTAAGCTACTGTGACATTGTCATTGATTTTATGTTATTTATTACCTGAAATTATTATTAAATGTTTTTAAATTTTACGTAAACAGTGACAATATACCACACAGTTTTGCTCTTTCTGAGTAAAGTCATAGCATGAACACCAGCCAGTCAACTTACTGTCACACTTTGTGTGACAGTAAGTCATTAGAGGAGGCTTTTCAGGTTCTTGGAGTTCATAGGACTGTGTCTCAAAGCAAATTGTCACTTTTTTGGATGGTGCCCATGATTCATGAGATGGTATTTTATAATTAGTTTATGAAAGATTGGACTGATGAAAGCAATTTAGTTAGTCCCTTTCACTGTATAATTAACTAGTACTTAGGCTAAGAAAAAAAAACTGCCATGCTAAGCATATATTGCTAGCAGATTTCCGAATTGATAATCCTCATCTAACAGTCACTGTTAGAGAGTTTAATCTGCATGAGTTGAGCTGGAGTTACAGGCTTTTTAAATTTGCACTCACACACATTTACCACTTTAGTGCTTAAATGACACTTGACTGCTCCCACCCTGCCCATATGGACCCTTTATCTGCTGTTACAGTAATACACAGCTTTGAGTTGATCCAGGCTGATCCCCTCACCCTTCTCTTTACCTCAAGCTCTCCCAAAGCGAGTTGATGATGACAGGACACCGGCACCCCCGCTGCTCCAGGAGAATGTGTTCATTGAGGCCAGCAGGCCCAAGTATCTGGAGGACCTTCACACCGAGGCCCTGGAGGCATTGAAAATGATTCAGCAGGAAGGTACAACTCACTCCAGTGATGCACTTTTTACATCTCAGTACTAAATTAGAGGTGTCTAGTGTAAACATGTTGATCGTTGTCTGCATATTGCGCAAGAGGATGTGCACCAGAGGATATATAAACACTGTTTTGAATGTCATTTTAAATCTACCAAAGTTAAAACGTTTTTCACCTTGCAGATACCAATAATGGAGTGGAGTACCAGGATAATGAAAGCACAATAGTAAGTGGCACATTTCACCCAGAATTATTGTTTTTTTGTTGTTTTTTTTTAAATACACACTGCTAATTCACAGTTCTTGTACTTTTTTTTTTTCTTCTCCTATTCCCAGTCAACAATGACGATCCAAACAGACGGAGAAGGTGGAGGTTTTATGACAGACAGCACAATTCCTGACACATCCTCTGTCGTCTCTGTACAATCATCTGTGTCCACTAGATCAGCCCGCTCTGGACTCACCAGGCAAGGTAACCTCACCATGATTCAGAGCTCATTACACAACATTTAGTGATCGACATACACAAAATTACATGAAATGATTTAACTTTCACTTGGTGAGATGGACAGATTGGACTCAGTTTAAATTCTATTTGTTTTAAGGATCAAAAAATCAAGTTTTTCTCTTTTCTCTTGCTCTTCTGTCGGCTCAGGATCAACATTCAGGCCCTTGAACTCTGGAACTCTGAAAAAGTCAGAGAAGGCGAAAAGGAGAAGACACAGGAAGACTGCTGTGGGTATCCCACAGCATGTCCAAAGAGAGCTGGGTACGCAGCTAGTATTTATACTTCCAAAATCTGTCTGTGATTTGCTCTTTAAATTGTATGTGCTATATTTACATATTTCATGGTATGATGTTGCTGCCCATTTCCTTAATTGTAATATGTAATTGTACTGATTAGTCCTCCTGTCTTCTATCAGGGTTGGACAGAGTGGGCTGGACAGTCAGTCAGACGTTAGATGAGGAACAATTTTATAATGGTGAGACTGACGACAGCCCCACCACTGATGGCCCACGGCGGGCAGCACAGACACAAAAGAGAGGCAGTTTCAAACGTCAGGGCACAAAGGTCATCCAGCCCCTCAACAAAGAGCAAGTTGAGCAGCTCAATGCTTCCCATGCAGGACATAGGGACGACCTGGCCTTGTTGCACTGTTTGGGTACAGACTTGTCAGGGGGACAGAGGCCCCGGTCCCTGGCTGTTCCCTGGATGACCACTGCCAACAGCCTCCAGCAGGAGCCGCCTAGCCCAGTCATGTCCATGTCACCCCAGGCTGCTTACATGTCCAAAATAATTCCCAATGCTGTGTTGCCGCCGTCCATCGAGGTGGTAGAAATCAGTCGGGGCCGGAGTCGCAGCAGCCTTCGCACTGTCAGCAAGAGTAGCTTGCTGCTCTCCAGCCCAGCCCCTTCCCGTGCTTCCTCGAGAGCCTCTTCATCCAGAACCACTTCCTCCAGAGCCTCCGCCATCACCTCTGCCTCCCGCCGCAACCCTCCACTTCTCTCCGATAGTTCTTGTTGGAGCAACTCTGAGTCCTCAGAGACTTTAGTATCTGACTCCTCAACCATCTCTAGAAGCAGCACCCCGGGGAAGAAGAGGTCACAGGACAGAGAAGCTTCTTCTAAAGAGGACAAAGTCAGTGTTCACTCCTCAATCAGCAATGCTTCAAAATGCACCTCAAATGGCAAGGTTATCAGGAAAGTAGACGTAGCCAAGAAAGAGGGGCAGTTTGTGCGTAGCCTCTCTGTTATGAAGCCGAAGAGGGCTCCTCCTCCTCCAAGCCGTTCCTACTCCCTCCACAATAAGATGAAACGACGCTCACGTGACCTGGCTGAGGTTAGGGTCATTTCAGGGGAATCTTCTCGCTACAGAATCGCAGCCTCAGGTGAGGAAAATGAAAAAAACAAATCAAGACCTTCACCTATGCCCTCCAAAATCATAGACAGCCCCGGCTATAATGCTGACACCAGTTCTCTGGACGACTCTACAGGCTCTGTGTCATTCAGTCCCACAAAGTCCCAGGCAGTAAAAGCAGAAGGCGCAGCAAAGGTTGAGGAAAAAGAGAAGCTTGAACCACTTCAGGAGAATAAGCTAAGCAAAATAATCTCCCCATCCAGTGGCTACTCCAGCCAAGATGCAACATCCCCACAACTTTCGAAACAGCATCACAACTCATCTCCAAATCACAAGAGAGGCATCTTAGCAAAGCTTCAATGGTTATTTCCTGGGTCAAATTCTGCTGGTTCAGCACCATCCTCTATCACACAGCCAGAGGATCCTGAAAACACTAAATCCACTGGGGAGCCTAAATCTGACTCAGTTGACGCAGTCCGTGTCAGCACCTCTGTAAGGACCTTTAGAGACCTCTTCAACATCCCTCCACACCCTAAAGTGCATGCACCACCAGCCCCTCCTCCAGAGGTATGGGCTCACAGCAAACGTAGCTTTGAATTGCTACTGGGACCCCCTGCACCTGACAATGTGTATGCCATCATAAAGAAGAATCCAAAGGACAGGAGACAACAGAGACAGCCCCCCTCTGCATCTGCAGAGGGCTCTGTGAAGAGCTTGGTGGTAGAAAGAAAGCAAAAGAGTCCAGCTGTAACAGCAGAGTCCGTTAATGGATCCCAGCATGTGCTGGAAAGAAAGAAAGTTCAAGATAGTGTGATTTTGAATGCAGAGATTCATAAAGAAAACAATGAAAGACTGGCTCAGAATGTAGATTTGAAAGAAGATGTGACAGAAAAAGATGACAAAGTAAGAGTAAGTGACATATTAAATGGGATGTTAGTGAAGGCTGTAGAGAAACGTGAAGAAAGGCTTGCAGCAATGAGAGGAGAAGAAGGCAAAAAGAAGTCCACACAAGCTACAGAGACCCACATCGATACCTTACCTGCCATTTCATTAGTACACATTTCTCCATCCCCATCTCCCCCAGTGTCGCAACCCCTCACCAAACAGACCACAGAAGTTGCTTCTGTTACATCGGTACGAGCTGTTGTGTCTCCGGAGTCATCCTGGCCCCCACCACCTCCACCAATAGCAGGTGCCGGTGGGCCTGATGAGGTAGATTTCCCCCTACCACCTCCCCCATTGTTTGGTGAGGTGGGCCTAGTCATGCCAGTTGAGGTACCACCAGAGAGGTCTGTTCCTGGTGGTGACTTCACTACTACTACATCTGTTGTATCAGTGGTGAAAACAGTAGCCACAGAGGCTAAACCACAGAAGTCCAGTTCATCCCAGGGGATTGCACCTCCACCACTGAGTATCCCTCCTCCCCCATCATATACAGCTCCTCCACCACCGCTTGAAGCAGACTCCCCTTCTACAGTTAAAAAGTTCTCTCCACTGCTAANTTTCATCCCGTCCAATTCTTGAACCAACAGCTAGTGTTTACCATTACAAATGGAAACAATCAGGCACAAAATAATGCGGGACAGGACGTCCGTAGATTCAGTTCCTTAAACTAACAAATTCTGCCTCAATGTTTGAGAGCAGAGTTTCTGTTTCTGGCAAGTTAAGAAAAGACAACTCCTAGAGATTCTCTCTGTTGTTCCCTTTGTCCAGGCCTGGTCCTGCAGGAGTCATGTTAGGGCCTGCATGAGGCTGAGTCAAAAAGTACATAGAACTGAGGACCAGTGAATTTAGACGACTAAATTTTTCTCTAAAATGTTTGTTTTAACACTAGATTGATAATAGATATAACTGACTCTGTAAGCAGACTGAACAACATCTTAGCTCACTCATGACAACTTGTCGGTTGTCTACATTATGTGATGTAATTACGTGAATAAATGTAGCCCGATCAGCCCACTGCTCTTGTATCTTTGAGAAAAGACAGAGTCAGGTCAGTATCTTACCATGTGGCTCTGCTGAGACTGTGTGGCCCCATACATAGTGATGCCATTGGTTGGTGGCGCCAGCTGAGGTGTGTCTGACTGAATAAAACCCCGTCTGTCAATTAGACTAGTGGTAGAGAAGCAGAAAGGCGAGAAAAAGAAAAATGCATTTTTGTTAGCATTCATTGACAACATAACAACCATAACTAGCAGATCAAATACAGTAGAATAACAGATTCCTTGAAGCCCTTAGAGGCTGTTTAGTGCAGATTTACAAATGAAATTGTCAGTCACTTCTACTGACTGAAACAGTAAGCTAATATCTATACGGGTTGAGTCAGGGTTAACGACCTTCAGTATCAGCGGTTATATGCATTTTGATCAAAATCATTGTGATCTCACTGTTTACATGAGAAGTGAGAAGTGGTGTTTACATGCACAGATGCATTTCATCAGAACAGATGTGTGGGATGTAATGAATGCGTCATATGTGGATAAACATACAAACAACAATAAACAACATACAAGCAGATTAGATTGTTTATATGGTCAAATGATACAATTTTTCTTTTGACTTTATAAAAAGGTTTAAACTGCTCCTCTGCAACAGATTAGTTGGACCTGTCCACTGTGACTGAGGTGTTTATATTTTTATTCTCTCTGGGATTTTAAACCAATTCCAATCAAATCTTAGGCTCCATGTAAATGTACCAAGTGATACCAGACTGTATTCAAGTCTTGACCACATGCAACGATTACACACACTCATTCTTCTGCAAGCATGCACACACACACGCACAATTTGACAAACACAGATAACCACAAAGTTGGTGATAAATCACTGAGGTCCTGCTGTGGAGCAGTGGAGTGAATCATTGTTTCTGTCCCATCGTTAATGCTTCAGAACTCTGACACAACTGGTTAGATAACAACCTGCTGGACTCTAGTGTGCATTTACACGTGTGTGGTCATGGGCCAGATATGATGATAGTGGCTATTCATCAGCCAGATACAGGTTGTGTGTCACTTAACAGAAAGTGCGTTGAGAGTGAGCTCCAGTGTGACTGAGCTGGATTCAAGTGGAAATGGTTTCAAAGAGCCAAACTTTGGAAACCTACAGCAGTGGCTTTTGTTGCTGGTAATGAATACTGGCACAGCTGCAAATTTGGTTAGGAGGACATGAGCATAAAAATATGTAGGATGATGCATTAAAATGTGAGTCAAGGTCTCAGCAGGGAATGAAATGCAAGAGGCTTTTGTTTATGTATGTGTGTGTCTGTATTGCTTGGATAGTCCCAGGCTGAGTTGAAACATCCCCTCCTTACTGGTAAATCCAGCTGTGTGAAGCCTGTGGCTGGCCACATGCATGCACGCCCGAACGCACACAGACACACACACACATACACACACACACACACACACAGATGGCAGCCACCTGTTCACTGAAGACTCTCCTCTACAACCTACTGGCATAATAACTGGTGACTTATGGCTTGTGATGCACAGTCAAGCCAATTGTATTATACAAATAAAGCAGCCAATATCTGCTAAAAGCTTCCATCACTGCTCTTCTACTTTGTATGAATGTGTATGGATAAGTTAAGTACTTGACAAGGCACAATGTGCATATGCTAAACTATAGACTGTGCTTCTGAAACTTTCTGTTTGTACTTTACAGTTAAAGCAAAATGCAAAATTAAAGACTACCAGGGACAAAGATATGCTTGTGATGTATTTACAACATCAACATGAGTGTTATATCTTCAAAGTAGGTACAATAGCCAGTGAAGATATGAACAGACAGTAAGTATGTCTGTCCACTGGATAACCATGAACACATTTCTCACCATGATGGAAGTAATGAAAGAACATTTTTAAGTCAAGAACTACAGCTTCACGGATGAGTAATGAGAATTTCTGAACAAAATGCTGAAGTGAAAGCAGCTGGGAGGGAATGTGCAATGTGTACTGACATTTACAGTCACACTGCCATGAGAATGTAGCTGTGACAGTTGGCCTGTAATTTTTGTTAAATCCATGAACAGAAAAAGTGTGAAATCTAATATATCTAGCCAACTTTGATCTTGGATTTGGTTAAAATGAGCTTGAAATCCTTTCTGCTCTTGCAGTATCTTAGGAGCTATCTATAGAGAAAAGACTGCAGGCAGGCCCATTTCAAAAAAAGCCCCTTACATCAAAAGGAGTCTTGACTAACAGTTCAATTTTAGCCTTTGGACAAAATGGAAAATTACAGTTGGGGGGTTAACAGGTACTGTGACCTATTACAGAAAAGGTTAAAAACAACTGGAAATCTCAAAGCAGTCTAGGACAGGCCTGTATGTCATCATCTGGCCATTTGGCAATACATAAATTGCCCTATAAAAACACACATGTTCATTCACACGTCATACCTTGGTGGCAGGGGTCCACACAGTGCTGCACAGCAGTTGGTAAAAATATTGCCATGGCTGTAGGGATTATGGTTGTCCTTCCCTCTTTTAGAAGACCACGAACCTTTTATCTGAAGGAGACCACACATCATCATCAGTCATACAGGCTACTCACAAATACAACTCAAACAACTGAATCAAACCGATGACCTCAACATCAACATGCCAACATGTCTCTGTTTCCCTTTAGTATCAATCTATCCATCATGGTGCAAGGTTGTTAATGTCAAAGTTACAAATTAAAGAATAATGTAAAAACACAGAACAGAACAAAGATTACAAAAATAAATACCTGAATTAAACACAAAAAAAGCTAAAATATAGGTAATGTGGTAATATGGAAACTTGCAGGAAAATATTTCTTAATTTTCTAAAACAATCAAAGTCCAACAGTTGTGGTACAGTTGTAGTAATTAAGTAAAAGCATCATCCCTGCAAAAAACTGTAACTCATGAATAACACTAATGCTACTTCTGATCAATGCTAAGAAGTTACTTACAATGAACTCTAAATGTAATACACATTTCAGATTGGCGTATAGAAGATATGCAAGGTTTTGATAACATAGTTACATAGGAAGTGTCATTATTTTGCAGTGTGCATTTCATTCTGATGTCTGTTTCATGTTCATACTCACATCTTCATTGGTGGTCTGGTTGGAGCTGATAAGGTAGGTATGGAAGCCTGAGAGGCCCACTATGGACCACACAGAGAAGAAACACACAACCACCTCCAGCACAGTGACACAATGAAGTCAAGGAATAAATGTTGGCCACAATTTGTATTTAATACATTCTTACACTTAGTTAAACAGCCAATAATGTGAAAATCCATACAGAAACCAACATCACAGACATATATGGAACCAGAATTTAAAAAAAAAAAAAAAAAAAAAAAAAAAAAAAAAAGGAGTCCTGACAACTAGCATACTGACCTACAGCCTCAGGGCTGTCCTCATCTCACCAATAGTTCATAGTTACCAGTTCATTTGGCTGGGACAGCAGAACACTGCTCATTTTCTCTGCTCCACATAAAGCATAAAAACAGACACTGTCCAAGATGAATTATTCTGCCTTTAAAAACTGAACTATAGCTACCCTTCAGACAAATCCCTGTGAGCATATTGAAAAAAATAACTTTGTAGGTCAATACATTACATACTTAAAGACCATGAGTCAGTCTTTTAAACTGTACTGTTAAAAAAATAAATAAATAAATCTAATAAAGACAATCACTCTCCTCTTTTCTCTCTGTTAATACCAACCCCCACTCTCTTTGCTCCCTACCAAGGACAAAACATTTCATCATTCACCTCGTACAAAAGATTGCTACAACACTATCGACTGCAATTCCCCTTTATTAAGGCTGTTATCAGCATGGCTTGGCAGACATTTCTCTGCCAGAGAAACGGTTATCTTATTCGGCCATAGAGAGAGACAGTGCCATGACCCTGTGCTCTCCACCTTGATTTGTGACTCCAGAGTAACATTAGGCATTATTTAGATAAGATGACTTCTGATTCTCAAAATCTGCTCATCAGCACTGGTTAAAATTGGATGCTGTTGCATCTTATTGTATCATCTTAGAACTGAGGCTGGCATTAACAGTCAAAAGACAATGGTTGATGAAGTAAAATAAATTTCACTCTTAATTCCAAATTTGTCAGTTAGGGAGGTGACAATAAATTTAAATTATGATCTTAGGAGACTGCATTCTACCTTTACTGCCTGGATTTATAGCTAAAGGCTGAGGTCAAATGATGTGAAACTTAACTTCCCTGCAATGACAGAGTAAAAATTATTGACTTGGATTTATAACGGTCCATGTGATCATCACTGATGTGCTGAAACAATAAGTTGACTTACAGTGTATTTGTGACAGCTGTAGCTTAAGACGTCTCGCACACACTTGGCATCTATCACACAGACAAACACACCCATGCTCATATCAAATCTCACTCACGCAACATCTCTATGGAGGGAGAGGCACAAGCTAGAGTCGGATGAAATCAATCGGCACAGAGAGTGGAGCTGCCTTGCGTGCTGTGTTAGCCTGATGGAACAGGACTAATCAGACACTCCCCAGTCACGCAAGTACTGTAATTCTGCAGAAAAAAAGGAGGAGCAGGAACAACAGATGGAAAAGCTCTGAGAAGGCATGTCACGCAAAATAACTGACCTACAGAATAACCTGCATGAGGGCAAGTCTCTATGACAGTCTATGCCATTATAAGAGTGACTGTAAAACTATAGACAATACAAAATCAAGAGCAGACAGTAGCAAACAATAGACAATCACACTAAAACACCTGCAAGGCAGGTTTTCAGTGAAAGGATATCTGGCAGGACTATCTTTAAGTGCATTGAGGAACCCACTTTGATGGGAGCCTGTGAACAGAGAAAGACAGCGTTTCCATTAGACTACTACAGAGTTGTGTTTACCATTGCATACACATAATCTCATACATGGTGCATATCAGCATCAAACAACAGCAACTGAATGTAGGAAGTTTTATTACATTTTGGGTACTAAACACTCTGGGGCAATTACCTGCTCCAGACCCTCTGCTGGTTAAAGTTTAAGTGTCTACAAGATGAACTGAGCTGTGCCCACTTCAACTGGTGTTCCAATTTAATTTCCAGGTGTGAAGAGTAGGAGGACAGAGCCAGAAGAAAGACCACAAATCAAGGGTTGGTCAGCTATGCATGGCTGCAGCAGAGATTTTCATTGCAGCTGAGTAAAAAAGGTGAGATTTGGGCATCTGAAATGAGCACTGGAGGACTGTACACATGATATGAAGGTTGGTCAATCAGGTTTTACCTGTAGTCTGCTGTAATTTTCAACATGAACTGATTATTAAGTCACTGTGATGTTCTCTAACCCACTAGGAGGGGGGAAAAATACAAACTAAATTAGTCAAACTGCTGTGATGCCTTCTTGCCAAATCTGACAGCACTTGGCCTCGACACAGCATGGTTACAATCAAAGAGAAGTGAACAAGCTCAAAAGAGTTTTAATCATCACTACAATTTTCTAGCAGCTAATCTTGGCCCATATTTTGTTCCCGGAGCAACATTGATCCACTGACTGTCATTTATGCAAACACATACACACACATGTACTGATGAGGAGCCCAACAGTGCACTGCCTGCTCCCAGCTGGAGAGATGGTAACAAGCCAGAACACTGCAGCTTTTCACAACGCCCACTTACAACCTGCTGGCTCAAAAACACGCCAAGCACACAGCCAGGAGTGTGCGTCTGTGTGCGTGTGTGTACTGTGCCCGAGAGCACATGTCCTTTTCCCCTCCACCCAGCTACTTACGTAAAATGATGTGTGTGATGACAAAGGCGAAGATGAAGATGGTGAGGAAAGATAGCGAGAGGATGAACATGTAGAAGAAGCGATAGTTCCTCTTCCCCACACAGTTCCCCACCCAGGGACAGTGGTGGTCAAAACGCTCTGCATGGACAGAGAGAGACAGACAGTTTATTCTGGATACAAGGGCATGGCTATGGGTTTTTACTTTTATCAGAGCACACTGCTGTGACAGCACTACTTCCCCTGTCTGAAGACTTGCCTGATTACAACAGGACATTTAAAAAAAAAGATCAGGTTACTTAAGTGCATGTAAACACAAAGTATGAAGCCACAACTGTGGGAAATTGGGGTAAAGAGAAATGTCCCAATGGCTCTTGGCACAATATATAAATTTTTCACATAGTGCAAACTGGCTATTTATATACACTAGCTAATAAAAGTCACAGGCTGGCCAACATGACTGTGTATGGCTGAAAAAAATTCCCATCAAAGTGGGGCTACACAAGGTTGAGAGGGTGAAAGAAGCACTTTGCTGGACCAACAGATAAAGTAAGACCTCAATATGTGAATGTGAGGACGTTCTAGGAAAGTGAAGACAAAGACAAGTAGTAAAAAAAAAGATAAAAGTGTCGTTTCAGCCATCATGTCCGTTCTATAAAGACCACACAGCTAGAAACGACCTGGGCTTTCCAGTATGACACGCTGACCTGAGTGTAAGCCACTTTGGCAACTTTGTGCAACTTTGTGGAGGTGTGCAAAATGTTATGATGTAACACAGATGAGCCTTTTTCAATCGGAACCTGTTAAGTAACTAAAATGTCTTGTATTCAGAAATATAAGATATTGCAAAATATTCAAAATACAAAACATGTGTCTAAAGTGTTCAACTACTTGAAAAATTCAACATGAAATGCTTTCAAGTGAAAACTAGTCAGTGGTATTTTATCAAAAATCCATGAGCAGCTCTAGGACACATTGTTTCACAGATTGCTTTGTAAGTGGAGAGTTTATTGTTAGTATGGTTATTTAATCAGGTCCCATCCACAGTTCTCTCTGTCTGAGTGTGGACTACTGGCTGTGCACAGTAGTATCTACTTAACTAATTAATCAGAGACATTATTTGTTTAGTGAGGTGAAATGACCTGCTTTTGTCGTCATTAATCAGTACATAGTTGAAGTGTGTCTGGGAAACACAGCCTCCAGTTAGACAGGGCGAGAGGGGACAGCTACTATTAGTCAAATCTGATTATGACCACAGCCCATCTGAGTGGTCGTTAACATCAAGTGACCAACAATGCTGGGAGAGGACAAGAGAGACTTTTGATATTCTTCTCTATGCAGGGCACATGCAGGAGTTTGAATTCAATACATTTTAGGACCTTATTAAGATTGCTTTAATATATTTTAAGAACTCAACAGCACTTAGCTATAACATCAGGAACACATCTTTAACTTAAATTTACAATAAATTAAATTTGAAATTGCAAATCTTATGGGCCCCTGTGTTAATACAACAGGAGGCCAGGAGGAAACAAAGAGGGACTCAAAAGAACAGACTGAATGAACAACCTAAAAGCTAATGGTTAATTATGAATCAAACATTTGTTAAAAATAAATCAAAATACAAAATCCTCCTCCACCTTCAGATCTGGTGCCACCAGTTATTAAGTTTATACAGTCATGTGATATACGATCGGGAGTCTTACTTTGAAGATTGAACAGATGCTTTATGCCATTCTTGTGTCTGACTTTCTGCCTGGCTTAATCTCCTCTTCGCAGCAAATTAATTCATGCAAACTGTTAACATACAAACTCTTTGGACAAATAGAAAATTCTAATTGAAAAAATAGTTACAAAACTCAATACATGTGAAATGGAAAGCGAGATATTTTGATAATTTCTAATGGTCTAATTAATTTTCACTAAATTGATTTCTG
This sequence comes from Rachycentron canadum, assembly GCA_038496675.1. Taxonomy (NCBI): domain Eukaryota; kingdom Metazoa; phylum Chordata; class Actinopteri; order Carangiformes; family Rachycentridae; genus Rachycentron; species Rachycentron canadum. The sequence goes on from CM076661.1 coordinate 14,884,441, forward strand.
ACATTTTCATACTTTTTTAAAAGTATACACCCTAGTCCTGTTGTCAGGACAGTGTGTCATTAGAATGTTTTTTACAATGAGCCAGGAGCTCCACTGATATTTATGAAAGGTAAAATAAAATTACTCTAAATGACAGAAGCACATGTGCTATTCACCTCATCATCAGGAAAGCTTGAAAACAACTCTTCTAGTTTTACAGTGATCTAATATATTGTTATTCATTAGCAATCTTCTTTTAATGTATTTTATTGTTTGCTTACATATCAATATAATGTACCCAAGAGAATCATTGAAGGGTCATCTAATGCTCTGCAATGAAGTACACTGGAAAAAATAAACAGCAGACCTAAAATTACTCTTGAAATCAATTACCAAATCCCAACCCTCTGCCCACACATAAACAAGCACCAATGTTTATGAACACTCAATTCAAAAACAAACAGACCATCTTGTCCTCCTGTATATGCTATAAAGAAAAAAAACAGAACATGACTGCAAGGGAAGGGAAGTGGTGTATACGTGTCTGTCACAATTTTGGGCGTATATAAACTTCTTCTATTGTACAGGAAGCACTTGTCATTTTTCAGATAGTTACTAATACAATTTTTCCTCATTACACATGTGAATGTTGGTCCTTTTTCTCCTGCACATGATACAATTTGCTGTGCTGTTATTCATGCAGTTTTATCTCTGAAGCTTCACAATGAATGCTGCACTGACTGAGTCCAGATTACACTTTGGGGATGTGGGGTTATGTTGGGTGGAGACCTAGATCTTTGAGATCAGCCTAAAGTCATTCTTACGAAAGGGACATTAGCTACAACTGATAATCATCGCTTGAGTTCACTCCTGCCCACCTGCAGTATGAAGAGTCCGTGGCTCAAAACTTTGATCCAAACATATTTTGAAACCATATAACCAATTTAAATTTATGAATTCACAATGCTCCGTGTCCATGTTTGGTCTAAAAAGGCCTTTTGAGTGCCTCCTGTGATTACGGTTTAAATCTGTTGCTCCTTTACTTATTCTGTTTTAAGGCAGGATATCTACACTGCTTTATGTAAAAAATGTTTTAACAACATGTGAGCCTCACCTGTTAAATCTATGAATTAACGAACCAATTTCAAATGTTCACAAATCCACCTTTCTGTAGTGACATACATAGCTGGTTTGTGAAAATGACTGGCCTCCCCTGTTTTTGTTCAACTGCCAGTCTGTCCTCTTTCCTGCCAGCATGCATCTGCTGCATCTGATTACCTCCTCATCTTTTTTCCCCGTGTTTACTACTTCCTCATCTTTGTCTCCCAGATTCTCAGTCAGTTCCACTCCTGACAAGGGAACAGACATTCAAAGAAAGGAGGAGTTGTCTCCAATGAGTGAGCAGCACAAAAACCCTGATGAGAAGGATATAGACACACAGGTTTCTGTATCTCTGTATCTATCTTTTAGTAATTGCCTAGCTGTGCTCTTCACTTTGTCTCAAGAGACAGAGCACGCGGTTGTGGAGAGCAGCAAAAATCAAACATTATGCTGCTGTTTTCTTTCTGTTCAAACTGTTCCCTCCCTCTCCTCTGTGTGGATGCCAATTCTTCCAAGCATATGTGTTGTACATACCCTGTAGGTCTGCATCACAAACTCAACACTTAGCTGGCCTTATGTTCTCCTAAACAGATGTGTGTTTTTGTATGTTCTGAGTGTTTGCAGGCAGGAAGGCTTGATAAGTCAGAATTTTGAAAATCAACCCCAGTTTTGTGAAATAAAAATATAAGATTATCTCAAAAGGCCTACATACTGGGATTAAAAAATACATTTAGTCGACAGAAAGAGGATGGTTTGGTGACTGTGTGTTTATTATGCCACTGTCTCAGAATTAATTAACTAATTTTAAAAAATTATCCATAACACTGACAGAAAATATCAGCAAAATATGCAAACTCACGACAAGAAAACATCCTTTTCACTCACCCACACAGTTGTCACACAGGCTGCAGTGGGAGGCACGTGGCGGTCTGAAGATCTTGCAGGTGAAACAATACTTCAGTTTGACTGCCTGGCCGTTGATAACCACCTCCTTTGTCCTGGGAGGAGGCCTGTAGCCTGTAGTGCCATTAGCAACATCTGGTGAAAAGAAAAGATAGAAAAACAAGAGCTACTTAAGAATCACAGTCAAAAGGCTGTTGCTGTACCTTGCTACTTTTGTTTTCCCTGAGTTTCACTCAGATCCAACTGAACTTCCATGTTCAGTACTGTATACTGTACTGAATATCTGGGTGTAAAGAATATTCAAAAGGCACAAAAATACACCAAATGCAATTAAAGTCAGGAAAATAGGCTACAAAACAAAGTCAATCATTTTCTCTATGTCACAAAAACAACACAGTCACTGGTGATGACCTTTAACAGAGCCACAGTTATGGTAACTGTAACATATGATGAGCTAAAATCACTGGATTAGATATGTTGATAATATGAAAATATTATTAACAATTACAGTCATTGTACAGGTTATAATCTTTTCAATTTCTTCTTACTAAATGCTTTTTACTGTGGATGAAGTCTAGTATCACTGTTTCTTTAACAAACTGTACCTTATGCTAGCCATGTACTAGGTTTATACTAGATTGTGATGCATTTGGTAGGTATTACGATTGCAATATGAGTCATGAGTTCCTTCCATGAACCCTTATATCTGGAGAATATGATTTGTAGGCTGGGGTATCTCTATAGCACCACAACGCTTATGGTGTTAACAATCCACAACAATGTTGTGGCACGTTTTAGATTTATCAAAACAATTGTAGCTCTTGCTATCTAAAATTTTTTTTTACAAATAAGTCAGTCAGTTATATTCCAGATTATAGGTCTCACCACAGAGGTACTGATTTTGCATTTTTTTTATTTGTTAGCCAGATATGGTTGTCTGGTTTAATTTGTCTATGGACTGATGAATCCCACTGGGGCTATGGTAAGGTGAAATCTTTACTGATCTGCAATTATCCTTTGCTTTGATGAAAGGTAGGTGTCATGATATCAGTGGCTTAAAAGGCTTGAACATGGACAACCCACACACAGCTCATTATTTTTAATTAGCCCCACCATTATAGCTCTTTTGCATGAGCTACACAGAGTCTGCTACTGTGTCAAACTTGTCAACCAGAAAGAACCTTTTGTGGAGCTGATAAAACACCACCACCCTAAAACGAACCAGTCCAGGTAATAGTCTGGAATTTAACATGCACTTAGCACCACAATGCTCACACTATAATACAAAAAGAAAATGGTGGCAAACTGCTTTGAATGTTTTTTTGTGGAGTAAGACAGCAGTGATGACAGACTAAATGGTAAGGATGGGAGCAATGATAGTAATTTTCAAAGCCATAAAAGGTAGAGCCTGTATCCTATTATTGCTCCGTTCTCTTTGAGCACTCTCACGCACCATGAGAGCAGGAGATTGTGTGTGTGGGAAGACCATTTTGAGATCATTTACACAGAAGCTCATAGCATTGCTAATAGAGTGGTACATGTGTGTTAGTTTGGGGGGAGGGGGAGTGTATAGAGAGCGAGAGACATGTGTGGGTGGTTAACATTTCTTAAGGAGAGCAGAGGAAATCCAGCCAGTGAATTCTGTTCTATCGAATTCGTCCCTATTGTGATCAATGCCCAAAGTGCGCTCTCTTCCCTCCTCTGTACTCCCTCTGTTCTTGTGCCCTCTCAACAGACTCCACTGAGGCAGACAACGAGTGGGGGGAGTGTGTGAACTATTCATTCAGAGCACAATTCAGCTTCCACAGTGTTAAGCAACCAAGAGATGTCCCATTGTTCAGGTACTCAAAGTGCAATGAGATTTACAACATTAACATTAACATTAGATCCTGCTGTGTCAGGCACAGAGCTACAACAACCAGCTTTAGGGTTCCTCTGAAGCATTAGAGGAAGTCTCTTTGAAGCATGATCTGGGATCTCTGAAATAATGCTGGTAGGTAAAAAGACACTAAATGACATGTCAGGAATTTTCAATAGCTACTGTATTTCATAGCACAGCTACAGACATTGTTGAAAAATGAAGGGCTAACTGGCTGTGAAGTCACTGCCTCTACCTGTCACATCTTAATAAGACATGGTATTAACACTGCTATTCACATCAGCTCATAACCAATCTTTGTATCTTGTTTCCCTGTTTTTCCCACTGTGTCATCATGGCATGAATTCATCTTAAGGAAACACTACACAAGTTCAAGCGAAGGGAGCAATCAGATCATCATCTAGGAAGATAAGTTTTATCATTATTGCTTGTATCGTGGCAAAAGTAGACTCAACTTGATTTACAAAATTATTTTAATTTAAATGGAAGAATAAAGTCACTTGTGTTTTCCTAACTGTAGAGAATAATACTTATAAAACCACAGAAAACTGAGAATGTGGAAACAACCTCAGCAACACTAAAGCAGCAATATAATTTAATCCAATACATTAAACACAGCAGTATACTTTTACAAAGTTTATCAATTTTGGCCACCCCCACATGGAAGCAAATAATAAAAATAAATACTACATATATATATAATTAACATATGTAGGTAATATTCTTCATTCCCAGGCGGACATTAACATTGTGATGTGATGCCAGTACAAAACTACCACAAGTAATATTAAAATCCTTAATCTTCCCGGAGGTTGAAGTCTTTACTGGTGTACTGAATTAAATTGTACAGATGTTGCCATTATTGCTGAATTCCTCTAAGCCCAAGAAGCATGCAGTTCTATGTGATTTCATACTATGCAATTTAAGAGTTCACATCTTGTTTCATACCAGGATTAAATATAGATAAATATGTAGTAACTAAATCTATTAATCATTTTTTTTTGTTAAAAAAAGTAATGTGTTTTTATCTTGTATACTGAATCCTCTTCAACAGTCTTTACCTGTCTCTGAAATAAAGAAATTCAATGAAAATGCACAAAGACTAAGTAACATGTTTATGTACAGATAACAAAAGTAAAAACAATTTATAGCACAGACAACAGAGTGCCTGACTCGAAATTCAAGTATTTCAATACATCATCCTGTTAATCAGCCATGGTCACACCCAAAGTGCAGTTAATTCAGCCCATCAACATTCACTATACTTTCTCACAGATGCCTGGAGTAAAGAAGGGGGGTGAGTGGGGGTGTCAAAGTAGCTTTTCTGCTGAACAAAGCCATTTGTACACTTAGCAATCCTGGCTTAGCCTTACAAGAGCAGCAAGTGGGAGATCCCTCAGAGAGATAGGCTAGGCCTAGGTGCTTGAAGCTAGAAAATATGGCCAGGTAGACTGGGAAGTGAGGTAACAGAACACACATACTTATACACACCCTCTGTGCCTACACACACCCTCAGGCACAAAGTTAAATGAGGGCTCAATGTCAGCCAAACTGTGCTTGGCATTGCCTGGTGAGGTATAAAGGGAAACTAATTGCTATCCTACTGTGTATGTGGAGGAGAGAAAACTGGAGTCTTTACCTTCACACATGGAAAAGTATATTGGAATACAGCAGAATGATGATGGTTAATTGACCTCAGCCTGACTGCTAAGATCTAAGACTACAGCCAGAGAGGCACAAGCAAATCAAGTCAAGCAGCAATTCCAAGCTCTTTCAGGAAACTCGATTTCAAAAACTGTAACATACAACATATGGCCAAAGTGGAGAGCCGAAGAGGAGTTGTTTTGAGCTGTGCTGGATGAGTTAACAGGCAGAATATGTCAGTGAGAGAAGCCTAATATTGCAGTTACTGATGCAAATACAAAAGTTATTGTAATGTAGATTAGAGACATTACTCGAGTGTAAATTCTTTACTATTCAGAGTCAAAGGGCAATAAGTCAAAAGATGAATGAGTCACAAGTTTCATTAACTGTAAACAATGAACCACTATAACATATTTGTTTGCGCTCTGAAATTGGAGTGACATCAGTTTATATGGACATCACCAAGAGAGGATTAACTAATCATTCAAGGGTAATAATGGATTTATCAGCCAATTAAGGAACTTTCTATAGTATTAAATCCAACTACAGGGACTGAGACTATATTCTCTAGAAAAATCATTGTTCCCCAACCAGTAATATATCTACTGACAAATCGTTTGAATGTGGATAATCATCAAAAAGGTGTGTGACATGTAGAGCGGTGCAGCACTCATTAACAAATCTCCCAAAGAAGATGTTTATTATAAATTGGCCAATCAGTAACATCTATCTACCAATTGCAATTGGTATTATGTGTGCACTGACATCACGACAGTGGTGTTGTTACTGTACTGAGATGGGCGGTAAAGACGTGTGTAGGAGAACAGTGTTTACAGTTAAACAGAAACATGGGGAAGTGTCTGCCATTGTTTTGTTTTTATTTTAAGCAAATCAAATCAGTTCTATATGTCAAAAGACCAGCTCTTGTTACTGACTATGTTCAACAAAGTACGTTAAGACATCATTACATTGGAAGATGTTAGTCTGAAGTTGAATGACATTAGAGATGTTAGTGGAGCAAATCACTGGATAATTCACTGCAGAGAAATTTCCTGCTCCACCTTGCTCTGCACCAAGCTAAGAAAAGTTACCACCTATCACACAGCCTAACTGGCAGCATGGATCTTTTTCAAGCTAAAAGTATTTTACTTTATTTACAGAAAAACACATAGCAAAGGAAGAACAAAATAATCTGGCTATATCAATCTATCCAAAGTAGCAGAGCTCCAGTCCAGGACAGATAAGATATTGCTAAATATTTTGCACAACGCAAATCTTGATGGATGCCCTTTAAACATATAATTTGATTTGCTGCTGACATACTGAAAAAGACCTTGGCCAAGACTGTGAGGACTCAGTTCACTAGTCTGGATACAAAGATGTGACATCTGTCCTAGTGAAGGATTATATTAAGGAAGAAGGCCTGGTCAGATACTGGATGAAGCTAGCATAACAGATGCTGCTTTAACCTGGACTTCACACTGGTTAATGAAGCCTGATGAGTTCCACATGACATGACAGAGACAGAAAGATACAAGATAAGATATAAGATATAACCTATTGAAAAACTATTACTGTAGCTTTTATTGGTTATATCTGAAGGCCCTCATTGTTGCCTAAAATGAGCCACATACAAGAGCATACATATAGATTTTTTCATCAAGTGCATTTTGTGTATGCGTGTGTGTGTGTGAGAGGGGAAGCACATTGGTGAATCCAGGAGAGTCTAATGTCTCCAGTTTGTTTTCTTTTCATTTTCTCTTTTCTTGTGTGCTCCAATAAAACAGCTTGAGAGTGACAGCTCTATTCCTGCCACCTGTATCTCCATCATCCAATTTATCGGTTGTCTTTTTCACATCTATGTCATTGAAAGCCTGGGCACTAAACAAAAACGAAGGGAAGAAAGAACAGAATAGAAAGTTATTTTACCCCAGGCGGTGTATAAAATGACTCTTTATAGCACATATGATCAAAATTACATAAATGGTAGATTGCAGAAGCTATAAATTGTAGGGAGCGAGTATAAACCTAATCCTATGTTACATAATATTGTCCTGGATGTTGGGGATTTTTGCAACCAGATGCTAAATGAAGAAAGCTTCACTTCAGCAGGGAAATCAAAGATCGAGTTTCATTTTGGTAAGCACAAGCAACAGCTGGCACTTTTACCTTTTCATTGCCAAGGGAGAATAAATCACAACCACAAGATTAAGTTTCTTCAGCACATGTTCAACATAATTCTGCTCATTTTAATTTAAATTTTTCATCTAATCTACTGCTCACCCTCTATGATACCCACTTCCAAGCAGTTTCTGTCTATCTCTGTGTCACGTTGAACTACGTCAAACTTCCTCCCATTGGGACATGCCTCCTTTAATCAGTCATATGAGGGAGGAAAGACACAAATGCAGACGTTGGGATGTCAAGTGGCTTAGTAATAGAGCTTCTTTCCACTGGCTGCACACCTATTACCTATTATGCAGCCAATAATAAAGAAGTCAAACATGAATGTGACCTCAGTTGATTAGCCACACTGAGAGGGGAGAAAGGAGGCAGCAGGTGAATCACAGTAGTGGTTTAAGCACCAGCATGAATTATGGTTGGGCAGTCATTCAAAACATTGTATTAATTCTTTACAGGTCCAACATTGCAGCACTATGTCAAACGACAGAATATTATCATGCTGACTGCACATGAGTTACACAGACTGTACGTCTGATACACGCTGTCACAGTGGGGTTATCTTTGGACCACATCGGTATTTATTTCATTTTTTAATTACAGAGACGTTGGAGCCTAACAGCAGTTCAGAATCAGTACAGCCCTGTGAACTGCACCCTCTATGATGATTAAAATTGGTGCCAGCTTTTTTTCCTTTTTTTTTTTAATGTTCAGTGGCATTTAATAGTGCAATGGTCAGCATTTAAGGGACGCTAATGCCAAGATGGAAATAAGTAGCCACCTCTAACATTTTGTCTTGTTGAAGACACGGGTGTTAATCAAAAAGGACTTAGTTTATTCATGATTAGGTGTCAAATTTGCCTTCGGCCAAATTCAATGCTGCAAGCAGATATACAAGGTGTTAAAAGTCAACAAGCATGTTTGCTGAGTCTTATCACTACAGAGAGTGGAAGCTGGATCTAATGTGATTAAAGTTAGCACTCAGAATAGACAATGGCATGTCTGTCTCTTACTGGTCTGCTTTGGGTTTGGCCACTGTATTAAGTTTCTGGCAAAGACACTGACAAAGGCAGTCCCATACAGCATTTTGACAAAAATTATTTCTTACCATTGGTGATAAAGAACATCTTAAGAATTATATATACATTTTTTTGCCTTTAAAAAGGAATAAAATGTGATTACAAAAGAAATGAAAATCATGTGACTAGACAACCTGGGGTTAAAATCTAATGTTTGTTTTTTTAAACTTTGATAAGGGCATAACCCTGGAGCCTCCAGAATGCCTTTGTTGTCTGTCAGGCTAACATTGTTATAATAAAAGAATGCTGCATTGCAAGAAGAGCAGAAATATATTTGAAATGAAAACTCGAGAGAGGCTAATGATAGCAACAGAAAGAAGAGAAAAAGGTACTATTAACTGATAAAAAATTACATTTAATTCCACAATATCAGTATTTTATAATCATTCCAATAATGGACTTTGTACTTCCACAGAGACTTTTTAATGCTCACATTTACAGACCATATCATCACCCACTTAAGTATCTCCGATTGCATCAGCATCTGGCTTTTGTCCCCTCAGCAAGGCTCAATCTCCATAACATCAGCACACTTCATGCAATCTTCAGTTTACTATGACATTATATACTTTGGCAGAGTGGAAGGAGTCAGGGAACACTACCAATGGTGGAGGGTTGCCAACCATGAAGCACAAGTCAAAAGCAAAGAAAAAGACACGTTGAACTCCTAGCACTATATTAATTGACAGTAGTACAGCATCATACTGAGGTGAATCGTACTTCTACAATGCCAGTTTTCATGCCACACATACTAAGACATAGAAGTATTTTTTAGTATGCATGAGCATCTTTTCAATCATACCACCAAGAAAAAAAAGAAAGTGAGACTGAAGTCCTCACTTTCAAACCACCCATACTGACTGCTCCTGCAGTCATGAAAAGCCTAAATGTCATTGCATCCTGTACTGATGTGCCCATCCTTCCTCCAGCAGCCCGAGCTCCAAGCTTTCCAAAATCTATTTCCTCCGCTGGCCTTGAGTCTAGCTGGCAGCTTTGGAAAAAACTGTGATGCTGTCCTGACATTCACCAGCTAGCTTGGACCATATTAGGTGGAAGGAAGGAAACAGGCAGTTCTGACCATCTCTCACTCTGATTAGTGCTTTAGAGTCTTTTGGATTTGGCATGTGGTAGCTGAACTGATGCCAGCCTGTCTAGTCCTGACATATTGGGCAGGCGGGCAGACATGCATAGACATCAAACGTGGTGCACTGAAGAGACATCAACTCCTGTCTCCATATCAAGCTGGGACAAACAACAAGCTGTGCTACTTTTCTTGACTTCAAACTTACACACCAACTCTTTATAGGTGCACATGGCATTTCTCATATATTTTTACCTGTGCAGACATGTCACATTTCATTTTGTTTGGTGGTGGGCTATAATTCAGGCCACCCACTCCAACCTGCTTTTCACAGACTAAGGGCCACAGTATTTGGCAGACAGTGGAGATATCTGCTCACAATGGTGACAGCAGAGGTCAAGCTATCAACTTTCCTTCCTGAAGTACAGGGAGGATGAGAGACCTTGATGTCTCATATTGTATTAACATTAGTTCCTCTGTTGTTTGGTCAACAGATCAATAGGTGTGGTGCTGAACTTAAGCCTTGTAGCACTTGGACTTGAAAACGTCATTAACTATTAATGAGGCTGCTGGTGGCCAGAGTATTCAAGGGCTTTTTTTTTTTTTTTTTTAATAAAATAGCTACATGGATGCATAGGTTACACACACAAACACACACACACAAGATGGATACAAAATATAGTGAAGTGATAGTTCATAATTTGCAGCACTCAATAAATATTAGTTATGCCATCTAATTAGGAATTTTATGGAAATTTTTGTTTGAGATAAATGGATAGCACTTAGGCAAATGGAGCGAGCAAATGCTGTACAATTGCAAATCAAATATAACAGTGACTGAGCATATGTGGAACAAAGCATGAAGTGGTAAAGAGCCATTGGGTCATGCCAGCACTGACCCAAGGTGACCCACGCTTGCTAAGCATATCAGCTGCTTTCTTAGTATCAGCGTCTGCACAGTTATGTGAGAACATATTGGTTAAAAAAAAAGGAGTTGTGAATAAAAATGGACACAAACTGTCTCAGTCAGAAGAGGAAAATAATTGAGGACTGAATCCTGTCAGAAGTAAAAGAAGCAGAGACGGGAAAAAGAACTGAGGATCACCGGTATGAGAATGCATGTATGAACACACAATGAATACATATAAGTATAAGCATGGAAAATGAAAGCAGACATTGTAAACTATTTCACAACATCAAAATGCATTTAATCACTGCTTCAAGACAAATGGGCAAAAGCAAATACAAGAGACAGGCATTAAGTGTTTTCTCCTGGAAGACATTGTGAGGCTGGTTGGTATTGGTGCATGGGATGGGGTTAGATGATGATGCTAACAGCTTACAGATGTGCTACTAATGTCTTGCATGTCAAGCTGCCACGCAATGGCTAGAACGAAACAGCAAAGCACTGCACAGGTCTGGACAAAGCAACCAGAGTAAGTTGCAAAGGATGAAGGGTTTCCAAATTTGGAAATGCAGAGCAATGGGTTGTGTTTATAGAGAGACACTGCTCTATAAAGACTGATAGAGACTGACAGAACAAAAGACAAAGCAGGAAAAAAGTACAGCAGAGCACAGTAGGCAACCCAATGAAAAAAAGAAAATGCATTTTAACAAAGATTTTCTACCTTTTTACCAGCAGTGGGAAAAGGCACCAACATTTACCTCTCCATATCTTAATCCAACATTCCTCGCTGAAGGATACAAAGCACCTCAAGTGCGTGCGTGTGTGTATAAAATCCTTGTTCTATCACAAGCCAGGTTCTCTCAAATGGAAGATAATGGTAGCCATAATGGCACCATCACTAAAGCAGTCTATTAGTCTCCTGGCAGCATTACAAATGCCATGGGGTGTGGATGTTTCAGGGAAACGCAAGGGGCACCGGAACAACAACCTATTCCACAATTGAAACTATCTTAAGCTAATTAATCTAAATATTTGCCTCAACATTTTCTTGGAAGAGAGAATGAAGGTGAAAATGCTCAAAATGTTGTTGCAATGTAAGTACACTAAGTAGTTGGTATGAAAAAAAGTTACTATAACCAAAATAAATCAGTCAAAACTGCAAAAAAAATAAAATAAAAATAAGAAGGGAGGAGAAATAAGAACAAAACATTCAAAAAAAAAAAAATTTCATAATATTACTTTAGCATGTGGGTACACACAGATATGGGTACAGGCAACAATAATCATTTATCTGTCAAGAGGAGATTCCAGTTTAGAAACAGCCAATTGCTATGCTTGGAAATGGACAGAACAAAAACTAATTGGGATGAACTGATGATAGAGCAGGGAGGGATGGGGTGGGGTGGGGGTGCTGGTTGGTATTTAGGTCAACAATGTTCATATTTTCAACCTTCAATTTCTTTATACTCTGAAAAAAATACAACATGGTACTTTTGCACAGTGCTGTTTCAGCCCATTGCTCCAAGCTCTCTGTGCTATACCTTCCCTCAAAAAGCTTTTAAGTCCCCTAATGAGATTAATTAAGCCAGTCCAGAGTTTGTTTAATGAGGCCCCAGTGGCCTGAAGCACGGAAAGGACCATTGCTGGGAAACAGAAGCTTCACATTCCAAATATAAACGACCAAAACTTTAAAGGAGGTTTTAAAAAGAAGGTTTAGAAAGTTAAACCTTGGAGTAAAGTGGTGATAATCCATTTAGCTACAGGGCAGCAGGACACTATTGGAGACTGCCAAGTAAGTCCTGCAACTTACTGGCGAATAACTGAACTGCACCTATTACCACTGTAAATTTTAGCACAAAGTGCCACTGAGCATTATTCCCTCTACTTCCTCTAGTAGAATCCTTAAGTAGCTGACTCTAACCCAACATCTTTATGGTGGCCCCATATAATTTCTTAACATGTAAATGAATGATGTTGCTTTGGCATTGCCTTTAATGTTTGTTTAATGAATTAAGTTAGCAGGCACAGCTTTGACAGCTTTAATTTAACATAAAAGACATTAAAACACATTTAAATCACATCAGAGCTTGCCATTAATACATATGTTGAATGCAATACCTGTCCATTATCCACATATATTTGAGGCATATCTCAAAAATAATTTACACTGAAAAGGCTTCAGTGGCTTTTTGTCAACTGCCATAATCCTTCTGTAATCACATTACTAATAACACAATTAGCAACATCTAAACAGGGGCTTTATCCAGATCCCACCTTTTGTGCATTGAGGCATTTATAAAAAAAAAAAAATTAATTGATTTCTTTAGAGCAATGTAATATAATGCAAACGAGGCAGCAGCTGTGAGTTTCATGAACAGACTGAATCCACATCACAAACTGCAGTCTTGGCTGATTCTCAGTCATGGTGAACTACCATCAGTGTTGTAATGCTGGTAATTCAGTTACTCCATATCAAGTGGTTCCTAATGCACCAACAGTTTTACCTTTCACATAATAAATTAGATTCTGAAGTTATCAAAATGCAATTTATGAGTCAGGTAATACATCAAATGGGGGTCCTTGGATAACTTTGAGCAAAATAAACAGATCAAAGGCCATTTACTAAAGGCAGCACCAATACTTCACCTCTGCCTAAATGCATAGTGCCTTTAAAGTCTGTGGAAGCTCAATCCCCATTTCTTTGGCTGGACCGACAAACTCCAGACACATCAGCCAAATAATCTGGCACTCTGTATCGGAGGTTGTAAAAAAAACAGAAGCTCTTCTGGATCAGTACCATGCAGAGAGGCTTACTGAGAGAAAATACAGCCTCTAAGATAGAGGTATCCATAAACTCAGACAGGGAGAAAGAGAAATGGATGATGGAGGGATTATAACAAGCGATACAAAAGAACCCTTCTGTGACATACTAAACAAAGGAACAACTCAATATGGTTTAGTGATAGAAGAAACGGGGCTGGTCAAGGAACACAGAGCACAAAAACGCAAATGAAGAAAAACAAAACTTCAATCATGCTTTTTCATATCCATATTTTATATGTAAAATAATTAAGTTCTGGTGTAGTCTTACCTATTTGCCTCTCAAGATCAGCTGCTTCATCTGGAGTGGCCCTAGGTAGCACCCCTGGGTCACTGAAGCTGGTTCTCAGCAGTGTTCCCAGTACGAACAGAAACAGCACACCTCCTATAACTGGGATGGCTGGGGTCAACTGGAGTGCCAGGAAGCGACAGCTGGTAGGGCAGAAAGAGACAGAGATAAAAAAGATAAATAAGCAAGAAAGAAATGTGTTCAGATCATGCTTAGGTGAGTGGTTGAAACCTGGGCTTTCAAACAGTAGACGATAGTCTTTGGGGATTAGAGAACAAACAGCAACTGATGGCCTGATGATGAAACTGTTCATACTATAAACATTAGTACACAACACTGAGCCTGTGCAAACAACACTGGATGGCAGTTGACACAAGTCCTCAAGTTTATAAAGTGGTTATATTGACAGCTTGTTACTTAATGACCAGTAAGTGTATATATCCATTTAACAGACATACAAAGCACACATGAAGCTCAGCTCCCTGTGTGATCTGTTCTAATAAAACAATTCAGCATAATCCCATTAAACGTCCAACAGTACAGGATGTTATTACAGTAATCACAATTAGCCAGACAAGGGTGAGGCACAGGCTGCCACCTCACGTTTCATTTGCTAGTCTCTGGTCTATTGGATTTGGGGTCAGCAAAGAGTTTCCATTACAGACAAGAGAAATGAGCATGTGGTAACCATATGTTTTCAGGGATGCTGTTGAGAAATGCAAAACGGTGCTGTGAGTGGAGCCAAGGTTTTCAATAAAATCTGTGTAACACAAAGGCACTCTGTTTTTCTTTCTAAATAAATGTACCAAATGCAAACATATTATGTAAATCACATCTTTAAGTATCTAGCCTTTTTTATTTATTAAAAATACAGTGTATCAAATGTCTTTTCAACTGAATTTCATTGGAAGAGATTTTGGAATTTAAAAAAAAAAAAAGATTCAAAAATGGCTCATTTTAGTTCAGATACATCTTATATTTTATTCTATCACTTTCCTGACTCTTGCAGGGGAAGCACCATTTGCTTTGAGAGAGCTACATATCTGAAAAATACAAAATATCATTTGATTGTTTTTCAAAAATGTTAGATAATTTACATGTCTTGTCATATCTAACTGTATAAGCCTACTTTTTTATCTATCAAAGCACTATGAATTTGTTTTTGAATAAAAAGTGCAGGACTTTGTTACTGGACATTATATCACTATCACACCATCATCAGCCTTCAGATGGTAACACCTTAGGAGGGCAGTTATATCCGGTGCGCTACGCCAGCACCGGTTAATCCAAGCCAAACTATATTTAGGATTGCAATGTTGGGTTCCACCAAGGATAAAGGATGAGGATGAAGTAAATATGGATTCGGAGCATTTACTTAGATTTAGAGTTGTATCATCATCTTTGGCTGGGCATTATCCCATATTCTCAGGTAAAATGTAACTTGCCTGTGAGCCGAATAACCCACTTAAAATAAAAGAGGTATACAACACAAATCTTTTTGATGAACTATGTTTGAGTTGTGAGACCCCATCTGAGTGGACATTGACCAGTCCTGCTGCTCTCTACATCTGGAGTGAGGCTGAACTCAGCCAAAAAAAAAAAAAAAAAAACACACTGGGTTGTCTGGAACATCAGCAGGGGGCTCGAGGCAGGACAACATGGCGCAGCACAAACATTTCTCCACTTCAGCGCTTGCCTGGAGTTTCCAAGGTCAACAATGTGGACACTGACTGTGCCCACGTATAATATATATAACTTAGACACTTGCTAAGGGGACGCTCATTTTACAGCCCTCGCTGCTATATGATTCTCCGCTAGCCTCAGGATTCTTAACTGAAGGGAGGAGACACACCAACCAGCACAGAATCCTTAGATTGTAATCTGCCACAGGGCATATTCCTATCTCTGACTGGACCAGTGCTGCAGACAATCTTTCTACTCATAATCTCCCAAATCTGACCATCACTGTTTAAACAGAAAACTGCTCATTGCTCCTGCCTAGCAAAATACTTTAACTGCAAACACACCAAGTACCAGTTGTAGAAATCTGTTGGACTGCTCTTCCTGCTCTTCCTTCCTAAACATATACCTTTAAACATACTAATCTCATATTATATTATTTCATATTACATGTTTTGGTAATCAGGATTATATAAACAAGGAAAAACAGGCTTTAGGCGTCTTTATCAGATTTGGCCAGTACCTCTCCAATTCATATGCTGAATCAACATCCATAGAGGAAACAAATAACAAAAGAATGCCAGCAGATTTCTGACCATTTAGGCAGTGCTGAAAGGCCAATTCCTGAAGAAATGCTGAAAAGAGATGACTACTCCAGTCATGCAGGGAGAAAGCTTGGTTCTTTGTTTCTTGTCTGGGGGCTTAAAATGCATGAAAAATGTAACATCATCATCACCACATAGCAAACACAACCCACCCAGCTTTGGTTAGCCAAGTTAAATACAAATATCCACATTACAACCTGCATGAATTCAAGTCTTCTCTTTCTCTTATCTGTATCCATAGAGGGACGATTTAAGGAGAAAGAGACATTAACCAATCAGCATCTACAGCAAAAGTATTATTTTTTTACTAAAATACAAAGAAAAACTTTTCTTATTGTTGTACTTCTTAAAATAAATAATTAAGAGCTGACAGTGGACTACCAAGCTTCATTTTACAAATTCATGTAATAATTCTGATAATATTATTAAATACTAAGTAGTAATAGCCTGCAGGTTTCCACTGTCTGTCTGCATTTGCCCCTGAAAAACAAAAACATTTGAAGTCTGATGTCATTACCTGACATCCTTTCATCTATCTATTCATTCTATCATCTCCCCTGTCTATTAAATGCCTGTTAATCTCATGTAGTAATGAATCCAACAATTAGAGGCGTTATTGGGAAATCACTATAGTGGTAAAAGAAATCTGTAAAAATAAGCCCAAAGCAAAGATTTGAATGGTTTTAAAGTAATTAGTAAGTCAAGCTCCTTACTGAAAAGTCAAATATTAACGAAGGTCATTTAGAGATACAAAACTACGTCTTTCTGCAGGGAGAACCAGAACATGCTGATTTGAGCTGTCTTCCATGAAAATATTACTGTAGTTCAAAATTTGTCATCTTGCAAGTGGTGATGGAGATAGCACAGAGAGCAGGACAAACTGCTGCTACTGTCCTCAAATGTCTTGTCTCAATGTGTCGGACATCGGAAACCTAATGAAAAGGCAGTCATGTGTGATAGAAAGTGACAGGTCGGTAGAAATGGACAGAGATTTAACGCTGAAACTATTAGAGAACCTGCCTGTCCTACAGACATGGATCAATAGCGATATGTGGACAAGCTCCAGGTAGATAATATCTTGCCTGGTTTAAATTCCCCCTGAAGACAATGTCCCAGAAATCAATTTTTATCAGTCACTTAACATGAATGGTAAATACCGTGAGCAATTTCAACAGCCATCTTTTCTGTAAAGGACTGTAAAGACAAGTAACTAGGCATTTCCAAAGTTAGGTCTTCATTTCCCTTTTAGTTCTTATACTAAATCTTATATTTAACTGGGACTTTATGGGCTTTGTTGCCATGGAAACGAGCAGTATCCAATGTCAGACATGGTAAATTTCGAAAGGGAATGTGGTTACCCTGGAAACAGCCACATGAGTGAGCTGAAGCCTCCAAGGAAGGAAAAAAGAAACAAAGACATTCAACAAGATATAGACAGCATGATAACATTTACTGCAGTCATTTTAAATGTCTCAACAAATCAAATGGTTGATGAAGATCAAGGCGTTGAGTTACTATTTGATTTGATCCAGAAATACAGTGGAAAGTCTGACCACACAAGAAATCTGAGTTGAGGACTCTTGTAGAGGATGTACTTAAATGTGTTATATTCTCAGCATCCATTTTCAGGCTCCAGAAGAGTAAATATGTGGACTGGAACATGGGTTTTAAAAAAAAAAAAAAAAAAAAAAAAAAAAGCCTAAACACAATTATATGGCAAACATAACTTGGGATCAAGGAAAGAATTTATTTATTTTCATTCCTGGGCAAAACCTTATTTTAATGTAGAGCTACACATTGATTCACTCCTCTTGCACCACTCTCTGCCTCTCTGTCTCATAAATACACTGACAATGAACCTGTCTGTTATAGTCACACCGGCCACCGGAAGCACCGGGAAAATTCATGTTCAGCAGGTGCACTGTACCTGCCTGTGTTCACCGGCCCTCTCTGGATGCCTGACATTTGAGGTGCGTAGATGTATTTGCTGCACACGTGTCAGGACTGAGCTCACTGGGCAATCACTATATTTAATCAATCAACTCACCAAACAGGGTACTTCTTTAACACAATTGGAAGCAGTGTATATTCTGTTCAGTTATTTATTTAAATCTCTACAAATTATACACAGTACAAGTGCCAGACCCTAAGCAGCCAATGCAAAGATGTTTGTGTCAAAGCTGAAACTGTGTATCACTATGGCTGGTCACTATACAAGACAAAATACTGACCAAGGTCTGAGATGACTGCTCTTTGACAGTTTGTTGTGATATTTACTCATCGATAAGATATACATTTTATAAATGGGTACCTGACTGTTAAGGTCTGTGTGATATCATGAGTCCTGATGGCAATTCAATAAAGCCTGATAGCTAATTCCTAGTGCATACACAATAATGATATATGGTAAATGTATGTCAATGTAGAGCATTGAGCAGTAGCCTAATACACAGTGAGTAATGACTTTAACTAGAGGATGGTGAGAAGCATTCAGATAGCAGTAAGCAGCAGCATGACACATTTTGGAGACAAAAGAAAAACCTTATACAATATAGGCCATTTCCATTGCCTTGCCTCCACATTTACTATTGTCAAACTTCATGTAGTCAAACTCTGACCAAAGGTAGCACATAAAGAGACAATAGTCACTGGACTGTGAGCACATTTAAATCAATGTACAGTCATTCAAGAGAATGGGAAAGTATTTTTAGACCTTTTCAACTGTATCTAATGCTTGAAAATTACAAAGAAAACCCAGTTAAATTTATAACAAGTTAATCCATGCACAATCAAATAAAAACAAGTCATCCTAAGGGTCAAAGACACAAACTCACAAACTGTAGACTCAGGTTGCATGCCTCTTAACCAGGTCAATTCAAACAAAGCTTCACTCTGAGCAGGATGTACTGCAGGTCTAAAACAACAGTCATTTATTTGATGTATATGCAAACTGACATAGAAATAAGAGAATCTGATACGATTGTCACTCTGGTGAATCTGATATTATAGGCCTTTTTCAGCCACTGCGTATTGATTACTTCCACAGAATACTAAAGGTAATTTTTTCTACCTCACTAGGGTCTCCCGAGGTTTCCCAATTCATTTGCCTCTCATAAAGTGTGCTAATCTCAACAATAATCCAATACAGATTACTGTTATCACATTTCCCACTAAATCCTCTTACAGTGCCAACCAGTTTTTCAAAACTCAGCTGGGAGTTAAGCTTTGGGGACTTTCATCTCTGCTGGATGCAACCATGTGACAGCTTGCTTCACCCAGCACTGTTCACTGGGTGTCCTTTGAGTGTCACCTGAGATAAACCGCACCCTCATTTATTTTCTTCTTCAGCCCTACAGCTTTGAAGGCAATCAATATGGTGTGATCTAAAAAAGGTCTGTCAAGCATAGATCATCCATCCTCCAACATACACAGAATCTGGGCCTATAATTCTCCTCAGCACAGAAGAGGTACAGTCTTCCCAGAGATAAAATTCAATGCTGATCTAGTACCAAATACATGAATATTTTAAAAATGTGCTTATGGTTGTGTTAAAATGCGTTTGAAGCACTTGGCTTTTTGGCCTTTCATCTAAAGTCTCATTACTCATTTGGGCTGCATGGACACAAGGCTTTGTCAGCTTTGCCTTTTATTACCTTTTGATTGCTTTGGATGACAGGAAAGGGCAGAGCATGAACCCCTTCTTAGCTGTAGGCCAAGTCATTTGTCAATGAAACAACTGAACATGACATGCTTTTGCAAATGGTTACGTTTTTACCCAGACTACTTCATGGAATCACAGTTTCATTACACCTTTCAGACAGATGTCAGTACTGCACAACAGAGTCTCAGAGGACTGCAGTGGTCATGTATGTGTGTGAGAAGTCACCAAATTTGCAAGCATAACCTTCCAGCCAACATGTGCCATGCACTCAATTACCCCTGGCACAGGGGGTGAATGTGCTAGCACGGGAAAGCTGTGTGACAAACAGAGGGTGCAAGGTCGATTGAAGGCTTGGAGCTAGACAGGGAGAGGAATCACACTACAAAAAAAGCAAACAGCTGGACATGATTCCTGGTTTCAGTGAGCCTAGGTGACAGCTCTGCCTCTCGCTTCTACAGCAAAACAGACAGTGGCAATAAAGTCTCTGACAGAATGTTCTGTGAGGAATTAAAGTCACATCCAAAACATATTCACTTCTAAAATGACCTAGATCTGACTAGCTGATATTTATACATGAGTAAACAGCCAAGTCTGACATGTCCATTGTCCTTGTTTACCTACTTAAAAAAGCAGTACATTTATGCTCTGATGTTGTGCTTGTGTGTGAAAACTTCTATTTCTTCTATTTAATTAAATGTAAACCAGTAAGATTAAATCAGGACTGGCACTGTATTTCAAATCTTAAATATTTGTCAGTTTGGCTTGAGAGGAATGCTTTTTTCGTCTTGGGAAACCATGTCTACCATGGGTGTGACTGTTCAAATTATGAGGACAAAGACTCTTTCGCAATAGTTTGCCTTATGAGATTCCAAAAGCTGACTTATTTTGTCCAAGCATGCAGCAAACCCACTTGCTATTCTTCTGGAGTATTTGCTGCACTAACATAGTACAAAAAGAAAGGGTCACCATTTCACTGATTTCACTATATCAAATTTGTAACAACAGGAGAGCGAAAAGATGGCATGCTTGAGTGGGGTCTTGAAAGCTGCTCTATTCTCTGAATGAAGCAGACATACAATGCCTGGGGTATTGTATCATGGGGTTACAGGGATGCCTTTCTATTTTCAAGAAGCAATTAACATAGACCATTTCCAAGTAAGTGGACCTCGCTGTACTTGTCCATTTGTCCAAGTGTTGCCAACTTTATTGAACCTGTGGACACACATGATTATATTTACCTAAAGTGGTTTTGTTCCATTACATAACTGAACAGGTTTCTTTTCAACACCTTGTATACCAGGATTAGCTGCTGATGTAGATGGAAATTAGAGATAATTTATCACAAGGCTAGAAAACAGTTGGTGGGTTTACAACCTGTTGAATCAGTGTAAGTAAGGAAAGTCAAAAGGCACACTTTGTTGTGTAGATTACAAAGTACTCAGACCAGTCTTTGGTCTGAACCAACTAACTGATTCACTGATCATAATTCAATTATTGGTCAAATGCCACATGACTGAGTTGGAGTTTCCCCATTGGCTGATAGCCTTTCAAAATTAAGAGGCACAAGCAATTCCAATTGAAGGGATGTTTACAGGCATCAGTGTCGCCAACATGGTGCATTTGAAACAAACTGAACTGGCACCACCTCTTGAAGAGGTCTCAGTTCAGTATCAGTTTGTGTTTCGCAGAGACCACGTCTTGAGCTGCAATACCAGCCCGCTTTGCAGCTCACTGAACCTGTGCATTGTGAACAATATTCTAGGTTCGCTTCATCTTTTGTCATTGTATTTAAGCCCTGCTGTAGACATATCACATGCTATTGCATGAGACACTTGAAAAAACACATAGACAGAACCATGGCGTCTGGTAACAACAAGACTGGTGGATGAAGAGTGGTTTGGTCTGAGGATTTTCCAGATGTAGAATGAACACATCAAACTGCAACTGTCTTTTCTATTTTTTTTCAGCTTTTGTTCAGACAGTTTCGATGAGAGAGACAGGAAAGTCAGAAAAAGTCACAAAGCAAAGGCCTGCAAGTCAGATTTGAACCTGGGCCACTGTGGATAGGACAAAGCCTACGTGGTATGCACTCTACAAGGTAAACCACTGGAGGTTTATATTCAAAACAGGAACCTGTCTTGTTTATAAGCTTCAACCTTCAGATGGCATTAATGACAGGATCGCTGTTTCATTCTCTGCAACAGTCAGACATCTTACAATAAATCAGTTTTGACATAGTAATTCTAGCCAAAAATGTGTGGCTTTGCAGCCATAAATGTGGTGCAACTGCCACCCTTTTTTTTTTACTTTTCAATTAATTACAGGAACATATTAAAAACTACCAGAAAGCTGGAAAAAATGTGATACTTGAAACAAAGAATAAACCTCATATTCAAATGTTTCAGGATACAAAGTTTTATCATGGCAGGTAAATGTGACTGTTTCCTGAGCATTTCTGCTCTTCAAACTGCAGACAGCAAGAATTTCCTCTGTGAATCAAGTGTGTCAGACAGCGCACACTGCCGAACAGTATACTGTTCCCAAGCACCACAAATAAATTGGTTAAATTAGATGTGATTAAATGTGCAGGACACTTAAATAAAAACCTAACCTATTGATGTTGCCTATAAATGCCTTAATCAAGCAGATCAAGTCTTTTTGCGTTTTAAATTGTTGTTTTGTTTTTGTTTTTACAAAAGAATATGAGCATTTCTGCAACATAAAGAGTGATCTGTAAATGTAATGTCAGCTGATGACAAGCACGGTTCAGGTAAACTCAAACATCCATGTTATCAACCACCTTATACAGTTCCTGTTGTATGGAAAACATTCAACAGTTCAATGTTGTTCACAATGAAATGGAGCAGTTAATCCAAATGTATGGAAATGAGATAAATCTAGCCACTGAAAACTGGGTGGTAGGGTTACACAAGTACTGCTATACTACTAGTGTGTTGAACACTAGAGAAAAAAATTCTTGATTCAATTCTTAACTCACTCCTAACTCTCAATTAATTAATCACTTTGTCATAAATATCCATGGTCACATTTTTAAATAAAATACACATTTCTCAGCCCAAAGTGACCTCCTCTGACCTTTTGTTTTACCCAACTATCAGTCAGAAACCCAAAGATATTCAGTTTACTATCATATATGACAAATAAGATTAGGAAACATTTGTGAGCAATTGTTTCTTTTTAAAACAATACCAAAATAGTCACAAAATAGACTAATTTATTCAACAGTGGCTCAGGAGGTAGGAAAGGTCAGCCACAGTGAACACTAGTCGGCGTTTTGATCCCCTGTTCCTCCTCTCCATGTGTCAAAGTGTTATTGGGCAAGGCATTGAACCCCTAATTCCTCCCAATGGGCAGGCCAGCACCTAACTGTGATCAATATGTGAACATGTGTTTCAATGGGTGAATGGGAATTTGTAAAGTTCTTCATATAAAGGCTCTATATAAAAAGAGCAATTTCATCTCTGAACTATAAAAGGTCTTTCAATAATCAACACCAACACACATACAGCCACTTTTCACTGCATGTCTAAGACCAGCTCTGATGACTGGCATATTACATTTTACAGCTTTGTCAACATAAAATACAACTAAAGCCAAAGTGTTTAGCCTTCTCTCTGCCCTAAACTGGAGTTCTTGAGATCAATTTTCACATCAAACAAAACAGCGTAACGGAACACCACTTCAAACATCTGCCTGAGTGAACCTTTACTAGGCATAAGGAAAAGCAGGCAACATGTGCAACAACAGCACACATGGACGTCTGGAGGGAGCCAGCAACAGAATAATAAACAGACCAAAGTCTGCCGGTCACTAACAGGGTTTATTGTGCATGGCTGAGCACCCTTTAGACACAGACAAAGAAAACAAGCAAAAAGAAATATGGAGATGTAGAAATATCTCAGCTAAATGTTATGTGCATGTCTCCATCCCTAAATACTCACCATCTGTTGACTCTTTCTGGACTCCACAAACAGATACAGACCACGTGTGATCATACCACTGCCTAATTTAAGGTACCATAAAAGGATACGGAGGCAATTCAAAAGACAGAAGAAGCCCTTGCAAACTGAATGAGGAGCTGTTCTCCACTATGCTGACAACTGGTGCGAGGGGTTAGAAAAACACATCTAATCGAAACGCATTACAGTTAATGACAACAGAAGCCAATGTGCAGGTCTGCTGACTATCCAACTGTCCAATAAATGTCTCCTTTCAGCTGATGGGAGTGGGGGGGAGTCAGGAGGACTCTGTCCGCTCAGGGGCATGGACAGCTGAGCAGGGCGGACAGTGCTAAGCTGAAAAGTGGCTTTGTGGTTGCGCGGTGTTCCTGAAAAATGTCCCCTGTAGTCACAACAAACAGAGGACAGTGCACTGGTCCGAGCCTCACTGACTGGTCATGGCGTAGGAAATGAAGCTATCTGAGGAGAGGCAAGTATCATCAGGAAGCATCTGGCATCCTCCATGTGCATGCTGGGGAATATCCAGGTTCTAATGGACAACGCATTACGTTTCCCTCCTATTTCAGTAATTTTATCAACTATTCCATAATAAAGAGGGGTGGAGGTTTTATCCTGCAATGCCCTCCCTCTAACAGTCTGCCCTTTGGTCATGGGTTATGTCAGTACCTTTGCTGAGGTGACAATGTATTGAAAGATGAAGTGGACCAGAGGTCACTGCTGATAGATTTGTACCTATCCACACACACACACACACACACATATATACACACACATATAGTTCCTTTACTCAGGGGTCAAATGGTACACTTTTAATATAAACTGTAAAACTGTGAATCTAAAAATTAAATATATAAGCTTTAGAGAAGTAGAATTTATTGCTGAGCTATTGTACTGGATTGCATTAGATTGTACACATGTAGTAGATAAAGTGCTCAGAGTGTGCATCATTAAGCATGGACTATCTTTACGGTGCAGATACTAAACAGCAGCCGTCAACCACTGCACGTATTTTGCCTATTAAGCTCTCTCTGACACTGAAGCACTTTACCCTGATAAAGACTGTCCGATTGAGCAACAAATTTCATGATGGAGCATGATTCTTATCTAGTACAGATGAGGTTTCCAAGATGTATGATATATGTCATAGTGATTATTCAGGGCTATCAAGGAGAGAGGCTATGCTTTATCTGTTGCAGTACACTCCAGTGTTGGCAACATTCAGGTCAGTCTGTGTCTACATGCTGTATCATGCACCTCAGTCACAGTGGGTCAATTTCTCTGGGATGAGGTGAAGATGACAGACTGCATGTGGCAATACGGAGAAGAACATGCTGTCTGTTGATTAGAGGTTGTTCAACCAGTGGGAGAAAGGCAGAGGGCTCCTTTGGGGATAGTGGGAGCTTGATTATGGTAGTGCAAGTGGCAAGCGGGGCAGAAAGACACATGATCTACTCTATAAGCAATTAATTACTTGTCAAAAGAGAAAACTGCTAACAGACCAATGTAGGGACAGCTGGTTTTCTAGAAAATTATGAAACCAGATAATAATCAGTGTACGCTAAGTGAAAACAAATTCTTAAACATCATGAGTAGGTCAGCTGCAGATCAGCAACACACAGGATTGAACACCTTGCTCAAGGACACCACAGCTGGCTCAGAATATTGCCTACCCCTTTAAGATGAATACATCATGCAGAGGCATGTTTAACCCATAAACAAATTAGGACAGGAAAAACTCACCTTTTCAAAGTAACCAAAGAGCTCCCATCAACTAAAGCCCCTGGCACCTCCTACTAAAGCATTATATTTTCTATTCTTCCTAAAAACAGAGATGCCTCTGTCTAATCCCCCATCCAGTTTGTACTGACATCTCCCTGAGCCCCGAAGAGATCACAGGAAATACACCCACTCCACAGTGATGGTGGTGACATAACTGACCTATATCTAAACTTTTTCTCTGACAGCTGATCCCATGAAAAGAAATACCTGATCCACAATGTCAATGTGCTGAAGTGAGTAGCAGATGGGAGCACAAAACAGACTGAAAAGTTTCAAAAATACTTACTCAAAAGTGAAGAAAAGTCCACAAGTCACTAGAATGAGGACAAGGGTGAGGTAGAAAACCCCTGTCTGCTTGGCCATCATAATCCTCCCATCGCAGTAAAATTTATTCCGACCCGGGAAGGACTCCCACTTCCTCTTCTTTGGGGTCCTTTTCTTGTAAGGGGTCTCCATTGGTGTGGAGCTGCGAGTGCTTATTTGGCTGTACTCGCACTCTCTCATGGACTCAGATACCCCGAGATGCATCAATTGCTGTTTAAAATCCCCACAGCTGAATAAATCCCGGGGCAGATGCGCCTCTGTGAAGAAAACAAACTGGTTCAGTGAAGCTGTCAGGCTAGGTTCACCATTTTACACACAAATACCGGCAGTGAGTTGAAAGTGGGAAAGAAAAGTTCTGTGAAGAGTGAAACACAGTGCTGTTAATAATGTCTAGCTAACGCTCACAAAACACTCCTGTTGTTTATTTAATGAACTATCTGGCCTCAACTGAGTTCAGTTCAGATATGAATACGGGCAGTGCAGCAGGTTTGGCTAATCTGACGTTAGCTAACTTGGCAAATAACTTCACTAGCACTCTCACATACCATAGCGTCACGTTAACAACGCCTTTGTTAGCAAGCGACCTGGCTAGCATCACACAGAAACAACCTTAAACGTTGCTAGGGCTAACGCGGCTAGCAACTTGGTGAGGTGACTGTTAAGTTGATGTTAGCACGTTGGCCAACTTGTGCAATTAAGGGCTAGCTTGTTGGCAACTTACTTCACCCACATAACTATGTGCTTTGACTTGGCTATTTTACTACCAACTCTTCCACTCAAGTCGAGCTAAAAAAAAAAAAAAAAGAGAGGGGTTGAATGAGCTCTTCGGCTGCGCTGTCAACCACGTAACAGCGCAGACACCGAGGCTTCACATCCCGGGTGTGTTTGTCTGCTGTACCCGCCGAGGCGACAGTTGAAACGCTGCCTTACCGAGGGAAGGTAACGCTGGTCGTCGTGTTGGGGTGTTGTCACGTAGCTGCTCCTCTCGTTACCCAGGTTTGTTACGGATCGAGGACAACACGAAGAACACCATTTTCGGAAGTTTAAAGGGTGAAAAAACGACTTTGAAATCAGCCGCTTGTCGCCGAAGAAGAACTTGGTTTAATTAGAGAAGGGAAATCCGGAGAAAGACCACACGGCGGGGTGCTCTCAGGCGGGCTCCAGCATCCTGACTGGCCGTTGCTCGGAAGAAAAAAAAAAAAAAACCACTACGAGTATTTGCGCACAACACAAACCAAGGAGGATCTCACAGCCATATCTTCGAGTATTTCACGGCGAGTAATAATCAGGAATCGACACCATACAGCCTCGTTTTCGGGGAAAAAAAAAAAAAGTTGCAGCATTCCCCAAGAAGCGTGCAGGCAGGCCGGCCGACAACCCTCCGCTCTCTGGGTCCCTGTCCACACACAGCGCTGCCACCCTCGCAAACAACAAACATCAACACGGGGGATGGAGCAGTGCCTCCCCGCCTGCTCCTCCCCCCTCTGCCGTGGCTGAAGTCTCTACTGAGGAGGTTCAAGGGGAAGGACTGGCTGTTAAAGGGGTTCCCAAGCCCTGGTCCACGGACCTCCAGGCGTACGTTTTTTTTGTTTTTTTTTTGTTGGGGGGGTGGGGGGCTAGATTGGGGGTGTGTCCAGGGAGGAGCCTGGGGTGACACTTTGTTTATTCTGAATAAATATAACACCTCTAAATGTTTACAGAAACTCACATATCCCCCAGCTTTATGTAGTTTTATTTCCCTTATGGTGCAGTAAATACACAATAGCGCTCCAAATACCGATACATATATATATATATATATATGTTATAAAATAGAAATATAACGTTTACATTATTATAATTATTATTATCAGGATGTATGCTGACCTATGCAAAATGACATCATCATCCATTCCAAAACCATAGACTGTATATGAAGATGGCTGAAAAGTGCAGCCAATGCTGAAGAGTCTTAAACCTGTCAGATTGAAGGTCAGTCTATGTGAAAATGGCCCTACTTTTTTCCTAATTGAGTTTATGGTTTCGGTTTCTAGCCTCAAGTCCTCTTCAGTACAACACAATGTTTATTTTTAATGATGGTCCCATTTAGAGGAAAATAGACAATAAAGCAGGGTATGCATTAGGGCATGACTACTACCAGACATGGCGACCCAGACAGAGTGCAGAGCGGGTCAGATCCACCTTTGATTCCTCCGCAGCTCCACCTTCTCCTCCAAATATGGTTCTGGTTAAAAAAAAAATAATAGTGTTAAAAAAATGTCTGTTTTATACTTTGGAAAGAAGTCAGAACAGTAAAGTATTGGGTGACTATGAACGTATGTTAATATCCCCCACCAAACTACAAAGTTTTCATGCATGTTGTAATCTGATATTTATAGGTATTATGCCCTGAACACGCAAACTTAACAAGTCAATTTTAAAATTATTTATAATAGAACTATAAATTATTTTATCAAAACTATTCGTAATATTAACTGTTTCTCCTAAAAACAGACATGCAATGATACCAAGTTTAATTCTCTGACCATGCAACTTCCTGTTCAACTGGATTAGTACAGATGATTGCACCATCGGTCTACAGTTTCTCTGTCATTTATCCTCCTTTTAGCGCCCACACACACACACAAAGCTACATGGGCACATGCACACACACCTCCTCATCTACCTCTGAAGTCGCCCAAGCAGTTTAGCTCATTCACTCCCACGGTCACACACGTATGAGGTCTGTCTATATTTCTTGCTATGTGAGGATTTAATTGTTCAGACACACATCATGTCAAGAGATAAAACATTTAATCTCACTGTATTTTTATGGCCTACCAATTCATTTGCTCTATGAAAGTAGGATGGCAGTAATGAAACATATTGATCCTAATTGTGAGATTGGAAATGGAACATTAGCCACCTGACACACACACACACACACACACACACACACACACACACACACACACAAATTGCATGACTTCAGACAACAAAGTGGTGGACAGTGTATTTCTAAATAAGTGATCATGTACAATAGTGTAAGCTGTTCTCATTAAAGTTGTGTCATACGTCAGCATACTGTCTGGGAGCATGATTGGCAGCTGCTGTGAATCTATCATGTAGCACATGTTTCGCTTAATCTGCTGGAAAGCTGTGGATGTTTTCAATGGCTGCTAATGATCTGTAAGCCCTCCAGACTAATTCCGTTACTATGGGGCTTGTTAAGCAACATGATGACATATGGCTGAGGCTGCATTCACTTTGGGAAATGGGTGGACATGATCGGGCCTTTGAGTCTGAATCCAAGAACAACATGGACCTGAATCATATCCTGTCAATATCCTGACAATATTGTTTTGCTTAGATAACAGGACATGAACGAAAATAGTGAGATTAAAGCCTCATCAGGAAGGCCAATGTACCCTCTATGGCCACAATTCAGATGCATCCTGATTTAGTAAATACACAGCTCACACTACTACTACCACACAGTATATTGTAACACATCACTGGAAGGGTTGGATCAGTCTCTCTTGTTTTTACCCAGTGCTCATTCATCTACCTGTGTTAGTGGTGAGAGGCAGCGTGGCGTGGTACCTGAGCCTGCAGTAGCCAATGAAGGGCCAGGCTTCCTCTCATACATCCTGTCAGAGCTCGATGACTCAGCTTCTCAGAGGCACAGGAGTGTGGGAGGTTTTCACCCGCGGTTGGCTGCCTACTTGAAACACATCTTCCACCACCAAAAAAGTACAGCAACCCACTTTCCCTCCAAACTCTAAATGACAGGCTGAAATTGAAAGCACTCAGAGGTATGTGGGCTAAGTTTCTGCTTATAATATTGCAGGTGCATGTGTGTAAAAGCAATACAGCTACAGTTAAGATGCTCAGGCATAGCCAAAAGCATATGAATAATTTCTTTCTCCACAGAAACATTAGTTAGAATTCAATCAATCTGTCACCCACCTCTCAGGCATGCTGTAATTAATTTTAAGGTGTCAGTAAAATTTTAATAAGATGAGAATGACTGATTGCGCCACTCTGCAGTCAAGAAATACAGTTAACAATCATACTTTGATACATAGCCTGTGATGAGACTGTTTATTGCCTGTGTTGTCAACCTCAGGAATGCTATTATCAAGGGCAGCTGAAAATAGGACTCAATATTATGCCCACATTTCCCCTAGCAGAGGAAGGGAGAGAGAGAGACATCAAATTCCAACTGAACAGGAAGTAATTCTTGGAAAAACAAACAAACTGAGGTCGCACTCACTCAATGTGACCTGTGAAAATACAATGGCTTGTTGGTCTTTATAATTTTTTCTTTCCTATATATTGATACTAGAAAGCGCTGAAGGGGCTGAAGACAGAAGTATTGAGACTGCAGAGACATGAATTGGATTTTTGTCTTTGTGTTCTTGTCTGCTTCTAAAAGCAAACAATATCTTTGTTTACACTTGCAACAACCTGCATGCCTTCATTAAATGAGAGACCTATGGGCCCAGGCAAATAGTCATCTTAAATAAGAAACATAATAATAAAACAATTTGTGAAGTGACTATGACAGTGAGCTATCCATTTATCATAATGAAATTATTTTTTATTTGAAATTGGGAGATTGGTAGCACAGCCAAAATTTTCTAAAATTGTGAATAAAGCTGGAATTGTTGAAGGCTAAATATAATCTAGTCATGAGATTTCACTGTACAATCAGATATAATAAAAAGAGAAAAAGAAACACAAGAGGGTGCCTCTAGTATTAAATTCACTGAAGTAGATACAGGTAGAAACTTATTTCTACCATAATTTGACATTTAGATAATGTTCACGTTATAATGCAGTATACAGATGTAAATTCACTTGGGACAAACAAAAAAAAAAATCCTACATTCTTAAAAGGCACTGAATACAACACATAACAGAGAAAGACTTTCAAGTCTAGTGAATGTACTTGAGCGATATGGTATATTGTGTGTTTGAGCATTGCTCTCTACAGCTTCCTTAAAAATCAGCACAAGCACAAGAGCCTTAATAGTGAGGAGTTAGGACACAAGGAGAAAGGGACCCATCACTTCACATGCGGAGATTGGCAGATGGAGAGATCAGAGATTTCTTTCTTGATGACCAAATCATGCATTTGGGATCTAATGGGAACAGTAATGAAAGATGCAGCATGAATATACACAAGCAGTGTTATGTGAACTGAACAATAAATGTGTTAATCTACTCACATTTACATTCATTTTGAAATCTTTGCATGTAAATTTAATTTGCAAAGAATGACAGATGCATTCAATACCCTGATATTTAAACCATGAATCTACTGATATCAGCAGTTATCATGAAATTTAAATATAAAGTCAAAGTGGAGAGAAGTTTGTGTCCCTGCAGTGGGAGGAGAAATTAAAAAACAGAGTGATTTTAAGAGTGAGTGGGTCCTTGACACAATGAAAGTGGAAACAAATGTGAATCATATAAAATGTTTTCCTCTGTCACTCATGAGGCCTCTGTGCCCGTGCAGTATGTCTCATAGTGGGACTAAAAGGTGGAACTGCTGCCAAGTTTCACAAGATTCACAAGATCATCGAGTTGCAGTGTCTCTTTTTTGTCATCCATGTAAAGGGATCGGCCCATGTTGCAAAACAGTCTGGTAAGTAAGAGCTAGTGTTTCATCTGCAGTAGAAATGCTCATAATTGTTATATAAAAGTCTGATTGTCAGTATGACTGTTAACATGTTCTAAATGATTGCAACACAGCTGACCTGTTGGTGTCCCAGTGGTCCTTTGAGGTGAAACACAAAACTCAGATTCATGGATGAGAAATATTTTGAATATGCAAAGAGAGACTTCTGAAAACCCACCCAACCTTTTATCTTTAAACTGAAATATTTGCACTGATGCAATCATTGTGATTAGACAGAAACAATCAGGTTCCCTTATCAAGTGTCCTCTGGACTCTTGTGTGATGCAGGATTTCAGTCATTGTCCAGTGTAAATGTACAGAGGGAGGAATCAGTTGTTACTGTGATCAAATTATTTTGAATGAAATCAATAAAAGGCAGGCCATGTAAGCAGTTGATGTTTGTTTTATTGGCCTAAGATTGTCTGGACATAATGCAACGTCTCCGGTGCTTAACGATGTTCATCATACATTTATTTGTGACATGTGCAGCACAGAGTATAAATGTGTATACTGAATAAAAGAGAGACATGGAGTCATACGAAAAAAGGCAAATTTTACAATGAGCTTTCAGGACATTTTGAAGGATCTTTTCAGACTTTTCTTTTAGAGCATTATCTAGATTCAAAAATATGCCCATTGACTTGAATGGAGGACAGTAACAAACAGAAATGTGTTCAGGTTTCTTATGTAACCTCACCTAGATATCCTCTCACCCTGGCACTTCCACGTTTGATTACCAAAGCGATTGTTTTCTCAGCTATAATACAATGCATACAGGAATTTTTTACATTGAAACATCAGTTACATCTGCCATGTTCAAATATTCGACCCCATTAACAAAATATGTATAATAACAATAACAAATTTTACCAACAATAAAAGCATTTGTTATAATAGTCAGAAAGTCCCACCTCTTGCTATGCTTGATAGAGAATGAAAGAATCATGTGCATCCATTGTACAACGGTTTATATACACAGTGATGAAAAAATACAGACATAACACAAGTGCTTAGGAAACACAAAGTTCATCTGTGAAAGTCGTTGAGGCTATGATTGATAAATTAGACACTTCTTTTGACAGATGCTCTTCTTTCATGTTGATTGGCTGGTGCAATGCTGCCTCCTCATGGCCTAAAGCACACACTGCAGGTGTCTTAAAGATTTACATTTTCTTCTTCTCAAAACGGACAACTTGCTCTAGTCCTATTGCACAATTTATCTTCCAGCAATGGAGACATATACATTTCAATTTAAAAAGTCAGTGTTTTTTTCCCCCCATAACTGTTGGCAAAAAAGTTCAAACTACTGTACAGTGTCACATTTTAAATAAATACTCTCCATTAACAAAATGTTGATGAGTACATTAGCATTTATAAAACTGAAAAACATCTCAACGACTCATCGACTCAAAAGGAACCATGTAATTCAGCACCAAAATCTGGTGGCAGCTTTGGCTGAAAAAGTAAACAAACACAAACAAATGCCAAACAAAATATTAAACATAGCAATCCAACACCAGCAGGTATTAAATATTTGTATTAAAATGAGCTTTCAAATCCCAAACCCACTTTTTTAACAGGGCCCAGAAGCTATACATATATAGATATTTTGTTTATGTGGATACTTCTTTTAAAAAAACAAACACTTTCTGTAATTTTGATAAATAAAAATAGAAAACCACAGAAATATCTTGTCCTCCTTATGGTCGGCCGTGAAAGTCCTGCCTCTCCTCCTGTCATAATTTCCCCAAGTGAAAGAGAACTTGGCAAATAATGGCAACCACTCCCGCGCTGAGCACCGAAGAAATGGAGATGTCTAATAATCTGCTTTCATACAGAACAAACTCTGTTTTGTTCTCCTCCACTTTAGCCATGGCCAGCAGGCCTTTAGCTGCTCTGCACATCATGTTTATGCTCGGTGGGTCCATAGGTGGATGCCCCATGTGCAGTAAGCTGTGAGGGTTCTGCTGGTACTGTGCCATGCTAACACCATCCTCCAGAAAACCTACCAAATTACCCACGCTGCCCTTTTGCATGGCTATGGCACGTGCCGCTGTGGGGTCTCCTTGTGCCAGGTGGGAGAGGACAGCTACTGCCATCTCCCTGTACACCTGGGCCTTCCTCTGACCCACGTAACGGACCAGGACAGTGAAGAGTTTCTCCTGTCGGCTGAAAGGTGGCGTAGCCAGCAGGAGGTCAACGTTGCCGTCCTTGATGCTCAGCTTGCAGAGGCACTCCAGCACCAGCCTTTGAGGAGTGAGTTGGGAGTGGGGTGCTGCTGATGGAAAGGGGTCCTGGGCCTCAGCTGAAGGGCACACCATCCAGTGAAGAAGACCATCCAAGACAGGGAGGCAGATAGTGTCTGAATAGCTGGAAAGATCCAGCTGACCAGAGATGTTGGCCAGTGTGACCATGGCATTCTCCCTGAGCAGACTCAGACACTCCCACCACCACTCCTCTTTGCTACTCGACAGCCCCTGCTCCTGCTGTTCGTCTCTCTGGTAGCTAGGGGGCGACCTGTTCCTCTCTGGGTGCTGGTGGTGCAGCAGGAGCAACCTACCCAGCAGAAGAACCAGAGCAGGGTGGCGTGACATATCTGAGTCATTCCCCGGGATGAAGGACAGACTCCGGACGATGTTGGAGACACAGAGGCACCGCTTGGACAATGAGTCATGCCATGTGGATGTTGTGGAGAGCGGAGCCTCGTCCAGGCAGCGGGGCTCATCCTCCAGCAAGGTGATGTGGTCCTGCTCCCCATCCGAATGCACCCTGAAGGGGTAGGATGGCAAGCATCGTGCAGGGTGAGCGTAAGAGAGGGCATCAACCCGAGCACACAAAACATCATCAATAGTAGCAGTAATATGTTTCAGGGGTTGTTTCTGTCCATCCTCCATCTTGTTTTCCCCTTTGTTCTCTTTTCTTATCTTCTCCTCCCCCCTGGCGGGCGGTGCAATACGGGGTTCAAAGTGTGTCTGAATGTGTGCAGTGGAGTCGCCTCCACCTGCCTGCCAGTGTAGCAGCCCACTGGTGAACTCAGTGACGTAACCTAAGTGCTCTGTCATGTCTTCAATCAGGTCCTCTTTGGGGAGGATCTTGATTGGGAGCTTATCGTACTTGCTGGCTTGTTTAGGTTTAGGTTCGAGTTCTGCAACAGGGTGGTCCATAGACTCCTTTTTACTTTCTGCTCCTTCACTCTCTTCTTCTTTCTCCATTTTTTCTCTGTCTTCTTTATTCTTATCCTCCTTTTTTGCACTCGCCTCAGATTCCTCCTTTTCACCGTTTACCACGGCCGACTCAGTCTCTGCAGCAACGGGTGGAGCTTCCTCCATAACGCCTCCTGCTTTTTCCTCTTGCATCTCTGCTGATGGGGCTGAGTCTGATTCAGGTTGGACAGCAGATTCTGTCTCGTGGTCAGAGATGGACTTCTCTTTCTGTTTAGAGGCAGCATCCAAAAAGCTTTTATGAGCCATGGTCCCCACCTCAAACTCTTCCAGGATGCCAAAGATCTCGATCAGACAGCGGCGGAAATACTCGATGATGAGCTCAAGGAATCCAGGCAACTGGTCAGAGATAG
Source organism: Rachycentron canadum (assembly GCA_038496675.1). NCBI lineage: Eukaryota > Metazoa > Chordata > Actinopteri > Carangiformes > Rachycentridae > Rachycentron > Rachycentron canadum. The sequence goes on from CM076661.1 coordinate 14,919,572, forward strand.
ATAAAATATTAGCAGTGTCAACAATTTAAGCAGAAGTAAATCAGACACATGTTGGTTATGTAAGTTAATATGTAAGTTATCCCGCATAGTGAATGAAAAGACAATGCATCATGCTAACTCACCTTTTGTCAACAGACATAATATCTTGAATCCTTTGGAGTAACTAACATAATGATCTTCTAAATATTTTCCCCTCACAAAATTTTATACATCCTCACTACAACAGGAAATGTTTGTCTCGTCTATGAATCACAAATGATCTCTTCTGTCAGCAGTGAGGTGTAGTTGTTTCACCTGGGAGAGGTTAAAGGAGGCCACAGTGCTGTCATCGTACAGCAGGATGTTGATGGTGTCTAGCGCCCATGTGCTCTCTGCCAGCAGGCCAGACTTCAGAGACATCATGACGCGCCAGGCCTCAGGCATTCCTGGGATTAAAGCAGTGGGATTTTTTTGGAATCAGGATGAAAAAAAAATTGTGATCAGACTTTACACAAATGATAAAAGGGACAGTGAACAGAGAAGATCATTGTAATCCTTTCATAAAATGTTTCTGATGTTGTGCTAATTCTACTTGAAAATTGTCTGTAGAGCTGAAGCAGTCATTTTTTATATAGTAAAAATACTGCAAACCCACAACTTTTAGCTAGCTAGTTAGTTAAATGCACAACTGGTAACACATCTTCACAAGAGCCTTACCACCCTTTCCACCTCTCTCATAGCCCTATTCAAAGTGCTGACTCATGAAATGATGGGAATCTATCTCACCAGTGTCTTTGGAGGTAAGCTTGCGTCTGGGCTTGAGGATAGACATTGTTGCCTCGACCGATCCTGGCGGGTAGTTCAGGTCCCTTCTCAGGTTGGGCGGAAACTGACCCAGGGATCCACTGCCGTGTGAGCCCATCATGGCCATTCCAGGCTTAGGCATCTTCATGGGTGACATGAATGGTACTTTGCTGGGTGACATCCGAGAGTCCAAGGAGCGCTGGAAGGCCCCTGGGCTGGGTGCTCTGGGTAGGTGGTTGGCCATGGATGGGGAGTTGGAATAAGATGATGGCTGGCGTGAAGACAGGGGAGGCATGCCAGTGGATGATGACATGTAAGGGGACTGACGGTGCCATTGCTCCTGACCGGGCCGCCCGTCCATATCATCTCTACCAATAGAGCCATAAGGCGGCATTTGAGAAGTGGGCCCTTGTCGATTGGGGTATGGATAGCCGAGGTCTGTCCTGGACGGCCACATGTTGGGTCCATCAGCAGCGTGGTTAGGAGTGGGCCCCCCACCCATCATACTGTGCTGGCTGTGTCCTGAGGGGGCCATACGGTCGCGTGGGTAGGGGTAGGGGAACTGTCCCTGTATGGCTCTGTGTTCAGGGCCTGAGTACCCACCACTGTAGTGGTTGTACATGTCTGGCTGCTGGTTGGCATACTGGATGGCATACATGTCGCTCTCGTGTCTCTTGGGTGGGGGGCCATACATACCATCCATGGGCCGTTTGTAGCCCTGCTGAAACAAGGGTGTAAACAGACAATGGTGTTTTTTGTTAGTAATTTTACACTCACAGACATGGGAGATTCATTTGTATCATTTCTTTAATAATGCTTCAGTGGTGGTGTGTAATATGGGAAGGAGCAAGACAAAAAAATTTGTGGGATTAAAATGAATAAACAACATTAAGGTGAATATTACAACAAAGAATAAATAGTAAATACAGTGAAATTAAAAAGAAAGCAGTACAACTATAAAAAGTATTGAGGAAAACAACTGTATTTTAATATCTACAATTTACCTATAAATATATACATAAATATTAAATATAAAATTTTACATTTGATATTATACATTATACTACTCCTCCTTCTGGTACCACTACAGGGCAAAATTGTGTTTTCAAGAACTTTTTTCATCCCATCTGCACAAACCTGTTTACCAGAATCTCTTTTATCATACAAGGAAAATGTATATCCTGTGTTTTTGCGGTTTTTAATGTTTATATTGGCTGTTATCTCTGCTTTGAACTTGGTTTGACTACAACAAACTGAGGTGAAAACATCAGCAGCAACACATCAGTTGGTAGAGTCAGTGTGTGAGACGCAAAACTAACGCAAAAACGACTTCCACTGTGCACAGGTAGACTTTCATCACCCCAGGTATGGTTTTGATTATGATATGGCTTTATCTCAGCTCTGAATGTTGCTAATACTGTATAAGAACAGTCAATTTAAAAATTCTTATTTTTATCCAAAGACACCAAGTAAAAAAGTAACAAGCCATAGTTGGTCAGACAACACTCACTCAGTGGTCAATTCATGGAGATGTGGCCTGACCAAACTGGGCAAATTAAAATTTACTATACTTCATGAAATAAAAACATATTTTCATAGTGAAATGAAAATACATTAGACATTATCTGTAATATGAACTGTAATATTTGTTGGACATAAAATCTTTTTAACCTTGGAATATAAAACTCCTGCATTTCTATCTTACAGTTAGAGATACACATTGCTGAGTACATACAGAGCTTTCTCTCACCTGCTGTTGAGGGTACATTCCAGATGGATGCATTGCATATGGCATGCCGGGATACTGCTGACCATAGCCATCGTGTCTGATATAGAGGAGAGGAAATATATCACTCATTGACTTAAAAAAAAGTGGTGAGAAAAGCTGTAGACATAAAGACAGATAACACACACACACACACACACACACACACACACACACACACACACACAGGTGCTGACCTTTGCTGTGAAGGGTATCTGCTTGGAGAGTACATGTTGCCTTCACTGTTGGGGGGCCCCAGGTTGTTCTGACTCCCAGGGGGACCCATGCTGCCCTCCATCCCCATTACATGGTCTGGTCTGAGGATCAAAAAACAGGCAAGTCTCTACTATCATAACAAATCTCTGACATAACCTCTGGTATAAACACAAATAGGTACATTAAATGAAAACACTAGGCTCATGTTAGAATTATGGCAAAGCAGGTTACTACAGGTTCAAGAGCCTCTCCTGGTGTCTTGTGTGCCTACCTCCTGTCATAGCCAGGCCCGTATGGGTACTGTGACCTTTGGCTCATGCTCAGGGCAGATGGGGGTCGACCATACATGTCTTGCATACCACCACCAGGGATCTGACTGGGCATGTAGGGATCAGCTCCTGCCACTGCAGAGGAAGGAAGCAAAGGAGGTCAGTGCACCCCAAAACATCAACAACATGAGCAAAATGGGTAAGAAAACATGTATTTTAGCAGGCATTAACAAGCCAAAAAATGAGTCTTATCTGGCTCAACCTTGTTCTCTCTCCTTGATCCCTAAATTGCACGAGCCATGTCTCCTAACCAGTAGGTGGCAGCATTTCTCTATAAATATTCATCACTGTCCACGATTAAGCCTACTGTTCTGAGGCTGTGACTGTTGTTATGCACCTAACATCCACCATATTATTCATTCAGACTCCATTCTCCTCTGCCTTCAGAGGAGCCGCCATCCTTTCTAAAACTACTGTTTGTTCTGAAAACTAAACCACATGAGTTGGTCAAAACAGGTGCTTCTCAGCGGGGGTGGAAAGGATGAAAGGTTGAAAACGAGGAGGATGAAAAGGATGAACAAAGTTAGGATGAGACGAAGGCTAAGTTACACGAACATCAGACGAACTGGTGTGTTTTCGACAGAACGTTGTGTGGTGTAACAGTTTTCATCTCCTTTCATATTTCTTGTAGAACACACACACACATCTGTCCTGATTTGAGACGACATGGTGACTAGACAATGAATTAGACCAACGAGACTGACAAAAGAAAAATGGCTTTGGGATACATGAGTCATTCGACAGAGCCACCTAACTTCATATAAAGTTTAAAGATGAAGTTTTAAATTTCAATGTCATTGTGTATAAGCTATGTGCAAGTTTATCTGACAATATGAAACAGCAGATTGAAATGGATTTTTTTTAACACAGCAAAACAAAAGCTTATTCACATAAATCAAAAAATATTCTGTGAAATTGGGGAAACAGGTCCAGGCCTTGGTGTTTAGGTGAGAGGGTGTCACAGTGTATGTCTCACTCACTCTTCCTCATCCCGGCGAAGGGGTCCTTGGTGTCATACTGCATCCTCATCATCATGTCAGGCATGCTGAGGCCCTGCTGGTAAGGAGCTGAGGGGGGCAGGGAGGTTGCACGCTTCTGGAAAGCTGGGTCACTCACCTCCGAGAAGGGGTCCTGTACGCTCACACTACTCCTGGACAATGTGAGGAAGGGAAGGGGGGAGAGAAAAGTATGAGAGCGGTGGATTAATGTGACTGTATCATTTGAATATTATATACGGTTATACGGTTGATTCACTGCTGTTGGCCTTTACGCAGCAGTTTACCTCAGGTTAAAGTAAAGCTGTATACAACCTTGATATTCAAAGCAATGAGTAACTTTAGTTGTCAAATAAATGAAGTGGAGGAAACGTAAAATATTTGGAAAATGCATTGGGTTTAAGTATAAAGTAGAAGGAAACACAAATAAAGTACAAGTAAATGTGTATTTAAGTAAATGTTACTTTCCACCACTTTTGTATTATGTATTTGTGTCATGAACATACAAGAGACTCCTCAGACATAATATCACAAACAAAGCCAACAAAGAACTTTGCTTCCTCTCACGAGTACTGTCATGTTCTATAATCATCCAACTAGCGGAGATCAGCAGAGATGAAGGATATTTTACTAAAAAGTAAAAGACTTTAATCATCATGTAAAGAGCAAGAAAATGTAATCCAGTTTTTGTTTTCTGTCTCACCTAAATCGCCTCACAAACAAAGCTTTTGCTCTTCAGGGAAACTATTACATCTGTTTGGATAATGGTAATGTATCTGAACATTACTGTGCACATAGAGATATTTTCCTTTCACTTAAATTCTGCTTTACTACATTATAGTTGCTTTTTATGAGACCATGTTCATAATTTAGGTTTATACATCCACTGACAATGCTTGTTTATACATAAGGAATAATTAGCACTGATGGACATGAATATCACACTGTAACTGAAATAACTGAAATATGTAAATTAATTAAACTAAATTAGGAACAACTAGTGCTGTAGTAGCAGCAGTGGTAGAAGCAGTACTAATATAAGAAGTAGTAGCAGTTGTAATAGCAGTAAAAAAAAAAAACTACTAGCATTACTAGTGGGGTACCTGTTGGGGGGCAGCGGTGTGACCTGTCCCAGAGGGGTGGTAGTGGGTGTGGGGGGCTTCAGATCCCCAGCTGCCTCTGCTGTAGAGCTGCTGCCTGAGGATTGGGGCGTCTGTGGGCCTTGGAGGGAGCCACCTGAATTAGCTGGGACACAAAAGTAGCCTTATTATTCTTAAAGCTAAATGATTCATGAAAATTCACAGAGAAAACTGTAACACATTCAGACCGCAGGGCTCCCCTATGCCTTCAGATATGATCTTGAAGCTGGTCTGAGTTAGAGCGGCCGTAGTAGGTTTTCGCTGCAGCAAGGTGCTGTATTAGGGAGATAACTTTGGACTTGAGGCCAAAGCACTAACAGTGATGCCCTACATGAGAAGTGAGGGTGTCCAAACAACCTACATGATGGCTGAGAAGATGGGAATGGAGGGACTGCTAAAGAGGGGCTAGAGGAGGAAGGGGAGAGCAGGAGGAGACGATACAGTGAAGAGAGAGGAAAGATTTCTCAGAGGGAATTGCCCATTCGGGCCATCACAGCACAGCTCTTTATTTGGAAGCTGTTTGAAGATGGTTTGGCTGAATTTTTAAAGAACCTAACCCCTCATTGAGCTGATGAGTGGTTCATGTGGAGGGCTGAGCCAGGGGGCACAGATGCATTTTAAATAAATACATTGTACATATCTACCATTAGGGTAAAATCTAATTGTGTGCAAGTTAATATTATAGCAAACATCCTCTAAATATGAGTGAGGACCTTGAGAACGCTTGTGCTGATGACCTCCTCTTTGTAAAAACGCTTCCTCTGCCACAGAGACTCCAAACTGGGGTTAAAATGGGGTGAGTGTGCTCTCTTGTTATGACACCACATTTCTGTGAATTTCTCAGTTCAGATGACTGGAAAATTATAGGAGTGCAGAGCTACAAGAGCCCACCACACAAAGAACCCCCAGCCAGATAAAACCAAGGGATACAAATTCCCAGAAGCAGGTTTAATGGAAAATGTGGACCGTTCCGGCTAAAAGATGACAAAGACGAAGAAAGAGAGAATATGAAAGTATCCTAATGAGCATTTAGCTAAGAAGGCTTTCTCCGGAACAGCCTCAGTGGCCTTTCCCTGCACAGCACGTTTCCACAGGAAAAAAAAAAGAGAAAGACTTAAGCTTTAAAAATTCATGCTAATTCTGAATTATTCAATGATACCCCCTGCCTCTACATCATTGGAGATGGAGAGAGAGAGAGAAAGAGAGAGAGAGAGACAGGAGGAGATGGTTATCCCATGATGATGAGGAGAGATAGGAGAGAGGGCAAAGTAGGGGCAGGGAGCCTCGCTTCTTGGGACATCCCCACTTCAGAGAAATATGAATGCACACACACGCGCACATGCACATGTAGAGAAGTGCAAACAATGGTGGGGTTAGCTAAGGTTAAGAGGTTCACAATTCCTCAAGAGCAGGAGGGCAGACAGGCTGATGCATAATATGTAGGGTGTGTGTGTGTGTGAAGGCGGAGGGGAGGTGGGGGAGAACGTGAACTTAAGTGCCCTCTGTTCCACATGTAGAGAGAGAAAAGAATGACAGTGGAGGCGATGAGCGAAAAAAAGTGCTTGTGCAAGAGGCACACGGCTGACGTTTGATGTGTGTGTGTAGGAGAGCCTGCGTATGTGTGTGTGTGTCAGTGGGTGACATAATCCAGATGGGTGGTAGTGGTTAAGGGATGGGGGGAGGGAAAAAAAAAAAAGTCAGTCAGCTGAACCAGTTTGTGAATGAAAGGTGACGGCGAGGTCGAGTTTGTTTACGTTCTACATTCCAGTTCTCATTAATCACTCCCCACACCCCACCACACACACACAAACACACACACACACACACACACACACACACACAAACACACACACTCTCCCCACCACACCACCCCAAACAGCCCGCTGGACAAGCTCCCTCTGTGACATCATTGGGCTGTCAGTCTATATATAGGCTGACAGGGTGTCAGTGGGGCAGTTTGCACTTTGTATCAGGCAGACAGACATAGCAGATAGAAGACAGAGGTATACGTAGGAAATGGGTGGCATTTCTTTCTAGCTTTTGAACCTGTGAGCTTTTTCATGACTCAATTTACTTTAAACAGCCAAAGTTTTAGAAGTGGGGAGTATTAACAAAGCAAGAAAGCAAAGTCTGTCAGTCAGAGTGATGACTTCTGTGTTTAAGTCAATTAAAAGTGTCAAGGAGCTTTTTATATGTAGCTTTAAAATCCTACTTCTAAATATTACTAAAGTATGTAATCATTTAAATGACACTCATGTATCACAAACGTCAAGAAAATGACTTTCATTAAAATGATCAAAACAAGTTTATCGATATAAGAAACAAGTAAAGGTCAAACCATTCCTTAAGATTAAGATTGTGTATAAATCTAAATTCAGTTAGATGATCAGACAAACTGTGAAGAATAATTATGGTTAAAACATATTATTTCCCTGGAACATATCACTCTTTTCCTGGGACTCGTAGTATTTCTCACCATAATGAAGTTTGATTGTAAAAACAAATCTGCAAATGATTAATCATGAAATGAAGTTTCCATAAAGTTCCATACTCATTAGATTAAGTGGCAATATTTTAGAGTTGAGTTGGAAAAATGACATTTGTCAACCGTACAGAATCTTTTGATTGATTTAGCTGTAGTAATAATCCCTCATTGTGCAGGTCATGGCGGACTTTTATGCTGTTTGGGGTAATTTGGGTAATAATTTTACTGCAAGTTTATTTTCTCTTTCAAAGATGTTTAGCTAACCTGAGGGTTTATTTAAATTGTCTGAGTGCCGCCGTTTCCTCTCAAAGTAATACTCAAGTTACAACTGTAATTTCTCTTTAAAATGACACATTTTTGCACAACTTGTATAGAGAAAATGGCTCCAGTATTACAATGCTGTATGGATTCTAACACCCATTCTTACAAAGGCAGATTATACCAAAAATATGCGGGAGATGTTACTTCAATCAAGTGTTGCAGCACAAGCAGTTTGCAGTTGAGGTGCTGCAAATCCAAAAAAGCAGCCTAAACATCACAAGTCTTAACATTTTCATATTTCACCATGTCTCTGATTGTGTGTATCATGGTTCCATCAGCTGATGTGGGTAAAATGAAATTCTTTGAAATTGAGGTGTTTAGATCCCCTTGAACAGACGAGAGGGGACTGAATCATGAAAATTATAAAATCTTGAGTGAGTGAGAGGAACGATGTGTGTTTGCATATATATATATATGTATGTGTGTGTTGCTCATGTCTACTGTATGTATGTGTACGTGCGTGTGTATGCAAATGGAGGCAGATGCTCTTTTCCACCCACCAGGAAAAGCAATCTGCAGTGTCTCAGGCAGGTGAAGTGCTCCGATGTTCTATTTAAAAGCCAGGGTCACTTTTCTCATCTCCGCTGCAAATTAGAGACGTGACCTTACTGCTCTATATCGCTCCAACTCTTTCTCTCTCCTCTCCTGATCCTCACATCATAATTGTGTACACAGACGCACAGTGTGAACAGGTAATATACACAAACAAAAAGCACCCTTTGTGTTATGTTGCTGTACCAAAACAATATTACTTAACCTCTAAAGCAGTGTAATCAAATAAAGGCGAGTACTGGGTTTGAGGTACAAGTAGTGATTGTATCATAGCTCACCTTCATTAAACTGAGAATCATCTCATCAAAACAGCGTTAATGTTCACTCATCTCTAGGGGTTTTAAGTTGTGGTCATGTAATCACACAGGATTCCTCTTTGCTATTTTTAATAATGAATGTAATACTTACTGGCTGGCTACAGTACTTTAAGATTTTCAAGAGACAATCCAGCCAAATTACAAAAAAAGCCCTAGTGGTATCCACCATGTAGATTTTGTCATATTCAATACTGGGAGCGCCTCAAACTAAATCACATTCAGGTGAATTGTAATATCTCAGAGATGGATATCTTAAAACCTGCAGGTAAGACCAAAACTATTTACATGGGGAAATACAACCAGATAAGTGATGTTTTCATTTCAGTAACCTGTCAACTGTCCTAATATTTCTTTATAGTAAGAGGATTAATGAGATTTGGACTGTTAAACACATTTTATTGTTAGATTTTCACACTATTGTCTTTAATGCAATTTCATCTCTTAATGTGATGGAATTCAAAACCAAACAAACAATGACAAAAAAATAAAATAAATAAATCACACTCATCATACCTTCTCTCTTTTCTCATTTCACAATGAAGCCCTGTTAGTGTGCTAATGTGCTTCCAGGCAGCCGTGCTGGAGGTTCAGTGGGTTGACATGCTTAATTTATAATATGAGCGGATGTTTATAATTTTTGAGATAATATTGATATATTTTAAGATATTGAGCAGAGCACCTAAAATAACATAGTTTAGACTAATAATGTTACCTTCTGTTTCTTTATAAAATTAACCTGAAGGCTAATTAGCTACAAAATAAACTGTAACAGTTTGCTTAGGACAAACAAGTGAATGTTTTTAAAACTGTAACTTTGGCTATGACCACAGCTTTCACCAGGGAATAATCTTGCACATGTTGCTAATCAATATTTCCTATGAATCTGTATTTTCTACATTTAATAAACAGATTTCTGCCAGTTCCCAGTCCACCAAGATGCTAGAGTGGCAGCAATGCTGACATAAAGGCGTTTGACATAGCCACAAAGCCTTCATTTCAGTGCTGTTGTACATCACATTGTCATGAATGCAGATCACTTTTTCTCTGATGCCTCCTGACACCTGCAGTTTGATCAGCAGCACCTGTTGTGTGGCTGCACACAGATGGGAGAGTGGAGTCATGAAAAAACCAGAGAAGCGGTCTGTTATCAGGCCTTACCAGGTGAGGGCGGCTGGATCTTGACCTGCTTTCTGTTCTCCCCTCCAGCCATGCTGCTGCTGCTGCTGCTGCTGCTGTCTGCCGGCGGCTCTTCTCCCCTCTCCATCTTACACTCATAGGCAAACAGATATTGGATATAATGCTTCTTGAGGGAGCTGGCGGAGCTGCTTGACGTGCCAACGTTCAGAGTGGTGGAGAGCTCACGCCACTTTTTGTTCTTGTTTACCTGGGTGGTTGAGGGATGGGACAATGACATGGAATTAAGAAGTTAAATGATGAAGTTGAATGGCATTGATCTCAGTGAGACTTGAGAGTAAAGAATAATTTCTTTTTGCTTATATCCTCCCTATATACGGTAATGTGTCCTACTAGAATCAGCCACATGCTTGTCATTTTGCCTGGACTATGGTAGACCACATCCTGCTGAATTTAATCAAAAATAATCTATTGCATGCCTGGACACTCACTGTTTTTATTCCTACTATAACCACAGAGTTGTAGGTCACTCGTGAGAGCTGTACATCATTTCCACATTGCTGTTTTTAATCTAACAGGAAAAAAAACATGACTGTACATGGCTAAAGTAATGTGGACGCCACCTGACAACATACTTTTAATCTGGGCCTGTTCTGTACTGTTTGAGCTATGATCCAATTATGAGGTATCCAAATCCTAAAATATACAATATTCAGACAATATATTCCCAACTTTACAGCAACATTTTGGGGAAGGTCAAGCATAGTTTTAACACAACAGTGACCTCAAAATCATTTTCCAGATATTGGTGTAAAGAACTTTAGTGATCTGAGACCTGACCTCAACCCCATCAAACACCTTTGGGACAAGCTGGAGTGCCACCTGTGAGCCAGGCCTTAGGCCCCAACATCAGTGTCTGATCTCACAGATGCTCTCATGGCTGAACAGGTGCAAACTGCAGCTTGTGGAAAACCTCTTCAGAGGAGTGGAGGCAATTATAGCCACAGATTAATGCCTGTGCTTTTGGGAATATGACGTGTAATGTTTTAGTGTCCACATACTTGTGGCCATGCTAAGACATAAAGCTTTACTTTACCTTTTATCACATATATTTTGACACAAATGACATTTGCTCAGAAATTGTGTTTTGTGACATTTTCAAGAATATACTGCAGCTCCTCCAAGATTTATTTTGTGTATCTCAATCTCTTGAGCAAGTTTCTCAACATTTACAAGCACAGCAGATGCCATGCTGCTGGTGTGCACGTTGCTGTAGAATACTAAATAGCCAATGCACATGATTAGGATAAAATGACTTTACTGTATGTGAGGTTGTGTTCTCCCAAAATACTTGTTTAAATTTTGTTGTGTTTGTGTTAACTTCAACATTGTCCCATCATAACAACATGTGCTCTATACATTACCATGGCGAGGCCTCCTATCTCCCGAACAGCCATGTAGAGCTTCCAGAGATCCAACGGCTTCTTGCCCACAGCGGGCAATTGGGCGACCGGGGTGCCCCTCTCCTCCATGAAGTTGAGGTATCGTTCCACCCAGCCCCGCCTCTCTGGCTCCACGCCCAGCTCATAAAGGCGTGTGATTTGCTCCCCACTGAGGGAGGAGGGGTTAGGGTTGGGTTTCTAATGAGGGATAGGGAGAGAAAATAAGAACAGGAGAAAAACTGGGTTATTATATAGACCTGATTTATTTTATTCATAAAATGTGTATTTCATTCTCATTTTTGTAGACTTTAAGTAATGAATGTGAAATTTTCTTTCTTTTTTTCATAACAATAAATGATATAGTACATGATGTAAGCACAACAATGAAATTATTTTTCTTACACTTTTCATTCATATCCTATACTTGACATGAGAGGAGACATAATTTAGATGTTTAGGTACATTTATAGACAGTGTATTATATATATATATATATATATTGTAATATATATAGTCTATTCTACAGTTCTACAGTTCTTTACAGCATCTTATTGCTGTTTTCTGCTACAACAACCCACTCTCCCATGGGGATCATTAAAGTTTCATCCCATATTTACACATCCTGAAGTAGGCCCTTGGTTGAATGACCAAGCAAAAATAAACACTTCTTTAGAGCATTTTTCTCAGTGTACAGTCTGTGTTTATTTCAAAATTCATTCACTGCACATTTATATCCCTCATGTTCAAATTGGTGAACAAAGTTTAATCCCACACAGCCACGCCTGGCTCCAGTCCAGGTTTCTAAAGAGTTGTGTTGTCTAAGAAGCAGCTTTTGATCAAGTAATTACACAATAATCCTCTAGTCACATACAAATCAATCTAAAATAACAGGTTTTACTGACATTATAATCCATAAAGGGAAATTCACTTGAGTTGCTTTGTTTGATCTTAAAATAGTCACTTCATTTATACACACACACACACACATACACATATCTATCTATCTATCTATCTATCTATCTATCTATCTATATATATATATATATATATATATATATATATATATATATATATAATTTTTTTTTCCCCATCCAACCAACTGCTCCAGTGTCTACTTCTTACAGGGCTGGAAGGTGTCTTGAGAGGCCAAGGGGGGCTGCTGATGCTGTCGCTGTCATCTCCGTGGTAGGAGGACAGGCTCGCTGGGCTGGGTGAGAGAGGGGAGGGTACAGGCAGGGCACCACCTGGTGTGGCTGGCTGGGACACACATTGCTGGGAGCCACTGCTACTGTTATTGTTGCTGTAGCCGTCCTGTTGCTGGTAAAGAAAGAGAGAGGCAGAGAGAAAGAGGACAAAGGACTTTCAATTTCTTTGTATAAATCATCACTGGTATGTTCTTTCTCCCACCTCCTCAGTATCTGACACAATGGTCTGTTCTGCCATGTCCACACAACACTGAGGTCAAAACAGCAGACAAAACCTGAAATGATTCAATATATGTGTGTAGAGAGAAATAATCATTTAAGTGTGTTTGTGTTATGTTTGGTTCCTATAGAACATCAAGTACTGTGCTTTAGTAGAATTTGGAGGAAGATCCATTGCACTTCAGTGTTTCCATTCAAAGAAAGCAGCTATGCTTCAAAATTTTTACTTTTAAGGCATAAAAGTTTTGTCTGACATGTAAGAACCAGCTGATAAAATGCTCTGTTATAGATGATTATATATTATACATATTTTCATATATTTAATATTTTATATTCCCTCATATGCTGAACAGTAGCCTATGTAAAGTGGTAAAATTAGTTCCAACTCAACCACCATAAACCAGCTTCGTCAAAATTCATCTGTCTTCAAACATAAATAATAATGCAGAGATAATAAGAATACTTAATAAAGGGAAACTCTGCATCATGACTTCTTTTAGTTTTGATACTTGATAAATTTACGTTACATTTTTTGTACTTGCAGTGCAGCGTTATAGTGCAGACCCTGCTAGACACAAACCGTAGCGATACTAGTACTAGTATTGTGTCTTCAAATAAATGTATGTGTTCGTGTCTGTGTGTAAGCTGAATAATACTTAAAATTCATGCAGATCAGTATGTATTAGTCTACATAGTTTGTCTAGGAACACGTGAGTGCATGAATTTAGATACAATCTCCACTTTGTGTAAATCACTCACACTTGTGTCTAGGTATGAGTCTTTCAGGGTGTGTGTGTGAGAGAGAGAGAGAAAGCAGGAATAACAGCTTGACAAGTGCTTCTGGTCTGTGTACAGAATGCTCATGTCAGCAAAACCTTATCTTTCCCCTCGCTCTCTCTCTTTCCCCATCTCTCTTTCTCCATCTCTCCCTCTTTCTGCCTCTTCTTCTTCTCTCTCTCTCTCAGCAGACAGATCATCTCTTTTGGGAGCACTGGGGGTCTTTCTGGCTGCTCTGACTGCCTTAAATAATTCAAAAGGCTCTACTACCCTAATCAGCAAAAGAAAAGACAAGGATTTGGAGGGAAAAGACGTGTAGTGGATGTGATGGAGGCATGTGTGCGTGTATGTGTGTGTGTGTGTGTGCGTTTGTGTGCGTATGTTTGTGTATGAGAGGTTGTTAAGCAAAAACAAGGGGAGGGAGTAGAAAAGAGCAAAGAGCAGAGTTCTGTTGTTGCTGAGCCAAGCCGAGCTGCAATTGTAGGGCAAAATGAGAAGTCAGCATTGTGTATTGGGACGTGTGTGTGTGTGTGTGTGTGTACTAAGAGGAGGAACTGAAAGTAGTGTTTACGAGAAGGATGGTGTGGTTGTGAGTGAGTAGAAAGGACAGCATGATGTTTTTTGTCTTTATATGTATGTGTGTATATGTGTGCATGTTTGTATGAACAGTATTTCTTTGCTGGTTTCGAATGTGTGCATGTACATGTATGAACTGCAGATGCCGAGCCCTCTCCTTCTCTCTATGTTTCTCTCTTTTTTGCAACTTAGAGCTGCAAAAACATCAGCAAGAAGAGAGTGCTGGGGGCAAAAACAAAGCGAAGAAAACATTAGGAATGGTAAATGTTAAACAAATCATTAAATATGGCGAGAAAACAACAGAGAAACAGCCCACTGTGCTGAGGCAGCATATGCCGATCAGATTTGGTTTGCTTCATTGGAGGAGCTAGATCAAAAAACAAAAGAGAGAGAGAAAAAAAAAACGCAATGGAGAGAGGGAACTGCAAGAAAAGATGGAAGAAGGAAAGAGGTCAAAGGGGTACCTTTGGTTTGTGAGGCTCATTGGTGGGGCCTGTGTCATCTTTTACGTCTGTTTTGGGTTTCCCATCTGGACTCATCATGTTGTCTCCCGACAGGCCAATGGGTCCTTCACCAAAAATGAGAAAAAATTTACTGGAAAATATTTGTACCAAACTTTCCACAATGAAGAAAATGCTACTATCTGTGGGTACTTTTGTTCTTTGGCTGTAATCACAATCCAAAAAACCCCTGATTATTCACAACAGGAGAATGGGTTCTCAATTTGTTGCTAACTCAACATTTTTTAGCTCCATAAAAAGAACGGTGCCTTTTTTGTGTGTGCTGAAGGCTACTATATGACAGTTTATGTAATGTCACACCAAAAGTCGGACAATGTAAAGTGCTTTAATGCCTTTCCACAGTTGAAATACTATGTTACTTCTTATAGGCCCTACTAAAGACAAGCCTGTGAAAGAAAAATTTAAAAAGACTTCTGCTTTCGGAAGACACAGAAAGAATGAGATAAAAATCCACAAAAAGAAAGCCAGTGCTCTCTTTTAACTTTGCTGGCTGCACATCTTCAGTTTGGGAGAAATCATACATCTTCTCACATATTCAAAGTGGTGACAAAATGGGATGGTTAGTATTCAAGAGATGTTTGCTGTCAAGAAGTCTTGTTTCTGTTTGTGAACCTTCATGAGGTTTCTAATTGAAGAAGAGTTGAGATCCTTTAGAGTACTTTTAATAGTGCCAGCTGCATATTTCTTATTAACAGAAAGAAGGGGTCCTTGGATACAAGGCTCTTCTCTTTATTTTTCCCTTGTGTGCTGCGGCACAGTGAGAAAACTAATGGCTTTTTACTGTGCCCAGGGGCAAACCAGATGAGTTTGGAGGAACCTTGGTGCTCTAATTCGTTTGAAGTTTTCCAAATGTCACGCATTCTGATATTTGGTTTTGAATAAAAGGTGCCTTTCATTTTGGGAGCCACAGTGCTCTCCAAGGTGCGTTTAGCAACAATCCAGCAGGGTGAAGGGCTGAAAGAGAAAGGCATGCACCACATCAATCTTTGCTCACTGGAGTGCCAGCTCTACAGGTAAAGTAAGAGCACTGAGAACTAACTGGTATTGGAGAGAACTCTTGATTTCCTGGCCTTTCAGTGTCTTTTGCTCCTTCTACTCCTCTCTCTCTGTCTCTGAATGGGAACAATTCTGAGTTGGTTCTGCTATACATTCAACATAAACATATGGGTTAATCTTGAGTGGCTCAGTGTCCTGTTTAACTTTAACCTGAAGCTCTGTGACTGTTTATTCAACAAGTTCTTTTCTATCTTATCAACATTTATTATGTACATTGCAATGCAAGATAAGGAAGTGGAGCCAGGGTCATGCTTCTTTTTATGTAACTGTTGGAGGGCGACAGCTTCCATCGATGGACTTGGCTTTGAAGTCATACTGAGATAATTTACCCATGTCAGAAATGTTTTTCAAAGTTTCAAGTGGTTTAAGTTCTAACACATATTGCTGTATGAGGTCAGGGTTTCTGCAAGTTTCAAGAAGTTTAGTTTGAAGATATTTAAGACATTTTTAGACCATTGTGAATGCAATTTAAGACCTATTTCACATCCAGATTCACAAAAAAGTGCAAAGGATATGAAGAAAAGTGGAGTCCCAGAATTACTCCAACATCAAGATCCAACTGAACACGACTGGATAGAATTGTGTGTTCACAAGATTAACGTGTGTATGTGTGTGCATTTGCTGGTAGTGTTCCACTGCAGCTTTATGTTTCTCTGACTTAAAGTTCCTAATTTAAGTGTTTTTTCCACAAGGTGTGGGAGGGGTAAAATTCATTATTTTCAACAGGCTTCAACATAGGATTATCCATATAATATTAAAGTAATATTAACAGAAACAAATGTATCTAATTATTTTTCTAATAATTATTTATTTTGGTGAATTCTGTCTGGGCTGTACAGTTTGCATTAGTGGTTATAACTCCCATCTTGGTTTTATAGATTTGTTGGAGTGATCAATAAATATGTTTTCCAAATACATTTTAAAGTGAGACTAACATCAATGCAACTGTAACATTAACTAATCAATTTTTAAGATATAAAGTCATATTCAAGACATCTAATGACCCAAAATTCAAATTATTGGATTTTAGATTTGGTCATTACCTGCTCCCTCTATATAACTTTCCAAAGAAATATACACACTTACACAATATAGGCCATACACGATCACTACTAGCTGGTATAAGCTGAATACCTGAAGGTGGCATGTTGTAGGCTGAACCTTGTGCATTACTGATGGCTGAGCTGTTGTTGCTTGTTGGCTGGCTGTAGGGGACAGGGGTGGCCATTGTGCTTGCCTGGCTGATGCCAGTACCTTGATAGCTGCCTGGCCTACCACAGAAAGAAGAGAAAGAAATAAGTGAGAGAAGGGGTGAGTTTAGATTCACAATATAATGGCAGGCTGTGGAGACATAAGTGGGTAACAGTGAAAGCTGCAGAAGAACAGAAGTCACAAAATCATACAGAGATAATATTTGGCAGCACGTCACTGCCATACTCCTTTATTTATGTTGTAGTAAAAACCGAGCAGTGCGTGCATCTGAAAGTCACAATAAAAAGCAACATATCCCAGATCAAATAAACAGCACTTCCAAAAGACTGAAGATGAGCAGACAGAGCATCAGAAAAGAAAAACTCTTCTATCCTCTCTTCTCTGCTCTTCTCTTCTACAAATCCACCCTCCCCTCCTCTCCCCTATTTTCCCCCTCGTCACCCCTCTCCCACAAGTCATAATTTAACTAATTAAGGTGTGCTCTTGGAGAGGATCATGTTATTTGTTGCCATGGTGACAGCAGAAATCAATCCCGCTCAATCTCCCTCCCTCAGCCTCCCCTCTCTCTCTCAGGCAGCTCATCACATGGTGTTGCAAGTGACATCAGAGGGGTTTATCTGCAACCTGCTGAATGCTCACTGTGTGTGTGTGTGTGTGTGTGTGTGTGTGTGTGTGTGTGAGAGAGAGAGAGAGAGAGAGAGAGAGAGAGAGAGAGAGAGAGAGAAAGAGAGAGAGAGAGAGAGAGACAGAAACAGAGAGTGTGTGTGTCTATCGTTGCAATGCCAGGCAGGCTGAAGCCAGTGACATGGGGACTGAAAGGGAACACCATGTTTGGAACAGTTTAGTCTATCTCTTGCTGACTCAAGATTATCTTCTGGACAACCATATAAGAAAGATTGGGAGAAAAGGGGGCAGATGGCAGATGGATGGAGAAAAGAGGGAGAGAAATGACATGTGAAGTGAAAACAGAGAGAGAGAGAGAGAGAGAGAGTCCTAACAGATCGAAAGAAAACTGAAAATGAAAGATGAAACTATTATAAATTAGAAAAGACAGCAAGAGGAGAGGGAGGAAGACAACCAGTGGTAAGGAGAATGTAAAAGAAGGGATGAAAAGAAAGCAGAAAGGAAGGACGATTATTTGGCTCCAACTGTCATGCCGTTTTATGTAGACGAAAAGAAAAATACTATCCGGATTTATGTCAGTCAATTCCCTCCTAACTGGCACCTTTCTCTCTTTCACACACTCACACAGACACATAGTATAATACCGCATACTGGAACCGATACACATAGCCTAAGAGGAGGGATCGGTTTGGTAAACCTCCCCATAATCTCATCTCACAGATGTAATTAGTCATAGAGCACGGCTGATGATACATATGTAATCCCTCTATGGGGGCCGAGGTGCACAGGGGAGCTCCATGGCAAAGAAACAAGCTCACACCAAATCCACACTTATCTGGGCCCATTTCCCTATAATGGGGGAAGTATACACTGCTTCATTTGCTGCCTACATGTTCCCTAAAAAGCTCTGTGTGAGTCAAGACACAGAAATAAATTTACCTTTTGATCGTTGCACCTTCTCTCGCTAGTAAAAATGTATTCTGTGTATAAATCTTCACAAAAGAGAGTTCTGATAAGCCAGCAAGGAAAAATAAGTTTAGAGATGCCAAATGCCTGAGAAGCTCATTTATCCATACTGTAAAAACACCCCTCACCCACCTTAAGCAATATAAGCACAAGCTCTCATGTGAATAGTGAAATATCCAAATCAACAACAACAACAACAGTGGTTGGAGGTTTTCGACTGTGGCGCTCTCCCATTATGACTAATTCATGTCATAAAAAAGCCCATTAGAAAGCACTTGATGGAGGCACCGCACAGCGTTTAATCACACTTAATATATGCATGTGCTGCTATCGGGGAAAAAAAAAAGGCACAGCGCATTCATCTTGCTCTCGGGCACCTTTGTGCTGGGGAAAAAAAAGCATCCTGTTGCCGCAGAGAGAGGAAGAGTGAGTGAAGGAAGAGAGAGAATGCAGGGATGGAAACAGAGGGAAAGAAGGAAAAGAAGAAAGGAGGTGGAGGGAAGGAGAGGGAGGGAAATTAAGGCCTGAGAAGCCTGAGTAGTGTGTGCATGGGTCCCTGGTGGAATGATGGGGGGGCGTATTTTCAGCTCAGGGCCCCAGAGCTGGAAGAAATCTCTGTTCCATGAGACTGAGCCGAATGCACACACATTCAAACATGCACACACACTCTCAGTAAGAGACGCACTAACAGGAACACTATCAGGCCAGTGCACTCTCAGTTTGTTGTCTAGGTGTGGCCCGAGGAGAGAAAGAGAGAAACAGTGCAGGGAAACTCTTTGAGTTTTCTGGAGTTTTAAGAAAAGTTAGTGTTAGGGAGTTTTCACGCCCCATTAGTGTCCAGATATATGACATTACAGCTTTGGTATTCAGACTTTTGTTTGGCCCGTCCGGCACCATGAGGACAGAAAAGCCTCTGAAATGCATTAATAAAGAAACACTGTGATAACTGCTATTCTATTGTTTTGCTATTCATTTTATCTAAATGCTCTATCCTGTAACTTGTCCTTCACACTTCCTTTTTGTTTTTTTGCTGATTCTGCACACACACACACACACACACAAACACACACACACACACACACACACACACAGAGCCATCTCTCTTCTCTTTCTATTCAGTCCACATGTGTGAAGGGCATCGTAGAAGGCCACTTTCACACCGTGGGCAGAGAGCGTATGTGTGTGTGTATTTGTACATGTCCTTGTGTTCATGCACAGGGTGGGCGCTGTTGCCAAGGGGATGCCATGGTTACGAGGTGCCAGCCAACCAGCTGACGGTGTCTCTCTAGAAGTGGCAGCGCCTTTGTCCTTCATTCGTGGTGACAGGCCGTGCCGATGCCTCCCAGCGCCACTAACTGGACGAGACAGCAGAAGCACTGGGACCGCAGAAGTGTGTGATGGCTGACCGGCCCTCCCTATCGATCCCTCTGCTTTGTGCGTGCGTGTGTGTGTGTGTGTGCGCGTGCAAGAGTGTGGAGAAGAAAGTAAGAGAAAAGGAGCCAGAGAAAGGCTGCTGGATGGAAGGATGGAGTGGATCGGCTGGAGGCCATGAATTATATATGGACCCAATCTGTTCTCAGGGCAGCTTGGGCTCATAGCTCCTCCAAACTCCTGACTCAACTCACCACACACACAAACACATACATAGACAGAGGGGAGACCAGAATAAGCCCCCCACAAAAAAATAAAAGGACAGCTTTTAACATATTAAATCCAGAGAAAAGCTACTCTTCCCTTCTCCCTCCCCTCCTTCTCAAACATCAAACAGCTCAGGATGGATGGAGGAGAAGCCATTTATTTTGCCCATCTAATGAAAGCAGAGCGCTCTGCAGCACTGCCAAGACTGCGAGCGACAAAGCGCCACAGGCAGCATCCTCCGTTCTTGACATTCAAGCGCTGCTCTTATTTATTTAGCAAATTTACTTACTAAGGAGGTCAGAAATGAATTATTTGGCGAGGATTTGCCTGGGAGCACTCTCCTCTCCTCTCTTCTTCCCTCTTCCAACATTTTTCTCCCTTCAATTTCCCTTTGATTTACGACTCTTTTTTTTTTAGCTTTGCTCTTCTTGTACTAAGTGCTTATTTTTTCGACAGAGCCCGTTCCTATAGCTCCAGGAACTTCTTGTAGAGTGTCGCCGGCAGCGCTGGAAAGTCATTTGCAAAGCCAATTCTGTCCTTAGAAGCTGTTGCCAAGAAAAGCTTATACCTTTTAATACTTTCTGTTCCCTTCTCTTTTCCAAAAATTCCCGAACATCAATTTTTTACCACACCTTTCTTCCAAACAAACTTGTAACTCCTCCACACTGACAAGCTTGACATTGTCTGTGTTATTTGAACATGTCATGTCAAACTTTTCATGATGAACTGGCAGCCTAATTCCACCAGCTAGTCAGTGAAATTTCTGATTATGAAGCTGATTCTATTTCACAGAAAAAAAACTTGATTCTTAGATGTGAAATTAGGTGACAGGGCATGAACACGTGACATTTACATTTTACTTTTTATGGTTAGCTGCAATAACTACAAGAGCAGAAGAAGCGTAAAATTATTCAATTACAAAATGATGATGAGCGAGATATTAAGTGACTTTGTCATTATGGTAAAGAAATATTCTTCTGCTGCTTCTAGTGGCTTCTTTTCTATGTTCCCAAAACTCTCAACGGTTTCCCCTCAACCACCAATCAAAGTGATTAACCAATATAAGAGGGACATTTGTTTCTGATTCCAGTCAGCTGGTGGAGGAGAAAGTCAGAGAGGGCTCCAGGGAAAAAAGAAAAAAAAAAGCCTCATGCCTCACTTTATGAAGATTTAATCACGAATCACGACCCTCGCCTGCAGCCATGGGATACCAGAAGTGGCCCTCCTCTGTTCATTTGGCATTCTTTTCACTCAAGGTAATGAAGCTGGAGTGTGTTTACTAGTGTGTGAGGGTATGTATGAGTCAGGAGAAGATGGATATGGGGATGAGGGGTGGAAATGCAGAGGAATTATTGGTGGGGAAGTGGTAAAGGGACGTGTTAATGAAAAAGAGGAAAAGAAGAAGAGGACAGCCAATGACAAAGTTGCTATATAACTAGCCCCTGATTTAGAGGGTCGGGAGCGGGTGTCTGTGGCAGTTCACCCAGGGTTGATGCATCAAAGAGAGAAACTAGACATGTGCTACGACTAACAACTTGTTTCACAGACAGAGAGGAACTAGGTCTGAATGTTTCAGAATGTTGTGCTGAGATCTGGAGAGCAAACGGGGCACTGGAGCCTTTAACTGCAGGTTTTCGGAGGCCAATTTTCTCCTGATCTCCCTCAGATGTTCTAAAGTGGGATCTGAGGAAGAAAAACATAACAAGGCTGTGCTGGAGACAGCGGAGAACAAAAAGCAAATTGGGAGGAAGAAAGACTGAGGGAGATAAAACAGTCTGGGTAGGATAACAGAGCTGCACAGAGACTGAGAGGGCGATACAGTTGGGAGAGATGGTAAAAAGAGTGAAACAGGTGGGAGGAGAGAGAACAGAAGCAGATGGGGAGGGATGAAAAAGGTGGAATGAGCGACAGCAGACAAGAATAACAGTGAGGGTGAGACATGCAGCAAAAAACCAGAGAGTATTCTGCAAAAGTGTCCATCCAAACAAAACATTTTTGCTTGCTTTTATAAAAACTATTAAAAAGTCTTCCTGCTTGCTAGAGGGCTAACTTCTATTTGCTATCAAAACGTGTTACTATCAATGAAGAAATCAATATTCAGAATAAAGCAGGAGGCAGAAATAAGACAAATGATTCAGATCTGTGAATAGTAATCTGCTCTGGAAACAAATAGTCTAACCCAGCTGGCAGACCTTTTACACCTGCTAGTTTATAAAAGTCTTTTGTTGTTCTGAAAATCTAATGTCTGCAAGTTTTTTTCTCCAGTGCATGCTTTGTTTTGAAAAAACACGGTAGCTTTTTGGAAGTTAGCATGCACAGCAACAACCATCAAGACTGAACAGAGAAAGAAAAGACAGATTTCCAACAGAAAATCAATAGAAAAAACAGTTTGGTCTTTATGAAATGTGATCTTTGCAGTGCAGTTAAAAACAACAACACATTAATGGCTGCTTAATTCCAAAGATAGAAATAAAACTGCCAACAAAGACAAGGGACACCACAGATACTTTCAAAGTCAATTGTGAATCAAAATAATTCGCTATCATACAGATGAGACATAGATGAAGATATAAACACATTTTAGACAATTTTTTTAACAAACAAACAAACATAGAGAGAGAGATTTGGAGAGAGAGAGACTTCACCACAGTGAGTGACACCTCTGGTGTTTCGGTGAATGTGAGGAGAGACTGACAGACAATCTGATTGGTCCCAGCAGAGGGGATCATGTCATGCCACTTTTTATTGACAGCCCGACCATCTCTTCATGGCTCAGCCAGTGTTTGCATAGCTAGGTGTGTGGAAGTGTGTGTGAACAATGCTGCTACCCCCCTTGATGCACACAATTAATCACACATACTGTCAGTCATGGCACCCCCCCCCTTCCCCCCTCACACACACTGCCCACAATCAAATGTTGAAGCAATGCATACAACTCTATGTGCTGACTTGCTGCTGTTGCCATTAGAGTGACTAACATATGCTCAAGATGATAATGATGACCAGAGTGAAGATGATGTTGATGATGAAGGTGATGGTGCCATTTCAATGGTAACAATGATGGCTCCTCTGGCATCACTCAGATGCCTCAACTCAAATTCAGTTTGTAACATACAAACACCTTTAAGTCACTTCATACACAGGATGTGGTTAAGACACACACACATATGTTAGGAGGGTGGTGGACCTACCTATAGTGCTGTGAATGTGAGGGTGGCAGGATGGATGGGTGGTGAGGTCTGTGTGGAGGTGAAGGTGGTGGAGGGGTGGAGACAGGGTGGGGTGCAGGCCAGTTTGTGGAGGTGTGTTGGGGTGGCTGCATCTGGGCTGGGGACCTGGCATATGGAGACCACCTGCAAATCGCCATCAACAGACCCGACCCCCCACGACAAAAAGAGAAAATTCTTAAACATCATCACACGCAGTCAATCTGACTCATGCATTAACAGAAATGGTCAGGCTGCTGGTGAGACTGCACCCATCATACATTGTCAAGCAAAACCCACTCTGACAGGAGCAAATGAAGAAACCCACCCTTCCTCTCTGAAGACGGCCATGTTTTCACAAGTTCCCCATGGAAGGGTTCACCAGAAGTTTACTGCCCACACAATCCCACAACAGCCCCAGTCTCTGACACTACAAACACTCACATATACAAAGCTCGAACCGTGATGGAAAAATAATATCCCTGAACTCATATACCATAATAGCATCGCAGTGCTTTGTGTTCATGTTAAGGTGCTTGGCGTCACCTCTGTCTCTTAAGTTTTCACAGTTAAACCAGTGGTTTGCTTTTTCTTCTTTTTATGTTTTGACAGAGCCGTATTCAACCCATACAGTACTTTCACAAGCCAATATCTCTCTTTCTGCAACAAATGGCACTTGGTGTATAGTGCCAGCTATCAAAATGTCAGGCACTTTATGAGATGTGTGAAAATAGGGATAGTTCCGCAAATGGCTCATAGAAGTGTGGAACTCCTGAGAATGAACTCTTGTCTGCACATCTGAAAAGCCTCTCAGAAAAAAAAGACAAACTCTGTGGCACAGAAAATCTCTGTGGTGCTTTTCAGCACCCCTCCCCACAGATGACCGGCAGAGAGAAGCCATTCACCAAACAGTGAGTGATGTAAGAAAGAAAAGCTTGCTGCCCCCTTAATTTAACATACTGTTTCCAGGTAAAGTAAGACACAAAATAATTTAGGCCATTTCTTTTGGAGTGGCACATAGTTTACTATTCCTCTTTCTCTGTTAAGACTAATTTTAGGTGAATAAACAATGAAGTACAATAAGATGCTCATGTACACACATAAACACACAGAGATGAGGAGCTATAACACAAAAAAGAAATGGTATCTTTAAAAATCTCAAGATTCAAGATTTCTTAAAGAAAGCAGGCCTCCTGGGTCCTTGCAGTGCTCTTACCTGTGGTGTGTTGAGTTGGCAGATCCTGGCATGCCAGCTGCTGCTGCCTCCTGGGCCTTGCGGTTAGAGCTACCCAAAGAAGGAGGGCCCATCCCTGGCCCAGCTGGCTGAGGCATACTGGGGGAGCTGGGAGCCATAGGCGGGTACACCCTATTCTGGTTACATGGACCATGGCTACGTCCTACAGGTATGGGTTGGCCAGGGCCCTGGCCATGCATGGGGCTGCTAGCATTTATTCCCAGACTGTTGGTCATGCCGGGGCCAGGGCCACTGTAGCTGGCACTGGCTGTCCCACTGTAGTTGGAGGGCCGAGGGTAGTTACCTGGAAAAAGATGACGTGTGAATGGACTGATAAATGGCCAAAATCACTTAAAAATGCAAGTAATACACGTACAATGTCTCTTGAAAGGTAAAGCATGGGATGTTGTCACTATAGACATTGAAGTACCCACTTGAATTTGACAGATTGCTTACAAGAATGACACCAAATGGCTGCTGTGAGTTACTGTAGTTGCAGCTGGGCGCTGTGAATCACTTTATTTGAGAGAAAGTGAGTGTTTACCAAGTGTTTTACAGCTGATACCCTTTTACCTAAAACAATAAAATATCCAACTATTTCATCCATCATGATAATAATCCCATGACAGATGATGAATGAGGAATGTAAATTGCAGACCTAAATTTTGATTCATGACCTCTATAACCTCCAGTAAATGCAGGGGAAAACTACCAGGGGTGTGTTCTGGTGACATTTTACATAGCTGCAGGTTGCTGGATGGCCCTGGGAACAATTGCCAAGCTTAAGGCTGACTTTGTGAAACACTTGAGAGGAGCTCTAATCTGCAGTAAATGCTTTCTTGCTGCCCTGGAGTGCCACACGGCCGTGATGCCAGAAGCTTTCCTAAGGCACACTTAAACCCCTCCATTTTGGCTCTAAAACCCCTGCTTGGCTCCAACACCAGCTGCAATGAGAGCTGAAAGAGAATCACCATGCTGTTAAAAACAACATGTACATACATTCAGGCACACTGAAGCACACCTACTGTATATGTAAGTGCAGTACACACCCACACAAACACACACATAGCACATCACATTGTATTGCCTCTGCAGGCACTGGGCCTTTTCCACTGTGATATTCCCTCCCTGGGACAAATCCCCTGCCAAATAGAAATGGAAAATGTGGCATCCTCCATTGTGAAGGGGGCTATTTATTTTTGATTTGATTAAGGGTGCTTTAGTTGGGCCTCACTGCTTAATCCTCTGAGAATATGTCTGGAAAAGGGGATCAAGTCCCTTTAAAACCTGAAGGCTTTTCCGCACGCTCAAACGAGGGAAAGTTGAATGACAATATTCCACATGGGAGGAAAAAAAAAACACTCCGAAAATGGAAATGGCTTCTCAGTGTCCTCGAGCTGCTTCGGTGAAGACACTTTCCACATGACATAAGCCTGCGAGTCCGACGGAGGGAGAGCAGAAGGAAGCAGCAGAGGGTGGGGGCGGAAAGAGAGGAAGACAGACAGACAGGAGGGGGGAGGTAGGGGTGCAAACCCCTGCCCCCCAAGCCCTGAGATAGGATTTATTTTGAATCAAAATAAAAGTCTTTCCCATAAAAGTCAGCCGCTCTGGTTGAATTTGTCCAGAAATTGTGATGAAATCTACTGTGGGAGATGGGAAAAGAAGAAGCGGATTATTTCTGGGGAGGCTTTGGTGAGTCGGTGAGCTGAGTACGGCTGACACCTGTCAAGGGTTTTGGGGCTATAATAGGGAAGCATTCAGGAATGAAAGGATGTCTGCTAACGAACACAGGAGGATACGTATGGTGCACAGTACGTTTGTGTGTGCGTGTGTGTCCATCTGCTCTGCTGTGTAAAGGCATATATAATACTTCTGAGACCTTGCAACCAGTGAAAGACACATTTCCGTGTTTCTCCCACTCGTACGCTACTGCCTAGAATGCTGTGGGAAATCCTGGGAACGTTGCCTCGCACCCTCTTTCCTCTCATCTTGGGTGTACGGTTTGCTGCAGATGAACAAGGCCCCAGTCAGCGACCTCTCTCAGCCCTCTTTGGACAGCTGTTGAGCCCCATGTCATGGCTGCCTGCCATACATTTTCAATAGTCTGGGCGGATACTTTGTGATTTTTGGCCCTTGTGACAGGCTGAGGCTCCAGCACACCTCCCAGGGAGTTGTTTATATCACACAGTCCCATTTGGACAATCTGCATTTTTTCCCCATCTTTAGCGGACAGGCCAAACAATCCAAAAAAAATGGTGTGGTTGTCTGGAAGTTTCCATGAGGCTGTCTTCTACTTTACTTGGGGGAGAGATGCTGAGACAAATCTACCTGAAGGGGTTCGTGTTTTTAAAAAAGTGTCATGAAATCAACATGCAGCATTGAGAGAACTCTTGATGTACTACCATTCAAAATGTTCTAGTTGTGGGCTATGTTTGCCTCGACTGACAAAGGAAAGACAGAGTAGCTGTGGGACTGGGTTAATGCTAAGCTTTCCTATGAGAGTCTTGCTCTGTCCTGACAAGAATGATTCACTTGCTGAAGGATTGGTGGTGTGCCAGAGCACTTCTTCAAGGACAGATAGTGCACTAACCCACTTTTTAAAATGACAGAGCTCCACCCTGAAATTCTAGGTATTTTCACAAGAGTCATTCATGGATTCTGAGGCTTTGGAAGTGCCTTTCACATTACATTCGACATTGAATCACTGCCAAGGTCAAAAACTAAATACAGATTGTAACAGATGTGATAACAGTTATAACAAAACAAATCTAAATATATTGATGGTGGTAATGCTGATCCCTGATTGATGAGTCAAATACCCTAATGTCTGTTTGAGTTAATTAATAAAATATATTATGATGGCTTCATGTGGGGTTATATTCACATAGCTGATCAGAGAATATAAATTATTTGCTGTTGACTTAAAGGTGTTTCAACACTGTCCGTTTTACAGCCAAATTTGAAGTAATAGGAGTGACTGTAAAAGAAAATTGGGAAAAAAAGGCCACCATGTGATTCATTGTCAACATGGTCATGTTATATAATCAAAAACTATAAAATATTTACAGTAGGGCGAGATCAATATCAGTTTTTTATGTCCACCAATACAGCAATATTTGCCACTTGGAAGTGAATACAAAGTTGTGTCTGTTCACAGCCATGACAGTGGAGACTTGCAGCCGTATGCATCAACTCAAATTTTATTTCTCTTTATTGCGCAAAGTCTGTCTTCAGAAAACACAGTCTAAATACTAAGAAATACAAACCCCTTGGCATTGAAACAGGACAGGAGAAATAAATGTACTCTCTCAGCTTATGTTAGCATTAACATACTGTATAGGCACATAAATGTGTCATATACTGCACCTACTTTGCATGCTACTCATACTACTTTGGAAACCAATCAAGGAGGGACGAGGGGAAAAGAGGACAAGGAGGATGTCATTTCTTATATGTCCTGTCTTGCGTCCTTGTGGCTCAGTCTTGGTTTCCTGCCTGCTTCTCAGGCACTTTGTGCCTTTGGGGAGTCGTGATGGTATTTATAGCGCAATGGAGGAGAAGGAGAGCTCATGGTGCTTCGTTCACAATTACATGGAAATTCCCAGCACGGTCACGCATTCGGTGGACGCTATATACTGCGCTGGGTTTAATCCCTGCATTCCCCCGGGAGAGCTCGAGTGTGACCGAGCAGATTACCGTCTACTGCTTCCTCAGCAGACTGGACCGTCCAATGCTAACAGCCGAAGCAGTCATTCTCCTAGCTACGGTGGAGTAAGGTATGAGGGTGCACCAACGTGCCCTCCAGAGCTGTGAACTCCATCAATAAGCAGTGGAACGCAGATTACATGGCTGCATGTTTGAGCTACCAAGGACAGGAGTGCGGGCCGACCGTCTGTGTCCATGTGTGACTGAGCACAAATAAAAGAAATGGATAACAGTATTTTTCAATTTCATTTTTTTATGAATGTGGTAGGGGTTAGGGGAAAATAGGTTTGAGTGGGTAGGAGAGAAGCTTTGTGCATCAACCAGGACAAGACATCAAGGTACTCATTTTGTTCTGTCTTTGTCGTGAGTCATTTTCTAAACCTAGTTACACAGACACAATTCTTGAATTTTCCTTTGTCTTACAGTTTAATGTGTCTGCATATACAGCAACTTTAAGC
The DNA here is from genome assembly GCA_038496675.1 of Rachycentron canadum. Classification (NCBI taxonomy): domain Eukaryota; kingdom Metazoa; phylum Chordata; class Actinopteri; order Carangiformes; family Rachycentridae; genus Rachycentron; species Rachycentron canadum. The sequence continues at coordinate 14,948,447 of CM076661.1, forward strand.
AGAAGATTCTCCAATGTTTCTAATGCAGCTCATATCATGAAATGAATCAGTTCAATTTTCAGTAATGTCAGTCAATAATGTCAATACAAGTCCTTTACACAGACATGTAAGTGTACGTATTACTTACTTTATTTCTTTTTTTTTCAGACTCAGTATACATGTATGACTTGCTAGGATGGATAGGTTCTTTATTTTTTTGCAGCATCTACTCTTGCCTGAGGCCCCCCGCATCCTCTCCCATCCACCTCAGCACCTTCCACAGTAGGGTGTCTGAGCCTAAGCTGGGCTGGGGTGCGCCTTGGGGCTGCCGAGCCACACCACATACTGTCAATTTCCTCCAAAAAAAACCCTCCACTCCAACCCCCAGTCGCTGGCTTGAGTCATGCTTTTTTTACTTTTTCTGGCCGAATTACACGTTGGCTGCAGCAAGGCACCGCGACTTAAAAGTGCTGTCTGAAGCATGGTCATTACCAGCAGAGTGCTTAACCCCTCTGGAGGGGGGAGGCTGCACTGTGGGATGGGTGGGAGAGAGAACAGATCCGAGACAGACTCCAAATCTCTTTCCTGTAATGGTATGATATCCTCCTCCCCCGCCTGTCTGTGTCCACATGCTGGCTCTGTACCATGTCCGAGTGCATGTCTTGAAAACAGCTGTTGGAGTCATTTAAGTCCTGAGGAGAGCCTGATATCAACACACTGTATGAGATCAGTTTAACTTAATATATAAAGGGCTTTCAAAAGGACAGCCATAAACATTTTGCAGCCTTAATGTTTTTCGGAAACACAGGGGAGTCCACTCACTGTAAGACTCATTCAGACAGTGAGAAAACAGTACAGGAGAATATCTTTGGCTGGAGAAGGAAGCAGTCTTATCTAATCCAAAGTCAATGGAAATAACTTCTACATATTTCAGTATTGTTTGATGAAGGGCCATATCCTCCTTCAGTCTCAAGTATCAACATATCTGTATGTTGGATGATGCTCATTTGATTAGTTACACAAACTGCACTATGTTTGTCCCAGATCACAAGAGCACTGCTGTAGTCTTTCAAGTTACACAACACCAGATAGTTTTTTGTCCTTTGGTGAGCTATAAACTCTTAGTGTTGGTGTGTGTGGCCAGTATGAATGCTAAAAATTTCGTCTTGCACACACACACACATGGTACAAGACCCAAGAGTTGGGTTCTCCCAGCACAGACAAGCCAAGAAAAACAGAGAGCAGAGTTCAAGAACTTGGAGTGAGTTTCCATGTTGGCTAATGGCTGGCTAATTTGTTAGTGTGCTAGGAAGAGGAAAGTAGAGCAGATGGAGCTGTCATTAAGAACAATGACCAGCAGCTGTCTGCCCTGTTCAGCTTACACAGGCCTCCGGTGGGCCCTCTAAGAACTGGGGCCTTGGCCGCGACCTGTATCCCTTATGAATGGTTTTCTGTACTGAAGATTGTTGGGATCTGTAGTACTACATGGTGTTGGGAATGATGTTTTCATGTCCTCAAAACAAAGAAACATAGGGGACTCCACATTGAGGAGCTTTTACCAGTTTTAGATTAGAACAAGAATCAAGTTCATGTTCATGTATGGTCACATTCAGAGTGCACTGTGTCATAAAACAGTCTTATTTGTTTTAATGTACTGACACAGTACTGGTGCTTACCAGTGGTTTTCAGCTAGGAAAGAAAGCATCAACCAGGTTCAGCCAGGTTGAACATTTTTGCCAAAAGCAAAATGCACTGTTGATCATGAGCAACAACACATTAATAGTGGATTATAATTCTCCTTTTTATGTCGTCATCACTGAGCTTTGATAACTTTCCAAAATCATGAAATCTATATCTGCACTGTTTCATAGTAGTATATATGTACTGTGCAGCATTTGTTTTACTAAAACTGGATCTCCTGGATTGTATTTTATATTCCTCTTTCTACCAGTGCAATGCGTTATCTTAATGTTAGGGTATAAGGGTTAAAGTAGGATTAGATGATGTTAAAGGTTAAAAATTGGAAATAGAGGTGAGTATTATTATAAGGAGAATGAGTGTTAAGGGAAAGAAAAAATCCATATTTTTATGTGTCGCACTCTTGGATATACTGTGTGCAAATACAAATACAAGGACACAAGAGCCAGTTTTTGGATAGTTGCTGAATATATTCAACAGTCTAAAGCAGGACAGATGTAGGTGACTTGCAAGTGTATTAAATTTGAATGAGAGTATACATACATATACAATATATACTGTCTGTGTGTGTGATGAGAAGACAGTATGTCTGAGGCGTTCTTTCTGTTTCTGATGGGAACATCTCCCCTGTCATCCGAGTGAGATTTCATGCTCATCTGCCTCCAGAGCCTCTTCCAGGCTAGTCCGCCTCGCTGTCGCTCTCTGCTTACTTTATTTCTCTTTTTCTCTCTGCTTATTGGGCTGTCAGCCCAGCCAAAGTCACATTAAGAGATAAGAGTGGGTGGAGAAGGGAGACCAAATACCAAATGCATTAGGGCTATTAATCAACATTAACAAATGCGAGGGAGAGCCCGCAGTTTTGGGAAAACACACGCACGGATGGGCGCATTCATCAAGGTGACACATTAAAACACACATTTACCAAAAAATACCATAATGTTTCATCTGGTGTGTTGCCAAAGGCAGAAAACGAAGTACAACAGCAGATGTCAACATTTGTTGGATGGCCTGGAGTTGTACGTTGGAGAACACAAGCGAGCGAAGAATGCTTAATTATAGAGAGCGATCCAAACTTTTTCCCCAAATTTCCTCAAATCTGTTACTTGGGTTTTTTTCCAAGTTTTTTTTCTTGAGTATCATAAAAAGCGCAGATTGATGGTTGATATGACAAAGCAAAAACTATAGTGGTGGACATTATCACAATGATTAGTCCGTATGTTATGTTGTTCCCACATTAATCGCATTGAGGATTTTAACCTCATTTCTAACTAGTTAGAAATATCTGCAACAACTGAAGCGGCAGCTTGAATTAGCAGAGATATGTGCACATATATTAAAATAATATATTTAATTAAAATAAACCTTTAAACTCTACAGTGAATCAGTCAAATTATTATCGTCTGAAGTCTCGTGTGTATGTGTGCATCTATGTCCAACAAGCTGGACTGTTCCTCAAAGCAGAGGTTCCCCTCCATGTGTGAGGCAAAATACAAATCTTTGCAGTCATCTTGTTGTAAAAACAAAGTAAACAGAATAAGAAAGAACAATGAATTTCATCCTGTCAAACCCAGTAAATGTCTCATTAGAGGAGGAGACACAAAAGTCACAGTTATACATAAAGTGCCATAATTATTTCTCAAGTTCCTATTTTTGGTACTGGATTTAAGACTAGGGAAAGTGTCAGACTGCTTTTATCTGGACACAGCATCCTTCTGCAAACACTACACTGAGTTCACAGAAGTATCTAACATGGAGGAAATTCAGCAATTATCCACAATTATAACATGTCTCAGCGGGGAAGATGAATGATGAACTATGAAAAACATGCCTTTATTATCTTAAATAAGCCTTTAAAAACACAACCTCCTTTTCTGACAGGCTAATATTAAAACACTGAGCTTGATGAAAGGACTGGACATCATCATTCAGTGGATAAACCTCACGATGTGTCAGTCTGCTATGTCAGTCTGGGGCTAACTCATAATCTTATTATGAGCAGAGTCAAGAAGTCTGTCCAGGGTTCAAGTGTCTCATGAATATTCTTAGAGTCACATCCACAGAAATCCCAGTTTTTAATGCCCGCGATGAGACCCACCGCACAGGATGGGACAAGACTGTATCTGTATGAGCGTGAACCAGTTTTCGAAATAGATGGAGAGATTTAGAAACAGATCCAAAAGATGGATGTGTCTTTCAAAATGAATCTTTTTGTATTCCTCATTAGCAAGCTCTCTTTGAAACTAGTGGCACCAATGTCAAGGCCTGGTGTGACTGTGGAATGGGGGCCATCATTCATCAAAAAAGACTAATGTGACTTTCCCATTTGAGGCCAAACTTCTCTATAACCCCTCTGAATGAACGATAGGCAAGGTATTCATCGCTTCAATATTGCTAGTCACAAAGCAGAGGCTGCTCCAGAAATCTGGTGTCAGGTAAAAGTCAACAAAAGAAGTCAATACACAGCCTGTTATTGGTTTTCATGATTAATAATTCACCGGAAAACTTGAAAAGAGTCATAGTCTGTGGGAAATCAAAATCTCTTGCTTTTGGTTTTGAATAGTCTTTTTTAAACTGCTTGAAAGTTATATCCTCTATTTTTGACAAAGAGTGACAGGAGTTGTTTTATATTTTATGCTTCAAGGACTTAGTTTATTATAAGAGCACCAAGATAATGAGACATTCCTGTTTAAAGGAAATTTGGCATGGACTGACTTTTTGGTCAAATTACAAAGCTAGACTCCCAGATCAGCCATTGAGTATTCAGTAGATAGGTTCAGGGGCTCTACGCTAACATTTCAATAAACACAATAGGATGCATTATCGCAACAATTTTGTTTGAGTTCAACCATAAAGAACTTAGATGAGCTAATTTGTCTCCAATACCAAGACATCATGACAGTGCTTGCGTTTGAGACAGCCATGGAATCTGAAGTTGAAGCTATTTTAGCTTATTAGTAGTGTTGAACCATCCGATATGAATGACTCCACAAAGAAGGAATATTTTGCAGACAGCTATGAGACTACCTGCAAAACATTTACCTCTTTTAGACTCTACATCAGCAAGCCTTAATGTAATATTTTGCAAAGATGTGCAGATGAATTTTGTTGTGCTACCTTTTGTTGTATCTGGGCCTGGGTACTGGTGCTGGAGGCACTAGTCTACCAAAGATATACAGATGACCTTGGTGTATGTGGTTTTTCAGTACAAGGTTAATCAATGGGCCAAGTGTAGTTGAAAGTGTAATTCAGTCAATAAAAACATTTTTTAATGTGTAATTAATGTCCATTTAGGCACACACGCTCGAACCTTGGTGTCCATACTGTGATCCTTGAGGTCCATAGGGGCCTGTGGCACCGCTCTGGGAGTAGGGACCCATCCCGGGATACAATGACCCCCCAGGTGAAGGGTGAGGGGACATAGAGGGTCCGGACTGGGGAGAAGCAAACTGGGAGCCAGCCTGGTTCCTCTGCATGTTGGACATAAACCCTGAAAAACACAAATCAACATAAAAAGCAAACTTAACACTTTGCTTATAAAACACCTAAAAACCCAGAGAGTTCTTCAGTTGTCAATGTACCTGCTCAGTGAAATCAAATGTTGACTGAGGGACTGAGTGCAAGTAGATGAGATCATTCTCTGGCTCAACAAAACAGTTGAGATATCCATTCAATTTCCTCGTGTAAAGAGACCCTTCCTTTCGAAAGCTCTAATCTTTTATCTTGGCGCTGTCTCCTGTTACTCATAGATACACATCAGTGAGTAACATAGCATGGACCAGGTGTCTGACAAAATGGACAGGCTGACATGTAAAATGAACTCTGAGCACAAATAAAAACAGAAAGAGAAAAGATGTAGTGAACTTTAAAACTGGAAAAAGTATGGGTCAAGTGTATCCCTGGCCTGAAAGATGTATGTTGCTGCAAAACCTGAGTCTATGTGTATGTGTGAAAGACCTGGTGCGCTTGAGTTAAAAAAAACAAAAACAAAAAAAAAACCCAACTCTCTCCACTCTCCAAAGAATAAACCAGTGATTTGACCATGGCTACTATGTTATTCTAAGCTGTTCTGTCAATAGATGTGTCAAAGCCTCTCAGGCCCAAACTCGCCTCCACCATTCAAATTGACATTTGGAGCGATCCTCGCTTGGGCTTCGCTCTTTCAAACCGCCCCGCTCGTTTTTAAAACCCACAGAAAGGTCTCCCAATCCACCACGAATAGGGAAAGGTCGCTGGACGGCCATTGAGGGAAAAATAAAGAGTGTGTGGGTGTAGATGTGTGTCTGTGTGTGTTGGGGGGATTCAGTATAGCAGATTAGGTGTAAATGGATTGGGTCTGCTCAAGTGTAAACTTTGATAGCTATCCGCTTTATTGACTGAGCGTGCACAGACTGACTCTTTAGTGAGTTTGGTGTTTAGGGAAACAACGGGGTTGGAAAGTGCAAGTTGACACTTGTATAATTCCTTGTTTCTGTAAAGAGATGAAAATGTGAAGGGAGAGGAAGGAGATAGAAGTTTAAAAATGCTATGTGGGTATACATGCATGTACATATTTGTGCTTCTGAGTGTGAGGGGGTAGATAACAGAGAGGGAAAGCAATAAAAGCTCTATGTGAGTGTGTTTTTGTGTGTGAGAAATAGACAGAGGCCAAGACAGAAGGAGAGGCAGAGAGAAAGTGTGTGTGGGAGGGAAAGACAGTGCAAGCGAGGGAAAGAGCAATTGGGGCCTGAAAGTGCTTAGGCTGCGAGTGCTGGGTTTAAGGAGCGAGGACATTATTGTAATGTTTTGCTTCCATTAGGGTAAGGGGATTCTGGGAGAGGAGGAGAAAAAAATACAGTGTGTAATACCGCACTTTAAATTGCCTGGAAAATGGATGGGGAGAGGAACATTTTGCAGACAGTGCTAAAAAAGCAAATAACACATTCAAGGATTTCTCTCAGTCTCTGCTTCGTTCCCTCTCCCTCTTTACACACACATAAATACACACATGCACATAAACCTTTCTCTCTTTCAAGCAAAGCGAACGAAGCTCTCAGCCGGACAACAACAACAACAGGCAGCCGGCGAAGCACACGAGAAAATGTAGGGGGGGAAAAGGGACATTCAGTGGATTTATGGAAATGAAGAGTGGAGAGAGGCTCTTAGTGAGGCAGGCACTTGAGCAAAGTGGGACGTGTGTGTTTGGGAGGGGAAGGGAGGGGAGGGAGGGGAGGGGGGTTAATCCTAGCTAGAAAAACAGCAAAAACAACAGCCTGTCCTGTTAACCAGCACTGTGTTTTCCTGGACTGGGCTGGAAAGGGCTCGAGGTTTACAGGCATTAGAGAGCAGCATTAAATCTCTAGCTTGATTTCATCATGTTGGGAAATAACCTTTTACAGCGCTTCACTTTCTCTCTCTCTTTGTCTTCATCCATCCACTCCCTCTGTCTCTCTCTGACTTAACTGCTCTTTGGTGGGTGATAGAGAGGGAGCATCGCAGTCATTCCATTAAGGTTACATCCTAGTCTTTCAGTTTTTTTTGCAATGTTGTGTGGATGCTGATTTTTTTTCAGCAATTCTGCTGTTTTTAGAGATAGTTGAGAAGTGGCCATAATTGCTGGAAACATTCCCGTTTGGCTGGCACATGTGGCTTGTGGGTTAGAATTCATGTTTTAAGCCTTTGACAACAGGTTGTGGTCACAGCTGAAGTGGTGCTATCAAAAGAACACAGATTCTGTCTTGAACATAGTCCAGGATATGTTGTGTGAATGTTTACTGTGACATTTTTTACCAAACCATGGCTTTCCTGTGAACCATGAAACATTATAGGCCTTGTGTGCCTGTGTTTGTGTGTGTGCACCTGTGCTACAGGTTTTTATAGAAAATGTTGCATTAAACCTGTCTAGTCTAATTGTTAATAGGTCTGTGCAGGGATCATAACCTTTGGTCCCTGAGAAAACATTTAGTTGACCATTATCACCACTCATGTCTGTTTTACCCTTACCAGCAACTCTAATCTTCCTACTTGTCACTAGTATTATGGAAACAACATCTTTCCATTTTGGAGTACTTTAAATATGTAAGTATACAACCTATACAAACAGTGTATGCACTGGGTCTCCAAACATACCTCTCTCCTGAGCCATAGGTGAGCGGGTGATTGGCGGATGGGCTCCATCAGGCCCATTCCCAGAGCTCTGTGGGGCCATGGTGGAACCTGTAGAACAACATGAAATCAAGATTTGAAGATTCAGACAAACATGTGGCACCGGCACATTTTAGGGTTACAATGGTACAATCCTGTCTTTGTAGCAAAAGCTGTTACATTAAAAGAAAAAAAATGTTTTGCATGAATTGAATTCCATTATTTGCATGACAGTGACCAATAGAAAATGGATTTATATTTGCTTCCTATCTGCCTTGCTCGAAAATTGAATGAAATTGCAGGAACTGTTCTTACAATAAAGCCCTGAAAGACCATTTTTGTCTTTCTCTCTGCATTTCTTTCAATGGTAGAAAAGTTACCTGGTTCAAAAAGTTCCCTGCCATTTCATTGACAAAAGAAAAACAAGGAATTATCAGTATTAAGCCATGGTTTTACTTTGACAGAGCCTCCCTTGGCTTTGTTTCTTGAGAGTTGAGCAATAGAGTTGGAGGTTTTGATGCCAAATTTAGCATTCACAGACACACTAAGAGCCTAACACAATCACTATACATGAAGTTGTTTGTGATTCACTATTAGCTAAATGACAAATGTACTTCCAGAGGACATATCAAGTCATTGGAGCCTGTGCCACTTCCTTGTGTAAGCATTAAGGCCAGAGCGATCCCCTATAGAAAACCACAGCCATTTGAGGATCATTGATTAGGTGGTTGTGCAGGTCTTTGGGCAGCGTCTGTTCCATTGAAATCCAATAGTGAGTTGAGGGTCTGATTAGGACAATGGCAGACAGAGACTATGGTGGATTGATTTGGCCTAGAGGAAGGAGAGAGATGGCAAATTAACCTTTTATCTTCAGGCTTCAGACCTGAGACAATGTGGTGTAGAGAGGGAGAGACAAGGGGAAAACTGGTTTGGTGATTCCGTGTATGAGATGGATAATTCTGTGTTTAACTTATGTATTCCACATGAAACTTGACCAAACTGTAAGACCAAGTTATTTGGCTGCACATGTTCAATGATAATTGTCTGAACATATTTTTACACTTACAGTGTATGACTTGCCTTCCTATAGAAATGGGAATATGTGCCGAAAGTAATCATCGACTCAGGGTGAAGTAGAGCTGGAGTGTTGTAGTAACAACAATTTTGTTGCTACAGTGTCCTTAAAACTCACAACGAATATAAATTTGCTCTAATAGAGGGAACACTTCACTTTATTTAATCATGCAATAGAATGTGCTGTTTCAAGAAGTGTGTATGCATATACTATGTGTCTGTGATGTGTCTGTCCATGATAGCAGTAATACATGACTGGGGGTGGTACACTCTCCACATAAACAAACCCAATTAAGTCAACATAATTGCTTTGCATAAAACTGCACAAACAACATTTCCATCCACCCAGCCGCCTACACACACACACACACACACACACACACACACACACACACACACACACACACACACACACACACACACACACAATCTCACAGACGTAAAATTAATTGCACAAACAAGTGTAAATAAACACACTCAAGCACACAAGGAAACACGTAAGAGCACAAAGGCACATAGGATATGTGCCGAAATAAACACACACACACAGACCCCCTGCCTCACACATGAATAGATCCAGCGGCGTTGCTTCAAAGAGAGAATATTCGATTAGTTAGTCTGTCACCATGTGGTGGGAGGGAAGGGGAAACGTCAGTTTCCCAATGTTGAAGCAACTTTGAGATAACACATAGATACACTGGCTATGTGTTGCTATGTGTGTATACACCAGTAATGAAAGAAGTATGGCTTTACTCAAGTAAAAGAAAATGATTTTATTTCAAGTGAAAGCCCTCACTTAAAAATTTCTCTTAACAAAAAATAGACAAACAGTAGCAGGACTTAAAAAATGTGTATATGTATATGTGTTGGAAGTTTAGTCTACAACAAAGTGATCATATGTTTTATCTGAATAAATAACAAGTAGCTATAGATGTCCAATATACATAGTGGGGTAAACATTTGCATAAAACAGAAACACTCCAGTAAAGTACCAGTTGCATGAAACTATGCTGAAAGCTGCAGTATGTGAGCCACTTTTCACCACTGGTATGTCTGTATGTATGTTTGTGTGCTGTTGTATGTATGTGCTTGTTTCTGCTTAAGTGCATATATTAACACTATATTGTACTTGTTGTGTAGAATGTGTTTAGGTGGAGAGGGTCACGGCCACTTGTTGCTGAAGGGACAGATTTAGCTGCAGCGCGGTTTTAGATGGGTGGATGGGTAGTCAGGATGAAGCGTGCTAGCAGGAGTTTACTGAACCCTTAAACTATGAAAGTCGACCCTACGATAAAGGCTAGTCTTTGTGTGTGTGTGTGTGTGTGTGTGTGTGTGTGTGTTTATGTGTGTGCATGGATGCATGCCAGGCACCAGCTATGCTGTCAGACTCTGTTTGTTTGGATGGCAGAGTGGTGGTGACAGCAGCTTGTACTGTATGTATGTGTGTGTGTGTGTGTGAGAGAGTGAGAGAGTGTGAGTGTGTGTGTGTGTGTGTGTGTCAGAGAGTGTGAGTAAGTGCGTGCCACTATGAAGGTATAAATAGGGAACAGTGCCCTCCATGCTCCACTACTCTTTCCACATAGCCATGTAAATTGTCACCAGAGATGAGATTAATGCAAAGACATATGAGTGTGTGTGTTTTTGTGTGTGTGTCTGTGTGGAGAATGAAGGAGACAACAAGAGGGAGAAAAAACAAAGAGAAAGAGGGAAAAGAAAGACAAGAAACTGAGAACCTTGTTGAGAAAAAAGAAATTGAAATATGGATGAAAGGGAGAAGTAGAGTTGAGTGAGACAAGGCCTTGTTCGTTTCCTCTTTTTCTGCAGTGAATGAGTGAACCTTTGTAAGTATTTCACAACCAATTACTTTCTAGACAAAGCCTCTTCTCACCTCTCCTCTGTCCTTCCTCTCTTCTCTCCTTTCCACTCCTCTCCTCACTATCATTTTTAACAAGGTGCCATTAAATAATTACGTCCAAATAAAACAAACAGGCTCCACAGTGAGTCCTGGCATGTTTAATCCGTACCATTAATAATTCATACACTGAATCTTTGACGTGCAGATCTTCTCAGTGTGCTGCTGAGAGCGACGAGTGAGGGTAGAGAGCTAAATGTCAGCAGGAGCTGACTGTATATCTTTGCCTGTCTGCAGAAAAAAATAGGCATGAATGAAAATGCAAAATAAATAAATGGAACCGAAATGTCTCCAATATTCAGGTCATCTTTTTACTGGTGTGATGTGATTTAAAATTTGCGTTGACCCATTTGTAAGATTGTCTGGCTACAACTATACATGAGACTGTACATATGAGAGGGTATGTGTATATTTTTGGAGTGTAACACAGATTTTGTTTTTGTGATCATGCTTGTATCTTTTTGCCAGTTACTACTTAACTAAGTGTGTTTTCATGTGTATGCACTTGTTCCTTGTTATGCTATTGCTCCCATAGATGCTCATCAGCACAATTAGCACATATGGCAATCTTCATCCACTGTCTGCAATTTACACCTCCTCCAGTGCCCAGCTGAACACACACATAAACATACACAAACACACTGAAATGAAAATGATTGCAAAAAAGGCCTTCCACTCACATCCACACATATTTACTTTAAAACAACAGAGCAGCTGTTTCAGAGAAACTAAGAAACAATGTGCTTTTATTTTGAATTCATTCAACATTTTTTTCTGTATTCAAATAACTTGTAATTATTTTGGGTTTTAACTACAATTCAGAGCTGAGAGCTCCTGTGCAAGAGAGAGCTGAGAGCACCTGTACAAATGTTTGTCCTTACCAGTCATCTATCAAAAAGCACTGGGCATTAAAGATGAACAGATCTGATGTTTTCATCATGCTGATCAGGTATTAGAAGGACAGGACATCCTGCACGAAGCCATGAAGAACAAACAGGAGGATAACTAGAACGAGGAAGCTCTTTAGACTGCTGCTGAGGAGTCAAATAACTGTAATTTCCTCTTTATAAAAAGGCATTTAGTGAGCATGTCTATTTTCTACTCTTTCCTCGTGATACAAGGCAGCAAGGGCCACAAGTAATGGCAGTTCGTTGCGTTTTTGGAGATAATGCTCCTTGCTAAAAACCCAATACACATTTTAAATTTCTCTTCCACTAGGACTGTTGAGACAACCCAGAGTCTCCTTTGAAGAGAGGGAGTGTGGTCTTTGAAGCTTTTTTTCATCAGGGTTTCAAACGCAAATGCCGGGGAAGTTCAAAGCCGACAGAGAGTACTTGTGGCCATATTTCTGTTTTGTTTCAGGGCCCTGGTAATATTAAGCTTAGAAGCTACTCTGTGTGTGTGTGTGTGTGTGTGTGCAATGTCAGTGAGGAAAAGTCAACCAGACAGTCAGTGAAAAGACTTTTAATAATTGCTGATGAAAGGAAGGTGTGGGTGTGCATTAGTAGACGTGCATGCATGCTTGCAAGTGTGTGCAGAAATACTGTCTGTGTACATGGAGATGGAGTGATGCCTCTGCTTAGCTACACTTCACACACACATTCACACTCACACTCCCTCACTGTTTCTCACAAACACAGACCCCCTGGAGCAGCGGGGGCCATTTTTGCTAAAGTGAGGTAACAGCAGTGAGCACTAATAGACTGGTGTAGAATAGAGAGAAAGGGCTGCTTCAGCACCATCCCTTAATACAACCCTTAGGCTGTAAATGCGCACACACCTGCACCACCCAACAAATGCATGCACATACACACAGACACACACAGACACACACAGGTAATATCCCCTACTTGCTGCGTCTTTAGGGGAAAGAGGCAGATAAACAGCAGGCTCCAATAATGGTGGTTTAGATCTCTATGGGTGCGAGTCAATGCCTCTCCAAGCCGGGGGCTAATGCCAGTTAACTCTCCCTATAGGGGACGAGCAGAGGCCTGCAGTGGCTCGCAAAACAAGCGCTCTCCCAAGATCCTCATTACTTCCAACGCTGAGTAGCAACTGTAAGTAAAGCAAAACTGCAGCTTAAGCTAAAAAAACAGCGAGCAGGATGCGGGGGAGAGAGAGAGAGCGGTGGAGTGAGAGAAAGCAAGAAAATAGGTGTTGGGGAGAGAAAATAATTGCGCACTGTGCTCCAGTTAGGGCTTTCCAGTCAGACGGAGTGAGAATGGGATTTCTCTAAACGGCTAACACAGCAAGCGGGCGCCGTCTTTTTTTTTTTTTTTTTTTTTTCTCCCTGTTTTGGCCGACGGTGTGCTTTGTGAATATAATGCCTGTGGGGAGGGCATTTTGCTGTTTCACTCCGAACACGAGCAGCCATCAAGAGGGGAAGAGACAGAGGCATATGGGAGGTGGGGAAAGAGTTGGGTTGGTGGTGGTGGGAGTTTTTAAGGGGGGGCTGGAGGGGTTGATGTGTGGATGGGGATAAAGATAAAGAAAAAGGAGGACAAAAGTGGAGAAAGAGAGCTGCAGGAGAGATGTGGAGAAATAAGAGGGAGGAACAGAGGCAGAAATGTAGATGGAAAATTCAGCCTTGTTCCTCGGTGGGAGGCCTGTACCACAGCAACGCTCTGAGCGAAGAAAGCAGCAGAGACAAACAGAGATGGGGAGGAAAGGGTGGGGACGAGGGAATGTGAGACACAAGAGGGAACATAAGAGAAAGCGAGCACGATAAAAATAATGAGAGAAAGAGAGAGGGACAGGGACAGCCAGAGGCAGTGTTCCCACCACACAGCCTCTTAGGGAGTGGTGCGACTAAAAAAACTCGCCTGGCTCCACACACTCTGCACTGCAAAACACACTTGCATAAAAACTCAACTCCCCACCCTCTTCTGCTGCTTTCTTGTAATAACTTTCACCACTAACAGGGGAAAAATATAAGTTTTGGATGAGCAACCCTGCAGCGTCTTTTCTGGTCTGATATTTTGCAGCTTGTAAATTTGTTTTTCTTTCTCGTTGGGGCAATCGTTTAATGGCATTGTTTTAAAAAATGTCCACCTTTTTGCATGCAAGCCCAATCTGAGGTCATCACTTTTGTTCCTTACAGGCGTCTATGCTTGACCTTTGACCTCAGTGTGGAAAAAGAGCACATTTTTTTTTTTTTTGCTGTGGTTCTCATTACCATAATTAGAGATAGAAATATATGTTTTAAAAATGAAAATCTGTGTGCAAACCACAGGCAAAGCTGGGGGACAATTTGAGTGGATATAAAGCAGGTTGGAGGAGATTCATAGGGAGGGACCCCTGAGCAGGCCTGGTTTTCTCTCCCTCTCTGTCTCAAACCCTCCATCTATCGGTCCATCCCCTCTCCCTCCTCCGCTCGCCCTGACCTCTCTGTCCTTTTCTAGGCCCTGGAAGCACTTGAAGCGAAGCACGGATAAACATCTTAAACTCTCCCGAGCGTTCGACTGTGAGCTCCAATCACCTCTTTAGAAGAAAATAAAAACTTGGAGGGGTGAGGAGAGATGGAAGAAAGAGGTGAAAGGACGAGGAAGAGGGAGAGGTGAAGGAAGGAGGAAGGGCAGGCAGGCTCTGTTAACTGGACCTCGGAGGACCTTGGTGAAGAGGGAAGAACAAGACAGAGAAAAATAGAAGAGGGAGTGATGAGTATTCGTGATTTTCTGCAATAGATAGAGCAAGCTGGGCCATGGAGAAGTGTGGATGTGCTCTGTGTCAATTAGGAGCTGCACAGCGTGGAAATGTATTGCAGTTTGGCCTTTAAAGGCTGGCAGGCATGCAGACATAAATGTGTAAACACAGGCGCACACAGCGAGATAAAAATACCCAAACATAGACCAGACCTGAAAAAGGGCATAAATGCAGACAGATTCAATCTAGTTTCCTTACTATGTGTTCAGGCTTTCAATCTAAACAAAGATCACCATGGTGACTGAGACGTAAGGTTACTCTGTATTTTCTAATGCTTGATTGAGAAAAGTCAGTTCTGAAAACATGTGTACTATATATCAGCATCAAAACTAGCTTTGAATGGAAAAGACCATTCCACAAATTAATAGCGAAACAAATGTAAATGTTTCCATTCAGCCCACTGATTGGCTAAGGCCTCCATATTAGTAAGATCGCAACCCATTGAACATCTGTGGGTAATTCTGGAGCAACAACTCCCTTCCCTGAGAACTTCCACTACTTTTAGATCAGAAAAGTGTCAGAAGAGCAGTATGTTTCCCTGTAATATATTTTGTTGACGCTGAAATCTGTTGTGGGACTTTCCCCTCACAGAGCAGCAGGCATCTCTGCAACTTATCAGCTCCATCCCATCAGTAACAGCGATCCAAGCTGATGACAACTGAGTTTCTGTGCGCAGTTTGTGTGAAGTTTGATTTAGTATGTATCGGGTTCAACCTGGTAATGGATATGTATTTGACGCGTTTTTGGGAAGAAGTGATAGCCATACTAAGGCTGACAGGAAGTGACGCCACACTGACAGGTTGTCAACCTGGAGACAACTTGTCAAACCAGCCCATGTACTCACTCAAAAGAGCTCAGCGAACACTATGTTATCTACATCTAGAAATATCCAGGAAACGCAGAGTCTTGGAAACATGCAAATCAGCATATCTGATGGTTTCTGTGGTTGCTGCAGTTGGGACGACACTAACTGGCTCAACTTTTTCAGGACCTTGTGTTCTGAACTTTGACTGAATGACTTTGCCACTCGCTCCCACAGCTCACAGTCAGCGATGGAAGCTGGCGCGCCGGCACCTCCCATTCCGCCCCACATTCATTCAGATGAGACAAATGTCTGCTTGCCTCGTCCCTGATGTCTCATGGAAGGAGAAAAATATTCTGAGGACGCTCTGAATTGCTTCAGAGACACTGGGAGGTGTGTGTGTGTGTGCGAGAGGCCGTTTTTGTGTATGTGAGAGTGTGTGTATGTGTGCATACAAGGTGGAGGAAGAGGAGGGGGAGGTTGGGCGGTTGAGCAATGTGATTTCTGCTCGACTGTCACAAATCTAGCGCAACAGGAAAATCAATTTGGCCCTGTGTGTGCCTTTCTGGCTCCGGGAGAGAATCCAAATAGCAAGGCGAGGCCCGGATAATGTTACAGTGTATTGGATTTGCTTCATGGAGAGACAGGGACAGAGCGAGCAAGTGAGCGAGAGAGAGAGCGAGAAAGAGAGAGAGAGAGAGAGAGAGAGAGAGGAGAAAGAAGAGGAGAGGTGAGGAGACAAGAGAATCACAGGCATGCTGTGGAGCTCCGACAAGATAGATTTGTGCAAGTATATGGGTGTATGATAAGCTGGCAATCTGTCAGTCTCCCCTGTATGACTTTTTCTAACACACACACTCACACAAACTCACACACTTACACATACAGACAACACTGTTACTCATCCATGCAAGTATGTATAGGTGATTCATATGTGCAACTGTATATGTGCAGTGTGAAATAGACTGTTTATAGGTATGTGTCCTGATGTGCTGCTATGTGTGATTTAACCGCTGTCTGTCATTTTTCTATGTGTGTGTGTGTGTGTATGTGTGTGCGTGCGTGTTTGACAGACAGGTGAAAGGATGACATGATGAAATTGGTCTCCTCTGACCGCTGTCAAGGGTAACGTGTATCCTGTGAGTGCTCAGCCGTGTGACATGTCGCATCACTCCACAGAGGGAGGCTGACCGGTGACAGAATAACACACAAACACACACAGGTTTTTGTTTGCATTTAAAGGAAAGAACTGCACTAACTTACTTTAAAGAGGACCCACTGTGCTTTTCCTTACTTATATAATGTCAGGTGTTCATATATAACACGGCCAACGCTTTATATGAACATATGTTTTAAATTTGTATTGTATGTTTTTTTCTGTTTCATTTAGAGGCTCTACTGAGGGGTTGCATAACAGGCAGTGTAAGATAAATTATTTTTTTTTTAAAACACAAAGCTGCTCTAGTGGTGTGGCAGAATAAAAATATAATGCAGGAAATGAACACAGCCCCCCCTTTCTTTTTATTTTCATGTCTGTGAATACTTGACCAAAACTGACAATATGATATCAGATGGTGACATTTACAGCGACGCAGCGACAATGGAGTTTTTTTAAACTATTAATGCAAAGAATTGATTTTGATGCCAGTCGAGGGGCAGAATCCATCATACAACAGACTCCTAATTCCAGTTTCTTTACTGACAGTAGCTGCAATGGAGCAGAATGCAAAGCAGCAACAAGATATGCTGTCCTTTGACTTTTTCTTGACTTGAGCTGAAACTACTGCAGTTAAAAACAATTTTAGATTTTCACACTAATTAATTAGCTTATTAATGTTTGACTTATTTGGTTCAGTTTGATGACACGATTGTTCATAGAACTGCTTTAAATAATGAGGAGCGTGTTTTTTTTTTATGGTTACGGAGTACTGAAGGTAGAAATCAAAGAAAACAACACGCACACACATGCACACACATGCACACACACACAAATACAGTGTTGCTTGTTAACTTCCTTGCTCCCTCCTCTCCTCACTGACTTGTACTGAACTATGACGACAACATTAACCAAAGTGTCCTAACTTGTGATGAAGCGTTAGAAAGCAGAGCATCAGTAATCAGATGTGTGCTAACCACATTAGTTCTCCTGCGTCTCTTAGGCTGGCTGCTCCTTGATCTAATTCAAACTGATTGTAGTACACCCGCTAAAACATGCCAGATGTTACTCACTGCTCCATGCTTTATCACCATTTATTTGGCATGGGGAATATTTTAAAATATTTTCTTATTAATCACGTCCCAGCGATCGGTTTCGCTTCCCATCTTTGCCGCCTCATCCCGGATTCTTGTCATGATTCTTGGCACGAGCGCCTGGAAACCCACTGTCCCAGTTTTTCATTAGCGTCAATCACTCTGGTAAGCGGCTGCGAGGAGAGGGAGGAGGAGGAGCTGGCGTCAGGTTCTCACTAAAGACATTTTGCCCCGCCTCGTCAGAGTGACTGACGGGTCTGAGATATGCTGATGCGCCGGTCAGTCACTCAGTTGGACAGAGAGGTGGTGGGATGACGGGGAGGCCGGGAGGGAATGTGTGCGCGCGCACACACACACACACGCACACAAACACGCACGCACAGTCATTCACACACCTGTCTAAAGGCAAATCAAATCCACACTTGTTTATAAAGTGTTTATCTAAATGGTTGTGTGGCCTCAGGAGACAAACAGGCACACAGTGCATTGTCTGATAATCCTGTTGGTGTCTTGTTTGGCCTGCCGTATTTTAGATAAGGCTACAAATCAGATGCGAGGTCCTCCACTATGAGCTAGTCTCAATTTATTAACACTCAGAGTGAAGAGGAAATATTGTCTGGGCATAAATGTTGGAAATACTTGTGCAATCCACAGGTTGCAGAGAGATAGACCCTATTAGAATTCCACTGCAATATAGGACATGTTTCTATAACACAGTGATCTAAGACTTAACAAATCCCCACAACGCAAAGACAAGAACTGCATAAAGAAAATGAATGAGACATATTCCATGAAGTGCTCTGCACTAAGCTGTAATATTCGTCTGTGGTCTGAATTAGGAGTTTAAATGGACCAGAGATATCAAAGTCTAGACAAGTGGGAATGATATTATTTGGTCTTCTGCTGCAGTGTGCACTCAGCTTCATCCTCTGTCCTAACAGGCAGAATGAAAATTGATCTGGATTGATTATACAGTGAGTTGGAGATGGAAAAAAAAAAAAAAAAAAATGCTGTTAGACGAAGATGTTGCCACCAGCTACGGGTCATCTAGACTGCTCTAAAATGAGGTCAAACCCTGCTTAAGTTAGACTTAAGTAAAATCTAAGTGGATACGTTTACATGGAAAATATTATGGATAATCATGAATTAAGACACTGATTGTGTAGAAAAAACAAGTTCACTCCTTGTTTTTCCTTGTCTGATTTATTTGCCTGTTTCCTTGCGATATGCCCTCAGAATAAATACAGACGCTACATTTAAATACTGGCATGCTGTTATTTGTGGAAACATGTATACCTATTCCGCACCGGGGTCAGTTTTCTACATGACCTTTTTAAAATCCTCTTTAAATGCACATATTTAAAAACAAATGAAATCAGGCTCCGGTCTTTAAATAGCAAAAAAAATGGAAAGGTCAAACAGAAATGGGTGTGATAACTGTGAAACGCTTTCAGCAGCAACAGGTTTACTAATGGCACTGCCTTAAAGATCCTCCAAGGATTATTATTATCAAACAGCAAATAAACCCTGAAAAGCATCTGGTGATGAACTCCTGCTGGCCACACCCATCAGTTATGTCACAGCAGCTATTTTTCATCAGCTGTCAAAGACAATGTGCCTGATGTGACATCACTGACTGGGGTATGTTTGTGATTGTTTTCTAATTTGGTTTCAAACAGCAGCCTCTTGTTTGGTGGCACAAAGCAATTTCCCCTTAAGCTGTAAAGCAATTTTGCAAATTTCCCAGGGAATCTAACTTGGCGGTACACGATGTAAAATGCGGTGCAGTGTCTGGTTCCAGCAGCAAATCTTGTCAGTGATAGTCTTGTTTGTTTGCAGTGATTAAACTAATAAAGTTATGCTACAAGTTGCACCTTTCATCAAGATAAAATTAGATTATCAAGATTCATGTGCACATACTTTTGGAGGCTCTAATGGTAATCCTACCTGGTACAACGGTGTTGGCAGAGGGTCCGCTGGCAGGAGAGATGGGTCCAGAGCCAGATCGGGACTGCTGCGACTGAGTAGAGCCTGCAGGCGAGCCAACAGGCGAGGGAGAGGGCCCACTTCGTTGGCTGGGGAGGTGTGGGGAGGCATGCGGGGAGAAGGGGGACTGTCCCTGGTTATTGGCGCCTCCCTGCTCCCCCTGGCTACTACTGCTGCTGCTGGAGGAGCCACCGGCGCTGACGGCTGAGCCCAGACCAACCTCCGTCCCTGTGGGGAGGTCATCAATCGAGCCGGACAGATCCTGGAACAGCAAAAAGGACTTATAGTGAGTATTTATAAAGCTCACCCAAGCGTTTTATGAGAGGTGACATGCAGCAGGTGGCAAATTTAAACTCAAGCAAGCACAAACTCTCCCCAGTTCAATATTATATCATGATAAAATATTAGGATAACAACCATTTTGGCATAGTTAAATATGATTATATGACTAAAAGACTACACTATATCATCATAAATAAACACACAATGAGAAAAAGCAAATATATTTCCACTGCTTTCATGAGGCAGTAAAGGTTAAAGGTTGAAGGTTTACATGTGCCTTAGCGGTGGGACTTTTCTCTGACCTGATGAGGGAGTGACAACGGCTCATATGGCAGACAAGCAAAAACATTACCCACAGAAGAAGCTGCTACTGTGCATTGTGGTGGAGTGGTAAAAATGAATTGTAATGGGCTTTCATTCAGACCAAGGATAAGTTCATATTACAATTTTCATTCCCTGTGGTGAGCAGAGGATTGTTTATGTGTGTGTGTGTGTGTGTGTGTGTGTGTGTGTGTGTGTGTGTGTGTGTGTGTGTGTGTGTGTGTGTGTGTGTGCGAGAGAGTGTGTGTGTGTGTTGCGGATACTCCCCACTCCTGATTTGATTCCAGGGATTCCCCACCAATACTACTGACAGAATACTCAGTGCACAAAAATGGGGAGTGAGAAGTGACAAAGATGAAAGACAGACAGTGGCAGAAATAAAGAGAATGCAATGTGATGGCTGCCCCCTCACAACACATCACACACATGTGGGTACACACACACACGCGCACACACAGATTAGTGGCTGTGCCCCAGCTGTAGCTGAATATGGGGGAAGTCACCTGTAAGTGACCCTGGTTTTCTGGCTGGTGCCTGCTTGGGGAGGGAAGGGAAGAGGTGTGGGTGTATGGCAGCTGATCCTACCTGCTATACCAGGTCTGTTGACCCTCCACTCCTGTCCCACCTGAGCCCTGTGCAACCACTACTGTTACCAGACATTGTCTATTAGTCTGTCCTGTATTTCACATCAAGTTCACAATGTTTTAAAATCAAAACTGACCCAGATACACCCATACAAATGTAAAGAGAATACTGTCACATCATTTATGAAAAAAAAAAAAATGCCATTAGCATGTAATGTTATTGTTATGTGATTCTACCTCCAGGAGAGATATGAATGTTAGTAGGATCCAGTGCAACAGAAATAAAATAAGGCACTCACCACAAGTATACATCACTGGGTTTTTGTATGAAGTCAGAATAACATAGCAATAAGCTACTGTGCAAGAGTCAGACTCTAACTGTAGTGAAAACAGCCTCATCCCACCTTAAGGTGCCAACAACTCATTGGAAAATTGTTATTTTTTTCAGATTTCAGTGCAGACTGAATCATATAATCATGTAAAAATCGTTAAATTTAAAATGTTGAATACTAACAAAAAGATCCAAACTGTATACTAGAATCAACCCTATAAATATCTACCAAACTCTGCAGTGCATTGGCTGTCAAAAAGCCATTTGTTTTGAATTTATGCAGCTCTGTCAAATAGTCAAATTTATGTAAACAGCAGACAAACACCATACTTTTTCTCATTATCCTAGCACCATGTTATTTCATATAATAAGTGAGACAAGCATCCCCCATCATCTTTCCATCCATCGATGGCTTAGTCTGTGGAACAGACAACCAAGTCAGTGTGGCAGTCTGTCCATGGCTGCTTGTTTTGGTTAATACGATCTCGCCGCTGACACACAAAGCCTTTGTTTTCCATCATGCCGCTGTGAGTGCCCACCCGCTCTGCCAGCCTGCCAGTCTGTCACCTGGCATTATCTACCCTCGCACGACTGAGCACATGGGGCACCCGCTTTCCTCTCTCTATTCCTCTCTCTCTTCCTCACCCATGGTACCACTCTTTGTCTCAGCCAATCAAGTCACCCGGTATTCTGAACTGACTGATGTAATGTGCTGCCTCCACCAATAGGGTTGAATGATATTTTCAACCGGCTGGCTGCCCCGGGTGCATGCCATTTGACATGGTGGGGTTACTGAGGGAGCCAGTGTAACCATGGCAATGGCTTTCCCAAAACACAGAGAGCTAGCCGGATGTACCGCTAGGTTGTTAACCCACAGGCTAATTGTGTGAATGGATGGGAATAATTGCATTTCACCTAATTGTGTGCTGTTGCCAGCTTTTCCAGTGGCAGTTTAGGGGTGGGAAAATGTGTACCAGTAATTCGTTTAGAGGCTGTTAGGCTCATTTGGATTATACACACACTTGAGCACAG
Source organism: Rachycentron canadum (assembly GCA_038496675.1). Classification (NCBI taxonomy): domain Eukaryota; kingdom Metazoa; phylum Chordata; class Actinopteri; order Carangiformes; family Rachycentridae; genus Rachycentron; species Rachycentron canadum. The sequence goes on from CM076661.1 coordinate 14,970,520, forward strand.
CTGTGTGGCCTAAGACCAAAAAAGTAGCAGCAGTATATAACATGAAAGGTTGGGAAAACTTAACACCAGTAGAGTATAAAAATGTCAATTGTAAATACTCAATAAACCCATAGTTATAATGTCTGGTTGCAGAAACACTACCGTAAAATTTCACAATACACTTGCAATTTAATGCATTTATCATCGCATACACTCTTCCTCCATGTCTACACTTAATCCTTGTCAAGGGCCATGGAGCATTTTGTTACCTGGCTAACTGTGTGCTACATAGTCATGTGTAAAGAATTGACGCCAGCCAGCCAGCTAACCAGCCAGGCAGGCATGCGGTCGGGGGATCCAAACACCCAACAATCTGGGGCCCCAATCCAAAGTGGCCCAAATCCAATTTGTTTGGCTCAGGGCTGCAAATTGCTCTGTGCATTGAGTCTCCAAATAGCTGTCAACCACTCCCGCTTGGCGTCCTGTATCGCTTAATTCGCTCCTGGAGCATGTAATTGTCATAATAAGAAAAATATTGAGGTGATAATAACCAGTTACTTTGAGATGCCCCCTGTCTGCCTCAAGACATACACACACATACAATGGCATGTACGCACATAATGGGCCGAGACTGCTATCTACACATTTCACACAACATTGGAGAGGCAGTCGCTCGTGACCCTTCACCCCGTTGGTGTTGGCGCCTGCCTGCACTCCCTCGTTTAGTGTCCCTCTGTTTGTGTGTGTGTGTGACAGGCACAGAGGCTGCAGGACTGTCACAGCGAGACATGCTTGAGCACTGATGCAGCCGAGGGGACAGATGAGGCCACATACACACGCATGCACACACACATTTATCACTCATGCTAGTGACCTGCTCTCATTCTCTCTCTCTCACACACACACACCAGCAGAGTATGAGCCATCAGTGTGAAGCAGGGAGCTGTCACATCCAGCAGACTGTGGGCCTTTTTCCCCTGACCATGGTGCTGATGTTGTCTCCTCTCACCGCACCCTGGGAATTAATCAAAGTTGCTGTGGTAGAAGGCACTGAGCGTGTGTTCATGAGAGAGAGAGAGAGAGAGAGAGAGAGAGAGAGAGAGAGAGAGAGAGAGAGAGAAAGAGTGTGTGTGTATGTACATGAAAGTAGTTCTCTGTCTAGACAGGGAGGAGCTAATAGCTGCAGTTTCCTGTGGACTACAGGAAAGGAGTGATGTGAGAGACTAGCTACTACTCTCTCTCTCACACACACACTCACTCACTCACTCACTCACTCACTCACTCACTCACTCACTCACTCACTCACTCACTCACTCACTCACTCACTCTCACACACACACACACACACACACACACACACACACACACACACACACACACACACACACACACACACACACACAAACCCCTAGTATCTATTTTTCTGTCTTCCTCTGTCTGTCCCTGTCAGAGGGATAGTATGGCTGAGGGCTCTGCACCAGATGGCTAGCCAGCTAACTAGAGCCTGAAATACAAACGCAAACAGCAACTGAGCACTGTGAGCGGTAACACTGAAAAACAACCTCCCTTACGGCTTCAAACTGCACACAACCAAGACATGGACTTTGTAATACAAATATTTTAACTCAAAAGCAATTATTCACACAGAAATTTGATTAGAATATAGAATTGGTAAACATCATATAAGTGACATGACTGGCATTAAAAATGTGTATATTATTGTAAGACAATGTCTTTTTCATGAAATTCAATAGCTAAAAATTCACTCAATAATTGCATTGTCTATTAAGTATCTGTTTTCTTTGTTGTAACTCTACTCTGTTGCCATACAGACAGTTTTTCTAATATTTTGACCAGGTAATGAGACATCCCTGCTCCGAGATGTGCTGCACCTGAATACAGTGGAAGTGAATTGAATTTATGGTGGTTACAGCATTAAAAACTGACATTTTAAAAAAATTCAACAACATATTTCAAAACAGTGTTCCTATTACTATGATGATGAAATGTGATGAAACACGATTCACTTCCGTTGTCCTTGGGAGGGATGCAGAAACCAGGCTTTATACATGTATGTGATTTGGATGAATTAAACCTTTAAAGAAAATAAAAACAGTGTTTTAAGGTTCCTGTTTTATAACCAAAAAGGAATTACATAAAACTTGAACACCCTGAATGTCTACCACCATGATTTGTGGTGTCTGCCACCCCAGATCTGCTCTATCGCCGAAGGGATTATTAGCTGTCCTAGTGTAACTGTGTCCCCCTCCTTCCTGACACACATCCCACTGGTCAACCAGACTCCATTCAAGCATGCAGTAGCTGAAACAGCAGCAGGGCAGGTCAGGGGTGTGTGTGGGTGGTGTAGTCACACAATTTACACAGTGCAGGTGCAGCAAGACTATATATATACATGTGGACATACTATGGGCTATATTATATTAAAGAGAAGGACCAGATTTTTTCAAGTCTGTCTTAAAACAATACCAGCATAACCATATGTGCACTGAAAGAGTCACTGGTTTCTGTAATTGTTTTTTCTCTTCACACTGGCCATGAAAAGATCCCTTTCAAATGTGATTCCAGTGTAAGCCTCTGTAGCCAAATCGAGTGCTTATTTTCTAAAAAGTTCAAAAGTTCTTTTTTAATACAAAATTTCCTCTTTGTGTTACTATCAGTCCACAGCAGCTCGGCCAGGAAACACTGCCGGGGAAACACAAAGAAGTAATTTTGCAATAAAAAGCCTGTAACACTGGAAGATACCGACTTGATGTGACAAAGTCCGACTGGCGAAGCCTCATTTTAGCTCCGGCTGAACTTTGGAATTCATATTCAGGCATTCAGATAATGAGGACTGTGGATTTTGTTCCTCATCTCTTACGCTGGGATTGCATTAGGAAGATATCTTTTCACGGCCCATATGAAGAGAAGGAACGATCTTTTAATGTACATACTGAAGAGACAGGTTAAGTATTGTTTTAAGACTTGAACATACTTGAACCTGTAATACTATTTAATACTTTAATACTATTTTTCTACATTTCTATTGTTTTTACCAATGTGTATATGCATCCACACAGGACCATTGTTTTCATGGGTCAAGAGTAAAATCCACTATAATGTTTCACATGGTGACGATTGCACTTCACCTCACTGTGGTACAGTATATATATAGAAACTACACCTCAGTGAGCTCAGAGGCCAGTTTTATTCTCCGTTTCTCTTCTCTGGGTAAATATGATGATGCAAACTGTAATTAACTCCAATAGCCATCGTTTGGAGGCCTGAGGGATAGGTCGGCTCATGGCAGCACTGCGCTCATTTATCGGCTCCAGCCGCTGTGTTTTCTATCTTTATGGTGCACTGGAGACTGAGCAGAAATGCTATTACACAAAGATGTTTTTTTATCCTCTCCCCAAACCGTCGATTGAGGCAAAATCCAAATGAAATGCCATGCAAATGAATCCGAATGGACTGCTGACTGTGTATATGTGTGTACGTGTGAAAGAGGGTTTTAATGTGATGCCCCATGTAGAGCACCAACTGTAATACCCTTCACTAAGTGCTATTAAATACGAAGAAAGAAGAAGAGAAGAGAGAGTGGAAGGAGATTTAACACAACACCCACACCATAATTTCTTCGTTTTGATGTCAATCAGCTGGAATGTCTACTTAGGCTGGAGTGGTGATGATAATTGGTGATGATGATGAGAATTGATAAAAATTATGACAATTCAAGCACTACACTGTGAAATGCTGATCAAAATGTGCCTGGTAACTGTACTGTGCCAGTGCTTCACATCCACATAACTGCTTTAATACTTTTGTTTGTTGCATGTTGGAATGTGCAAATATGCCTTGATGGAGTATGTCTTTGTGAGATAATGTGTATGTTTGTGTGAAAACTGGGATATGTGTATCTTTGAGAGCATGTGCGTGGAGATAAGAGTTCTTGAGCAGAGTCTCTGCCACCTCCTGAGGGTCTCTGAGTGAAATCTTCAGTAAGAAGGGGAGGCACAAGCCAGAGAGACTCCAAATAGAGGCAAGAGTGCTCTTTGCAAACCAAGGGGAGATGTTTGGCATGCCTCAGGCTCACCAGAACCCATGTGGGCTTCAGGGTAGCACCCAGTAGGCACTCAAATATGTTAGCATGCCAAATCCATGGACCTCTGTGTTTTGCCATATGCTTGGAAGCTGAATCTTCCTATCTCAAGTGCCTTTAGTTTCCAATTGTCTCTCATTAACTCTGCCCAAGACTGCCACAAGCGGCATCCCAGCAACACCCCATAGTTGGAATATACAGCCCTTTTCCACTGCATGGTACCATCTCAAATTGACTTGACTCTGCTCTACTCTTTTGGGAAAAGGTTGTGAATACTACCAAAGCGAACTGAGTCGAGTCAGTACCCTGAAGTTGAAAAACACTAATAGTAACCCTGTACTAAGGATGCTATTGTTAGTTAGACCATGTTAGGCAACATTACATAACTACTGGTTTCAGGGTACTGAAAACACAGGTATGGTTGAATTTTATTGAGTTGTACAATATGTCTTCAGAGCACGTCTGGCTGAATCACACTCCCTTATCTCTCTCTAAGAACTATGTGTTTTTTGAGGTCTCACCGCAATGAGTCATACAAATAGGTATAATAGTGAGCACTTATAAACCATCTCTCCTTGAAGGCCTGTGAAATGTTGGACTTGTTGCACTTGTACACACAAAAGGAGAGGTAGTTGTGTAAAGGATGAAAAGTGTGAGTTTCAAACACATGTTCAAACTCTGCACAACTAGCCAATCTGTGAAGGTATGAAGCATCCTGAGGCTTTTACAGTAATCAAACCTGAAATGGTGGGATAGTGCTACTTTCCTGATGTGTCCAATAAGCTACACAAGATGACCAATATGTTTTTTTTCTATGTCTATCAGGCTTGAAACACTAAGTATGAACAGTGACTACAACAGCAGTTCATGATTACAGAGGAACTATCTTTTGATTTAAAAACACTCGCAAACATGTAATATTTGGTAGGCTACACTGTTGAAGACAAGTCTTTTTGCTCTTCCTCTCTGTTTTTGTTATCTGGAACAAAAGCAGCCTAAGAACAAACTGTTCAGGGTTTTCCAAAGTTGTGCGGAGGAGAATCACAGCAGCACTGAAAAGCAATTGTGCTTTTCTTTTCAATTCTGCCTCTGCACACTTCACAAAGCCCAGACAATCTCTTGATAACACTATGGCATCTGGATAAGAGGAAAAGAAAGCTCCCTCTGCTTTTCATCACCAGCACAAAAAAACTGGGCCCAGGAGTCAGATGGGAGGGTCAAACCGGCGCGTGGACACCTGACTCAGAATTCCTACAGATTCACTAAATCTGGTGATAATGCTAACAGTAACTCCAACACATTAGCAATTATTGCTTGTTGTAAGATAGGGGGCTCACTGAGTGATAACTGCCCCGGCTTTTAAGCCTATCATAATGTGGAGATATTGCACAGGCCACTTTGAAAGGGACATTTGAGGCCCTATTACCCCTAAGCTGTTAAAGACGCCCAAATCTGGTGCTGCTTGTCTCCAAACCAGAGGGATTAGTGTTGAGTTTCACTCTGATTCCCCCTGATAATATGCCAAGCTCTGGCAGCTAGGAGTACTTAGCCAGTAGACCCTATTCACTTAACACCCCCTCACTGTTTTCTGCAACAACAACAATGACAGTGAAGTGTCTCAAACAACCAACACCATCCTTTTAGTAGCTTAATAAACATGGACATTGGCCGTCTTTGTGCGCCCAGGTATTGAAGTCATTGAAGATGCCACAAACTCCATCTCTACCCGCCCACGAGTCCAACCTTTCACATGGTGAGTTAGGTCATTGGTATTCTGCCTAGAAGTGTGAATTTAAATTTGCTTTCATTTAAAATGGCAGCTTTACAGAGGCAGAGGAGACAGGCCGAACCCACTTATTGTCTGAGCTGTTGAAACTTTTTTTTTTCATTAGTCCACAAAGGTTCTTCACACTTTAGTTTTTAATGCACAAGCCGACCACTCACCGCCTCCCCTTACGCCAACACACACACACAGACACATTCACACACACGCGTTCACCTTATTTGTTCTGCACGTATTGGTTCCGCTAATGTTTTTATTTATGGCATTCCAGCATGACATCCTGCCATCCACCCACCCCCTCCTCACCCCTCTACTCACCCAAGAGAGAACTAAAAAAATGACGCATGACATAGTGTGTATGAGTGTGTATCTGTGTTTGTGTGTGTGCGCGCACGCGAGAGGGAGAAAGAGAGAGAGGAGAGAGGCAAAATAAAGAAATAAATAAAGGGCCCAAATTCCTCATTTCTAATTCAGCTGCTCGTTCAGCTTAACCTCTCTCTCCTCAGCAATTAAAGCACACGCCACATCCTTCACGCTGCGTACAGCCGAGGCTAAATAATGCAGGGGGCATCCAGCACCCGCATCCTTTATCATCCCAAATGACAGCCATTTGCATATCTCCCCAGTCAATTAGAGCGCGGCGGAATAATCAGCCCATAATTGGGGGAGAGCGTTGGTAATCACCCGCCCTGGCACACCGACAGGGCCATTGGAGGAGCGAGGGGGGAGAGGTTGTGTGTGAGGTTGGATGTATGTATGTTTGTGTGTGTGTGAGTGTGCGTGTGTGTGTGTTAGGGAGACAGTCCACTCAACTGCAGCCTCTTCACTTCAAACCAACACATCCAAACAACCAGTCTAACTTCTCCCTAGTTTCCTCTAATGCTCTCTGTCTTCCCTTCCTCACTAATTTGCAAGTACTGGCTTTGTCTCCAACACATTATTTCTATGTAATATCTTTCATCAAAATGGGTCAGTAAGGGACTTTTAATAGCATAAAAAGTGATACATGAATGACGGGTTTCATTCTGGGATGCCATTCATTCTCAAATGTTATCAAATGTTAATTGCTCGCCATTTAAAAAACATGAATAATGACATCCTCTTCAGTGTTGCTGCTTTGTAAGTGAGATTGAAGGGTTCAAGACCACTAATGTCAATAATGAATTTTATTTTCATTCCAACAATCCTGTCTGTGCTATCAGAGTTTTTTGGGAAACATACAAATTAATCCTTCAAATGCAATCGTCCAGTTTTCCTCCAAAATCATGATTGTGGAGCAACTTGTTTTTTTCCTGCCTGTAATTCATGTAATTCTTCTATTAGAGCTACTGAATTCACACTCTGAATTCATACTTCAACTCAATTCCTTCTAGGAAGCAACAAAGCCCAGCATTAAGAACAGTCAAGAACAACGTAAGCGAGACCGTGCTGAGACAACCAGGGGGAAAATCCCCTGGTTGTCCCCTTCAGATGCAGACAATCAAAGTCGTTTCATGGGAAGTTTTCTGGGCAGCTTTGAAGTGCAGTAGCTGGATAGCCTCTGTATTTCCTGCTGAAAGGGGAATGACCATTTTGGTGAAACAACATTTCTTTAATGCACTGTAACCTCCCATTCCTCAGATGCTTTGGTGCTGTCCTCTGAACATGACAAAAGGATGGCTTGAGAGAGAAAGAGAGAGAGGAAGAGGGGTTGACAGTAATGGGTGCGGCGGAGGTGTGTGTGTGTGTGTGTGTGTGTGTGTGTGTGTGTGTAAAGGAACATCAGAGAAACCCAGGCAAGGTTAGTTCCCATTGCAGCTCTATCCTTTTGTGTTTCCCCAGCTGCTTTCTTTTCCCTCTTGCCTTTGTATTTATTCTACCCAATCCAGTTCAATGTTAGCCAAGGCTGCCTCTGTTGTGTTTCAGGCCCACCGTCGCTTTGGAGAGATGAAACATGTGCCATTCACTTCTCCTTGATAGAAAAAATACAAGAAATAGAGAAAGGAAGTTAGAGATTGGAAAAAGGGGGGTGGGGGAGGCAAGGACAGCAGAGGGGATGATAGTGATGATTTGTTTCGATTTAACATCCACATAGGACTTCAGTCTACTGGAGGCGAGGGGCAGACCAGACTAACCCTGAGACAAAACCGAGTTTAAACACAAACACAAAAGCCTTTTTTGAAGAGAAAAGACTACAGAAAACACAAAAGTGGCAGCATCTCTGTCCGCAGAGGGAGGAAACATTGATTTCCTTTTTACTCCTTTTTTAAGGGAGTGTCTTTCTCTGTTTAATCCCTCAGTCCTCTACTCTCCAGGGATCTCTGGCATTTCCTGCCAGCCAGCCAGCCCCGTGCTGCACAGACTTATGCATCACTGTCAAAATGACTCTGATCAAAAGGAGGGAGATGGGAAAGGAGGGGAGAGAAGTGGGAGGGCTGGTTTGAGGGTCTGGTTTGGTCAGTGTGATGCAAAACTCTTCCCCCATTGGACAAGCTGCCTGTCAGTGCTTCTGCCTCGGTAATCCATCAGCCCCCACCACTGATCAATAACGTGGATTGGTGGAATTCTGAGAGATATCTGCTTGTGATCTGTGCAAAATTAATACCAGACTCTGAATCTGTCCATCAACTTCAGGCTGTAGTTCTGCACTTCAGAAAAACCCAATCATGTCCTTCAGGCATCCCTGACTTTCTCCTCAGTAATTTGTTCTTTGTTCAGACTTGAAATGTTGTGTTAAATTTGCACTGGACTACAACTGTGTGGAGGTGTCATGTGGTTTAGAAATCTATCTCCCACGTCCACGCTTTGTTTCATGGAGTGACTTTGCAAATGAACAAAATTCTGACTACATTTTTCCTGAAACAGCTGACATCCAATGGGTGGACTGTTTTTAAATTAGGACCCAAAATTACACAGAAAATGACAGTTCGCATCAGATGACCCCCGGGTTAAGGAAAATATCTTAACAGCCCACATGGCAGATTCACATGAGACTGAGATTTTGAAATTGCTACAAATCACCGAAGGCCATGAAGTAGTTTTTTTTTCTAACAACTGGAGTGCATCATCTTCCTGTCTGGGCATCATTTATATACAATACAAGAGAAAGATGATTGAGAGGCTATGGTAACTCAGATAACCACTCTTTTCAATTGTCGTGAGCAAAAAAGAATCTCAGTAAACACATAACTGATAATTAAAACATCCAACTTTGAGGCAGAAAATGTTGAAAAAGTGAAATCTAAGGCTGCAGTTGGCACAGGCTCACCAAAGCTGGACAGGTGAAGACTGGAAAAACCTGGCTTGGTCTGATGAATCTGGAGGTGTCAAAAGCATGAATCATGGATCCCACATGCCTTGTGTCAACAGTCCAGGCCGGTGGTGGTGTATCCGAGTATTGTTGCTGACCATGTGCATCCCTCCATTGCTGCAGTTTATCTTCTAATGGCTACTTCCAGCAGGATAATGTGCCATGTCACAAAGCATAAGTCGTCTCAAACTGGTTTCATGAACATCACCATGAGTTCAATGGTCTCAACAGTCACCACATCTGAATATCAACGTGTCTCCAACATCATGTGGAATCCTTGGAGAGAACAGAGAACTGAAGCTGTTCTGAAGGGGAACTCCTGGTTCCTGGTGCTCAGTGAATGTAGTCCAGGCTCCATACTGTTTGTAAAATTTAATGGCTAGCTAAGCATTGGTAACCCTACCTATTGTAAACGTTAACTCTGAATCACATAGATGTACAGTATATAAAATGGTTGTATTCTATTATGTTCTGTTTTAAATAGCTTTTATATGCATATAACAACTATGCAAAGTTACATCTATTGACAGTTTTGAATAATACTGAGCATGTGTTAGCATTACTTTATTGAAAAGGTTGGGCAGGTCCTGACTTCTGACCTCTCAGAGGAGAGGTGTAGTAGAATTGCCATTTGTAGATGAATTAATCTTTCTTCTTCATTCCTTTATTCTTCGTTATTCCTCATATTTTATGATGCAATATCTTTCTCAATATTCCACGTGTTTTTGGGGGGTTTCAATGGAGTTTTTTCTTTCATTTAAGCTAGGTTAGCAAAATAGACACAAACACATGCTCATACACTGAAAGAGTCACACAGGAAGGCAGCAGCCCTCTCAGGACAGGCCCCGGCATTGACGTCAACCCACATTTCAGAGCGTTCAAACAAACTTTTTAGCGGTGAAAACAAATTGGGCTCACCATCAAAGAGACTTTTCAAAAACCCATTTCTCTATGGCAGTTCAAAAGAGCCCTGGTTGGTAAACAGGCATGGAGAATTCACAGCGCAAGATATTGTAGGAGGTACAAACGGCTGGAACTTCACCACAACAAAGGCAGAGGAGTGGAGGGGTGTAATTCATCACACACTCAACAAAAGCAAGTGTGACCGACTGTCCATGACCAAAGAAACAAAACAAAACAAAACAAAAAAAAGCTCCTTAATTGGAGAAGCAGTCGTTTTTATTTTTTCATTTCTAACCCACTCCGACTATTGTTTTTTTCTATCTCTCTCTCTCAAATTCCTTGCTGCTCAGTCTGCCTTTGCTCTTTCGCCTCCTCCTATGCAATCTCCCTCTCTCCTCCTCTTTCTTTTTCCCTTCTTCCCTTGCTCTCCCTCCCTCTCCCTTGTTTCTTCACTAAAACAATTCACTGTGAGTTATTCTGGCCTCTGACTTAAATTAGAAGCCAGACGGAGCTGCAGGAAGAGAGAGACAGAACGAAGGGAGAGAGCCAGAAGAGAAGAATGGGGAGTTTAGGGGGAGAAAAACCTCTGGGTCCTTTATGGCTTGTGAGATTTCTTAACAAATAGACAGACAGGCAGACAGAGGGCCTTGCTCCGCATACCATCCTCCCATCCACCTCGGGCAAAATCTCATTTGTCGGGGATTCAGCTGAAGACCAGAGGATAGAGAGACAGAGAGATCGAAGGAGAGCAGCAGCAGCAGCAGCAGACTCGAGCCCGCCCCTCCGTCGAGCCGTCATTAGCTATGCACAACAAGACAAACTGCTGACACAAAGTCACACAGCGTGCTGAGCAGGGGCTTGTGGGTAGGCAGGAGGAATCCATCCCTCCATCCCTCCACCTGTCTATTGACATCCCTGGCTCTCCCTCATCCGCCTCCGGTTTTTGCAATTACAATCAAACGGCAGCATCCAGGCCCCGAAGCACTGACTGACGGCTTGGATTAACCGAGCTGTAGAGAGGCCTTGGGATGCTGTGTGCGTGTTTGTGTGTGTTTCTCTCTGCCTGTCAGCCAGTTTTCCCGTCCATCTATGTGTGCACACTACACTGCTTTGTATGTGCAGCATGTTTCTGTGTGTCATCCTGTCTATCACACGACTTTATCGGTATATTTGTATATTTTGCATATTACTGTGTACTGTGAGTATGTGTAAATGACAAGGAAGGCATATGTATGAAAGGCTGCATTAGCATGAAAACGAGTGAGAATAACAATACAATTAGGCATTTCAATTAAATCCCACTATGTGGATCATTTGTTTCTGTTGGCTGGATCTGGGAAATGTATCATCAACTGATTGTTTTGGGGAATGCAAGTGACTTCAAAGACTGATAGATATTCGTGTGTGGTTTTAGCAGCGTCTGAACAATTATAGACAATTAAGGAGCAAGCCCAGATACAGTATAATTTGCAAAACAATACACTACCAAAAATGCTTTTCCATTGCCATTTTGTTGGAAGCACTACTCTGCAAATTTCAGAACAATCCAGAGGCTTCATTTTAAAATAACAAACCGAGACATGGGGAAATGTCATGAAAAGTGACAACACAAGCAAATCTAAAATTTGAGGATATGCAAAGAAATCACAAAGCTGTGAGGGAAAAAAATAAGGAGTGCACATACACATATTCTCTGAATTAACTTCACTGCTCACAGCCACTATCGAACAAGCCACGTCAAACATGCAACGGTACAGAAAACCTTCCCTCAGAAGGCAGTGAATAAAGTGTGAGGAACAAAAACATGTCAATCTTCTTTGTCCAAAAGAATTTGAGCTGCTCTGCTATGTCTTCTGTGGGATCGTTTCTTTAACTCTTCCCTGCTATCCACCGACGTCATCCATCAGAGATGACAAATGTGACATGACAGCTCTGCTTAGGAAGCTGCGGCGGCTACAGACAGGAAAGTACTTACAGCACAGTGTGCAACGAGGGGAAGTTTGTCAAGACAAAACCACATATTTAAATCTATTGATGTTTGTGTGTCCTGTAAGTCCTGAATAAAGGGTTTGGGCAACAACCTAAAGATTCCCATAAAGGACATTTCAAATTAAGGAAATATGACAGAGCTGTAATTTTTTATGCAATACTTTAATAATAACCAGTTTGACAAATATTATATATTTATTATATATATATTATATTTATAAACAAGGCCCCCAGGACGTCTGTAATAATTGTGTTAGAAAACTTTTTTGTACAGATACCATCATGTTTTTGCTGCAGAGTTCTGATTAATGACATGTTTGAATTTCTCTCTTGTGATGCCAAAAACCTGTCAAAGCATTTTTATTGGTCCGTAGTGCATATTTTGTCTGAATGCATCATGATATGATCTGTGTGTTGCTTTTCTGTGAAACATTTGGCATAAGAGAGAGAGAGAATCAATCCCAATGATAAGGAGGAATCAGACTTGAATCAGAATTGTGGCCCATGACAGCTGCAGCATCAAATGAAATCTAAAGAAGGCATCTTAATACCATCTATGAATATGCCAACAACACACACTCATTTAGATTCATCTTTCATATCAGTCAACTGTCCAGTTTGCATAGTCACACTGTGATTTTGAGATGGAAAGTCGTCCTGGATGCCCTCTCCACACCTGGCCCGACGGAACGGAGACCAGCTAACCAACCAGAATGTCCTCATGGAGCTCATGAGCCAATGGTCGCCCGGCTGTGTATGTGCGAGGGCGTGTGTGTGCACATGTGATGTAAGCACAGGGAAAGGAGAGGTGACAGCGGCGCGAGGCTGATCTAATAAAAGGAGAAGATGAAACGCTGTCAGATGCTGCGGCGAGCAGCTCAAACGCCAGCAACGTTTGGTAAAACACACACGCGTCTCCTCCCAGACAGTCTCCTTCGCTCACACACTATCTCTGCCTCACACACACACTCACACATTCAGACACACACACTTCCATGTGATAGACAGTTTCATAGTGTCGTAGCTGAGGTGTTGGCCTATAAAAAGCAGTGCTGATATGATTTAATGGGTGAGTCTTATTATAAGACTGTCGCTGGGCCAGTGTAATCTGGCTAGCGCTCCAGGGCACAGCACTGAGACACATGCACTACAATACTCCACAGCAGATAATATTGCTATGTGCTACATTGCTATTATAAGATAGAGCCATTTGCCACACTGATACACCATGTATAAGGCTGTCATTTGGGAAGGAGTGATTTATGACTGTGAGGCATGAGAATAAAGACAGATTATTTTTATTCATGTGTCTTTAGAGGCCAACTTCATTTCTTTTTTGTTTGCGCTGCACTTATTTTTATACTGAATCAAAGGGAAATCGACTTCCGTGCAAAACACACATCACACCATATGGGCTTTGTGGTATTTATATAAGCCCTGTAGAGTGTGGACCACCCACTCAAAAAACTGCACAATGTCACTTTGACATTGATTCTGAATCTGCACTTAATAGAACAAGATCCCTCTGTTAGCTGTCTTCCAATTTTTGCTGGGACTAAATTGCTATTAATTATAAATAGCAGAGCAGCTGTCTTAAAATATATGACATATCTACTAGGGTATTAGACACTGTGGTGATATTGCCTCTCCTGCCACTTTTAATATCGGCACCCTGGCTCCAATCACGGCCTAATAATGGCTTCTCATTATGAGGTGTAAGTGTGTGTGTGTGCGTGTGTGTGTGTGCAGGGGGGAGGCTCCAATTTCACCACTTAAAAGCCACAGATGACACCTTGTAAAAAGTTAATTTCATTTTAGACATTTATGGAATAGGGCTGTAAATTTAAGCTCTCGAGGTGCAGCGTGAGGCTATCAGCTCTGATAATTGAGATACCGAATAATTAGATGTAAGCAATTCATTATGTGTAGAAATGCAAAGCAGGTGTAAAAAGTGTTAAAACTTTATTTGGGAGCAGTGGAAGAAAAGTGTGTGTTTTCACATGTGCTGCTTGTAGTGACATGTATAGAGTTCTTGGTGATCGCACATGGCCATTGTTACCTGGATGTAATAGCAGAGTTAGGCAGGAGATGGCGCTGTGCTTGCGGTAAGCACAGTAGAGCATGTAATCAAACTCCTAGAAGAGGGTGCATTCAGGATCAGGCAACATTACTGACTGTTTCATAATATGATTGAAACTGCTGACACAGACAGTTATCACTACACATCACATCTGAAAAATAAAGAAAATCACTATTATGTTCCTCTATAACATCATTATATGGACATGTGTTTATGGATATTTTATGTTCTGTAGCACCACTATTATATTCCTAAAATGTTCCCATAGAGACTTTTTGTCAGCAAATTTGTACAGCGTGCATCCAGCATTTTATTGTGGGTTATTTTTTTGACATGGGATTATATGACGCTTGTAGTAAATCACTTTACATGATCCCTGTTTCAATTCAGCCATTTTGTGTAAACACAACCCCGCACATTACAAAAAAAGAAGTCTTCACACAGCGCGAGTCCACGGTCATTAAAAGACAAGAGAAAATCTCTTTTTTTGAGTGTGCCATCTTCCTCCCTGTCTTTCTTCCTTGTTCCCCAAGCCTTTCATTATCCAGATTGTCCCCTTTTTTAACATGTAAAAAAGGTAACAAAAACACATGCTGCCAGATCTATCTTTAAACTGTTTTTTTCCTTTCAGATGAGATTGAGTTTTGTATGAGAGGAGAGGAGAGGAGAGGAGAGAGGAGAGCTTCCACCTGACTGTATAACCCCTTCAAAGACACAAGCACTCACACATACACACTTCCTGTTACTCCTCACCCTCTACCTTCTGCATCCCCCTCTGTAGCCCTCCTCCTCCCCTTCCTCCTTCCTTTCCCTCTCTCCTCTCTCATGGCCTCTGTCTTAATTTCACAGGGGAATCATTTGACAGATATTGCCCTTGAAGAGGCAGCCTGTGCCTCGCCACTGAGAGCAATGGGGGGTTGAGGGTTGTGGGGGTAGGAAGAGGAGAATCGAGGGGTGGGATGGGGGGAGTGGTGGTGAGAGAGCGGAAGCGACAGAGAGTGATGGGAAGAATGAAAGGGTGGGGGTGGTGGTGGTGATGGGGGGGGTGAGGGGAGTGGAGGGTAAAAAGTTATTAAGTGGATGTGAAAATGCAGCGCAGCCAAAAAGGTTAAGTCTGGAATAGGAAATTAAAACTTGCATCGCTTTTGGCTTTAAATAGATTTGGTTTCATTACGGGCGCCAAGGCCAGTTAGAGTCAAATCCCTCTGGAGAGAGAGAGAAAGAGTGGAGGAAAGAGAGAAGAGGAAGAGAGATGGTGACATGGGAAGGGAGGCAGGCAAAAGAATAGGGAACAATAGGAGAGAGGAAGGAGGCAGACTATCATGCAGTTCACATTCATTTTCAATCTCGGCCTGTTTTTCCCCAAACCCCCATCCACAGTCAAGTGAATACCAATTCTACATACCATTACTGATTTAATACTTAGACTTTAAGTGGAATCCAAGGCCTTTGCGAAGCATGAATACAAAGAACGCAAGCAGCACTGGCTAACAGGTGTGTGAAAACCTTTTGACTATTTTTCTAATCTTTCTGTTTTTATTTGCATTGACATTTTATGAGCCTTTGGTGACTTGAGTAAATTTTTTGACCCTGGAACACATGAGATCTGTTCAGACCTGCAGTTTGCTTTTGTCAGATGGGAAAACGAGGAAGCATGGGCCTTTTGTACTTGCAGCCTTGCATGCCATGCATCTTACAAAGGTCTCATATACATGAAATATACGTGAAGGACAAGACCATTTTCCTCTTCTTACACTTAAAGCCTGCACAAATAGCCTTTGCTTTAGTGTTTTGGTGGGAGGACACGATTCATACCAACAGTTCACTTTCACACACACACACACGCACGCACACACACCTTCACAGGTTACACAGACTGACCCTCTCACAGCTCTGGTTATTGCCTCCGTGGTCTCCCAGGGAAGGACAGAATAGAGAGGAGCTTGACAGATTGAAAGAGAATGGATGAAACTGGGAAGGGAGGGATGAAGGAGAAAGAGCAAAAGGCGGGAGACGGAAACAGGAGAGAAAATGTGATAAAGATGGTGAAACAGAGACAGAAAGAAGTGTGGGGGACTCTGGGGGAATGAAAAAATTAGAGATGGATAGATAGTCCAAGAGATAAAGAGAGAGAGAGATTTCGTGTGTGTGTGTGTGTAGAGTGGTTGCACTCTACACAAAGATCTTTATCACTTGCCACCTCTGGACATGCAAGTAAACAATGGCGGTAATGAAACACAAGTTGGTGCATACATGAATAAATAAGACGTTGGGGCATTTCAAGACAATTCAGGTCTGTAATCGTTAAGACCATTAAGGGTCAGACTGTAGGCTAGTCATGACTATCTCAGCTAAAGGAGATCACACCATTGTTACCTGCAGAAAAGGGAACTCAAATTATCTGTGAATGATCATTTCACACTCCTGCATTAACATGATACACCTTTTAATTATCTGAAGTAGGTTACACCAAAGTATTGGCTCAAAAAAAATTTAAAAATACAGCAAACAGCACATATGATCTATGCTGTTAAAGAGCATGAGGAACCTAGTTGACTAGTTGGTGCAACATTTCCACTGCTCACCATCACCAATTTGTGTCTGGGTTAGGATCATATTAGAGTAAACGGACATAGCGCGTATTGCAACCAAAATGCCATTGGTTCTGCTACTGGAAGTTCAAAGGTCATCTTACCCCACCTTACATCGAGTCGAGCTGGGGAAAGGAAAATACAGCAGCAGACAGCAGCATCACATTCCATGAACTGGGATGTAAGTGTTAATACGTCTGTCAGCTCTGCCTGACTACTCTGATCAGAATACATGCAGAATCAAAAGAGCAAGGAATCTTAACAATGCCAGGTGTAAAAGCCCAATCCTGTGATCACATTTCATTATCCAGATACAGATTACATGTTGATATTAGGTGTAAATGGGTCATTTATATATATATATAGTTGATTTTATTATCATTAATTTTGAATGGTGGTAACAGCAGTAGAGTGTGTTGATAGTCTTTATAGTGGCAGCAACTGTAATTCGAGGACTAAAAAACACTAAAAAAATCTGAAACAAAAGCCATATCATGTTGGAAATCTGGTATTGGACACTTTAGTCCAAACTGAGTACTTCCTGGCCTTAAAACTTTAGCTTTTTCAACCAAGACTTCATTTGAAATATGTGAAGGAAGAACAGAGTGAGAGGAAGTCAGAGGAAAACAGATGAAAGACTCCATCTCCAATGTGAAGGGAAGCCATTTTCTTTCTTACACCGTCCTCCACAGCAGCAACGGCATCTTCACGAAGAGAAAAAATAGACTAAGAGAGGAGAAACTCTGCTCCTCTCTGGCCTTCTCTCTGTGTCCCTCCCTCTGCCTCTGTCTCTGTACACTAGATTATGAAAATGAGTAGGAACCAGTGACCCCACAGCTTTCATTGCATATTTGGGGGGGGGGGGATTGGGCGACACACTCTGGATACTAATAGATAAGAAATGAGAGAGACAAACTGTGTGTGTGCGTGTATACAGTATACAATGCAACACATTCTGGCAGAAGAGCCACTACCCCCATCCTTACCCTCACGATTGTCTGATGACAGAAAAAAAAGAAAGACTGAGGAGATAGAGAATAGTTACTGTCGCCTTAATACTAGAAGCAATTTACTATTCATCCTCTCCAAAGAATAGGTGATAAATACTTGATGAGAGCGATGTGTGCAGATCCAGCAGCAGCAGTTACGCCGTAGCTCAACTACAGCATAACACACACACGCCTTATTGTTTGTGCTGAGTGAAATAAATGCAGTAACACAATTAAAGACGTGTTAAGTATGTGTGTGACATTTCCACAGGAGTTCATGTTTGACTGCATATTAGTGTGCGAGAATGGATTTGTGTGTGTGTTTGCTTTCTCTGTCTCTGTCCGTCTCTTCTTGCGTGCCGTGAGTGAGGTGTTTCTGTGGTATACCGCTAGGCTAGGTAGCTACAGTTGCTCATTGGCAAACATGAGCTGTGCTGCCGTAAAAACGCTCTCTCTCCAGACAGGGGGGAGAAGGGAGGGGGTTACCTTGTTGCACAAGGGTTGAGCGGACAGTTTCTGCGTGAGCAAGTGTCAGAGAGGGAGAGCGAGAGAGAGACAGGTGCTGAGATAGACAGAGAGAATAAAAAAAGAAGAGCTGAGAGCAGCAGCCGTCACATTGAACATCGTGAACACCAGTTATACATAATTTCTGAGGAGATTTCTTTTGAAACACGGCCTGACTGACTGACTGACCAACTGACTGACTTAATCTTCACATAAAGCCTATGAATCCCAACTTTTCCTGAATACTATCCTATTCATAAAGTTAGCCCAATATCAGCTCAGGGCCATTTATCTAATTGGTGGAGGGCTGGGCTAGATTGCTAGCTCGTCTTCCCAAGACTGTGCGACAGTGTGCTGACTGGTTTTAATTGACATTTCCCTCATATTCAAAGCATGATAATTTACACCTCATCAGCCGTAATGAAACCTCATATCTTAGGCAAACTTCATCCCATTTGCAGGTGTGCAGAGCCTCTACACACATTTCTTACTTAGCTCTAGTGGTTACCCTGTCATGCAGATAGTTGTGCTTTCATTTTGTCATGTTTTAAGATTTCCATTTCTGAGATTGGATTTTATTTGTGGAGTTCACAGCATTGAGAAATTACATTTTAAAAAAAATTCAACAGCACCATTTCTTTCCCCATTACTGTGGATAATCCACACACATTGCTGTCAAATGCTTTTTATACTGACTGTTCCTCCTGTAAAAACTCTGCATAGCATAGCAGCATAGCTGGTAAAAACCACAGTTAAGTCAGAATGATATTTCTTGCTGCACCACTTGAAACACATCCCCAACCCTTTAGGGACTTCTGCTGTGCAGTCATTTCTTACAGGTGGTTTGGACTCATGTTTCTTTCTTGCAAAGATTTTGGAGCTTCAACTTCATCCTTGTCTGCATTGTTATCTTCAACAGCTTTGCTACGTTGGTTATTTGTTTATGTGCAGTGAGCTTATGTGAATCAGGCAAATTTTTTAAAGAGACCTTGCTCAAAGGTACATCAGAAGTTGTTAAAGAAGAGCAGGGCTATATTTATTCATTTGGACCCCAGAATTCAAATTTGTGACCTTCCTGTTACACCTAGAGGATACTGCTGCTCCTCAGTGGACTTCAGGTAAAAAATGTATTGGAATTGAGTGAGAAATGAATCATCTTATCATGTTGAAATGTGAAATCAGGTCTTTTGATATTACAAATATCTACAAACTGAGTTATACACAGTGAACCATAAATGCTCCCTTCCAGCATTACAGCAACATTCATACCCCTCAGCATTATCTGGACAGACACACACAAACACACAGACGCAGATACACACACATACACACACAGAGCGAACTCTTTTCACTTAGCGAGTGCTTCTCTCGTCTCTTGGCATCACGATGAAGGCCAAAGCCAAACTCTAAGTGCACAGCTTTCCATTTAGGTCTAAAATACGACTCTTCTTCCCCCCGCGAGGGAGGACAGCACTATAGTGTATGTGTGTATATGTGTGTGCGTATGAGAGAAAGAGAGAGAAAAGGAGCAAGCGAGAGCACAGGGTAAAGACGGTAAAATGTGATGGGCTGGCTGGCTTTCAAGGTCTACTTTGTAGCCAGAGAGCTGAGGCTGGGATTGGTGCTAATGTGTATGCGTGTTTCTGTATATACCATACATTTATGTGTGTGTCTGTATTTGTGTACATACACCCCTCACAGCCGAATGGAGAGAGTGAGCACTTCAGCAATGACAAGTAGGTAAACAAAATCATTCGTGCAGAAAAAAGAGAGACAGAGATGGACGAAGAAGGAGGGAAGATAAGGAAGCAGGGAGAAAGGATGGGAGTCTGAGAGGAGGGTGAAAGAAAGGAATGTCTGATGGGCAAGCAGCAAGGAAAAAAAGAGGAAAAAAAGGAAGAAGACTTCACCAAAAGAGAGATGCAGGATATTAGAAACATGGAAAGAATTATGAGGGGAGCATAACAAGAAAAGAAGGAAGAGGAAATGATGGGAGAAATTGAACCTCTATGCAAATACTGCTGGTGGCCTCATTTTAAAAACATATTCTTTACTACCACAGTCTAAAATATTTGAAAAGTAAAGTGAATAACTGAACAAAAAGGAGGAAAAGAAGATAGATATGAAAAAAAGGGGGATGAGAAAAAAAAGAGAGAGGAATAAAAACTACTTCAACTTAATGTAAAGTCTAATAACAATTCAATATCACACAGTATAAATTATACAGGAGACTGCTCTATAATGCATCTGCAACCAAATGTAACAAAACCACACCATTGCTTCTTCATCTTGAAACTCATCACTTTGGATGCTATGAGAGAGCCAATACATACAGCAGTGGCATTATGGGAAATTGCCTCATCTGAATGGGTGACCCTGTCCTATATGTATGGCCCACACTGTTTTTTTTTTCTGTCTCCATCATCAATAGCAACAGGAGCAGTTACTAATCCAGCCACTCCAACTAAATCACCCTGGAGTGAGTAGTTCATGCTCATAAATACTGACAGAGAAGTGCCTATGTGTTATTATGTTCAAGCATGTTTATGTTATATGTGTGTGTGTATGTGTGTGTGCGTGTAGCATGCGCATAGTGTGTGTGTGTAGCATGTGTTGCACACGTACAAGTCTTTCAACATCTGTATGCACCTCTACCTCCCTATTCCTCCTCCCTGTGTTTCCTCTCCATACAGCTCAGCCATGATGAAGTCCGTCGCAGGGTCCCCGACCCAATATCCAATGCCTAATAAACTAATACATCATTAATGAGAGGGAGTGAGGGAGGGAGAGAGGGATGCAGAGAAAGAGAGATGCACCGAGTCCACTGCCAGGCTATAGCGAGCTATTGCTCCACAGCTCAATAGGCTTTCTAACAAGGCTCTGTCCTTGAGAGAGGCTGCATACTAAAAACTTCTCCAACAACCGACGAGCCAAGCAAGGGGAATTCATAAACAGAGGACAGACAGAGAGAGAGAGAAGAGATGAGGGGTGGGGTGGGGGGAGGGAAGGGGTAAAGGAGGGCAGATGAGAGACATTCTCAGAAACGGAAGGATGGAGAGGGAGCGAAGGAGAGAGAGGGAGGGAGATGAAGGAAGATGAATCATGTTCTGCTTTAATTGTCCTTCTCTTATCTGACTGTTTGGTTTGGGTCAGACTGTCTGTCTGACAGACTGCCAGTAATGACACATGATCAATAACCTGTTTATTAGTTTGTTTGTCTGACGCTCTCAGCCTGTGGTTGGAGCGTTTCTATCAGGCTGTGTGTGTGATGAAGAGAGAAATCCCATGGGCATAAGTGGGTAGTAAAAAGAGGGCGCCACTTAGCTTTACAGCATCTCCATAAAACAGAGCGAGGGAAACCCCGGATGCCTCCTCTAACAGGTAGACACAGTAGTTACACATATGAAAAAATGCTCATACTTAGATACGTCACTAGACACACAAATATGTAATTTAGAAAGAGAGAGCTGAGCACCACTCCTGTCAGCTGGTTATGTGCTCACAAACACACATGCACACACTCAGACATACAAGCACACACACAAATTGGACGTCTCTAAGCAAATACTGCCGCAGGCCTCATTTGAATAGAGATAATTGAAAATCAGACTTGTTTATCAGGCTAAATAGAATGACAGACACTCACAAAAGGAGGCAAAGAGAGCGAGCTTAGCGGGTATTTGCATAATGTTCATGGCTGAATGATTTCTAGGTCCATTAGGCCAAGGAAGGACATTGGAGAAGTTCACTTTTCATAGCTGGAGCTAAATGCTGAAATATGACTTCATTTTGAGGTGTTACTTTAAAATGATGTATTGGCATTTCAATGCTGACGCAAAGGTGCTGGAAGTGGGGTTCAGGGAATATGCTAGATGAAATTAAAAGAAAAGAAGAAGAGGAAAGAAAAGAGCAGAAAGAGGAGGAAGGGGAGGTGGAGGGTGGTTACAAATGCTCGGGAGAGATTTGGGAGACTGTCCAAGACTTTCATTATCTCTGATGCAAATTATCAGACCCCATAATTAGGCCTCTCATATCGTTCTCTCTCATTTCTTCTTCTTCTGTTTCTCTCTATCTTCTTGTGATCAGTGAAGCACAGTATGGGGTGGTGAGAGGCGTCGCACCCCTCTTATGCTGTTTGTTTCTCTCGGGGCCCCTGGTGTGGCTCAACGCCTGGTTGTCCCCTTCAGAGTAAATCCGTCTCTGATTGGAGCCTGTTCAATTAGTCTCCCAGACATATGAAACCACAGCAGTTAGAAATGAGAAGTGACGTTTGGTCCACATCACGCGTCAGTATTTACTTGAACATGTTGTTCTGAAGCTTGAAAGACACAGACACACCCACAAGCTTAACTGAACAGAGTGAAAACAGTCAAAATGTAGGGGAGCACGTAGAAAAAGACATCAAAATGAAGAGTAGAAATCTTTGAAAATTAGGACCAACATGCTGACATCTGTAAGAGTATTATCAAAATACACAGAAAAATCCCTGGTAATGTGTGCAGAAGAGGATTAGGCCAGTGGCCCCCCCTAATTCACAAATAAAGAGCCACCACATTCTATTATCACCTGAAATCCAGCAGCCACCACCACCGATGCTATCACGACAAGGCTTTTGAAGCAGCAAGAAGAAAAAAAAACAAAACATGGCAAACAAGAGAAATCCTCAGGCTAAAGCCCAAATTGCCTCAGGACAGCCCTCAGACGATACAACACTGCTCTTGGCCTAACAAATTAAAACTACACCAAAAAGGAAAATCACATTACCTGCAAGGAAAAACCACAACAAAAGTCTGTTTCTGCAGTTTAAGTGGAGTTGATACTGCGTTCACATGACAGCGGCAGAAAATCGCAAACTACAGCAAGACAATGCAGAGAGAAACACAGACGCAGCCAGGCCTGGCGTCACAATGGCAGAAAGAACAGATCTAATGTTTCCACGAGGTGAGTGGTACAAATATGGACCGTGACTGCAAGGATTAGCACAAGTAATGAACATGGTGCGACTGACTGACTGACGGCTAAAAGATATGGTTTGGGGTTAACGTTACTCAGAGTTCAGTTCAACATCCAAACACTTGACCATTCCAGTTAGGTGTGTGCTTGAATATGCAGTGTAGAAGATTACAGAGGTGAAAGGAAGACCTCCTCCTCATCCTTGTGATAGGGTAATGATGGGATTAGTTGTCTTTGTGGAGCACTGGGAGTCATCTGGGGGACTTGCTGTTCTTCCTCTCTTTCTACTCATTCGCTCTGTTGATATTTATAGTTTATTAGGATAAAATATGGCTTTAATCAAAACAAAATTTCAAAGGAAGTGCTTTGAATATGACAGATTCACAACACAAAAGTCAGCCAGATAAAATATACGCGTAGGCAATAGATCAAAGCAAAAAGCACATTTATCCAAGTTAATATCCTGGCTCACTGCCCTTGTGTCAGGTACAGCCATCCAAAGGTAAAAGTCAAAGTCAAGCTTCCCATTTCTCTGGTGAGATGGGGTGATTAGCAGAAGGAAGAAAAATGGAAGAAAGAAGGATGGATGAAGTGGCAGAGGCCCCACTAAAGACTAAAGTCTCTGGAATACAATAAACTGACATTTTTATTGCAAACCTGAAGCTTTATTTGAATCCAAATAAAAACAAAAACAAAAGAACAATAAAATGAAAACCTGGCAAAAATCAGCCATTTTCATATTGGAGTTAGCTAATTGAAGTGGCAGTATAAGGTAAAGCCAACCAGGAAATGAATTGTTAATGAAACAGACATGAAAAAAGTTTGTTTTAAGATGAGATGAATAAAATAAAACATATTTTAGGCCATGCTGTTGACTTGTTGACCTTTAAATGTCTTGACCAAAAGTATGCTTTACCTCCATAAATGTGTCCCAACACATGATGCTCAGGCAAAGGACACAAGCGGGTAGAGAAATATAGAGATGGGGAGAAAAAAAAGAAGAGCAGAGGACAATGACACACTACCTCCTTTGGGAATAGGAGGATGTGGGGGAGCAGAGAAGAGGAAGATGAAGAGAGGAGGTTGGGAAGGAGAGGAGGAAGAGGAGGAGAGGGCAATTTGGTTTCCACTCTTCTCTAATCTAATATGTGTAACTGTGACTGATCCTCTGTCCTAAACCAGGACCCCAGACACAAGGAAAGGGCACCAAACTTCTCCGCTAGCCTGGGGGAGATGAACCAAGGAGGGAGAGGAGGAGGAGGAGGAGGAGGAAGGGGAGAGAGAGAGAGAGAGAGAGAGAGAGAGAGAGAGAGAGAGAGAGAGGGAGAGAGAGAAAAAGAGAGGGAGAAAGGAGGGAGGGGGAGAGAAAGAGAGCGCCAGAAGGGCAAAATAATGTGTCAGCTCTGGTGAAAAAGAGCGATAGAACCAATTCCAGAAATGGGAGAGAGATATTCCCAAAGCTTGTGTATTATTGCCAGGATGTTGGACAAAGCAAATATCTAATACAGCGCAGTAAATCCTCAGAAGGTGCGTGTGTGTGTGTGTGTGTGTGTGTGTGTGGGCATGAAAGGATGAGGACTCCACAGAGAAGCACCAAATCACAAATTTTTCACAGCACCACAGGAACATGCTGACTGTAAAGCAAAAAGTATGTGTGTCTCTGTGTGTGTGTGAGAGTCTGAAAGAGCAGTGGCTGTGGTCCTGTTTGGTGACTCCCACCGCAACAAAGCTAAGGTTAGCTATTTGCTCTTTTCACACCTCGCAGAGTCAAAAAAGACTTGGAAGCAATGGGGAAATTCAGCTATTAAGACTTCCCAAATCCCCCTTTTCACCATGGGGCAATATCCAGTATGGCTGGCTCTTGCTTTGAGACACTAATACCAACCAAAATGACACACACACATGCACACAGCCACAGCCATGGTCCTGCATTCTCCATTAGCTTATTGATTTTGGGAGAGGGAAGGGGTTTAGGGCAGGATCTCTCTATGGGGATGGCTAAAAAGGCAAGGTCAGCAATGCACAGAGCAAAAAAAAAAAAAGAAAAAGAAAAAAAAGTACACTCATACTTTCAAACATATAAATAATAATATAAATATCAGTTTGTTTGTCAATAAATTGAATGCAGGAATAGACAGGATGAAAAAGATGCTTCAGCCTCATCATTTAGACAAAATAATCCCAAAATTGTTCAAAATAGATGAAATAGATATTTGACAATAAATGTTACATGCTCCCACATTTGATATGAATGACAGTGTACCTCCTCCGCAGAACACAAGCAGCTTAAGTTAAAACAAAACAACACAAAAGAAAGAAAAGTCTCACCCATTTTTGGGGAAGTGGTTGCCCCAAAACCTCCAATTTCCAGTGATACAAACAAGTAAAACAAACAAATAGCTTCTCACGTTGCTGACTTCAAACACAAGTGGAGCCTCCTGCGCTTAAATCACCCACAAAAATTACATGTGCAAATATGTTTACTGTTGTATCAGCACTGTTACCTGCTTTTATTTATTTATTTCAAATTTGTTTTTCAAACAGAATGTGACAGCATCTATCAAGAAATTGAAGTCAATAAATCAAAAGTGACTTTTTTTGGTCATATGAAGCTATTAGGAGGAGGTACCTCCTTACTAGGAGGTAAAACTGGATTTTGACAGGTGGCTCCTCTACGAGATAGGGCCCCAAATGCACACAGTAATGTCCCAGTTGATAATATAAATCACATAATGTGCAATTAATCAAATTACCAAAAATGTGTATTGCACCTAGAGATTTTGGGGTCAATAGGGCCCCAGGGCCATGTCCATACGTACCACTCAGTACATGTACATGCACCTCAGAAACTGGGAGCAGGAACAAGCTGATGATACATTTAATTTTTACACTTTCTACAGAGCTAATAGCACATAAGTAAAAATACAATAAAGTGAAAAGATTTTTGTACATCTCTAGATATCCTGGAGTTGTGGAGAGGCCTTCTGAACAGCACTTTCTTTAATTTGTGGGAGATACAAATTGTAGAAAACATAACTTGACATTAAAAGTATGTAAATGAGGAAGAAAAATGGGAGAAAAATATAAAGAGATGTCTTTGGTGGCCAGTTAAACATTTTGCACTCAATATTTATAAAATCACAGCGTTCAATAGGGCAGTTGCTTGGTCTGTAATCCAGCCGGAGACAGTTGTATACAGGTCTAACGTACCAGATCTACAACTGTCTGTCCACAATATGAGATAAAGAATAGGGACATATCAGTTCCCTTTAATCCTTTCTCTCCCAGATCATCAAAATTGATCAAATCCTGAAGCAGAAACTGCCACATGGACACACTAACACATTCGTATCTCACTCATTCAAATGGTCACCCACAATGGTGCATGGCAACCTCGTCTCTAATGCAGCCCCTGCAGCTGTCCCTCACAGGCACTCTTACATTCTCACAATACATTCTCAATGTCAGATCACTGCACCATTCAAGCGTACACCTCTGAAGAGCACAGAGACGGAAGCATTTAGGCATTTAGTGTGAATAATATGGAGACACACACTCTTAAGTTACTCTGTATGTGTGTGTGTGTGTGTGTGAGTGTGTGTGTCCCAGTGCCTGGTGCATATTCAGTATGACAGAGATGAGTAGCAATGCACGGCTCTTAGATAAGGCCTTTTACGGGGCCCTTGGAGGGACAAGCAGAGCGGGGGAAAGAACATCTGAAAAGGCACATTCTTCTGTGGCGATCAGAGGAACCCTCATTCACACAGAAAGCTCTCATCTGGATCACTCTCTCTTTGTCCCCTTCTTACTTTCTCTTTTCTTCTTACCTCATCCTTTTTTCTTCATACGTACAGAGAGGAAATATATTATTCGTGCCCTTACAATTTACGTATTTTATCTTTCTGTCTTCTGTCTTTTCTTTGGGGTCAAACTACTCTATGAACCCTTTCTGGGTGCATATGAAAAAATATTATGTGACCTACACTTGCTGTGGTGATTTATGTTCGTCTGTGTTTGCTGCATTAACGACTAAAAAGAGTAAAGGATTAATTAAAATGTAGCTTAATGTTAAGGAAGGTTTTGATGTAATTAAGATGGACTATTTCCCTGTGTTTTTGAGCATAGTGGAAAATTAATTTTGTACTTTTGCTGCTGTTCTAAAATATATGAGTTTTAAAAATGGTTAAAGTTGCTTAACTGACCCTATTGGTTGTTTTAATGCCTTTAATAAACTAAAATGATGCACAAAAAGGTGATACTTAAAAAAAGAAAATCACTTACCTACATGATGAAGGCACAGCACAACCAACAGCGACAGAGACACAGAGAAAGAGAGAAAGGCCATAATTATAATGCGATCAGCACAATGATATCACTGTAATTACTCATACATTCCATAGCATTTGCATATAATTATTTTCGTGCAAAAACATGCAATTCATTAATTTTACATGGCTTTGTTACAATAGGCATTTGGCATATAATTACATATATTTCCAGGAATGTTTCCCAACACTAGTGACACTTTACTGTGTGAGTGTGTGAGTTTTGTGTCTATGTGTGTGTGTGTGTGTGTGTGTGTGTGTGTGTGTGTGTGTGTGTCTGTGTGTGTGAGAGAGATGTGCTCTATTTAAGTGGTTGTTGGATCATTAGTGCTTTTGAGATTCACAGTAGATTTCACAGTCTTATAATGACTGTGTTTGCACATGACAGAGTGAGAAAGAGAGGGAGAGAATTTGTGTTATTACAATAGTAATATAGGGATGAAGTGAGTAATAGTGTATAAAAAGAAGAGATATACAAACACATAATACTAACTTCAACTGTATGATCTGTACTTAAAGATGAGAGAGGGTAGAGGACAGGAAAGGAAAGAGTGCTGATTGGCTGTGGTGATGGTACTTTGGCCAATAGTGCAATAGAGGGTACACAAACACATACAGATACACAGAGACACACACATACTGTGAACACATATACGCCTTTCCTCTCCCAACCCAGTAATCCCACTCTAAAACTCCCCCTTTCTCTCCTCATCTCCCTCCATCCTTTTCTCGCTCCCCTCTCCTTCCCGTTCACCTCCTCTTATTTTCAATCTCCCTGCTCTCATTTTAATTACCCAGAACGACAGCGAGGAGCCTGCGTGAGAAATTAAAAAGGAACATGGAGAGCAGCGAAGGAAGGGAAGGGAAGGGAAGAGAAGGAGGGATGGATGGAGTGAAAGGTAAGGAATGGAAGGAGGGGGAGGTTTTGAAGCTTCAGATGGGATGATAAACAGTCTATCCCTTTAAGTGAATTAGAATTGTAGTAGGGGAGAATTTAAAATGGATGAGGAAGGAGGGGTGATTTTTATCATGATGGCAGCAAAAAAAAAAAAAAAAACATTGCGAGGTCAATGAGGTTGAAAGCGAGTGAAGTGGGATGCAACAGTCAATGCAAGTGTCAATTCTGCCTCTATCTCATCCACACACACACACACACACTCACACCCAAGTGGAGATATCCCCTTATGGGTGTTGAGAAACCACAGAGATGCATTTTGACATTTTCATCTAAATTCAGTGGAGTGAGTGTGTGTGTGTGTGTGTGTGTGTGTGTAGTAAGTGAGTGTATGTCCCTTTGCTGTGTCTCAAAGGGATGTTGTAATGTGTCCTTCTTCAGTCTCTCAGGGTGAATATGTCCCTGCTGTCACTGTGTGTATGCATGTATGTATGTGTGTGTGTGTGTATATGTGTCTGTCCCTCAGAGCTTTGCTGCTAGCCTCTGGATTTCTATCAGCACATCTGTGTTGCTGCCACTGTTAGCCAGGCGTGTAACACACACACACGCACACACATGCACAGTGACAGGAAGGAAGGAAGGCAAAGCAAAGCAGTGAGGGGAACGGGAACATGATTTCAAAAGCGCTGAAACGAAATCCTCCAGAGTTGAGATCACAGAAACACTAAAAAAAGAGAGAGAGATGAAAGCGCAGTCGGTTTCTTTTTGAGCTTTTTTAACACACAAAACATCCCTTGTGCGTTCGTATTTTGGACGGTAAAAACTCTCCCATCAGTTCTGCGTTTGCCCGTTTGAAAACTCTGTTCGGCTAATACTTTTTTCAGCTGGTCCTCTTCTTCTTGTGTTGGAAAATGATTTGCCACTCTCATCCCCCTAAAGTCATTTTAATAATTCTCTCACTTGCTATTCTCCCTCTTTCTCTTCAGTCTCGTCATTCATTCCTCCTATATTCTCCTCCCGATCCTTCATTTCTTCCACCCTGCTGGCTGCCTCCCTACTTCATTGGTTTGTAATTTAAATATTTTGCCTTTTTTAAGTGCAAGGAAAAAGTTATTAAGGATGGATTTTCTTTCCTTGCTTCCTCTTATTCTCCTCCACGTGGCCTTGTTCTCATCTTGTGAGGATAGACAAGGAGAGTGACAGAGAGAGACAATGAGATGGAGAGAAAAAGAGAGGAAGAGATGAAAATAAGACAAGGAGATGGACAGAGATATAGGAAAGACAGAAAAAAAATCTAATCAGCCAATCAAATCTTTGTAGGCGTGATTATTAATATAAAGGATGTCATCTTCCTGTGTCAAAGCCAGAAATATGGCAACAGAATACCGGACAGAACAAGATTATTGCAGCAGGCTGATTTGCATAAATAACAAGTAAAACAGGCAAATTGTTTTTGAGCGGCTTGCGACTGCAACCACTGGCCAGTTTCTCTCTGAACTGAAAATGACGTCATTGGGACAGATTTGTCAATCACTTCTGATGGCAAAACAACCCAACAACAGAAAACAGCTAACATGAAACACAACTGCTCTGTCTTCTCTGAATACTGGCATTGGGTTTGGTTTCAACAATGTCAGAATGAAAGAGGAGATAGAAAGAGATAGAGCAGCAAGAGTGAGAAAGAAAAAAAGTTGCAATGATAAAAATTTTGGGCAACAAAAGGTGATGGAGAAAAGAGAAAAACTCACGAATGGAGGTTTAAGACAAACAGGAAGAAGAGACAGAGAGCAGAGAGAAAGAGAGTGAGGTAGAGAGAGCACAATGAAGCAAGGTTGTGTATGAATGTGCCGACTGCAGTGTGTTGGTTGCTCTGTCTGAACGCAGCAGGAAACTCAATGGACTGGGGTCCTTCATTATGCAGCCAAAGCACGGCTGACTGAGGAGCTGCCTGTTTAAACAGCTAAACCAAAACGCATAGTCGACTTGTGTCACATCGCCTGACGCACGCACATACGCACGCACACAAGGATAGAACTGCTTTCATATACAAATGAATCCTTCTACTTCTCTTTTTCTCTCACGTGCACACACGAGCACATCCCTAGACAGGACATAGATTATATTAACACCTGAATGTGAACAAGCACACACTCAGACCTGAAAACAAACACCCACACACCCACACACACAGGGGCATGCAGAATTTAATTCATTCTTTGTTTCTTTAATTAGAGGGAGAGAAAAAGGTAGAGCAAGCAAACGGAGGAATGGACTGAGTGTTGGAAGCCAGAACTGAAGCTGCTGTTGCAAAGAAAGGGTCAGACATCATTAGGAAGGACTGCACAGCATAAAGCAAACCCTGTGTGACCATACATTTTTCTTCTCATGAATGATTACAATAACTATGTTTATGTCTGAGGCTGTGCTGCCCTTCCTTCAACAGTGACGGATCTTTTCGTCTTCAAATTCATGGATCGTTTCCCAAAGAGCTTATACCGAGAAGGAGAACAAATGGATACTTACACACCCCTGCTACACTGACACACACCCACACGCACACAAGCATGACGATCAACACATAACATGACACATGAATTTTATAAGTCAGTGCATGTGTAAGTAAAGGAGGAGGGATATGAAGAGACACACAGGTACATAATGGTACACACATTCACAAGCCATACATAATAAAATGCAAGATCAAACACATCTATGCTCAGGTGCACAAACACGAAGGAGGGAACATGAGCACAAAAGCATTATGCACATGTAGACACACACACAAACAAACACACACTGTGGGACACACAGAGTCTCTGTACATTCAGCTCACCTACTGTAACATCCCACAGTTTCCTGACAACTCAAAGACTCTGACTGGACCTGCCTGCTGACACTATTTACTTGCTGCAGGCATGGTGGCAACACTTGTGCTGCTTGACTTTATACAAACATCGAAACATGTCTTCCATAATAAAATGAGTGCTGTTATAGCACTAACACTGACACTGTGCAGGTATCTGTCTCTCTGCTACTCTTTCCAAAAGCTGTAAGTTAAGTTAAAGTCCAACTTTGGAACAAAATGTTGCACAATTAATCAAAATCAAAATACAGCCAAGTGTAATATTCAAATTGCAGGAGCTGTAAAATGTGTCACAACATTGTTGTGCACTGTCCACCATTGTGGTGCTACAGAAACACCCTGGCCTACAAACCATATTCTGTTTTTTTTTTGCATAAGGCCAAACAAAAACTGTTTTCAATGGAAATGAAATGCAAAAACAACCATTCCAACTGAAATTGCAATCACAAAATCGCAATCCCAATACCTGCCAACATAATTGCAATATGATATTTTTGCATATTGTGCATTTACCATGCAGCTGCTCTAAGGACTGTGGAGACAGTCATGCAACTCTTCTGATGCATGGTGGCGACCCTGGTGTCTCACTGGTTAAAGTGCATATCAATAAGGCTTAGTCCTAACTGCAGAGGCCTAGGTTCGGGTCTGACCCACAGCCCTTAGCTGCATGGCATCCCTTATCTCTCTCTCCCTGACTTTCCTGTCTGTCTCTCACTCTGGCTATATTAATGACAGCAAAAATGCCTATAAAAACTAATAAATTGATGCACCTTCACTGGAAATTGGGAACCACTTCCTGGAAGTTTTCCCATCACCTGAACCCCTCCATACAGACACCTTAACCAGATAAAGTCAGTATAGGGTGTTAACAATGTGATGTCTTAACAGTTCCCCAGTTAAAGTCCTGGACAAGTTGGATGTCACAGATGAGGAATGAAATAAATATATATATATATATTAAACATGCTGTAATGCAGACCTTTATTTCCAAATACATAACATAACTAAGTACAACTCCTAAATCCAATTAATGTGAAGTTGGTCTTATATATAAGATATATATCTTATTTCAAAAAGATAAATGTTCAAATATAAACATAGTAATGAATAAATATAAATATATTTATATTGTAATATTATTTCTCAAGAATGTTCTAAAACAAACTTTACAGAATATTTCACAACTGATTTCCAAACATAAGAAAATACATCAACTGAAGACAAATTTATTCCAAAGGATTTTTAAGAAAATAACTCCCCGTCTTGTTTACATATCCTAATCCCTCAGATATAGCAGGCGGTACGGCTGTGGTTTGGTGTGTCTCTGTGCTGGTGGATGTGTCTAATGAGCAATCCTTCCCTTCCAGCGCTCCCAGTATCAAACGTCTCCTTCCACTCCAGTCGTTTACCCGGGGACTGATTCTCTATGAAGTCGATGCTACTGCTTGTTCCAGCGCTACGGCTTCAAACGCAGACGTGCCTTTTGGGGCTCCGCGCATATCTGCTCTCTTCCTCTTCCTCTCCTCCTCTTCCTCTCTTTCTCTCCTTTTTGTTCCCCTTTTCAAGTCTTCCCAGGCGTCTGTGAGTCTTTGTCTTTTCTCTCTTTCTTCTTTCAAGTCAAGACAGGTGGGACCAAACAGCCTGGCAGTTTTCCTCTCCTTTTTATCCACTTCCTTGTTTTTTTTCCACGGCAGTTCACTTTCTATCCCTCTCTTTCTATCTCTGTGTTTCTCCAAATTGAGCTGAGAGAAATCCTTGATGTACTATTTTGAAGGAGGGAAGACAGCTTTAGTGCATTTTACACACACACACACACACACACACAAATACACAGCCTTGTGGATTTGGCCTACTGTATGTACATACCAGGTGATATTCTAGTACACAGACAAACTGTGATTAAAACCTACATGGTAAATCAGATCAGCCACAGCCTCCTCACAGCGGAGAAGCACAGAATAAACAGATGATAAACTTATACTAGTTTTACTTTCACACAAAAACCAATTCACATTGTACAATCCTGACACACACAATTAAACTCTAACTGATGAAACATGTTGCTCATCCGAGGCCAAGGTCATGAACTTTGGAGATATTTGGAGATACTTGTGAACTTAAGTGTTCAATTCAATGCAATTCAATTTAATCCTTTATTTAAGCCATGTTAATTATTGAGGTTTTTCTTATTTGCAATAACATTGAAATACTGAACAATAGAAATGAAAGAGGACAATACTTAGTGAAAGCAGTTGCACACTGAGGTGAAGTGGTTTGAAATCATCATCCAGGAGTATAGAGTCAATCTTTAAACCAACTAAATAATATTCTCACAGTGTGAGTTTTGTTGTCACCAAAACTGACGGCTCCATTTTAAAGCAACAAAATTGTGACTGTACAATGCATGCTCATGTACACAAGGACATAAAATGCGTTTTCATATGCATCCACCTGTTCTATTCAATACAACTAAGTAGCTGAAGCCATGAGCAGAGGCATAAAAGTTTGTGTGGTTATTTTGCACCAGCCTGGTTGGACATAATGTAACCACAGTGGATCTCTATTGATAAAAGCAGTGCACATTCAGATGGCATTTCATAAGATTTTTTTTTTCCCCATTTGTTGAAGCGCACAGATGTAAAGCTCATATCTGTCCTGCTTCCCTTCAGACATCTGTGAGGAGTTTATCAGGCGTTTATAGACTACACGTATCTAAAAGCAATTAACACACATAGTTGTGTTTACTGACACATATTAGTAAGAATGGTCTAGTTATTTTAAGCTCAGTGCAGTTTGGTTCATTTGCATTCTTGCTATAATTACATTACAGGGCCATTCTGATTTATTCGCTATCATTTCTACCAGTTACACAGTAATGATTTTACAATTTCTTTTCTCTTCTAAATAGTTGAGAGTAACCTGGAGGTTTGTTTAAAACCTGTATAATCATCAGACTGCTCATGTTTCTAAACTTTGTGTCTGTGTTGTCGTCACATTCCCAAATCTAAGCAGTTAACCTGCTGAGCGCGATGTTATTATTGCGGATAGAATTGCCAATGTGTTGACAAGTTGGAGAGTGTTGTGTTTATTTATATGACTTCCAGTCTGAACCAGGGAGCACTGGTTTCCACAACTGCAGAACTTATTACTCCAATGAAGTGCAAAACAGAGTGAAAGACATTTGATCCTCTGAGAAAATTTAGGGTTCTTACTAATAATCATTTAAAAATTCTTAACTAATGCTTAAATTAGTGTGACTGTTTGTTTGTCCG
This sequence comes from Rachycentron canadum, assembly GCA_038496675.1. NCBI lineage: Eukaryota > Metazoa > Chordata > Actinopteri > Carangiformes > Rachycentridae > Rachycentron > Rachycentron canadum. Next base: position 15,005,037 of record CM076661.1, read on the forward strand.
AATTGCGTTGATCTTGGTGGACACCAGTGACTGACCGTATCCTGTACCTGTCTCAGTCAGGTAATACTGCGACAGGCTTGTTTTAGAGAACTGCACTCAAACCATGTTGGGAAATTCACAGACATACTGCATTTATTAATAATAATGATAATAGCAATAATAACAATAATAACATATAGTTGGACAGCGAGTGGTCAAAGAGCAGAATTGGCCCTACAGGAGGAAAGAGCCAAGTTCATTTATGAGCAAAAATCTTATTAGGATGTGTCTAGTGGCATAAAGCCATCAGAAGTAAACAGAGAGAAGAAAGCTCTATTTAAAATGAAATGCTGTGTGTGGAAAGGAAAAAGGGATTCCGCTTCCTCTGAATCTCTTTACTGCTCTTCTCCAAAAATCATCCCAATTACAGAACTAATTTTAGCCTCCAGTTGGTGTGCTTTTGTGTGTTTTTACCTTTCCAATAGATTGAAAAAAGGCTTAATACAACAGGCAGAGGTCAAACTAACTAACCTTTGTTGGCTTCACACAGCTTACAACACACAACACTGATTTGGGTTCTGTGTGTGCTTGTGTGGAAAAAAAAAACCCCAAAAAAAACAAGTAGGAAGAAAAGAGCAAGAGATGTAGCAGCATGCTCTCACTGAAATGTGTATGTAACCGTGTGAGGGAGAAGACGACAGCTTGCATGAAAATCCCCACATTTGCGATTGTGCGTGTGTATGTGTGTGTTTGAGCTTAGTGCATTATGTTGCGGTGTGTTTTTGAGTGTACACAACTGCCAAAATGTCATTCCAGTAACACAACGATCATCAAAGCCTGCGCCATCTATCCTAAAGACCATCTAGTGATATTCATAAAGAGCATAGTAGATAACAGCCTTGTCATGTTAGCTCCTCTATAATCCAGACATCTAGCCTTTCATCTACACTGGTGTGTGTGTGTGTGTGTGTATGAGAGAGAGAGAGAGAGAGAGTCAGAGAGTCAGAGAGAGAGAGAGAGAGGGGATGATCATATATGCTCCTGTTGTTAAGGCTTATCACAGAGATCAGAGTGATGTCAAAATAACTGTGTGCTGGCAGGTGATGACATGCACACAGGCACACATACTGTAAACACATACATACATATACACACACACACACACACACACACACACACACACACACACAATCATGCAAACACTAAAAGGCTCCACACATGCGCATATCATAAGGATACACACGCCTAGTAACAAACACTACCTTGCACAACCATATATCAGCAGGGACACACACATATTCAAAGACATGTATCGTATATCTTTAAATATCTTGACTGACACACACACACACACACACACACACACACACACACACACACACACAGGTTTTCCCCTCCAGACAGGTGTAGTAGAGTCAGTCCAGGTATTTGAGCTGTTGTAGCACAGCCAGCGACAGGCTCAGTCTAATTACCTCTGGGACGCCAACATCACGCCAGTAGCTAAAGCTGGTGTTTGTGTGTGTGTGTGCGCGTGTGTGTGTATGCAGAGGGAAAGTAAAAGTGAGAGTCTAACAGGTTCTTTATTTTGAACCCGCAGGTAAAAATGCAGGGAATATTTTTGACAGTAGCTTCCCAACGTGACACTTTATTATAAATAAATGTCCACTGTGGTGCTCTTTTATAACTAATCATTGATACTGGGCTGATCAAAGGTTTTACTTTTACTGTTATAAAAACCCACATGGGTATGTCCTTCCAGTGAAGAGTAATCTGTACTCTGAAAGTGATATTTAATAGCTGAGGGGTTAGCTGCTGCAGTCATAGCTAAAACAGACAAAGGAAAAGACAAAACTCAGCTTTATCACTAGACAATTCCAGGATTTCCCATTGATTTCCCAACAGAAGTGCAGCATAGAAATCCCACGAAAAGCAAGATGTCATTAAAACAAAAACAAAACAGAACTTGCTGTTATATTATGTTGTTTTATCTTGTTATTAATGTATTTTGTATTCACTGCTATAGGACCATGTGCATCTTGTTCCCTGTTTCAGCGTTTCCATGAGAGATCAGCAGCAGCCTCATGCCCAGTCCAATCAATAGCTTGTTACTGCAGCCTAATGTCTTCCACCAAGAGAGCACACACACACACACACACACACACACACACACACACACACACATGCACACACGCACGCACGCAGGCAGGCAGGCAGATAAACACCGGTGCACACAAATATGTGAACATGCACAAAGGACTAACTCAGATTACAACATGAGGGGTAAAAACACATGCATAAAAACAGAATTGGATGCACACACACACGTTTACACTACATCTTTGACAACAATGTATTTTCTTAGTGTATGTTGCCTTATGGAACATGCTCATTTCCAAGGTCTCCAGTAAACAAACATCTCTCTAGAGGCAGCATTTCAGCTTTACGGCCTAAACTCTGTCAGCCCAGAGGAAAACAAGACCAGTTGAAAAAAGAAAAAGATGAGATGAGATGAAAAAGGTGGAGGAGGAGGGGAGTCATTAATATATAGAGAGAAACCAAGCAGGAAATGAAAGTTTAGATTCCTTCCTTCATCTACTTGGATAGACTTTATGACTAAAACCTGTTTTAGCAATAGGATCTGTCATTTTATTTTTATGGTGCTGGGGAGATTGTGCTTAACTGTTTCAATGATTTCTCTCTGTTTTACCTTTAGATGCTGAGCATTTACAGATATTGCAAGATTCCTTGATGTAATGACGGGTCAAAGGGCAGGCCATCCCGATTTTCCAATATTACAGTAATCAATGAATGATGAAGTGAGCGAGGAGTTTGTAGACTAACATAAACACTTTAACCATGTTTTTGTTTTCTTACGGGAACTTAAAGTGAGTTTTCAGTCCATAACAGCAGCTGGTGAGCGACTCTGTTGCTCTGACTGGACTTTCAAGTGTATTTCTTTGCAGTAAACAAGGTAAAGTGAGGCTGTGTCTGCAGCAGCTGTCCCCAACTCACTGCAAGATGAAGACTTGCAGCATGGAGGACAAGTCTGAACAGGCTCTTGAAGGAGAAGTGAGATATGACACTAGATACATCTATCAAAAAGAAGATAAAAAGGGGGTTTTCTTAAGATGATATAAGCGTAACAGAATGAAATGCATGCTGGGAAACGTGATGGCAGAATAGGAAGTCAGAATAGATCATTTTCATCCATATATAATCACAATTAATCACTTCAACTATAGCTGATAAACAAGGATTCTGTTCTGTTCTGTTTGAGTATTATTTTTTCCCATCAGCTGAATCCAGTGACCTTTGACCTCCCCCCATGCAGCCAGTCATGGTGGTCTGCAGTATAGCTGTGGGCTTGCACAAATACAGAGAAAACTGAAGCCCACTTCAAACACACATCCACTTCTATTTCCACTTCCACACTCACAACAGCACAGCATCCTTTTGTTCGAGCCTTTGTTTTGCCGTTTCTACTTTTTCCCTGGCTGAGGGTTTGAAAGTGATTACCGATGCAGTCCACTTCATTAGCATGAGAACAAAAACAGCGTGGGGAACACATTATCACTTCACAGAAAAAGACCGAGAGCTGTCTGCCTCTTTGTTTATGCCGTTGCGATCGGACATTTTCTACCAGCGCTGCCACTGCTGTCTCACGAGGACGGCGTTTTCTGCAGGAGGAAGCAGCAGAGCCAGGAGGGGCAAGAGGAAGAAAACACCAGCGTAGAGAGAGAGAGAGAGGGGCAGAAGGAGATAGTGGTATAATACTCTAATACGTGTTATGCACAGCCAAGTTCATACATCAGCCAGGGTGTACACAAGCAGTGAATATTCAGACACACATAACTGAAAGACGTTCTCATCTCATTTTAGTTCAGCACTTTCACTTTGTGTACAGTTGAAACTTGTTTCATCATGTGAGCAGCAGAAACTGGTTTGATTTACAGTAGAGGATCAGGGTGTGAAATGTGTTAAAATGCTCATTTGCAGACATTTTTCCAGAATCTCTTACTTGGTGCTAAGATGTCTTTAACAGTTAAGGAGAGTACAGAGGCTAAATCTGGATTTATACTTGACACAAGGTGCTAATGGCGGCAGCCCCACCGCACTTACCAATGGCGTTGGATTTCACCCATTGATAGTACCATTACAACATCAAATGGATGTGTCATAGTTGATTGGACCATATTGTTCTTTATTCATACAGTATTCTCCACAGTTATGGGATATTGGAGGTGCCATGTATAGCTGGGAAGTTTGTATTTTGTCTCATCCAACAGTCTAAGCTAAGCAACACAGGTCTTGTTATCTCCATGTATAGCTGTCTGAACAGGCTTGTGTCAGCTACAGTGTGGTTAATTGCATAACCTCTGTGTCTAAGATGTGACCCCAAACTATCCATTCATCTTTCAACCGGGGCCCAAGTGTCAAGCCATAAAGAACCAGCTCTGCACTACACTACTAACACTAACTGGGAACATTGTTCTGAACCTGTCAGTGAACAATAAATGGTGTTAAGGTCTTTTCTTACAGAAACACATCAGAGCTTACTATGTGAAAAGTGCACATAACATTTCAAAAATCTTTTTGTAACAGTATGGCGTCGTGATCAATAGCATCCTTTTTTACCTCCTCACTCCTCCTATCATCCTGTATGCACATTAATTCAGATAACACTGCTGATAAACTTTGTATGGGGATTTACATTTATACTTTCTGTATTTATGTGCTTTTGTATGGTAGCAGCTGGTAAGTCATATTTTCTGACACTACTATGTTCGCCATATTAGGGTTTTAAAGCAGCTAATAAACCAAATCATAATCACAGATACAACAGGTCCAGAGGACAAAGTGAATGGTGAGGGATTTCTCAGCCTGGTGCAATTTTCTCCCAATGAGTCATAGGAGACTGTTGACATTTATTTTAGAGGGATTTCACTACTATGTATATCTGTATATCTATATATCTATAGATATATACATCTATATATATATATACATCCTCAAAAATATAGAATGTCTAAATAATACAGTTAATTAAATTAACAATTAACAATTATATAACTTATTTTGCCACCCCTGGAGCCACATCAAGCACCTGTGTGAGCCCATGAACCACAGCATGAGAACTATTGGCCTTATAAACTTCCATTTTAAGCCTTAATCCCTCTTCTTCATCCATCTTCCTCGCTCCCTCCTTCCTCAGCCTGCAGGGAAATGTAGAGGCAGAAAAGAGAGAAATATAGAGCCTGTGCACTAGAAAAAAAAGCTATTTGGAGCTGGTTGACTCAGGGGTCAGCTGGCTGGCTGGTTTCCTGGTTAAAGGGGATTGGTGGGAAATGGAGGCAGCTCTGGTTAGCCAATCACAATGTGCCAAGCGGAAATCAATGAAGTTCCACAGAAAATGTCAGCTGGGACTGACCTTTTGGAGACTACAGCCTCCAAGAGGAGAGGCCTCCTGGAGTAGAGCAGGAGGAGAGGGAGGAGGACAGGAAATAAGAGGGGGTGAGGTCAAAAGGAAAGAAGAGATCACAATGAAAAAGATGGTGAGAAATAGAAAGGAGCAGAGGGAGGGATGAGGAGAAATTAGAAAGGTACAGAGGCGAGAGAAAATGGAGAGTGGGAGTAGAGATGGGGGAAAAAAATGGGGCCACAAAAGTAAAACACATAATTTTTATAGTTACAGTGGATTGTCTTTGTACAAAAAAAAATATTCTACTGACCTGTTTTACAAAACCAAAATGAGCTGAACCAAAAGATCTTTACAATACCTAATCTTGTTTTATTTCATTCTGAACACACCTTGTAGATACAAAATGTGAAGTGAGAGGGTTTAGTTAAAACCCAAATTTTCCCCTTTCAATTAGAACAGAAGCTGTGATAATAAAGGTGGCTACAAGTAAACTAACTGCTGTGCTTTTGAGAGGAAATTCCCCTTTAAATTGTAAAGTGTTGTGGCACCTTCACAGCAAAGATACAGAACTTTCCTCGTCTGTCCCCAGCAATCTTTCTTTATTCTGACAATGAGCTGCAGCATTTATCCCTGTAACCAGGGGGAAATGAAGTTGGCCAAGGAGTTTGAGTGGAAATCATTTCAGGGATGGAAAGAACGAGGAGGAAGGAAGAGAAAGACGAGGTGACCTTTTCTGTCTTCTGGCCTGCCGTTTCCTCGCCTTAAACCAGTGAGCGAGTGAGTGAGAGAGATATGGGGGAACATGCACTCATCTGGCCTGGTGAGAACGTGTGGTTTCTTCTCTGGGAGACTAAATGTTTTTCTTTAAACTGTCTTTTTTTCTCTTTATTTTCTGCATTCTTCTGATATTCTTTTCTCATGATGCCCTGGAAAAAAATGTATTTAATTTTTTGTCTTCTCACCTATTACTTCCATCTATCTATTCCTCCCTCCTTTCATTCTGTTTCATTTTCTCAGGTCTAGCTAGTTTCAAACCAAGAGTCAAACATGGAGCACTGGAGACATTAATCATGTTTGATTATCCTGTGCAAAAGTCAACTGTGACTATCAGATATTGAGCACTAATCTGAAGCTGTCAATTGGTACCAGTGGGTGACCTTTAGGTCAAATGCTCCAATAGGCTCCCCAGAGTCTTGGTGCAGGAGTGTGTGTGTACAAGTACTCTGTTCATATACAAGCTCAAATTCAGATGCATGCACATGCAGGAAAAACAATCAATGTAAACACAGATGAGCACGCATTCACACAACTTCTCTGTAGAGTATTGATATAAATAAATACTTAAACAAATAAATAAATACTGAACATGTATCCTACCATGCAAAGGTGTCTAAAAAAACCTTTGTCACAAAATGTTCCACTTAAGCTCAAAGTGGGAGGCAATGAAAGATTAAAAATCCCCCTGTCGAAAATGGAGCAACGTTCAAAGGATCCCACCTGGTTTGCTTTTCTCTCTGTCCTGAATCAGAACAAAAAGGTGAAAGGTCACTGAGGCCCAAACAAAAACTGAAATGAAGGCTCTTCTCTCACTCTGACACCACTGTCCTCTCTCCATCTTGAGCTGATTCATTCCATCCCTTCTCTTTCTGTCACCTCCTCCTTCCCTGTGTTGACCTTGTCTCACCCTCTGCGTCCCTGCACGTCTCAGGTTGGTTTTAATTGAGAGAGGGGGTGGTGGTGGGGTGGGGGGTTGATGGGAGAAGGACGAGCGCTCCTCTAAGCCAGGCTGCTCTTTGATGGAGAAGGATAGGGGGGTCTTTCTCTCTTTCCATCTCAAACCCTGCTTTCATTCCTAACAAACACAAACTGCGCGCGCACACACACACACACACACACACACACACACACACACACACACAACCAGCCATTTCTCTTTGAACTGAGTGCTGCAGTGCGTTCAAAGCAGAAACGAAGGCAAAAATACGGGGGCGGCGAGGGGAGAGAGAAGGACACTTCAAGGTGAATTTGATTTCCACATCATTTTAACTCTCTCTCACGCACACACATGCATGTATAAAAAAACATGGTACCCAAGCCAAGCCAGCAAGTAAGCACATGCTTGGTGAAGTTACCTCCAAACAGTCACTGATACCCATATATACAGTCACTGACGCTTGCAAACTCACACTAGAGAGTTCATCTGTGTGTGTGTTTGTGTGTGTGTGTGTGTGTGTCTGTGTGTGTGTGAGAGAGAGAGAGACAGAGAGAGAGCAGGCGTTACAATCTGTCTTATACATATTTATGATTTTTGCTCATAACAGAGAATCACCTTTAAACTTCTCCCTACTCTGAACTGTCTGTTTGTATATGTACGCGAGTGTGTGCATGCATGTGTGTGTGTTTACAGAATATGCATATGAGTGTGTAGGAGAAGAATGACTCATGCAAAGTTGAACTGAACAGTGCAGAGTCCCACATTTGGTGGACAAAATATCACACCAACAATATATTTGGATCCAGCACTGCACAATAGAAACTGTGTAACCTAATGTGCCTGTGTAAGTGTGTGTCTATGTGTGTGTATGTGTGTGTTGCGACTGGGTCCAACCAATTAAAGCAATCAAGTCAAGTGCAAACCACCCACTGCACTGCATATTGATAAGGCTGGGAAATACAGAATGGTGACCTAGGCCAGTGTGCCAATCTGCTGTGACCCCTGTGTCAACTTCTACCACTAATGCCAACTAAAACAATGGCGTAAACACTTTACATCACTTAGATCCACCACAGTCACAGGCACAGACATACACGTGCGCTAGACGCAAACATTGGCTTGACAGTATGACAAATATTGCTTTCCATCCAGAACGAATGAGGTAACGACAAAAAAAAAGAATCAACGGCTCATTAGAAAGATAAAAACCTCCCAAAGCCCTGAGGGCGAGAGAGAAGGGGGTGGAAACAAGAAATGAAAAAGAAGAGAGAGAAAAAGACTTGAGAGACGACAAATCATAACAGCTGTAACTCAATTCGAAAGCCTGGCCTGAGATGGCTTTCTTCATCTCTTCCTCTCTCACTCTTCATCTTTTTATCTCTCCATCTTTCTATCTATCTCTCGCCTCTCGTCCTGGCTCCTTGGTAATTTTTTCCCACCAACCAATAAGCCACTATGTGGCAGTAATATGGCTGCTAATGGATGCACCTCCCCGCGAGGAAACACACGGCATGTCATTAGCCCAAATGCTATGCAACGCTATCACAAGACACTTTCAAAATTACCCCGACTGTGTGTATGTGTGCACGTGTGTTGGTTTGTGTGTGAAACCCGTACTGTCTGAACCGGGCAAATCTTTCTGCGATTCTTCTGATGAGTTTGTCTTTTGATTACTCAAATCATTTTGCTGATATTTGGGTGGAGGAGTGTAAACAAACAAAAGTAATGATAGACAATGAAATGTGATGTCAACATTCACTATTACATGTAAAAATCCTGCACTTAGGAAGAGCAATATTGCAGCAAAATATACCTAATAATCAAAGTAAAAGTTATTTTTTATGTTGAATGTTCCCTTTATAAGATTTAGTTGAAAAGCTAGCTAAGTGATATATATATATTTCTATACACACACAAATGTATTTACTTGCATTATTTTCATTTAAGTTTTCCTGTATAAGCAGCATTAAAACTAGTCAAATTGGAGCTAATTGCAACAACTTCACATAATGTTTTCCAGAACAGCATTGAAAAGTAGAGAAAATATAATATAATAGTAAGTATCAAATCAAAATTTTTATAATACATGACCCCTCATATGTATGATTAACCCACAGAGAATCATCACCCGACTCTGCAGTTTGTCTCATTTCTTAAGAGAATATTTTTAGAACTTTACTGTTTTGGTTCAGTTACTGCTCTCATTTTACAGCTGCAGCAGCAAAAAACAAAAAAAAGGAAAATAAATAAATAAATAAAAAATCCATCTATGCTTTTATGCTACCTGCATTGCAACCATCAAGTAAACACTCCAGAGCATTTAGCAGCAAAAGAAACATATTTCCCTCTGGAAATTATGGACACCAAAAACAGACCTAAAAGAAAAGTAAATTTATTACTCGGACAGAGACACGACTCCAAAAGAATTATAATGTTGCTCCGTATACGCCAGATGCAATTAGGTAACAGTGTAATACAGTCACAAAATCGACTTGAAACATGTTAACTGCTACTTTCCAATACCAAAAATATCAGTTAATGCAAGTTTAGGGAAGATAAAATGTAAAAAAGAACCTCAAAACATAAGTACAGCACACTGTTTGAACACTGAACATTGTTTTTCATTTGTTTTTCTCATACCACCTCTCCTAAACAATGAAGCAAATTTCTTGTCTTTGATTTTTTTGTTGTCTAGTCATCTCTTCTTGCTCTCTTTTTGCTCTAATGTCTTACACATTACCGGCATACTCACAAATTCATACACAAGCTCAAAGTCTTGCTCACAGAAATTTCAGTCTCACTTACACACAGATGTACACACCAGTTTTAACAGAAATTACCATAACATTACCATAAACCCATTGCCTCTGAAAGGTCAAGAGTTATTTGTTTAAGATGGGCTTCTGCATATTTTTCAAAATTTCCACTTGGTTTTTTATGGATGATGTGGGCTCAGGGGGCCTTAATACATAATGAAATAATTAAAACGTACTCAGTCCATAGAGAGACAACAATTACAACTTAATAAGAATCAATTATAACAACCAAACCTTACTCAGAACGCAGAAACATTTCCAAGAATTAGTGCTCATAAAGAATCCATTAAAAACAAGATGTTTTCTCTGAACAGAAGGGATATTGTTTCTCAATTTTCAGTGTGGTGCCTCCATCTAGAGAGGAGTGTTTTATTTCAGCAAAACAAAAGAACAGACACACAGACACATGCCGATGGAGACAGGTTTTTCTTGCCTCTTGGAGGTCACAGGTTGCTGATATGCGTGGAGAACCCAATCACACTGTTGGCGCACAAACACACACACACAAACACACACACACACACACACACACACACACACACACACACACACACACACACACTCATACACAGTGAGAGAGAGAACGAGAGAGAGACAGAGAGAGGGAAGATTTGTTTAATCGTTTGGCCAACTCTGACAGATGGTCGTACACTTCCAAAAGAGCAGTGCGACTGGGAAAATGGGCCATCAGTGACCCTTGTGCAGCGTGTCTTTGTGTGTGTGCTTATGCATGTATGAAAGTGTTACAAAAGCAAATGTTACTCAAACATTGTTTTAGTCCCATTGTAACCCTCTGCCAAGCCCTGATAGTAATCAGGCTGGCAGGACAGTAAACAGTCGAAGTGGACTGAACAACAGGCATCAATCAGGGCTGAATGCCACGAGGAGAAAAGCCCTCCACATCTCAATGCCACCTTCCTTCCCTGCTTCCCTTGCCAGCCAAAATCCCTCTCCCCGCCTCCCTCTTTTACCCTCTCTCTGTCTCTTTCTTCCTCTATTCCCTCTTTGACTCTCCTGCAACACCTTCCAGACACTGAAGCCTTTTCCTCTCTTCCCACGCTGTTTTTTTTCTTTTTCCCTGTCTCTTTTCCCCCATTTTCTATCCATTAACACTGAAGCAACCAAGTTTTTAGACAAAGTGAACTTGGCCAAGCGCACACATGCACGCACATTCACCCATGTACATACACAAGCGTGCAGGAATAAAATAAAGACTCACACCCTACATATCATGCACACTGCTGGGACTAACACTTTGTAACGTAGGCAATTAACACACTGTTGAGCTGGTCTTTACATGAGAGCAGAGCTCAATTACATACACATAGAGCAGAGGATCATGCACACACATGTGCACCACAAGGGCACAAACAAATATAAAGCACTTTGGCACACAAACATACACACTCTGGCGGGCGTCCAGACTGAGTCTTGTTGCTTGTGTCTATAAAGCCCTGAGCACCATATCGACAACTGTAATAACTGTGGCTGGCAGGAGAGAGCAGATTACAGCAGCAATCATAGGCCCTGCACACACACACACACACACACACACACACACACACACACACACACACTCACACTTTCTCTCTTCTTTCTCTCTGTCAAAGACCCGTTTCTTTTCATCATCGATACAGAGACACACGTCTGGGTACATCCAATGGGTGGTAAAGCAGTAATATTATAGCAGTGGACAGTCAAACAGTGACAGTGAGTCCTAGATACACATACACATACACACAGACACAAACTCTGTCAGGGACACTCTTATCTGAACATAAAACACAGGAAATCACAATAAAAATGGTGTATGTGTATGTGAAAATATTTGAGAATGAATTCTAAATAATATTTTAAAAGATATCAATGATTTGACTCAGGTGCAAAACCCTGACTTACAGGATATGAAACATTATTATTTCTGCTATAAATTGCAGAATTGCTGCCATGAACTGACTATGAGATGACTGATTAGAGACTGGAAAATAGTTCTTCAGAGCAACAGAGAGAAGGTGGACAACTAGTCAGTGAACCAGTCAGCATATGAGTAAGCCAGTCTGTCAGCCAGTCAGTGTGGGTCTGTAATGGCAGTGCAAGGCCACCGGTGGAAAATGAAAGTAGATGATATTGGAGTGGAGAGGGCAGGCTAAGATTGGGGTCAAAGCTATATGGTGCACAGGCCAAGGAGAGGAAATATGAGGAGAGGAGAGGAGAGAAGAGGAGAGAAGAGGGAGAAAACTACATAACAGAAATACCACATTATAAAAAAATTAAAGAGGCACTCACTTTTACACGTAAATGCACTAGTCATGGGAAGCACTAGTCATATTGTCAATCAATATAATATCTACTAATAATATCTATTGTTTCTCTGCCAGATCTGTAAAAGTAACCCCGGTGATGTCACTGCGTTTCTCTCAGCTTGGAGACAGCAGATGTGCTCTATTGTTTAACAAAGAGCTTGTCTTACAGAACTAATCAAAAGATGCTTTTTGTTGCATTATGGGAAATGTAGTATCCAACGTTCTTGAGCCACATTAGCATGTCTTGGCTTCTACTCCTTGTAGAGCCCCTTTAAAGTCAAATCAGCAGGCTAGTTAATTGTGCAACCTTGTGTATTGGTTTAGTTATCAGTTACTCACTTCCTGTACAGGGTTTTAATGAGGGCTGTAGCAATCAAAATTCGATGTAGAGACGTTATTGTAGTGGACAAAATGTGTATCTGTTACCAGTATAAAATGATGGATATACTAATGCTGTGGCATTGACGGCAGTGGCATGACAGTCTAAGCATGAAAGACACAACATTGCTCTGGATGCAGCCAAAAACTGATCTGTGCAAAGTTACATTAGACACAATGCCAGAGCTGCATTATTACCACATATATATGCAGGACAATGAATGTGACTTTGCTACATATATGGTCATAATAAGCTGATGTCATTCACATACGCCATACCTGTGAAATACTATACTATACTTTTCCCCCCTCCATTCCCCACATCCCCTTCAATCATCTCATCCTCCTTTTCCATTTCACCTCTCCTCATTTCTGCACTGCTCCCTCCCTACTTTATTCTCACCCTTCCCTCTTTCTCTCTCCACCGGCCCCCGACCAAGGAGAAGCGATTTACAGCAGCAATCCGTCGCTAATTCTCGCTCAGCGTTCATGAAAAATGTATAGCAGGCAGACTGTGGGGAGATGCAGATTGGCGCTGGGCCCTCAGCAAGAGCCTGGCTCTGCATTAATGGAACATTATTTTCACCCTCTCCATCCCTGCATCCCTCCTCTCCATATATGTCTCTTCTCTCCCTCCTTTCCCCTTTTTTATCTTTTTTAATATCCTGCCTTATTTTAGAGAACCATATCTATCTATCTATCTATCTATCTATCTATCTATCTATCTATCTATCTATCTATCTATCTATCTATCTATCTATCTATCTATCTATCTATCTATCTATCTATCTATCTATCTATCTATCTATCTATCTATCCATCCATCCATCCATCCATCCATCCATCCATCCATCCATCCATCCATCCATCCATCCATCCATCCATCCATCCATCCTCCAAGCTTGATGAAACAAAAGCCATAAATATTCAAGGACTCAGAGGAATATTAGCAGCTCAAACAACCCAAACACAGCTATCTGCAATCTGAACAACTCTGCATGTATGTGTGTGCTTGTGTGTGTCTTTGCGTGAATTTGCCTATGAGCACAGTGTGCAGCCAGCTAAACCTTCTCAAAGATAATAAGAGGAAAAACTTTATCTTAATCTTTAAAGGGCTCAACGTGAAGTTTGAATCCAGCTGTGAAATGGGCCGTGTGTGTTTGGGTGTGTGTGCGTGTGTGTGTGTGTGTGTGTGTGTGTATCTCAGTGTGGATTCACAGATATGTTTGTGTGTGTCAATGTGTTTAAAGAACAGGTATCTTATGAGAGTAGATTAATAACAGCACTGTAATGCCATCAGGACTAGTCACAGTGAGGATCATGCATAATAAACCTCCCAAGGAGTTTACATACACACACATACACACAAACTTCCTGTCACTATAGCAACGCTGGCGGTGTTGCTGCCCCTAACTTCAAAGTCAGATGTAATTTCAGCCTCCCAGCAGCCAGAGGGAGCCATGGTGATGACAGAATAGTCCTCCACCGATGGCTCCCGTCTCCCTCCATCTCTCCTTCAGTTCCTTCACTTTTCCATTCCTCAGCTGGCTCCTTCCTTCCTTCCTACCCTGCCCAGCCAGCCTGTAGGGAGCCTAGGCATTCAGGACCAGACATAAAAATAAACCCAGAAAGGTTAGAAGTGGCTGACTGAAGCTAGGGCAAGAGGGAGTAAAAGGGGAGGGAAGAGGCAGAGGGGGAATAAGGGAGAAGGGAAGGAAAGTGGAAGGGAGATAAGAGGAAAAGGAAGGAGGGAGGTGATGTAGCCTTTTACTCTCTCTTTTCGACTCTTGGTCCATTTTCTCAGTTTTTCTCTGCTACTGTCAAGAGTGAAAAATGAGCAGAAGGAAAGGTATACTGAGAAGAGAAAAACTAAAACTAAAAAAATCGCTCAAAATCTTTAAATATTTGTTACTACAGTCCACAGTGTTTTCTACTGAGGAAGAAATTCTTACAGATCCATACACTGAGAAAAGCGCCTCCAAACTATTAATGAATATAAAATAGATGTTTCCAATCTTAAGTTCAGATTGGCTCAATAAAATTTGAAAGATTTTAACAGTTTAACATTAATTTAAATATTAATGTGGTAACAGAAAATCACCATTTATAATGGAGGGCTTTGTGCCAGAAGGTATATCCGGCATTAATGGTTGGTGAAAATGAAATCAATATATCAAGTAAGCACTTGATCTGTTTGGTGTTTTGAAATCAAGTATTTTATCAAAAACAAATCAAACACTAATTGAACAGTGACCTGAGGTAATGTCTAGCCAAGATCCTCGTCACATTTTAAGAACAGCACAGGATGCAACACCTCGAAAGGACAAGGAAAGCTGGTAAAACACGCAGTGTGTCATGTTCATTTAGTGTGTATATCTGATATCCAGATAAAGCAGCCTTTATGTTCACACACTGTCACACTGTTGACTGTCCCATGGCGGATCAGGGAAGACAGTTACAAAGGTGTTGATATGCGTTTTCTGTTTGATTTAAAAAAAACAAAAAAACAGGAATACATACTTACACACTGCTGCTATGTTCACTCTGGGCTGATTAGTGTCCCAGGCGTCAAACACACTCACACACAAACACAGATGCATAAAAATGCATGCATGCAAAAATGTACATCAACACACGCTTACCCACGCACACACAGTCATCCATTTTCCATTTACATCATTCAATTTTATATAATGTTTATGCAGAATCCTGCTTGTCACTGAAATTCAGATCAGTAGTCTGTGTGCTGCTGTTTTAATGGAAACCAGCAGCCATGAGCTGCCTCTCCTTCTCTGTCCTCTTTTGTCCTGATTCTAAACTAGTCTTCTTAATCTGTTAGAAGAAATAAGCTTTGACAGAAGACACCAGCCAGAGAAAGAGAACTGATGGGCAAAGGATGAAAAAAAAAGATGCAGTGGAAACATTTCTCTCCTTCTAGGGTCAGTCCTCGTTCCCTCTCTCCTCCTCCCCCCCTCCCTTATCTCCCCCTCTGTCTCTCCTCCTCTGTAGGAGAGGCTGGTGGACAGGCGCCAGTGGAACCGGACTGGTGTTTTCTTAACCAAGTTCATCCCTCTCCATTTCCCCCTCACTCTCAAATGACAAACCCTGTCACCCGCTAGGGGTGTATGCATGTGTAAGCATAGGGGTAGGTAAGTGTGTAAGAGTAGTGCTTGGAAAGCGTATGTGCACATGTGAGCACAGTTTTCCTTCTCTCCTTCACTTTAGTGTGCGAGGTCTCTGTCAGTCATCCTGTCAGGGGTGGCTGGATATAAACATGCCCCCCTCCCTCTCTCTCACTCTACACCACTGCTGCTCAGCCTTGTGTTACCAGTTTGCTTTAACAACCTACACTAACCAGCATAGTTCTCAGTAGGTGGAACAGTGTGCAGCCATCAAATTTTGCCAAAAGATACAACAAAAAACCTTCAGGCAAAAAAATACTTTATTGATCCCCATAGGGAAATTCTCTTTTGGAGTGTCTTTCCTCCACAGGGGCTGAGTTGCAGTGTCAGCTAGTAGGGGTTCAGTGTCCTGCTAAAGGACACTTAAGCAGTGCAGGTGCTTTACAACACAAAGGTTAAAGCTTGCATCTTCCAACTAAAGGTTGGTCTTTTTTATATGACTAGTCGTCATTTAAACCTGTCCTCCAACATTAAAGGCTTTTAAAAGACAAAACTGGGTTAAAAAACAAACAAAAAAAAATTCTATGTAGCTATTGATCTCAAGTATTTTCTAATATATTGGGTGTCACAGGACAGAATGTGAATGTGTATTATCATTGTGAGTTTTCTGGTTGAAGGGGATGTTGATGTATAAAGATGAAAGACCTGGAGAAATTTCTTCACTTCCAATTCCATTTCCTGTGCATCTATGTTTTCAAGCCGTAGGGAAACAAGTGGTACGGCCCCAGCGAAAACACATGTTCCTGGCTCTTGAGTATCAAAAAAACACGCGTGTACACGAAACTGTGTGTGTGCTAAATGATTCATGAGAGGCAAATGAAAACAGCCCAGCATTAAAGCGGAAAAATAGCCTGTCTGCATTTTAGATGAAGCAGAGGCCCTCTGACTCGCTGTGTCATGATATCTGGGTGAAATATCTATGGTGAAACAGGCAGAAACTGATCAAAATACTCAAACTATATGGTAAATTATAACGTCACATGGAGCACATGTGGATATGAATCAATCACTCCTATTGGTATTTGAGTGTATATGTCAGTTTATACAGCAACACTAGCATGACCAAGAGCATGCTCCTGTACCTCTCTGTGTGAAACTGGCTTCAGATTAGCGGCCCTATTCTCAGAGCCTCTGTGTTCATAGCAGTGGCAGGGAGCTGCTGTGGCCTTCAGTGCTGCTGTCTGTTCTAAGAATAGGCAGCAGGGTCCAGAGAACATCTCATCTCTGAGTCTCCCTGCCTCCCTTTCTCCTTTTTCTCTCCCGTCATTTTCTTCCCTCCCTCTCTTCCCCTTAACTCTGTTCCTCTCTTCTTCCTCTCCCTCGCATTTCTTTGCTTTCTTGACTCCTTTTCTCCTTTGCTCTCCTCCCCCTGTGTGCACTAATGTGGAGGCTGAATCTAACCCTGCTGGATGACATTACTCGGTGCTGCCTGCTGGCCTGTCTGCCTGCCTGGGGACTCTAAAATAAAACACAGCAGTGGGGAGAGTCAGAGTGAGAGCACATACTGTATAGGCAGGCTGACTGACATGCTCTGATAGAGCACACACACTCGGTGTGTGAAAACGGCACACAGAGGACAGAATGTGTATCAAAGTGTGTGATGAATGTGTGTTTGTGAGCAAAGAGGTCTGTTTGATTGTGAGTGTGTGGTTGTACTGAGAGAGAGGGGAGGGGAGCAGGCCTCTCCAGCTGTGCCCTGTCAATCTTTCATGACCTAACACTCAGAAATAGAGAGAAGGGCAAGGTGGACAGGAGTGAGGAGAAGAGACAGCAAGGGAGAGATAGTGTTTCTGAATTTTCCCTTTTGTCTGATGGAAAATAAGTCAAGGAGGGGCAAATGAGCACTGAAAGACATACAAGTATTTTTGTCTATGTGTGTGTGTATGTGTGTGTGTGTGTGTGTGTATGCTAGTGTGAATAACATGTCGCTGCCGGAACCCCATAGCCTGAATTCAACATCCCTCACCCTGAACAAGTGACAAAAAGATAACCACGTTTCACTTCACTGCTTCACGCCCTCTCTGTTTCTCTGTTTCTCTCTCTCTCTCTCTCACTATCTCTCTCTCGCTTACTCATTCTCTTTCTCATCCTGCTCTTCACCCTCCTGCCCTCCCTTCCTCACCCTCCCACCCCCAGCTCTCTCTCTGTCTTTCCACATGGCTAGCCATCCTCTCCCATGTCCCAGAGGATGGGAGGCTGTGCGGCAGCTTGGCAGGCTGTCAGGGGAGCGCCGGAGAGCAGGGAACATGTAGTGACTGGAACGGGGGTGGTGGTGGTGGTGGGGCAGTGGAGGTGGGAGGTGGGGGGTATGAAATCCCTGGCTCTTCACCTCACTGTGCCACTGGAAGAACTGGCTTGGCTTAGTAAGGTTAGGCAAAAGATGCAAAGGGCTAAGGGCTCTACAGAGTGGAGGAAAAAAAAAGAGCTCCCACTCTTCCTCTATTTCTCAGAGTACGTCACCGACACATACAGCAGGAAATAACAAGCCAGCAGTCAACATGTCATCCTGTGTCATCCTCTGTAGCACCCCCCCAGTAACTAATATGACACATTACCTTTGATTGACCTGTAATTGCTACAACTGTCTGGGGGGAAATAAAGATCATCTTGAAAATGGCAAACGTCAGCGTTGAGAAACATCATTCCTTCAAGTTTCTGTGCAATCTAATCAGTGCTGACCAACATGTACAATGGAGTAAACAGAAGAGTTAAATAGTTTGCACTTACTAATTGTGCAAATGCTCTTATCCAAAGTGACTTGCAACTGAGGACATTACTAAAGCGTCAGTGCAGTACGAGACCTCTTTGTAAGTGCTACAGTTAAGAAGTGCACCAAAAGTGCCTAGTAAGTGCTAGTTAGGCATGTTAGGGTGTTAGAGCTGATTTATTTTTTTCACAAAATGTTCATGACAACCTAATATTCAGTTTAGTTTTTTTTTTTTTTTTTTATCTCTGTGTAATGTGCAACTACAAGGAAGAGAAAATATATGTGCACTACAGCCAGATCAGGCAAGAGGTTTCACTATTGAAGGCTTCATCTTCTCAATAGACAATCTTTGCTCTGGGTGCTTAATTCTCTATTGTGTGCAACTGGAGGAACAGGCTTAGCTAGACCACAGCAAATGTGAAGAGAAAACTGCAGTGTTAATGGTAACCCTGTATTAAAAATGTTCATATCAGTTTAAAATGGGAAAGCCATCTGTAAACAGGTGCTGACTGCTGGTAACATATTACCAAGAAGGGACAAAGCTGTTACTGTGAAAAACACCAATCACTCATTCATACATTCATTCATTCACCAACCACGTGACAGCATCAAAATTAATTGTTAATGCAAGACTTAAACCCAAGGCGAGAACATTAACAACAGTGCTAATGCTGCATGAAAGCTATACTGAAAAGCACCTACTTTGTCTTTATGTTATTAGAGCATTAACGATACAGATACAGATGTAGATACTTTATAATGCTATTCCAGGCAGGCCATGTTTCCAATATATTATATTTTAAAAGAACCAAGGGGCACTGTGACTTGCATTTGTGATAAGTTACTAAAGCACTTTTTCCCTTTGGTCTCCCTTCAAAAATCCCGCCACATCACACAGCAGACTCGTCCCAAAACAACAACATGACACTTTGCCGACCCGCGCTCCCTCCCTCCTGACAGAGAGAAAGGGGGAAAAAAAGATGACAGCAGCTTTAGATCTGACATCAAACGCCGGCGAGAGAGTGAGAAAGAGAGGAGGGGAGAAAAAAAAAATGGTTACATCTCTGCCGTGACAGCTTGCTGGAAGAGCCTGGCAAGCGCCAAGCAATTTCTCTCTCCTTCTCCCTCTCTCTTCCCAGTCCATCTATCCATCTCACCCTCTCTCCATCTCTGTGTCTCTCTCATCAAAACTTGCCGCCGATTAGGATCTCTGCGAGCCATGCGCTTTGGATGGGATGTGAAAACACACGGAGAACCCAAGGGGTAAAATGCCAGGATTAAAGTGGTGAGGGAATATGGGGTGATAGTGGTTGTGGTTCAAATAGAACGGCCCCCGTGACTGCAGTGGCTCCTCGCCTCGCCTTGCTCTCTCGCTGATACATCAAGGCCATTTCTCATTATAGCATGAGGGGGGAGAAAAGCTTTCATGATGCTGCTTTAGATGGAAAGACAGAGAAGGAAAGGGAACGCGGGGTAAAGAGTGTGGGAGAATGAAAATAAAAGAAAAAAGGAGAAATGCCAAGATAAAGCAGATGACATACTATCAGTAGTATGTCAGGGAGAAAAAAAAGAGATAGAGATAGAAAGAGCGTGTGACTGTGTGTGCATGAGAAAGTGGAGTAACCAGAATCACTTGGAAAACTGAAAGATAAATCAGGCACTGATTTGAAACAAAGTAAAGTCAGCCATCATTGTGTGTTCAAACAGGACGACCATTGCACAGACTTTTAAAGTACCAGTGCATGAAAAATATTATGGCTTAATTTGAGTTCATACACTTAGCTTTTCTTGCAGTTTATTCCCCCCACTCCTGAGGCAGTTCCAAAGTATCTGGTAAATTAAACGGCACACACCTCAAGCAGTGCCAATATTTGCGACTTTTGCAAAATGTCTATTTATTCTATTCTCAGAGCTGGAAGGGGAGAAATGATAGAGAGTAAAAAGCGATTAGTTTAGCCAAAAAATTGGTGCGGCCTACATCTCTCTCCCCTCATAGATCAGCCCAGCCTCACAATTTCTTCTCAATTACTCCTCCAGTCAACCTGCTTAACGATTTTTAGCTCGCTCAAATGCCAAGAGGCAGCGCACGTGGGTTTACATGGAATGTCTGTGTCCGTGCATATGCTTTGCTGTGCATGTGGGAGTATGTGTGAGTGAGTGCATGATGCTGAGACCATGGGCTGATGCACGTGGCCTTTTCTGCCTTCTGCATGGGTGGCAGTCAAAACACAGACATGAGCTCTGAAATGAGCAGTCAGAGCCATGTTGTCCCATGGGATGTGAGACAAATAGGCGGGTCATTTGATTGGACAGAGAATCTTACAAATGATTAGACAGTGAGCTGGGAATACAGTAAGTGGAGGATAACAAAAAAGCAAATGTCTCTATGAGGCTTGAATCTGTGTTTTTTTATGTGCTGCAGCAAAGGACTCTTTAATTCTGCTTTAACTTTGAGCTATATATATATATATATAATTGGGCTATATATTGCATCATATGTAATGCTGTATTCTGACTGTACATGTCACATTCAGCTTACTGGTGGTGTAAACTGTCAGTCACTTACCGGCAGACTGGAGGGGCGGTCCTGGGAGACGCCATCTTCATTGATGGCCTTCCCAGAATTCCCCGGAGCAGGACCCCTGTTGCTGTAGCTCTCCTGCTGGGCTTCCTAGAAAGAAAGGCAGAGAGAGAAACAAACAAACAGAGTCTATGATCAACAATCTAAAAGGCTGTACTTTGCAATATGTAGGTAAAAGCGTGACATTCCTTACAGTGTGTATACAAACTGTGTATTGTGTAATGGTAGTACTGGAAAAGGAAGGTTGCAAGTTCTCTTCCCTTTTTATTGAGGCAATATTTCAACCTACATGGACTTTGTTAGGCAAGTTATCAGGGCCTTACAGTATTTTCTATCATTTTGCATCTACATATAAGGCTTGGTTTTTGTTCACATCAAGATGACTTTATGAGTCTAAAATTTGCATCAAAAACCACAGACATACACACACACTGATATAGTACTTGCAGACTGAAAATGATTTGAACACGCACCCATCAGCACACCATACCCGCCAATTCATTTCAACCAAATCCCAGCCTAACCACCCACTAATCCTCAAAACACACACACACACACACACACACACACACACACACACAGTTCTATTGTTCAATCTAAGTCATTTTCTTTCCCTCTGTAATCACAAGCCTATCTAGTGTAAACCAATTTTCTCCCCATTGTCGGAGGTGTTGCCCTCTCCCTCCCTCTGTATCTCTACCTCCTTCCCTCTCCCTCTTCTTTTCATTCACCACGGAGGTCGTTCCTCCATCATGTTAAGCGTCGGCAGCACAATGGCAACTTGTTAAAGAGCTCTGAGTGGAAGGATTAGTGATAACTGATCGGCGAGACGCGGCAAGAGATCACACGCGAGTGCTTGCACACACAACCAGACACAACATACACACAGTCACACATTTATGTTATATACACACATACAGAGTGTCCTCAGGTTTTTACTTTCAAAATCTTTTTTTCCCCTCAGTTTGATTTCTTATCAGTTGTGTGATTATACTGTAGTAGGTGGGCAATATTCCTGTCAGCTAGGTGATATAATTTTATAGCTGAAGATTATCCTTCTCAGCGAGAGCTGTATCATGTGAAATGGATCTATTATTAGAGCATTAAATGTGTCATAATTTGTGCATCCAGGCTGAATGATACAGATTCAGTGCTTTTGTGGATTCTTATGAAATCTAATCTCAAGTTAATTTCTTACATATATACAATACCTGCAAAGTTACACAGTTTGCATGCAGTTTTAAAAGATGGGCACACACAGATAAAAAGTTAATGTATTCATTCATCCATTATTAAGAAAATGTAATGTAATGACCTTAAATGCCCCGGAGAAGTCCCTTCAAATTCACATTTCAATTATTAGCCAATTAAATCACTGAAGCACTAATTTAAAAAATTCTGGAAAAAAATCCTAATGTTTCCTGAAATGTCAGTGTATACTCTCCGTAGGCATTTGGTGGACACTTACTCAAAGTACAATTTTTAGCATTAAGTGTACTCACGTTCCACCCACTGTAAAGCCATGTCTCCCTTGTGCAGCACTCTAAAATCGGGGTCTGCAATGTGCTGTGTGTAAGTGAAACCCCTGAACATGTTCCAGTGGTTTCATATGTTTCAGGAAGGATCATTACATTTTGTCAATGAGCCTTCTGCTCAATTAATTTAACATAACAATTTATGGGAATTTTAACTTTCTTTAAAGGGTGTTCAGAGCAAGCAGAGTTAGCAATGATACTAATGTGTCAAAAATCTACAGGCGCACAGTGAAGTAACAACCACATGTGCAGTTTTCCAACAGCTAAAGTAACTAGATTTTGAAATAATATCTTTTTTTTTTTTTTTTTTTTTTTTTTAAAAAACAACATTTATTTAAGTGATTTAATCAGCATTAATCAAATAACACAGATATCAATTCTTATGGGGAAATTTCAAGTGATTATTATCTTTTTATTAATTTACTGTAATTTCAGTTCAAATGTTCACAGTAAGAGACAAAAGCAAAGATGCACAGTAAATAAATGACACAGTCAGGGGACCTAATAACAATCATTTTAAATCTGTGAATGTAAAAAGTTAGACTTTCCTTTGAGGGACTTTGGACTTACACTTGAAGACATATTCAATAATGGTTGTGATTGTTTTAATATGTGTGTCTGTGTATGTGATGACTGCTTTGTTAGACTGCCTTGTTGTGATGTCGTATATATGTAATTTTTTCTCAGGTTTCTGTTTCAAGTGATCTTGGCCTCAGTTTGACATCCTGAATAAATAAATCTTAACTAACTCACATTGGATTTTAAATAATCAAAATGAAGAGGCTTTTGCCAAATATCAAGCAATAATCTTAGCCCATTGGGTTATTTATTCTAATCATGCCCTTAAAGCCAAAAAGCAGCATCATCCATAACCACATCTCGAAGCCAGAGGGGAAGCCCTGTTACCCACATGTGGTTTGATCATTGGATCACATATCACCCTGTAAGTGGGTGGGTGCAGAGAGACACAACAGGACTGCAGCAAAGAACAGAGGTGTTATTTTAAAAACAAAGCCATGCTAGTTTCCTCGTCAGGGCCCGGGGCAAGCGTTGTATTTGTGTGCATAGCCCCTCCTGTGTTTATCACTGGGAGCCTGGATGCACGCCAAACGTCAGGCTTTTATTACATGGTCGGACGTGTTTCGTTTGAAACAGAAACCCGACTTTGACACAAATACACCTCCACAGGTAAATAAAGACCTGGGGAAGGAGGGAGTAGGAAAGGAATTGAAAAAGAGAAGATATGTGCAGTGGACAAGTGTTTAACACACACACACACACACACACACACACACACACACACACACACACACACACACACACACACACACACACACACACACAAACACAAACACACACAAGCACTCATGTGACAGTTAAGTTCACAGACAGACAGCACACATGGACAGACAGTTGCTCACACAGTGAATTGAGAATTGAAGAGTGGCTGCTGACCCAAGTCCAATATTTATTCAGGCATAGTCTGTAGTGTGTGTGTGTGTAGTGTGTGTGTATGTGTGTATGTGTGTACTCGAGGGGATTTCCGTTTTAAGTGGGTCAAAGTGAGGTTAGCCTCATACTACTGTTTACACTCACGTTCTTACATCATCATTGTCAACTGTAATATGGACAGGGAAGGTGAGATAGAAACAGCAGCTGGCAGGAGGGAGGGCAGAGAGACACTGAGACCAGGAGGGAAGTACTGAAGCTGAGAAGCAAGAGATAGAAAGAGAAGAAATGAAGGCAGTGAAAAAAAAAAAAAAAGGAGAGGGAGGCAGAGAAACAACGGTGAAAAAAGACTAGAAAAAGCGAGCGCGGGAGAACATCAGAGGCAAATGAAGGAGTGCTGCGAGTGCATCCTTTCATTTGAGTTTTTTCCAGTCCATTGTCTCAAAATCCCATTTCCCAGCTAATTTAGAAGCTTCTAAAATACACTCCACTCCATACCTTAAGCCTTAGGCCACAGCTAATCCTGTCTTCACACGCACACACTCCCATACGCGCACACACAGAGACATGCTCATTCATCCTCCATGCTTTTCAAAAGACTTCATCTTGGCATAGTAGAAACGAATGAAGGATATTGAAGGCAAGTGTTTGAAGTACATCAGGGAATGCAGGAATCAAACTGTGAGTTAAATGCTATTAGACAGCTGTGTGGAGAGGCAGTGTAATATTAGATTTGATTGAATAGATGACTGCTGAATGTGGTGTAATATATAGAGCCGGAGAGGTTTTATGCAGACGTAAATCAATATTGTAGCACCACGTTAATCCCAGCCACTCTGGAATGGGAGTCAGCAGGGAAGTGTGAAATGTTCCAGAAACAGGGACATGTGGATGTCGCATGCAGACAGTTGTTTGGAATATGAGATTTGCAGGAACCAGCTTACAAAAGTACTCAATCCGGCCTGAAAATTAATCCTGTGTGTTGTGTCTGTATGAAGTTAAGACTTCCATTTTCTTTTACTCAAAGAAGAGGTCAAGTGTTAGGTTGTGCTGCAGAACAGCGCCTCCTAGAGCCGGCTGCCATTTCAGTGCGGCAGATTAAGGATGTCTTGGCCTCAGTACAACCTTAAATAATCCAAAAAATCCAGCCATCCCACACAGAAAAATGTGATTCATTTGTTCTTTCTTTTCTTTTTTTTGGCTCACTCTTAGTTGAGAGAAGGTTGTTCTGGGTCTTTTTTGGTCTAATGCACTCCACACGTTCTAACTCTATATTCAAGCAGAGGTAAAACGCTGCCTCGCTTTGCTTGTATAAGTTTGATTGCTTGTCTTGGAAAATCAGCAATGAAACTGGTATGACAGAAAGCAAGCACATTTGATGCCACCACTTGACACAGCACAAAGCAGCCAGAGCAAAATTCACAGCCATTACGCTAAGCTGGTTTTGGCTGACATCTGTCTCAATCTCCTTTTTTTTTTAACAGTGAAGAAAAGATGTGGATTACCTCAAACTGTACTTCAGCATTATTTATTTCAATTTTAACATGCTTGGGTTTTAATCCTGTTTTCCACTGCTATTGTTTGCTCTGGGCTATCCTGCTTTTAAAAAATTATATATTATATGCAGATGTCAGTTTTCCACACACATCCACAATACAGTAGGTGTCCTGCTGGAATCTGATTGGCTCTTAAATTATGAAGTCAAATGAACCAACCTCTACACATACTGTTTGTTCTTTTCTATGTACTTTTCCTCTACTTTTCCTCCCTTTTGTTTTGATTATATAAATATATTTATTTTTATTTCTTCTCCAACCCTCCCTCCCCCTCCTCAGACTTAACTGCTCCCTCAGTCTCCATCATTGCACCTTCCTCATTCTCATTTTCTTCCTCTCTGTCCCCATTAATCTCTGGCGTTCCCCATACCTCTCACATCCCTCCTACTCCCCATCTCTTCCACTTTTTCTATCCACCTCTAGCTTTCCATCCCACCTCCCTTTCTCCATCCTGCTCCTCTTCATCAATACCATCTCCACTCCTTTTTCCCCCAGTCCCTCCCCGTCTCCAGCCACTCTCCTCATGACTACCAAATGAATTAGTCACCCCCCCCCTTTTCCCCTGCACCTTGGCAGATGCACATCTCCACAAAATCTGACGCTAATGCCATTAATATTCATTAAAAATTAAGCTTAATTGTGTGTCTTTAGGAGAGAGCCTCCATACACACACACACTTACACACACACACACACACAGACACCCTAGCCATACAGACATGCACACACACACACACACACACACACACACACACACACACACACTATCAACATCGGTGCATTTGGCCAACACCTCCTGCCACATTACCCCAAGGACAGGGAGCTTCTGATGTCCATTGAGCTCGATACTGAGAAGCACAAACACCGTCTTTCTTACACACATCCAGTCAAATGGATCAGTCACTAGGGAAAGACATGGTGATGGAAGGGTCAGACGGAGATAAGAAGTGAGTGTGTAGACGACATTCTTTATTTATGTGTGAATGTGTGCATACCCACCTCTCTGCTAGTAATTCCTGTTGAAGGCAGTATTTTTAACTTTCATTTGGCCGAGCTGTTAAAGAACAACTGCTCTTAAAAAAAAAAAAAAAAAAAAAAAAAACACCAGACATGTTCAAAAAGCATCTACACATCAGAGAGGCAGTGATGATGATGATGGTGGTGGTGGTAAAGAGTGGGGGGAGGCAGGACATCCATATTCAACACTCCGCATTCACACATGCACTGGTTCAGACTTGCAGATATGCACACGTGCTCACACCAATCAGACTGACTGAACCATAATTGAAGCAACAATCAGCAGTGAGCGCGAGCTACACTGTGTTCTGAAAAATGTGACAAATCAATATTTGGTTATGATATGCTTGTCTCCCGTGTTTTCTTGACACTTACATCTTTTGATCCTTTGCTGCATATTTGGAAAACACTGCAGATACATTCTGATTACTTCAAATATGCTGTAAATATATAATAAGGCAGACCTACTTTTGTTTCCTACAATGGCCTTTTCAAACCATGTGTTGGTTTGACTACATGTAAATCATGGACATTTACTCCAGGGTACAGGCTACTATTATCATCACGGGAAAAGTGAAGATTAGAATGGAAATAGCTGCTGTATGTGCATATGTGAAGATGCCTGTGTCTGTATGCTCACATATCGGTCAACGGCGTATGTGTGTGTGCCTGTGTATGTGTGTGCATCCAGCCTATCTTAATAGGTCCATTTGTAGCAGAGCCTGTTCTAGTGCTGTGTCCTTCAGATTGGATTCTATCTCAGCAATCCCCCTGACCTTTAGCACAAAGAGACTACAAGAGAGGACCAGAGCTGACACAGGACACACACGCGCACTCACACAGAGCTTGTACGCACACACAGCCACAAGCAAGCATTCGTTCTTACCCATATAAACAGAGGCACACATACGCAGAAAGAAATGCACACGCACACCCACACCAGTTTGTGTGCAGGCCGTCCCTCAGGGATGATGTCAGATGTAGCTAACGGTGTAAGCTGCAGATCCCGTTGCCAAGGCTTTCATTCTCATTCCTCTACAAAGGCTAATCAAATAAGAGCCGGTCTTTGTACCATCTTCACTTCACATACTCTTTGCAAGTCCCCATCACCACCACCCCATCCGCCCATTCACTCCAATTGCTTTGGCTCACATTTAAGAGGACATCCACCCAAACTGGTGTACACCCACATGACTTTTGCTAAAGCATGGAGGAACAATAGTGATGTGTTGGCGAGCTTGACTTTGACTGTGACATTTTTTTTTTTGGTGTTTTCTCTTTCTCTCTCTGTCTGTGAAGTCTGTATCCAGGAACAAATGTAGCGGCATTTCCTAACAAATGGCAGCTAAATGAGGCCCCTAGGGTGCTGTGCCGCTAACTACCGGCCCCCTTTTTTCTGAGCCATTATGATTGTCCTAACCGTTCCAAAAACACCTCTCCCGTTCTCGTTCATTTGCATTTGAATTGCAGCTCGGCTGTACAAAAACAAACATAAATCAAAAAAGAGGGGAAAAAAAAGAAGAAGAAAAAAAAAAACAATGGTGGATTCTGGTCGAGCAATTAGCGGATGTCAGTCAATGTGGAGGTAAAAAACACACAAAATTAAAAACATTGTCTCAAACACATGCAGACACACGCAGTGATGCACACAAAACCTTGCTGACTTATACAGTATATACATAATTTTTTTCTTTTCCAGTTTTATCATTTAGTTTTTGCTTGAAAACTCATCAAGCTTAAGTGCTCGTCAGCAGTGGCCAATCGGAGTGCAGCAGGCCCAGGGTTGCCGTGGCGATACGCAGGGACATTTAGAGGACTCCGATAAACTCTGCCATTTAAAAGGTTATGACAATTAACGCAGCTCTCTGCAAATTACCACTGCCAGACCTTTACCCACGGACGTCTCTCTCTCCCTCTTATCACCCTGCACCCAGCCTCACTCTCTCTCTCGTCTACCTCCTCCTCTCCCTCTCTCACCATATGCCCTCCATTTCCTCAGCCTGTCCTCCCTCCATTCCTTGCTCCCTCCTTCTTTCTGTCCACCCCCTTCCAGCCAGCAGCACTTTTATTATCCTGTTAATTAACAGAGTTCTTCACTTAATATTCAAATGGTGACCAATTAATGACATTGAACTTTGGGCGCCCCACCCACCCACCTTCCCCTCTGCTCTCACCACATCCTATTCACTCTCTCTCTTCACTCATCCTCCTTCCTGGCTCTCATTTCCTCTGTCTCGTCCCCTCAACCTCCCCACTATCGCCAAGGTGAGCTCCCATTTCCGAGAGAAAGTGTGTGTGTGTGTGCGTGTGTGTGTGTATGGGGGGGAAGGCACGGTGATTGAGGCAGTGGAGCAAGTATACAGCAAGGGGGTAATAAAGCCAGGGGGGCAGGCGGCAGAAAGGCTCCACGGCCTTTTAATTAACCTGGTGTGATTAAAAGCAGGGGTGGCGGAGGGTGGGGGTAAGGGCCTGCTGTTGCAGCTGGTCAGACATGGAGCAGTGACAGACAAGAAGCAGGAAATGACACACTGGAAGGAGTGGACGATTCAGGACCCAGGTGATGTATGTGAACACCCTATAGTTACACACAGAACTTTCACTAGAATGTAGAGAAAATAAAGAAAATTTCTTTTGACACCAAGTTCATCATTTTGTTTAAAAACAGCAGTTTAGAAAAAGCTTCCAATCATTGCACAATAAGAATGACGTTTCAGACTGAACTTTTGCGCCAACATTAATGTGAAGTCTTTGTGTGGAAAAGTGCTTGAACAACAAATTCAATCGGCTGAGGAGACTGTCTGCCAAACCTCCAGCACAAGCACTGAATGGCGTTTGTGGCGAGACTGGTTTTATTCAAAAAATATATTTCCGTTATGAGAAACATATTGAACATGTAGACTTTTATGTGTTGTGTAGTAATTGTAATATTTGCAAATCATGACTATCCAGTAAAAATCATGTATCTCCAAATTGGTGATTTTTAATTTCATATTATCTGAGGGATTAAACCCTCAGCAAAAAACCCTCTGCCAGCCTTAGAGCCGTCATCTTGTCTTTTTTTTAGTTTAGACCACATGCTGGACGAGTGATGTTGTGCTCATGAGTATCACTACACATCTGAACCCATGAATCACCTTCCTTCCATTCAGGTCCCTGTAAAATGAGCTTGTCTCCTCCAATCAGCTGGGAGCTCCTCTACATCCCAGCACCGCTCCCCTGAGCCTACTCTCAGACAGGAAGAGGAAATAGTTAAGGCCAATAGAGGAAACGACCAGTGGGATCAGTTTCACAGAGGAGAGTGGATAGGTGTTTTTTTACTATGGGGAGTAAATGTCACAGGGAATGACTTCCTTCTTCAAAGACCAGTAGTCAAATCCCGACAAGTCCACTACTCACCCGAATACCTCTCACTGACATATTCAACATGCAGTTTATATTATACTAAATGGGGGGATAATATTCTGTTACATGTCGTCTCTCTCTAAACGTAAATTTAACACCAAAATTAAATAGTGGGTGCTCCATGAAACAGTCAATCAAAGCCTGTACCATGTTCTCACAACATTATGAGTTAAGGTTTGGCAGCTGGCCAATGTTGCATTTCACCTCCTCCTGCTCTCTCTCTCTCTCTCTCTCGCCCCCCCAGTCTATCCTGTCACACTCCAGTGTATACTACCCAATAAAGCAAACACGCCATAAAAAATTATCTCCAAATTCTTCAAATTACTGCTCTCTCATTTCTGTTTTTATGAGGTAGAAAGTATTAGACAGTAACAAAATATCACACACTTCATCTGTTGTGCATCAAGTGTAATATGGCCTAGAAGAGGGAGAAAGGGCACTGATTTGCTCCTTTTAAGCGATTTGTCTCACGCTGTGATCGAAGCCAACAATCAGACCAAAAACATGAATGTTCTGATATTTATAGGCTCTGTTCAGAATTTACTTCCAGATATAATCACTTTGAATATTTTTTTTCACAGAAATAAATATATATTTTACAGTTTTAACAGTAGTGAGCATCATTCTAATAACATTTGGTAAGAAGTGACATATTCACATAAAAATAATAGAACTAGTGTGTGAGGCCAAAAAGCCATCTCAATCAATTAAATTAAAGTATATGCCACAGTGTTTCTGAGAGCTGCAACTCATCAATTTATAAATATCTGGTGTTCTCAAACACCCACAGCACTCAAATACACCAGCAAACCACCCACATTTATTTTTTTTAAACCTACTTCTTCCCTGATGTGATATTATATATTTTTTTATTTTTTATATCATCAGCCTTTTCATCGCATCAGCCTTGATGTCTTAGAAATGTCTTTTTAGCCTGCTCTGCTCCTTGCAATCAGATGAGGTCAGACCAGTGCAATAGACTCAAAGAAAGACGGCATTTTCACTTCGATTTGTGACAAAACCAACTAATAGCGGTCGGTTGCAGAGCAAATTCTGTGTCAAAGGCAGCTGGAATGGTTCCATCAGCTGGAGGATGTCCTCTAGCTAGGGTTAATGGGAGTGGAGTGGGGGGAAAGGAACTACGGAGAGCACTGGAAGAACAAAATAAAGAACTTTTCAGCTTGGATTTCTCAGAGTAATGCGGGGTCAAAAAACAGGGGTCAAAACCACAATGACATCCTAATCTGGCATGCGCTTGGAATTGTGTGCATGTGTGTGCGTGTAATCCGTTCCGTGCGGCTCACATCATGTCTCATTTCAGCCCAGAATCACAGACAAAGGTCACCGTTTGACCTTTTCACAGCTCAGAATTGCTGCAGCACACTCGACTGATTAGTGTACACACAGACACACACTTATAAAAACTGATAGAAAGACGCACACTCGCTCAGAACAGCAAAATGAAAGCAATACAGCCCCGAGCTGAAAGCGCACCAAATCTTCTATTTGTAATCTTGGCCAACTGCACTGTGTAAGTACAATTTACAAACATGTTTACTCTTGGATCCAAAATCAAAGACAGAGACCTAGTTTCTTTGTTATTTAAATTTATTTTGGTCTTTTCTGATATTCTTTCCCTTTCTGAATTGCTCTCTCACTCAATCAATGGACAATTAACTCTGTCTTAATGCCATCGCACAGGCTTGTTCTTGTTATGTGTAAAATGTCATGTTTTCTTAACGATCAATGTTTTGTGTATTTTGAGTAATTACTTGAACATAAACTGCTGAAATCAAGTGAGTGCTTGGACCTGCGTTTTTCATTTGTTACGCAAGGTGGAATTGGTGCAGCTCAGCGCAAACACTCGCATTTTATCATAAACCCCTCCTTTGTCTCAAGACAACTAGCCATTACCAGTTATATATTTCCATTTAGACACAGTGAATATATCAAGCCTGTTAAGTTTCAGATGAATTGGTCTGCTGGTTGGACAGCCGGTCCTTTAACTGTTCTTGTTCATTAAAAGCTGGGTTTCCTGTTAAAGCTCATTTCCCACTCCAACTCAGAATGTATGAATGTAATATAAATGTAAAAGTACAGGAGCTAGTAGCTTATTAGCAGATGAAAAAGAGTGGATTTAGTTGGGTCTGTACTCTGATGGCGATCAGACAGGAACCAGGAGGTGTCGTATATTGCCTGCTGTGTTCCTGGGACATAAAATACTATACTGCTCTAACACATAGGAAGGATTTCTTGATTATAGGTAAAGCCAGCGGGATGCAACGTTGATGCAGTGGCTGCCGAAGGTCTTCTGGCTTTTATGCAGCGTTAACAAGCATGTGTGCTGATTGAACCGTTTTCCCTTAAAGTAGTGTGCATGCATAACAATGACAAACAGAGGGAAACCAGCTCCCTGGTCACCACAGTAGTTGGCATGGCAACCAATATGTGACCTATCAGCACAGGTGGAACAGGGCTTTGGCCAATCAGAGTACTTGGGCTGACCTACCTGGTGTATAAATGTCAGCTAGGGTCAATTGCTGCCACATCATCAGCAATGATGAAAACACACCATTACTGTCACATAATGTCAACGTGGCCATGGATCTCAGCCTCTCCCAGTTAGAGGGAATAGTGTTTGTTCAGTAGACTGCACATTCTGTGTGTGTGAGCATGTTAAGTGAGGAAACAAGAGTAAGTGCTTTTTTCAGTGTGAGACAAAAGGCATGCTGGCTGAAATGTTCACTCAGTATGAAAATTACTGTTAAGACTAACGATTTCCTTTTTTGACAACCTGCTTTTGTGTTCACAGTGGCTTTTCCTTGGCTATTCGTCTCAGTGTGCTCAATATTCAAGGCTGTCTAAAGGAAGGTTTAACTACATCTCTGTAAATCATGGTATAACTACCTCGACACACAAAACTACACCACTGCCAAATGGCATCAACTTGTGCAGAAGCTAAATAAGTCTGCTCACATTTGTGAACCGCTAATGGCCAATTCAGAGTCTGGGCTAAAAAAAAGGAAAAAAAAAAAAAAGTATGCTTGAAAATATTGTACACTGTTTGTGTTGTTCATGCTTCTAAATGCTCCAAAAAGGCTTTTCTTTAAATATCCTGATCTGTGCTCTGTACAGTTATGTCCTGTTCAGCCCTCTGTGTATGAGCAGTTCATACTGGCTGTTCGTGTTGGCCACTGTTTAGTTGATCATGTTGCTTTACTTCTACTAAAGTAACAATAACACTTCAAATCCGGCAGGAAATACTTGTATACAAGACGACCCAATGATAGTCTGTGCACTGAAACGTTAATACATTTTTTTTCATGAACACTATCATTGTTATCATGAAGTCTTTTCAAAACATTAAATTGTTGTAGATGTTTAGGTAAATGTTGAAGCTCATCTGGGTGATTACTACAAATACTTTATATCCGAACCTTAATTTAAGTAAGTAATTGTGAGCCACAAATGTCAAACACTTTAGATGTACTAAAGTAAGATAACTAAAGAAGAGTAAAAAAATTTATATATTATTCTCTGAAATGTAAAAATGTAGCAGAGTAAAGTATGAAGTCAAAATGAAAACTAACTAACTAAAACTGTACTTAAGTATAGCAGTGGAGTTTTGCTTCATCCCTCTGCTTCACAGTGCACTTCTCTTGTTTTAATGCTGTAGATTTGAATTGGACATGGACTCATACAACCAATATTGATGACCTGAAATATATTGGATACCAATCTTGCAGAATGGCTCAGGGCACCCCTATTTCACTCATCTGTTTCCTCCTGTCTTCTTCTTTCCCTCCCTGTTTTATCTGATCTGTCCTTTCCTGTCCAGTTCTGTTGTAATCTCTCCCGTCTCGTCCTGTTCTTTCACCGGCTCCGTTTTGTTCTGCTCTGTTCTGATCCAGGGCTGTTAGCCAGAGTCACTCCAAGCAGGCTGATAGATCCCTCTGGCTGCAGAGTGGATGGGAAACACATGGGCAGCCTTCACTTAAAACTCAAAAACAACTGCTTGAACACAGTTTCCCATTGGAAAACTTCTACAGATCATCATGCTGAAACTTGGCAGGACAAGTCTCGATCAATATCTGCAAAACAGGCCCTTCGTTGTACTGAGAATTGGGTTTGCACCAGGCTTTGTGTGTCTTGGAAATGTACATTTTGTGCTTATATGCTAAAATTGCCCAGTGTTGAGTTGTCCTCTGGCTTTTGTGTGTGTGTGAGAGAGATAGAGTGCGGAAGAGAATATGAAAATATAAGAAACACAGAGAGTGAGATTTACCTAAAATACCTCTCATAAATAATGCTAGGGAATAAAACGCCCCACAGACCAAGCGTGTTGGACTACCGGCCTACCACACTATCATTTACACACAAACAAACACTCACCTTTTATCCCTTAAGATGCTCTCTCCAGTCACTGCACTACTAAAATATTAACATACAACCAATGGAAAAAGATTTGGATGAAATCCTTCTCCTGCTGATATGTCACATTTTATTCTTGATGTTATATCTGATAAATGACACCTGTGTATCTATGTGATATATTTATTCATATTTATTTATGAAGTTATGGCAATCACTTCCCATTTTTGCTCAAGGCACACAAAGCGGTCTTTAGGCTCGGTTATAATTTGTACCATTTTTTCCCACACAGGAAATGGTACACCGTGTACCAGGAGTGTATGTGTTTGTGTATGTGTTTGTACCTGTTGTGGTGGTGGTCGAGGCTGTAGGTAGGGGCTCTGGTTTGGGCCTGGAGGGGTCTGCTGGGGGGGGCTGAAG
The DNA here is from genome assembly GCA_038496675.1 of Rachycentron canadum. Classification (NCBI taxonomy): domain Eukaryota; kingdom Metazoa; phylum Chordata; class Actinopteri; order Carangiformes; family Rachycentridae; genus Rachycentron; species Rachycentron canadum. Next base: position 15,039,865 of record CM076661.1, read on the forward strand.
TATGGAGGGGTTCCCTGCTGCCCCGTCTGCTGCTGCTGCTGCTGCTGGCTGTAACCCCCCATCCCCTGCTGGCCATACGGCGCCACCTGCTGAAACAACCAATCACACATTGGTTAGAGGGGAGACATTAAGGTCAGGGCTGAGGCAGCAGCAAAACTTTTACTTTAAATTAAAGGCACTGGAGAGAGGCTGTTAGGTACAATTAGAAGGCTACCACAGCAGGTGCCAGGTGACATACTGGAGTAGCCAATCACCTAAAACCAAGAGAGTCTTCTAACCTAGAAATCCTCTTGGAATGATTGGAAAATAAAAACAAAAAACATCCCACATGAGCCAACACAACCTGGCCTCTATTCATTTTCCAATTCATCTGTTTGTCCCTCAGCTAAAAAGCTCTTAATTTAGCTCAGACCAGGCTGACACCGGTCTCCCAGCAGTCCTCTGCCTAATGAACTCACACTGCAGAAACCTCTAAGTTTATGTCCTCTGGCTTGCCAAATGCATCCTCCTCTCTACATTATCTCCATCTCAGTCAGCTCACAGATGGAATGAGGTGTGTTGGATATTACTGCAGGCCAGTCCCAGGCCGTAACCTTAATGAGGGACACATGGATGAGCCGGGGCATTCCAGAGCAGTGCATTTAAAAAAACTAACTTGCGAGGGCGAAGCCACGCCAAGTGCCGGTGCTGCATTATACAGTGGTTGTGAGAGAGAATGTGAACAGGGAGCGCATGTAACAAGCTGGCACCAATACAAATGTAGTCTTAATCCCTCCTTGTCGTTTGTTATGACTACAGACAGCGCCAGGTGCTCCTCACTCCTCTAAGGATTCCCTATCGAGGCTGGGGTTTTCTCATTCACGCTGTCTCACGTGCACACGCACGCACATACGCACTCGCACACACACGCGCACACACGCGCACACACACACACACACACACACACACACACACACACACACACACGCACACACACAAAAGCCAAGTACAGACTATTAAACAACATTTACGACCGCTGGTGAAGCAATATGACAGCACTTTTCTTGTAATATTTTTTGCCCATCATGTCACGCTGCTTTTTTATTCAGTGACAGCCAACAGCGCTGCCACAAACTCATTAAATGTGCACACATGCTGTAATTTTGGGCACGCGCATGCCTCCCAGTCCACCTCCAGCTTTTGCCCCGAGCTCTAAATGTTGAAATGTCCCTTTAAATCTTCCTCTGCAGCCTTGGCAAAGCAGAGTCTCCCAAACTTATATCTCAAATGACGATGTTACAGGGGAATCCAATGTGACGTAACTACTACACTACGGCCTTGTCAGATCAAAAGCAAAGAGCACACATCCAGAGTTTTAGCTTTACTATGACTGTTAAGAGTGAGAAAATCCACTCATAAAAGCCTTGTTAAATCTGTTAGCTGGTGTAAAATACAGTGAAATCTGATCTGGCTGCAGAGGGCCAGTAGAGATTAATAGGTTTGAAATAGTTTTGAAGTGTAACTTCCTTTGAGTGGGTAGTAAAAAAAGAAATCTCTCTGAAATGGAAGAAGCTTTTTGACTCTGAATAGAGATGATTGGACAATGTAGAATACTTTTCACTTCAATGGAAATTTGATTAGAAAGGACAGGTCTGTGTGTGTGGTGTGTGTGCGTGAGAGAGAGAGAGGGAGGGAGAGAGAGAGAGAGAGAGAATGTGTCATTAGGCCGATGAGACAGACAGACAGGGTGAGATCAGTCTAGCTGGCAGAGAGGTTAATAGCATGGCCTTGCTCATGCCAACAGCACCACTGGATTCATTACTACCAGCCAGGGCAACACACACACAAAAACACACTCACTTAGAGATAGTACTGACATACCGACATACTCAAATGAATGCACATGAATTCAAGTCTGTGTATGAGGATTTGTTAAAGTAAGACAGACAAACAAATGCTCTCTCTCTTTCTCTCTCTCTCTGTCTCTCACTCACACACATACGAACGCACACACGTCATTAGATGTGGATCAAAGCCACTCTGATAAAATAGAAGCAACTCTATCCAGTGATCAGTAATGACAGTCTGGTGTAACACACTGGGTCTCAACTTGAACACCACTGTTCTGGGATTGGTAAGGATTAGGTCGCCATGGTGATCGAGACCAGACAACCGTGGGTGGGTTCCTTTCTCAGATAAACACAATGACGGACAGACAGACAGATATGGGGAGACAGTGACAGACAGACAGAGGAAAAGATAGATGTATCCAGAGAGAAAGACAAATCACAGGAAAAGGGTTAACAGAAAACTGCCCCCCCCCCAAAAAAAAATCTTCTCTGTGCTTTAAATAACTCAGAAAAGCTAATGTATAAATAATAAACTACACTAGTTTCCATTGTCTTTAAAATTGTCAATTTGAGTTGCTGAGATTTTACATGTAAAAATACACTGGGGACACAGCCAGGAGTGAGAAAGCCTGAACACATCAATGTGTGTCTTGTTTGTTGTGTCTCTTTCTATGAGGATAAAGTGACTGACGCGATGGGTAAAAATAAAAGTCAAGCTTCTTGTAAAATGTCATATTACATGATTCCTACTTCCTTGCTACCTCTTGCTACAATTTGGAGCCACTGATGTCCAAAGGTACCTGGTTTTACAGGTGTATGGCTGCATACCATTTGGTTTTGTTACTCTCCCTGTATGAACTGTTCAGTTCAGTCTGTAAGTCTGTTATTACACCAGAACTCTACAGATCAGCTACAAAGTATAGTTATTATCATGGTCAAATGTGAAGCTGACTATAACTACTTTCTATAGAAAAACTTGTCCTCTGAAGAAAGTCAGTTTTCAGTGTATTCATGTAGAGAGACAGATCTGGAAGCATGTAGACAGGCAATCAGGTAAGCAAGCAGCACGACAGACACGGAGACGAGCGAATAAAGAAACAGAAATACCGCCAGTCAGTCAGTCAAATAAGCATGGAGACAGCAGGCAGACTGGAGGTCTAACAAGTAGCAACCTGTCACAGTGGCTTTGGGAGGGAAAAAAGAGTCATTCAAATGCAGCTTCTGTTTGATCGCTGAGGCCGACTGTATGAATGTACTGTACCTACTGAGTACACAGCAGCTCACTGAAACCTGATTCTCTTTGACTGAGAATATGCTTAGTAATAAACAGACTTGCTGTGCTGTTGCGTATACCAATAAAAATAACTGCTGGAAGTAGAAAATAAGACCATTTTCTGCCTTTTCCTTCCACTCAGGTGTGTGGAAGCAGACAAAATAACAGTGTGATTTATCCAGAGTGTCTTGGCAGGCACACAGTGTCAAATAAATGTCTGTAATGAAATGACAACAGATGTGAAGTGCTGTAGGGAGAAATGACACAGAATAGACGTCCTGCGAAGCAAATAATTCACCATAAACTGCAGAAACAGTGTGATGAAAACAAAAGCCTTGGCGGCATATTAAGATACAAAGACACAAACACGCACACAAACACTGAGAAGAACTCAATCAAAAATCTATCAAAACAAGAGTCGTATGAAAAGGCAGACAATATCTTCCTGCTCTACAAATGGAGGGAATAAATAGCCATCCTAACCCTCATCCAAAGCAGCCCTGTGTGTGTATGAGCACATGTGTGTGTGCCTTAAATCAGCCGTTTAAAAACCTTGCACGGAACAAGGCACTGCTTGTAATCCAATTGGGCCAATGAGCAATAGACAGGAATTTTCATAATTCTGTCGAGGTGGCGATACGGCTGGCTGGCGACTGGGACCACAGGTCACCCCTTTTTGAGTGACAGATGGGCTCAGCCAACCAGAGCGCTAAGCAGAGCCGCCACCACCTCGACCCCTAAACCCTGACACACACACACACACACACACACACACACACACACACACACACACAGACGGGAATGACCGACACATGCAGGGACGGCATCACAATTATCACCACACACCACAGAAGTGCCAACTTAAAATTAAAAAGAGACAGAGAGAAAAATGTATAGATGAAAAAGAAGAAGTCCGATCAGCTGACCAAAAAAAAAAAAACATGATACAGACGCGAAGAGATACAGAGACAGTGGCAAAAGAAGATGTTTAGAGAGGCAGATATGGAGAGATAGGCAGGTGGTAGATAGAAGAGGGGTGTTACAGCCTGAAATACTTAAAGGGGATGGATAAAGCGATGTTTCACATGATAAAGACAGAGAGACAGATAAAGACGGTGATTCAGACAGAAAGATATGTGGAGAAAGAGGGGTGACACAGACAAGTGTAAAAGAGAAGCTGAGGAAGAAAGGAAGGAGAGCCTTAGAGGAGGGATACAGGTAATGTGAAACAGCGATGAAGACGAATGGAGCCAGGAAGAAAACATGAAGCTGTTTCAACTGATCAAAAAGTTCTATTACACTCACATAATTTGAGGAACATATAAGAGAGAAAGGCAGACAGACAGGTAGATACTGTAGCCCCCACTGTTCAGACTGGCAAGGTGGAGGTAATTCATTAACTCACTACCATTAATGCACAGAGACAGAATGTTTCTAATGATTTTCTGTTTTCACTGACTCGCATGTCACCGACCTGAACAGAGACTGGATATTAACTAATGTTAAAAAAACCTTCAATTTAATTCTCTTATTTCGCGCTTCACTCTATTTTGGCAGTTAGTACACAAATAATAATATAAATAAAGCAGAATTAGTATGGACACTGATAAATTTGAGTGCATTTTATGTCATTTATGTCTCAGTTCCACTTTGACATTATACAAAACCTGCTTAAAAAGACACAGCTCCCGTTCTTTGGCTGTACTGACAAAAAAAAAAAAAAAAACAACTGTTGTTGTAGCACCTGATTTGACACCGCTAATTTAGAGAGACAGAAATGACAAAACATGCAGTTAGTAATATAATAAAATAATGATAATAATAATAAACTATAATATATAATAACTATAATCTCTGAAATTGCTACATGGCACACCAATAAGAACAAATGACAGAATACACGGTTTACACAATACTATATTTGAATCTCGGGAAGCAAGTGATGGATGCTGTAATATACCTATATACACCTTTATTTACATGCTTAACTAACATAAGATTAATTCAAACATTTTTATATATAGTCAGAATCCTGTCTAGGTGTCACTAAGTAACTTGATACCAAGCTCAACATATTTTTTTTTTTCATTCCTTTGACTCAATTATATCAAGAACTTGTTGTAGCAAGTGTTTCTTTCAATGGCAGCCATTTTTCTTTCACAGTATTTTTTTTTAAAGGCAAATAAGTCTCCTTTAACAGCCTTCTGGCACAAAGCTAGGGGTAGCAAATGTCCAAGATATCTGCAGATAAGCACACACTGTATAGCTGTAGGTTTAGTTACTGTACCAACAGTGACAGACAGCTGTTCTTTGGAAGAAAAAAAAAACAAAAAAAAAAAACAATTTACGATCACATGGGTTAATCGCAGCACCACTGGAAGAATGGATGTGAATATGCAATAGCAGGCAATGTTGAAATTATTTTATTTGTAAACAGGGTGCAAAATGAAACAGAGAAATACGTCAAATCCAGACTCAGTTAGCAAATCTAAAAGCAAACTTTAAGGCAGATAATCAAAGGCAGTTTCAGCAGGCAGGCGCAGCAGGGAAACAGTAAGGGAGAAATGACAGTGTTGACAGATCTGTCAGTCAGTATACTGGTATCACAATAACTGTGGCAGTCGCCTCATCTCATTTTTTTTTTCTACAGCTTATTTGCTATAAGTGCCTGAAACATTTAAATTATCCATGTGACATTTTTTAGTTGACCTTCATCAGAAAGAAAGAAAGAAAGAAAGAAAGAAAGAAAGAAAGAAAGAAAGAAAGAAAGTTTTTCTTTAAACATCATATGTTCAACACCTGATAAATTCCTACATCCCTTGCAGGCAATTAATTCAGTGATGTACATTAAAAAAAGAAAATTCATTCAACAGCAACTTCAAATTAGAAGTTAACTTTTTATGATTAAATTACTTTGTCAATGAATGATATGAAAAGATTCCTGCAGAATATACAAAACTGTAGAAGAATATTCTTTTTGTGAAAGATTTGATTGTTATTATGAAAAATATCTTTAAAACCATTTTTCTTTCTTCTTTTTCTCCTGGTTTATGTTTTCAATGTTCATCTGAATTCTATGGATCTTGATGTGTACCATTGGCTTCATTTTAGTTTTTTTTTTTTTCCAACAACCGATATGAATACAATTCTGACGACAATCTATAACCACAACATTGCACCTGTGATAAACTAAAAGTGATTACGTTGTCTGGTAATTTTACAACACACCTATCAAACAGGCGTATCTTAGACAACACTTAGTTTTCAACAATGATCAAGCATCCTCGCACATAAGTGCATTAACAAGACAACAATGACTATGTCATTGTCAGGTCTGGTCGCATGTGCTGTTGCTCTGTCTCTCTGTACTGTGAACATCACCTCTCCCCATTCCTGCAACATGTGAAGTTGACATCTAAAGAAACACGGTAGTTCTATCTCATCCAAGCTGAGCTGACAAGAGGTTATCATCACACACAGGACCAAAACAAATCAACCTGCTTCTTCAGCCCGGTGTGGTGATAAGATCAGCTGCAACGAGATGTGAACACCAGTGCTGGTTTGTGAATTGCAGGCGAAGGTGAGACCCTTAACGAAATGCGAGGCATCTGAGGGAGGGATCAGCATCAACACTCTCATGATTAAACATCAGGGAAAGAAGAGGGGATGCATCGCCGTACTCGTCATCGTCCTCGTATCTCTCCCCCCAAGGTGACGGTGCTCTCTGTCGTGCAATGCCTCTCTTTGATATCTCTTTTTCTCACTCCTCCCCCTTCTCATACATCGGGAGGCCCTTGACACCTCACGAATGAGCTGCCCTTGGAGGAGTGAGAAAAAGAGTGAGGGGCAGGGGGAGTGATATACAGGACTCTCAATCGTAACATTCCAGTAACCCGAACCCAGGCGCTACACATCAAGCCAAAACATAAAAATAAAGCAACATTCAATTCAGGCAACAAAGAAAAAGAAGGCTGCAGATGATTTGCTGTTTTTTTTTTTTTTTGTATTAAGCATGGTGCGCCTCATATACTGCAGGTTTTTATTCCCAAATGAAAACACAAGCCGGTCTATTCAAAGATTGTGACTTATCGACCTGGTGATAACATCAACATCACACTGACGGCGAGTGAAGGCAAACAGATAGTGTAGCCATCAACTGATAGACACAGGCATGTCCCCCCCCCCCTATATTTTCATCTCAGATCCCTTTCTGAAGACTGCCAAACGTTGCTCTCTGCCCCCGTCTGTCTTTCTTTATTTTTCCCTTTCTCTAATTCTCTATTTCTGCTCACATCTATTGATGGAGAGAAAAAGAAAAAAAAAAAAAACAGAGGCTGCTCGTAGCAGGCGTTTTATTGCTGGCTGGCTGCTACTAGCACTGGCTGTGTTGTTCCAGGCAGAGCCGTAATGGAGACATTTGGAGAGGCAGAGCAGGGCAGGTTAATGCTCTCTGTAATGTGTGTGTGAACAGCGTTTTATTTTATTATTTTATTTTATTTTTTTCCACAAGAGGCTCTGGGCCCAGCGCCACTGGCTCCAAATGTTTTTCCCCTACTAAACTCCTGACCCCAATCTGGGGCCAAGAAAGACAGAAGAGAGAGGGGAAATTGAGAAAGGGCTAGAGAAAAAAAAAAAACAAATCTGAATGAGGCTGATACTAAAGGAGTTATAGCAGGCTCTCCCAAGTAGCATGTGTAAGAGAGACTGTTAAATACATCACCAATCACTTGAAATGTTTCTTAATACAAAATTTCTCAGTGTTTATACTAAAAATTGAGTGAGTAAAAGGCTACGTAGAACTAAAACTAACTCAAACTACATTTACTTTTAACAGATAGAAAATAATTATCATTAAATTGCATAGCAGAGAAAGCGGGAAGACGGCTCGTGACATACGTAAACATCACAATTCAGTACAAAATAGCCCTGAAGATCAATCATTTCAGCACACAGTGGCTTGGCTCATTTTTCAACGCTCGCTGTGATGACAGGCTAGAACTTGTGTAGGAGTCATGTCAATTACATTTGAACAGGAGGGAGGGAGGGAGTGAGAGGAGGAAGAGGGGAGGGTGGGGGCTTCTAGTTGAAACAAGCTTGTTCACCATTAACGGTTGACATCAGCACAAGAAGATTACACTCATAGTTTACATCCCCTGCTGCGAGGCTGTCTTTCTCGGATGCTGATGCTCTGAGGCGCCGCCGTGTTAAATAACAGTGACACAATGGATTGTCGAGTTCGGTCAGGTCAAAGCAGATACTGTACGGTGTGTTAGAGATGAATCAGGTGTTGGCAATGTCAGGGTGATACAGTAAAAGGGTTACAGGAAGGTAGGAATATGTCGTCTGTGACAATTTTAGATACTGACAGATTCATGTACTGTGCCTTTACTGAGTCAACACCTTGTATTCAAGAGTAAACTTCCTGCTTGTGACCTCTGACCTTGAAGACAAGAGGAAAACCATAAAGGAACTTCCTGACAACAAAATGAGAATCACAAGTTTTTTCTACTTTACAATTTAAATATTATAATTACCTAATATTTATTCATCACCATGTCAACCAGCTTAATGGGAATTTAATCTTGTTTTACTCAGATAAGATGAAACACAGGAGAAGGCATACATCACTATGCGATCTCTAAACAAAATTAAAAAAAAACACACACACAATACACACACCACCACACCACCAACTTGCCAGATTGACTCAAAAGATCTATAAACCTGCATGAATATAAGATAATGCTTTACTTTAACTTATAGAACACTTTCTCTCTCAGTCTGCTTTCTCTGAGTGCAGCTCCATCAGGTGCTTCCAAGAGTGATGATGATTATTCTCTGGAGAAGGTATAATGGAGTTTAAGACGTTTCACAGCTAATTTATTACATTTACAGTGTTCTCTTTAAATAACTAAATTTTATTAAGAGCCTCTTTTATTTACTGCACTCGGGGCCCCTAAATGTGTGTTTCTAAAAAGTAAGGGTCATCTAAAAATTCAGATTGACTTATAGCGGAATCAATAAAGTATCTTAGACCTACTTTGAAGTTCAACTCAACAGTCTATATAACTGGGCTCTGTCTTCGTCTACTCTCCTCCCAATCAAACACCAAGATACAGAGGCTGAAATCTAGGTAACACCTTGATCATACCAATCTATGCCTTCTCAGATCTGTTTTCAAATGTTGACGACGTGTCACGTCTCTTCACTTCTCTGTTCTACAAATGAAGCCCAGAAACCGAGATGCTGGAGCAGACTTGACCTGTGTAAAAATCTATCTCTAATCTGGATGAAAACTGAGATGAATTCTCGGTGAGCCAATTAGAGCAGCAACTAATCCCCTTGTAACTCGGCAAAGACGTAAAGCATCCCTTTCTTTCCTCTCTCTTCCTCGCTCCCTCCGTTTCGCTCCACTTTCATCTCTCTGCTCTTTTATCTTATCAATAGGCACATATAGAGCGCTGCAGACAGAGAGCGCTGAGCCTGGATCTTTCAAAAACACGCCGATTGTGACGTTTTACACTGCTCGCCTGCATTCAACATTAAATTATATTAGATTCTGCCATCACTTCACCTGAGCGAGAATAATAGAGTTTGCAGCTCATACAACTAATGCAACAGCAAGAATTAACAGACAGCTGGGTATGTAATTTAACTAATGGCTCACATGAAAAAGTATAATCCACTGGGTCATATCTTATTTATCACAACTTAGTCTTATTTATAATGTGTATGCCATACCTCTCCTGAGCGGATAAACATATACTAATAGATGTTCTGTGCTGCTATCTTCTTTTATGTTCACTCCAGTGTATATACACCTTACATTGATATAATTGATAGCATCACTTTTGTCTGTGAAGGGGGGGGGGGTTCTCCCTGCCTTACAGTTAATGGCCACATAGCATCATCTCCACATGGCATCTGATTGGCTGAGAGCCACTCTACAGCAGGGGGGTAATAAAAGTTACAAATGAGAGCAGGCTATTAGAGCCATTGACGTGCGTAGGCTAGCTTGCTAATTAATTGATCCTGAAACTTCATCTATTCTGTAGCCAGAGAGGAACCCTTAATTAATCAGCCTTTCCATATCGTTGTCCTCGTTTCTTTCAATCCTTTTTCACACTCCTCCCTTAAGCCCCCTGCCCTTTCCTCGTTTGCTTCCCTCTCTCTCCTAATGTCTTTTTTAATTGTAAGGTGCCCAGAGTCCCATGGGCTGGCATGGAGTGCTGGTCTGGAGTTGTGGAGTAGAGAAAAGAAATAAAGTGTGTGCTGTGTGGGTGTGTATGTGCATGGTTGAGATGTGTACTTTGAAGAGTGAGCCTCCAAGGTTTCAAGATCCTTTTTAAAAAGGGAGGGGTGTGATGAGGCTGTAGTGGTCCCCTTTGTACCCCCACCCCTTCTCTCTCTCCATCTTTCCTGGCAGAGGGGCTGATTTATTGGGGCTTCCCAGCCATCCGTCAGAGGCAGCAGCGCTGGCTGCATTAACCCCATAGACAACCCCAGCACTCGGGGCCCCTAAGTGCTTCCAAGTGGCCCTCGCTCTCCCCATTGGTGAGGAACCCCCCTGTCGGGCTCAATCGATGCCGTAAATTACCCATCTAACTCCCTGAAGTCGATATCCCACAAGATGATGTTTGGACAGACAAGAATTTTTACAGCTTTTTGTTTTAATGGAAACTTAAAAGCACAATCAGTAATCTCTGCATCTATATGTGTTTCTCTCACAATACTTTTACTCAGTGGTCACAAACATGGATATGTTCTTCTCTGTCAGCTCAGTCAGTGTCACACTACCATGGCTTACTAGGACACTTGAACGGAACAAATCCATTAATGTTGTTAGCAACATCTGTGCCTTTACTACTAAGGTAGCATGTCTGCTGTGAGACAGGCATGGTTGAGAGCAGTAGTTTTACATTTGGATAATGAACAGTAACTCTTGAAAAGTGGGGTTTGTTTATGATGATGGGAAATGTTTAGTAGAGAAGGTTTTATTCAGAAAAGTTGGAGCATATTGGGGTGAATTGGACCCATAAGCCCTTCAAGCTCTATCTTCCCCTACCTTCTCCCAGCTTCTCTCTTCTTGTGTTCTCACTTTTCTTTTTGTTATCATTGTAAAATAAAATAATCTATACACTATCAAGAGCGAACATGAAGGCTGGAAGTGAATAGTTACATTTTATTCCTTCCATATGTACTGATTTTAAGGTCAATCAAAAATGCAACATTAGAAAGCAGCGCGAATGTGAATGTAGTAGCCAGAAAATCAGAAACACACAATAATGGGCCCCCGAAACTGAAACACCTATATGGATTTCGGCCATCATTCATTTTATTTACATGTGTAGAGAGAGAGAGGCCACATGTATTTAATTATTATCATAACCTCTTAACCAAAATAGCTTTATTAAGGGTCTACAACTATTTTCAAAATGAAATAAAATTCCTCATTGAGAACTACACCACACCGGTTTTAGTTTAGTGGTTACAGCTGTTATGAAAACCACTATAAAACATGTTGGTGAACTGCATAAATGTAAGACACAATGAAGTGAGTAAAAACAAAGAAGAATCTTGAAATATTGAAATTATTTGGGACTGCGCACAGATGTTTCCCAGTTGAAAAGAAAACAGACATGATTTGTAAAGAACACAGATGTACAGTTTTTCTGTTCATTTTTCTTTGCCAGATGAAGACTAGTGAATACAGATGATGCCTGACAAAATCATCTTTAAAAAGAGAGTGGGGCTGGGTAGAAGGTATACAAAGCAGCGAAGGACAGAGAAGGAGTGAAGGAGTATTGTGGTTTGTATAGACTGAACAGGCAGCAGGTCAGCCACATTTCCACTTGACTTTAAATGCTTGGCTTCTATTAAGTTGGCCCAGTGTGTAAGGTACAAACAGCCAACACTGGTAATGGTTTCTGCCTGACTCGTTGACACATTCAACCCCCTCCACACACACAAACATACACACATTGCTTCCTTTTTTTCCCCCCTTTCTTTCTCTCTTCTCTCTCTCTTTCATTTCCCAGGATATCTTTTTTTCTCCTGCTCCCTCACCCCTCCCCTCTTTTCACATCAAACGCTAATGTTTCCTTCAAATTCCTTTTCCTCTCTGTCTGCCAACTTTGACATCACAGGAAATTACGCTCAGAATTGGCGGCGCTGTGTTTTTCTCTCTCTCTCTCTTTTTTTTTTTTTGCTTTTAACTTCATTCCACTTCCCAAACAGTGACGCTTCTCTCGTGTGGCCTGTCATCCCCAAGACACCCGCCTCCTCCTTCTTCTTCCTTCTCTTCTTTTTTTTTCTTCTGCTGATATGTTTGTTCTGATTCCCATCACTCCACACATACACATACAGTTGCTTACACTCTTTTGAATGCACACTCTGTCTCTCACCCTTTCTGACACACTCTAACTGTCGCTCACACACATGCATTTAGATGCAGCGTGACACTAACTACACCTAATGCAAGTTCTGGGCTTATTTGCTGGAGGCTAATAGGAGAGGTTGATTTTTTTCTCTTAGAGACATCAACAGTGGTGTCTGTGCTTGCCTCCTATGACTGGATTAAGACAAGACGGCCATGAGCAGATTGGCACTGAACAGTCTAAATGTGTTACAGTGTGTGTGAGAGAATCTGTAAAATCAGATCAGCATATGGACTGGAAAATGTCCGTAGAAGCGTGTATGTGATCGTGTATGCACAGAAGAGAATGAGAGGTCCAGACATTAAACCCAAACCCGCCTCCCCGGAAATGATGACTCAACCTGCACTCAACGGTCAACCAAAGCCTTCAAGTATGCTCACATGTCACCAATAACCCTTCCACTGTGACCAACCAGATAAAGAGTTCAGCCAAAGTGTTTCAATGAATTGAGGGAAATAATAACAATTAATTATCTGAGTTGATGATCTGCGGTTGTACACATGCCAGAGAAAGTAAATAATACATCTTTGGGTTACTCTGGATAATCTGCAGACCTTACTGTCCATCCATTTTTAAAGGGACTATTAAGGGAACTATTTTACTCAGTAGAAAGCAGCTCCATAATAAAAACTGTTTAAAATGAGTGGATTTTCTTGAGCAATGGTGTCTCAAGTTCTATTTGAAAAATCTTTAGTGTAATTTTTTGCCTTTGTTATACAGTAGTAGTGGAACAACAGACATTATGATAAGGCTAGACTAAACCCAGGATAAGTTTAAAAAAAAAAAAAAAAGAAAAAGAAAAAAAAAAGTGTTATTTACAATTTGGGTGAACTGACTTTAGTTTAAAAATGAAATCGTGGTTATGTTGTTTCTCTAATCAGGTGTAATTATATTGGTTTTACATGCATCCGCAACATATATCAAAGCTGCTACAAAGATGAATGTTTCCTGTAATGAGTCTTATGTAAAGAATGGTGCTGTGCCCCTGCACATATCCAATGCCTCCACTGCATGAAATGTATGTATTGCTGTGGAGTCCTTATTTAATACGAGTGGGGCTTAATTTCAGTAGGATTTAATCATAATAATGAAAGGCAGTCAAAGAGGACCTTTTGTTCCTCTGCTAAACCCCCCCACCCCACACACACACACAGTCGCTCAGTCCTGGGGAAATCTCAGAAATAGACGTACACACATATCTTTGTTGACGTCACGTTGCCTGGCAACATCCCAGCATGCTTGGCTGTGACAAGCTGAGGTCTCAGCCCTGAAGCGCGATGCATCATGGGGGATAATACGTGCCGCGTCTTAACATCACCCACAATCCCTCTTGCTGATGCAGCCAGAGTCAAGCTGGTGAGATTGTTCTTTGCAGCTGATCCTGGGACAGTTTTGCAACATTTGAGGTTTAGACAGAGAGTATGGTAGCTGTTTTCTCCTCCTCCAGACACAGTTGAAATGATATCCACAACATGGACATGATTTGCTATACAGTATATTTCTCAGTACACATCTGGAGCATTCATTTTTTTTAGCCCTCCCTGCTCCTCCCTGATCAGACCCCTGACCGCTTTTCTGTAGGTGAGGCTCATTATGCTCATCTGAGAGTGTGGAATTAAACCTCCTCCTCCGAACTCATTACTGTGAGCTAGATTTCACCGGTTGCAGATAGGCAATGCGGTGGTGCTGCTTTTAAAGCCAGAGCCAGATAATTAGAAACTTTAGAAGCGCAGCTCCCATGGCTATAGCCAGAGTGAACAACTAATTCTATTTGAACTAATTACGTTCCATAGCGCTACGCTGTGATTGCTACGCCGACGCTCAGCCTCCCCTATGTAATACGCCCGAGGATTTCATCACAAAACACAACCAGGGATATATTTTAGTGCGTGTGACTGACTGTACGTCATCATGTATTGGCATGATTCTCTATGCACAGCATGTCTTCACATGTACACCCCCACTTGCTCCCAATTGTGTGTATTTCATACTGCAAAACCCCTGAGCAGGCTCAATATTGCTTATTTTGGAGTGTGTCGACATCATCAAAATGCGTCAGAGGAGGTTTAGACCTGCAGCTTGGGTAATGAAGTCTGAGATGAATCCTCTCTGTTAGGATTGCAGAGCACAGTGCAAGCAGTGAGACAAAAATTAAATTATTTGAGTGCATTAGTGGTTTAGCATGACAACTTCTTTCAAACTGTCACCATTATTGATATTATAAGTGTGTATTTATTGTTGTTTTGCAAAAGGAGTGGTAGTCATTCTTGACATTTACTCATTAATTTTATTGTTATATAACATATTCGTTTATTTTACTTTTCTGTATCTTACTGACCAAAATTGTACAATCAACAACTATATGGATGTATATTTACAGAAATTCTGATCGTACTCATTGTTGCACTTATTACAAAATCTTCTTAACTTGCAAGACACAGATTTAAACAGATTATCAAAACTGATGCAGCAAATAGAGGCCACAATATCCTGACTTTCAGTACATAGTTTGGGTTAGTAAACTCCAACAATACAAGATTGTAATGCAACTTCTCTCGCTGCCTGGTGGACGACCTCATCTCTCTACTTCAATGTTTGTAATGTCAACGTGTCCTGTTGACATTGTTAGTTATTTTCTCAGACTTCAGAAAGCTCCTCCAAAAGCCACAAAAGACATGATGCAACTGCTTTCACAGACTGAGATGTACTCCCAACAAGGAGCGAATTCATCTTCACATATGTAAAGCCACTTTGATAACCCTGCAATTTATGAAGCAACACTCATAGCCCATTTGTAAATGTCTTAATGTCTCTATCTCCACATTTTCTTCAAAAACAATACAATCCATGTATCTGTAACTGTGTAATGTTAAATACATGAGGAATACACATGAATTTTCTCTGCTACTACATTAGCGCCTATTTCTGCAATATTTTCAGACAATGTAGGAAGTCTGTCTGTCAGTCCATCTGTGTTTCCCTCCACTCATTTTTCCATCTTTCACCCTCTCTCTTTCTCTCTCTCTCTCTCTGTGGTCTTCTGTGGAAGCATGTTTTCCCCATGAGAGGTGTCCAAGTCCAGACCAACAGACCAGGCGGACTAAATATAGCAAGCAGTAACAGCAAGGGACACTGTGTCCCCCCCCTGCTTTGCTGTGGAGCTCAGTATGGCTGTTACACTGCAAACTACACTGATGGAACTTTATCGTCATCCACACATGCACACACAAGTGGAAGTTCAATTTCTGCTAGAAATATGGATAACATACTTCAGACACATAAACAAATGTATACAGTACGCACAGATTAATAGACATGCATGCTTTCTCTCTATCTCTCCCTCAAACACACATACACCCTTCCAGTTCAAATGGGATTTATTTAAGACTCAATAAAGCAGACAGAAGCACTATTGTCTCCAACACAGGCCTATTGTGTTGCACAGAGAGTCTGACGTGGGTCGGGTGTGCTGCATGTTTACTACACAGTGAGCAGTCTGCCACAGACACACACACACAAACAGATGCACAAAGACTTGTGCATTCAAAAAAACAAAACAAAAAACAAACAAGCACATTTTCACAGACAGGAGCATATACAAATACATAATCAAGCATTCAAATTCTCTAAAAAAAGCATAGGTATTTACAGCCTTACACACCTACCATGCATACCACACAAACACACATCTACACGAGCATGTACACAGACAGACGCACGCACGCACGCACACACGGCATTAAACCCATCTCTCTCCAGCGGGAGTCTAAGGGGACCTGAGTGATGAACAGGAGTGACACCACCACATGCCAGGGTGTGAGATGTGCTGCCTGGTGTTTTAGGCGTCGTCTCAAATTGAACATGCCAAGCCTTCAGGGGAAAATCACTGGAGAATGTTCACAATGAGAAGCGAACGTCCCATCGCAATATCGCTTATAATACCAGCTATAATATCTGGAATGGCACTGCAGAGTACTGCACTGACTCACTCACACGCCACAGTGAGACATGCACATATGCACAGATGCTGTGCTTGGGTTCGTTGACATACCTGTTGTTGAGGGTACTGCATACCTCCCATGCCCATTTGGCCCCTCCCTTGCATGCTCATTGGATATCTGTGTGGTGGCGGCGACGTGTATGGCTGGCTAGGGGGGTAAGAACCACCCCCTGGCTGCTGTGGAGTGGAGTAGGGATTGTTGGCCATGCTGTACAGTTGCGAGCGCTTCAAGGCCATGAAGTCCATGGAGGACACCTGCAGAGGTAAAAGAGAGATTAACAGTATGTCATCAGCATTTCTTTCTTGGCTAATATCTCATATTCATTCATGACGGTGCATTGTGATTGTCTGAGAGGCGTTCAAATGAATTCATCCACCCTCTGCCAAGTTGAAACCCCTGACAGAGGTCCACTTAATGCACACACTCCAAACCACAGCTACCATTGATTTATTTTATAATTGCACAGCAAGTGGAAGCCTTAAATTAATGTCTACAGGTCATAAATGAACTACAAATGGAATTAAGTAAGCAAAGATGTTTATTGCACTGCGATCGGGAGCAAACTTTGCTGGAGGAGAGCCAAAGTAAAATGATTTAATTAAAACCTGAAGCTTGTATCTTTGTTTTAATGTCTGAAAGGGTTTTAAAAGAGTTGTAAATGTTGTTTAAAGCGATGGGAAGCAATAGCAATAAAAACTCTATGGCCTTGTTCCCACAACCACAGCCCAACAGTGCCAATAATCATTGTGCAGCGCTCCCTTCTCACTTGCTATGTTGTTGCTTACAGCAAATAGCAGAAATAGCGATCATTACATTGAGTTTATGTTCCTATGAATCAATATAAGAGAACATGTAATGGTTGAGATTTTGGCAAGGATCCAAACTTTGCATTACAAACTTGCAGGTTGCACATTTGAATCCCTGGAGGGGATTCAGGGCCGTCAAGCAGTCAAAGCACCTGCTCTCCAAAGCCACACCTGTGAGCAAGCTTCTTATAGGAACATAAGAAAATCTAAGAGAAGAAAGAGAAGGTGTCAAGGGAGATTTATTCCATTGTAAGTATTTCAGAGACTTTTTAGGGGTTGTTTGGGGTCTCAGTGAGCCATTGCAAAATTCCAGTACAGTGCGTCGGGCTAATGCTAATCCGTCACCCGTAGCGGCGTGTTTGTCTGTCTGCTGGGCAGATAATGTGGAGTTCTTCTATCTTCCCTTTCTCCTCTCATGCTTTCTCCCTTTTGTCTCCGCTGTGTAGGATCATGTGTGATTTATGACATTTTGTTCCTACTGTTCCTTACACACACACACACACACACACACACACACACACACACTTTCACTTCTCCTCTCTCATCTCAAGCACCCCCCCGTCACTCACACACACACACACACACACACACACACACATACACACATTTTCCTCCTCCCTCCACCACCACCAGCTCCCTCCTCAGTTCCCTTTCTTCTCCCCAACTCAATATCACCTCGTCTAGTGTAGAGGAGAAATTGCCGCTGCCTCATATTGCCAGGCTAATATCAAGAAGACATGCCAGGGGATGGGAGCACTTTATTCAGCAGGTTACGTGCGGACGGTTACGGTGCTCTAGTTTTAAAGTGGTTTTGTCTACTGAGGCATATGTGTGGAGTAGTGTGGAGGAGAGAGAGAGAGAGAGAGAAAAAAAATCTGCTTGGGTAGTGAGAGAGATTGAGAAAGAAAGCCAGAGAGGGAGGAATGAGTACTCTTGGGTGTCTAAAAGTTATTTCACAGCATGGAGGTGTATGTCAGTGCGTGTGAGGAGAGGGGGTTATCCTGCAAAGGGCAGCATCACCAGGATTTCAAGAGTCTAATCCTGAGAAAGAGAAAAAAAATGGCTCTTTGACATTTCGCTATGTGTGTTAATGCATGCTTGTAGTCATGCTCATGTACTTTACTTTTTACTTTGCTATTCATGTATGAAGCTGCTAATATCCCTGATGTCATGGGGCTGAAGTCACTAATACTGATCTAAAATGAAATATTTAACCACTGGAAGAAGCTGACATCTCATCTGACAAAATGATTGCCAGCGGTAGAGTAAAGCACTTTAGGGAATAATTAACGTTATGAGCCATTTTGGAGTTAAACCCATTTAAAAATGTTTTTGATAGAAATGTCAATTGTATATTTGAAATACTGATGGATGAACTTGAGGTTCAAGAAGATAAATTTATACCAGATTGGGTCTTTTTAATAACTTTATCCAGAGTGGAACTAAAATATATTTGGTCCTTGAGTACAGTAAGTCTGAGCTGAGCAACATACTGAGTTTCGTGAACATCAAAGGAAAGATTTGTTTTCCATGTGCTAAAACTGACACTGGTCATATGTTTCTAATGTGGCAACAGTGGTGTCTTTGCTAGAGTGGAGGGCAATACATGACCTGTTTGTAATGTTTCTACACCCACATCACACCACAAGCCAGACACACACGCAAACACAGGTCCACTAAGCAATATCTAGAGTGAAAGCGCAACGCTCTCCAGTTTGTGAAAATCCAGGGCACTGTGCCACCCGTGATATGGGACACACACACACCCCCTCCCTCTATCCTCCCAAACTCCATCCAGTTCACCAATCCATCTCAAGAGGTCCTCCGTTTGCCAAAAACGCTGAGTGCAACACAAGTAAATCCGCTCACACAGCTACCAACTGTACACACATGCTGGCAAAAAAAAAAAAAAAAAAAAAATTAATTGCTGTGCTTAAAAAGGCACTGGACGTATAAAAACAACGTCAGAGTTTTGGGAGCTGAGAAGTGGATGCTCGATTAAACACACGCACATGCACAGAAATGTGTATGAGGAAAATCTTACACTGGCTCTCACAGTTGATCTCATCTCTTTCATACACACTTGTGGAGAATTCTTAAATAAAAAAGCCGCAATGAAATTATATAGAGCTATCTGATACATGATGGTCCGTCTTCCACACATGGCATTATCCACACCTGTCCACGGAGGCAAAAAAAAAAAAAAAGACTATTCTCTACCTCCCCAAACGGAGCCTCATATCTGCTCTCATGACAAGTTCCACTAAATGAGATTTCAGCCCACTGCAGCCTTTTCCTAGAGATATGCCCACCATTTCCCTCACACCACTAGGCACAAAAAAACCCGACAACAATTCTTGACAAATTGAAACATTTTTTTTCTCCCCTCAGAGAAATGGCTGTACTTAGGAAAAAAATTATGAATATGACACGAAGTGAATCGTGTTTGTGCCAGGAGGGACAGCGGGGAAAAAAAAAAAAAAAACTAGGGGGAATACACAGAAATTGTTTTTTATTTTCTTCAAATGTGTTTCTCACTTTTGTTCATCTGGGCATGCCATTCAATGGAGGAGGGGGAGGAGGCATGGGAGACAATAGTAATTCAACTGCTAAATTTAAAATTCAATTTATGAACTCCTCTCCAGTGTTCTGACTCTCATTTTATTATTTTTTTTTGCAAAACAAAGCCATTAAAACAGAACATGGGTGAAATTACTGTGGGGTGAAACCTGCTAAATTGCTTTTCTGAGCTCAATCGACAGCATTTTTATGTTGCGAAAATAATTTTACTCCTTCTCGCTTTAATGTGCTAAGTTGTTAATCAGAAAGAGACAAAACGCTCGACACAAAAGGCTTGGATATGTGGATTATGAGACACACACTGGGATCAAACAAACATAAAACAATATTGGTAAATGGTTATTATTCCAATTTCATTTTGAATGCGGGAATTATTTTAAAAAAATATTCTGATTTATCAGCCGTGGTGAATGAACATGTTGGAGCAGTGCTGACACATACTCACAAACACACACACACACACACAAACGCACACACACTCACACTGTGGCCCTGTGGCTATTGCTAACCTTGTCCTTCACACAAGATGACCAAATCATCACCTGTCTGCATCAGCCCTTCGTTTCAGTTATTTACAATCCACAGACACGGACACACACATACACATACACAGGAAACAGAGAGAGACAGGCTCACCCTCTTTGCAGGTGTAGTGACAATACACTGAGATCAGTGTTGCTATTGTACAGGTATCAGCCTATAGGGCTGCAGGGTCTTCACACAGCCAATGCTGCAATAAAAGACTTTCATATGTTCTTTATAGGCTACAATCTGCTGTATTGAGCGATGTCTGCTTCAGAAATTGTTTGAGCCTCAAAAGAGCAATTTAGTGAACTATCATGATCCCTTATATCACCTGGTGGCTTAATGCTGCCTCCAGCAGCAGCTTTTTTCTGTTGGACAGGTGACATCCATGGTGCTCTACACCTCTACATCTCCAATGTGAAGTGCAAAAAGAGCAGTATTTCTTAGCTATTAAGTGTAAAGACCTATTTGGTTCTCCTATGGCACAAATTAGTGCCATGTGAAAATGGCTCTGAATATCACCTTAAAAAGATGCATCTAACCTGATTGTGTATGAAAATTAGCCCCAAGATGCCTTTTTGGTATTGATTATCTTCTCTTTTTCTTGGATGTACGACTAAAGAATACCCACTCTTACTCCTGTGTAATGAAACCATTTTAGCCTGTGTGTATTTGTGAGGAGAAACAAATAAGGATAATTATTGTCAACGGATCCTCTTTATCCTCAGTGCCGCGTCTGTCTCTGGAGAATCAACATGCTGCAGCCAGAGCCCGCTGGTCTGCTGGGACAATCAGCCTTGTCTTTTATGCTATTTATTTAAACCATGCAGCAGAGCACTCTCCAATTCCTATTACACTGCGGGGCCCAGCGTTGCCTCGGCCTCCAGAACAAAGCTCCATATTTCAGGCTTGAAACCCAGTGCATTTGGGCCTTCTGTTTCAAGCAAAAAAACCCCAAAAAAAACAGAAAGGGTGAAAAGAGAAGAGATGGGAGAGGAGGAGAGGGAGAAAAAGGAGAAGAGAGACTGCAGCTGTGGGCGAGTACAGATCGAGTTCCATATTAATGTGTGCAAATTCCCCCGCTCCTGCTGACTAAGATTAGAAAAATTAATTTCATGGATGCAGAGACAATACTGATGTCATCAAGCGGAGAGGAGAGGAGCAGTGCACTGTTAACTCCTCCCTGTCCGGCCTCCATGAGGAATAGATCACTTTAGTATCGGTTTATCACTTCATTTCACTGCCAGAATTAAAGCAAGTTAACTAAATAATAAATGCTGTCAATGAAACACAACACCGAGCCTAGACAGACCTTTACTTTTTTTTTTCATCCATTCATCCCATTACAAAACAGAACTTGTTGTGTAAGGGTGTAGTGAAGTAACTGAGCTGTGCGCACAGTGGTGTTCCCTTGTGACTGCTGCATCGCTAAGAGGACCAAATTCAGTGAATTATGTCTTGAAACACAATCCCATTCTGCATCTCAGCACACACGCCTTGTTAGTAAAAAAGTCTCGTAACGAATGACAGTGTGAAGAGTAGCACTGGTCCGCCGGGAGCTGGGTAGAGCCAAATTGCCTTTCCTCAGCCTGGTATGCCTGGATGGCACAGGCAGCTAGGCATGAAGGCTGGCTAGCAATGAGAAGCATGAAATCATCTGAGGAGAGAGAGGTGCAAGCAGTGACAGCCATAGAGGCGATACATACAACTGTGTATATACATACACAGTGTATGTTTGGCAGTGAAGCTGTGAGTTGAGGAAGAAAGGCAGCCAGAGAGAAGCCAGATAACAGGCTGTTGTGAAGCGGCCAACCAGCCTGCTTTTGTGTTTGGCGCAACGCACATAATCGGTCTCTCTCTCTCTCTCTCCCTCTCTGCGTTGTCCTCGGAGCTGTTGATCGGTGTGCCCTCTGCGTTTGACACCAATATTTACACCCCACACAAACGCACTGACACACACACACATACATCAGGCTGCTCAGAAACACACCCGCCACTTCCAACCCCCTCCCATGTGCATCAGGAAAAGTTGCCGAGCGTTCGGTTCGTCACGGCCAGCACAAAGACGTCATTAAGAGAGGGGTGGTGGGGGATGGGAGTGGAGGGGGAGAGGGGAGGGGAGGAAGAGGGAGAAGGAGAAGGAGAGAGGCTGCTTCATCTGTCTCAAGTGAGATTGGGGTCGCAGGGTCACCGGAGCCCTTTTCCTTTGCCGAGACTGAGAGCGAAAGAAGCAGCAGGGAGAAAAAAAAAAAAAAAAAAGAAAAACCCTCAATGACAAAACAAGATGCGCCTGACATGCTGGCGACACACCATTAGAGAATGAAAACAAATAGAATGCAATTGTCTGCAAACAGTAGAGAAAACACATGTGTAAGAACAGAGAGTGCATATTTGCCAGTCAAATATCATGCTAGGATGCGGTTTTCTGAAGAAGACCGAATTTATTTAGATATTTAGAATTCCACAACTGTATAACAAGGAGTAGGGAGAAAAGAAAAGAAACTTGGACAGGTTCTAGTAAGAAAGAAAATATTTTCCGGGGGACATTTTGTAGTGTTTTGTGCAAGTCTAGTCAAACATCAAAAATCTTCGGTCTCTACTCACACGTTGACTGTTTTTACATGTGCTGAACATGTGTTTTTAAACCATATGACAAAATACTTCCAGGAAATAGTGGCGGCACCTCTAACAGCGCTGCTTGCCTATTTTCATAGAATCGAATACTGATATAGAAAAAAGAGTATAAGCTTTGCTACAATCCCAATGTCCTCTTGTCTCTCAGTCCTGTGTGTTTCCTGCCTGCCATGACCCTGGGACAGAGGGGAGCTGCCGAAAAAGCCCATTTCGTCTAAGGGCCATGGTGGAACGAGAGGAATGCGCTCCTCTCTAACTTCCCCAGCCCGCAGAACCCCATGGAGAGATGCTGCTACACAGCCAAATGACAGAGAGGAAAAAAAGGGGGTAGGAGAGAGGAAAATAACAATAACTCCATCTGCCCCAAAGAGAGAGAACAGGCTATTTGAGTAAATGCACTGCCCTTTTGCTTCCCACGTCCCCCAGAGCTGAGCCAAAGTGCTGGTATTAAATATGCAGGCCAGATTCCCCTCTTATTCAAGGAAATCACCACCTTTGCTAATGGAATGGTATTGGAGAGGAACTGCATTTCTGCAGCATGGATAATTATGAACGAGGTCCCGTATCACCAAGTGTGTTTATGAATTAGCTATGGTTATTCATGATATTGTGCTCAGAGTAGGGTGAAAATACATAAGTGAATACTAAGCGAGCAGACCAACAGAAACGATGCTAAAGGGTCCTGAGGGGGCTTTCTCTGCCATCCATTAGTCTTCCCTGTAAGGCAAAGCTTAACAAGCTCCTCAGGCTGGGAGGCTGCCCATTGAAGGAGAGGGAGGAGAGTAAATTATGAATGTGAAAGCTCCATCTAAAGCAAATTCACAATTAGTCTCACTCCCTGTTATCAGGCTCTTCTCAACCTGATTTTGTTTGGCGCTCCTGAAACACAGGTGTGATTCCAATTCCAGAAAAAAAAAAAAAAAAAAAAAAAAGCATTTAATAAATAACAAAAGTACTGTATCTATGAAAAGCAAATTGTCAAACTAGGTCACACCTGTGGAGCAGTTAAAGAGTCTCCCCTAAAAACAAGGATTCATGCCGTTTGTTTTGGAGATGTGCCCAGTCCTCCGAGGTGGAACCATCCATATTTCTCATGCAGGTGATCCATCACTTAAAGAAAAAAAAAAAAAAAAAGAAGACACACAAAAACGCAAATAACAAACAGATATCCTGACCTTCCTTCCTCAGGCGGATATTAGATACTCATTAAAAGTCACCTGAAACAATTTGAACCAAATTGATTTCATTATCGGACCCAGCACAACACACGAGGCCCCCTCTTCTGAGAGCTCAGCAGGAAATTTACAAAGTTAATTAGAAAAAAAAATTGATTTTCATATAATCCCCCCCCCCGCTCAACCATCATAAAGTGACATGGAGAGGGGCCTGTTGATGCGTGGCGCCAGCTTTGTTCAGTGTGGACGTGAACACAGCAGGTTAGAGGTTTGAGTATTGTAACAGTAGTCTGAAAATTTATTCCAGCTTTCAGTGGTAATTGAACAGTGTGTGTGTGTGTGTGTGAGACGATGATAGATTGTGTAATAGCGTGTTATGGTAGGGTTCCCCCCTTGTACTAATATCTCTTAACCTCCTCACTTCCTGTGGAAACTCCCCACACCATCATATGGCAGCAGCAGACGTGGCCTTAATTTTCTCCTGTAATGAATGTGAGCCTCCACTCTTCCACCCTACTGTGAAGGCTTCCCCAGAAATGGGCACCTCGACTTGGGTTAGGGGCCTTGGAAATAGACTTCCCTTCTCCCGCAGCCCCTCTAGGTCGCCCTCTGGGAGGCCCCAGGCTCTGTGAGCCCAGGCCAGGCCTCCCATCTCCTGAGCCCTGACTGGGAATCAATCACAGAAGCTGGCTGGGAACATGAGGTGGGGGAGCTGGGTCGATCAATGAGAGGCTTCGGGCCTGTGGGAGCCCTGATGCATAGCCTGACTGCACATACACACCCATGACTCACACTGAACTCCACTATTCACTCCTATTATTGCTCAGCCCCGGGGCAGCAATGTTTATGGTGGACTGGCGCTGCCTGACCATATGAATAACATATGACTGAGAAAATTGAGTGACATTTGCAACTAAAAGTCCTTAATTAGATTTGAATATGATCATGCTGAAAATGACTGTCTGTTTACACATCTCCTTGGTGGTGTCCATCCCTTTTTCTTTTTTCATTATATATGAAAAAGCAAGTTTTCATTTGCCTCGTTTTTACACTATGAGAAGAAACTACAGACAAATTTTAATGTCAGTAAAGTCAGTATTTAGTAAGAGTGTGGTCACCTACAGAATCTATAACAGAGCAGATTACTGTGTGGCTAGAATAAGTACCCTGATCATGAATTGTTTTACACACTGAACCTTGACCGACCTTTGATGTTCAGGCTTTTATTAAAGAACAGACATATTAAAGGGATGCACATATTTCCCAGGAGAGGTAGCCAGTCCTTTGGCAGCAATACATAGATTTCACCATGTGTCCAAATCTGTAAAAGAAGGTGTGTGTATGTGTGTGTATATGTTTGAATGTATATGTTTGTGTGTATATGTTTTTGTGTGTGTGTGTGTGTGTGTGTGTGTATCTATTGTATGTATTCACCCATGAGGCAATGTTAATGCAAAACCTTTTGTATACACATATATTTACACACAACAGTTAATAAAACAAAAAAAAAAATCAAAGACTAGACTAGACTATATTTGTGGATATGAATGTGTGTGTGTTGATGCCAGTATGCACACGAACCAACTGTAAATGCACAGCATGTCTCTGAATGCCTGCTAGTATCAGTATAACATGTGTAGAAGTATTTTGTGCATGCGTGTGTGATCAGTGTGTACCATCTGTGTCCAGATGTTGTGTAGAGAGCAGGCTGCGTGGACAGCCAGACAGTTGGCAGGCCTTCTGACAGGCTTGTGTTCCTTATTGATAGAGGGATCACAGAGACAGAGGAGTCAGCCCTGCTCAGCTAGACCACAATATTGTCCTCTCTGCTGTTATTCATCCAGTCAGCCAGGAGAAAATGGGATGTTCTGAGCCAAGTTTATAGCTGTCAGATCTGGGCCAAATAGGAGTTGAATAGGTTTCAAACATTTGGAAAACAGCATGAGGGACGTTTGATTTGTCATACAGATGCAGCCAGATTCTTGTGCCAGAGCTAAAGAATTTCATTGTATTTCAAGTCTGACAAGGATTTTAATACAGATGACTTTAAACCTGAACCTGAAATGCACAGCCCAGTGCATTCGGGTGAACAGTAGCGTGGGCCAACATGTTGGCGCAGTGGTTAAGCTGGTTCCCATGTGCATGTGGAGGTGAAATTGAAGCATGGTGTAGCATAACAGAAAATACTATTAAACTCTATTGACATGTTTATTTAATGTGGTAATCCCTTTGTGCTCATGAGGTGTAGTAAATGCCATGTAGATCGAATAAATCAAATGCTTCAGATATTAGGAGCTGTTATCATAAGTACTATATATATACTATACTATATAAGACTAATGTTATAAAATAAAGTCAACTCGCCAAAACAGTAGTCTCAATTACTATGACAATAAGAGCTTTTATATACTGGAGTAAAGGCCTCAACAATTTTTCATATTAACTCCTGTATCTCTACTTTTTAGTGTTGAAAAAAGGCATCTGTTGACTCCTTAGTTTCCATTATTGTCTTACAGATCTATCTCCCTGACCCTGCACCTTGTGCCATCTTTCTTCTCTGGCTCCTGCCAGAGTTCTGGAGCAGGGCCGATGTTTATGGGGGGCAGACCTTCTTCCCAAAGCTTTGATCCAGAAAGTTCTATAGCCTATAGTTTTGCAGGGGTCATCCAGGAGAAGCCATGTGGGCAAGCAGTGTGCGTAAGTGAAAGCACATTGAGCTGCTTGTTTTAAGCAGAGCCTTGGTGCGGAGGCTAGCCCAAAAGGGCCTTGGAGGATTTGAGGGGTTATAAGGTGCATGTTGGGTGTGTGCATGTGTCTGTGAAAGCTATGTACTTGTGCGGGTGTGGGAAAGGAAGAGATAGTCAGCACTAATCCATGAGAAAAAACACACAAAAATTAAGTGCCAGAAAATAGTGAGTTTAAGGCCGACCCAAAATTTCATCAGGCAATATAACGGCTTTCATATCTGTCATCTCTCTTTCATCAAACCCCTCCGTCCCCTATACAAATTATTCATGCCAGCAGCTAAATGTATTCAAACCATTCTGTTTACTTTATTACTCCACTTTTATTCTGCTCTTTTCCCCACATTTGTTTACAAGAATAAAAGCCTACTCTGACAGAATTATCCCTCTGCACAACAAAAATAAATCACAGCGCTTGCACACACATCATTCACATTCAAAGAGCACAGCTAAATTATAGATGGCCCCTTTCTCCCCAAATATGCATTTCATTAGCATTTCCTTCGCCTGTTGTCTTTTTTTTTCCTTCTGCCAGCCTGTGCGTATGACCCATTAGTGTGTGTGTGTGTGTGTGTGTGTGTGTGTGTGTGTGTGTGTGTGTGTGTGTGTGTGTGTGTGTGTGTGCGTGTGCGTGTGTTGGGGGGTGTTTGACTAGAGAATGGGAACAGACTTGCAGCAAAGCAGGACGCGTCCCCTTTCCCAAGCCTAATTTAGGATTCAATTACAATACTCTTTAAAAAGCGTCGACTTCGCAATTAATTATTTTAAGATTAGCCTGACAGTAATGGGCCTCCCACCGATGCCAGCCAGCGCAAGGCTGGCCGCCTGCACCCCAGGATTGCTCTGTCTCTCCACACATACACATACACACACATGCATATTATATATATATATATACACACACACACACACATTTTTCTCTTTCTCTCTTTATCCCCTTCATTCTCTACCTCTCCCCTTCACACTTTTAGCCTGCCTTCTCTCCATCTTCCTCTCCTGAGGACACAAGAGATAGATCTTTCTCCTCCTCACCTTCATCTCCCTCCCTCTGTCCTTTCTTTTTTCTACCTCCTCTCATTGCTGCATTAGACTTTCTTTCTTGTTGTGTTTTTTTTTCCTCTCGTTATTTTGTGTCAAGCTCTGATCTCCTTGTCGGTTGCCACGGAATTGATATTGCTTCAGTATGGCGGACTGCTTTTTACGAGCCACAAGGGCCTTCTCCCACGTCCTCCTGCGTCCCCAGGAAACACTGACGGATGAGCCCCATGACAATGTGCACACGCACATTAACACTTGCACTCATACATACATGTGCACACACAACCGTCTGTCACCGCTGCTGCCAGGCATAAGCGAAAAAACATCGCCGCCGTCCTCCACTCGCTTTGATTGGAGCCAAGCGAAGCATTTTTTCTCCCCCTTCCTCTTTGCCGCTGCTGCTGCTTTTTTTTCCTTTCCTTGTTTCGGAAATGAATGTCATCATCCATCCCCTTCCTCTATCCACAAGTCCACCCCCCACCCCCTCGGGCAAACCTCAGCCGAAGCCCCCGATTCTGTTTATTTAAATATTTGATATGTAAGCTGTCATAAAATAAATGTCAGAAGAGGGAAAGGGAATGGATCTGCGGGGTGTGGGGAAAGAGGCCATTATGGGTAATGGTTTCTGATGTATGCCACAGCCCTCATAGTGTAACCCCCGACACAAACACACACACTCACAAACACGTACTCCCTCCACCCCCTTCCAACCCCACCTTACACACAAACCTGTACATGAAGAAGCCAAGAGATACTGAAGCAACAGGGGAATAGATGAAGCGGGGGCATGTACAATCTGGATGTGTGTGTTGTGTGTCTGTGTGCAACAGCTACACACAGTGACACACTTGTTCGGCTAGCGATATGGAAAATAGGTCCTCCCATGCACAATTGACTTCTAATACATTGTATACTCCTCAAACCATCCATTTACCAGGCATTGCAATTTCAGGGGCCCTGAAAGCAGCACTTTGCAAGCACTTTGCAAAATACCTTAAAAAAATTTCCATCCTTTACAAATGCTCTCTCTCACTAACTGCCAGTTCTTACATGTCTGTTAACGTGACAGCACAGCCTTCACTGGTATATTGAATGTTTCTTTATTGACTTGCCAGGATTCCCATGCTGGACAGAAGACCTGGAGCTACCTCCCTTTTAAACACCCTGCCACCAACACCATTACAAACACTCATAAGTCGCTCTGAATGCGTGCACACGTTTAAGTCTCCCAGCTAGTGGTACCCAAAGGATTACACGGCTGTGACAATTTCACCCAAGAACTGATAAAAACGGAAGGTAGGCGGGGTGAATAAATCAAGCGCTGCTGCTGAGAAAGCGGGAGACAGAGAGAGAGTAAAAGAATCTCTTGCTGAACAACCTTGAATTTCTCCTTGATGCAGAGATGCTAAAATATTGCAGATCAGCATAAAAAAAAAAAAAAAAAACTAATTAAGAACAAAAATCATCACAAAATGTTCATTAGAGCTGATGGTATATTGGCTTGGCATTTCAGGGCTTTTTATTCTCAGAACTTTGCCTAACAAGCTTCCTGGCCACACCAAAGGGCTGCGTGAAAGGGCAGTGACATCACATCAGGGGTCAAAAGTCAAAGAGGTGTTGCTGGCTGTTGACCTCTGTCACCTCTAAATGCTTGATCCCCCTATGATTTTCCCCATCAGCACAGAGTAATGTCTAAAGGGATACATACCTTCAGCTTTACCTTGTAATGGACATGTAACAAACGCACACACACACACACACACACACACACACACACACACACACACACACACACACACACACACAAATCATAAACATCCAGTACAGACAAACCCCACCTGTAGCCTTAATACTTTAAAAAAATCCGAACATTGATTGCACATACACAGACTTACATCTACACTCAACCTTTGTACATTTGATTCTGCACATGCATACCTAAATCTCCTCCACACACACGTCCCCTACTACCCTCTGCCCCCTTCAGAGTCCAGGTCAGGGTGCCCTCCAGAGCGCTTCGCCCTCTCCGCTGTTAATTACCACTAATTGGCCCCGCTCGTTTTTTTCTCCCTGCCATAATGGAACCATTCATCTTTACTACTTAATGAGTAGGCACTGTAGTCACCAGCCAAGGTCACCCACAACTAGCATCCAAAAGACTGAAAGAAAGAGATTTGGAAACATTTGGGGGAGGGGGGGGGCAAAACAGTAGAAAGAGATGGAGGGGTTGTTTATGCTTTAAACAACCAGAGGAGAAATGTGAATTTGCAGAAGTTTCCACACATGACTCTGCCTTTTGGAATGTGGCCAATGTGTAAAAAAAAAAAAAAAAAAAGTTGAGAAATGTCTGGGAGCTGTGGGAGTCTGCAGTGTCCAACGCAAACCACAACACACACAGGGAATTTCCAAAGACAGACTAATTAAAGTGCCCGTTATGCGAGTGAAAACAATAGATCCCTCAAAACAATGCTGAAAGCACAGTCTCGCACAGTCAAACCGAGCTGTAAATATAAAACGTATTTTTTCAAAACGCAGAAAGAGCCTCTTCACTGCCTTATGCACACATAATTATCAAAACAATCACTGCGAGTGTCGGCACAGACTCCAGCCCCAGTGGGTGAAGAGGGCAACATGTTAGCCACCTCAACTACCATAAAACATCTAATTAACACGGAATGCTTTAAATATTAGTCCAGTGGCTGCTTTGTATTCATTTCTGTGGTGATTCCTGAAAGACCTCAAGCAACTGCTAGGTAAATTGGCTTTACAACCAAAGAAAAAAACTAATACAAATACGTTTACTGCAGATTTGTGGAGATTTGGATAATACAATCTAGAAAATCAAAAAAAAAAAATCAAAAAAAAAAATCCTGTATACACTGTAGTCAATATGGTGTTAAGAATAAAATTTAACTGAAAAAAAAAAA
Organism: Rachycentron canadum; assembly: GCA_038496675.1. Lineage (NCBI taxonomy): Eukaryota > Metazoa > Chordata > Actinopteri > Carangiformes > Rachycentridae > Rachycentron > Rachycentron canadum. The sequence continues at coordinate 15,070,834 of CM076661.1, forward strand.
AAGAAAAAAAATTAGGGGTCTGGATTAGTCTGATTCCAACAGACTGTTGCCAAATTAAGTGCACAACAAAGTGTTCACATGCGCACCCAGCAGCCAGCACGTCAGACAAGACAATAACATCTTTTCTATTTTCTACCTTTGTGAGCAATGTAAGCTGCCAGTGTTTGCCTCTGGTAGAGCAGAGGAAGGCTTCAGGTTCAAGCATCATAATTTGTCTTGGCGAGCAATGCCAAGATCTGACAACCAGCCATCGTCCTTGGAAACATCTTTCCATCAGAGAAGTCACATTGTGTCTCACACAGCGTAGCAGAAGCAGGAGTCATTTGCTCCTGCAGCACTGTGGCGATCGGCCTGGCATGGCAATATTTGTAAATGGGACAGTTGTCTATGGATTATGTTAATGTGGTATTCCACACTCCCCTCTGGTATGTGTCTGACATTACAGTAACCTTTGCATGTTTAGCCAACAGTAACTATGGATGTTCATTGAGTAGGAAGACGCAAACGCGTATCCGCACTTAGAAGCACACGGAGAAGCACTGGCACAGTTGCACAGGGAGATTAACTGTGCACAGCAAACACCTGCTCTTGCAAAAGCACATTGATGTCCTTTGGAGGAATTAACATCTTAAAGAAATAAGACATTTAAACTCCATAATAAAGTTCACTTGTGTTGTCGATATCTAATCCAGTTCATCTGGTTTGTGTCAGAGGAGTGGTTGGAATGTCGAACACAAGTCTGGCCATATCAGAGGTGTGTAATGCAAGAAAATTAGAGAAATACCAGTACTAAATACCTCGACTCCACACCCACTGCAACACATTATAAAGTAAATTTCTGACATAACATCTTCTCCCACATACACTTTCTCTAGTGGTCATTGACAAATATAAGTGTGTGTGTGTGTGTGCGTGTATTTGTCTTCAGAAGAGGATGTGGTGTGAAGTTGTTTCCTAAATTGCTGTGATAAAATTGATCTTAATGAGTAGCATTAAGCCAGGAGTGTCCTGCTGTGACTGACTTGTGTCTATAAATCAACAATTTCTCTACACACCAGCTCTGTCCCCACACACACGTGTGCACGCACACACACACACGCACACGCACACACACACAAACAAACACACCAGACTATTCAGGCAGACAGGCCTAGCACTGGTTGAAAAGATGGAAAATTAAAGCAACGTGGCTGAGAAAACACATGGTCAACACCAAAGACTGAGAGAGATGTGTATATTTAAGTGTGTTTGTGTGTGCTGTGAAAGAGCGAAAAGGACAAAAAAAAAAAAAAAAAAAAAGTGGACTCAGAGAAAAAGATACGACCTAAAGAAACAGACAAAACTCATTAACAGAAACTCGGTGCGTTGTCCGTGTCCCATCGTTTTTCTATTTTTGTCTCTCCGTGCTTCACAAACGACAGACAGCGCCGTGCTGGTGGTGTTTGGTTGTGTTTTTTTTTGTAGTTGAGCAAATTGTCCCACCGTGCCAACGCTGATTAGGATCAACTCAAACCAAACAGCAAGACGTGTAACTGGAGTGCACAGTCTACAGTCTGGAAACATGGAGCAGTGTAGAGGCTTTGATGTGTAAAGTGACAGATGATGGTGATGATGATGATCATGTTGATGATTATGATTTTCTTACAGGCTGGTGAGAGGATGGGAGGATGGTGGCAGCATGCAATTCATGTGTTAAGTCACATACACATCAACTGTATGGGAATAAGTTTGCATGATAAAATGCATTTACATCTTTATCGCTATAATGTGACTGAAAATGGAAGATTATGCAGCAGGTTGTTGAGTTTTTGCAGCAGACGGTAGGAACTAAACAATGAAGAAAATTATGTAAATGTTAATGACATCCACTAGAGACTTACATATCGTTATATGCTGTAATAATAAACATAGCTAATGAAACAGGCACCTTTTAAAAATGATGTCTTCTTACAGTAAATAAAAAGACACAAGTCTGAATTTACAGAACAAGGAAAATCTGTGTTTGAATTTGTCTAAAAAAAATGCTTTCACTCTTACATCATGCATTTAGTTATTGGCTGTTTTTGTTAAAGATGAGCAAAATTTCTATTAAATAATAATATAGATATTTCATGGAAAATATTGTGTGACAAAAATCTCTGAAATTCATATCAAAAAATAAAAGTCTTGGGATAATCTGTCAATTATCCTCTTCTTTTTGCTTTTCTATGGCTCAACTGTCAAACCATTAGTTCTATTATACAAAAAGGAAATCAGTGGAGAGTTTGGTTGGATCTTAAAAATGTCATGCTGTGTCTTTGAATCGGAATTAATTGCTGCAATCACAAAATTGCTCATTTCTGGAGGGGCTGGCCCGTATGCTTCCCATTTCCTCTACTGCTGGCCAGAGAGGACACAAGGGAAGAGAGGGCAGCAGTTACTGTAAGCAGGACAGTGTTTCAGTAGTGGCCCACAGATCTGTTCAGTATAGTGTATAAATATTCAATAGGATATGTTGGCTGTCTAAATACCTCTGAACTGACTGCTGATCCCTTGGGAGACCTAGCCAACTACTGAGAGCCAAGGACAGAGAGGCAGATAAAAGAGGAGTGGCTGTATTTAAATAAATAAATAAAAAAACAGAAAACAAGAAGAGATGGCTTCAAAAATGAAAACATCTACTGAGAACCATCTGTTTAGTAAGCATATACTTATCTATCGTACATTTATTTAGCAAAAAAGAAAGAAAACAAACGAAAGAAAGAAACATCACCCCTCCTCTGGGATAGAGGAGGGGGGGGGGGGGGGTCTCTCTATTCAGCAGATCCACGTGGCTAATTAGCATATCTGAAGGTCAGGGTGGTGGCTGTGGAGGGGTGGGGGGTTTGGGGCACCACCATAGCACCGTCATGCACTCTGGCACTCTGCCAGCCACACTGACACACACACACACACACACACACACACACACAAAGTGAGGAAAGTGTGTATGTGCGTGCATGGGAGGGAGGGTGTGGGGGTGGGGGTGGGGGGGCGACAACACGTAAATACTTCTTTTTCCTCTCATCGCTCACAAGGCTGAAGCAGGGTGAGATCCAGAGGGAGAGGATTTTAACTAGGCTGACATTTGCCAGAGTTCAGATCCTGATTCTCTCCCTATCTTAGTCTCTCTCTCTCTCTGTGTGTGTGTGTGTGTGTGTGTGTGTGTGTGAACTCAGCCAGGCCCATTCCTGAGAAGTCAGCAGCCTGCCATGTGACTCACTTCAAATATCGCCTACATTTCTGCATCTCTGGCCGTCCTATACTCTCGCTGTGTCTGCTCAAGATGAGGAGACAGTAACTAAGTCTCCATGCATGTTTGTTTTTACAAACTGTGACCTACTGAGATGGAAAAGGCAAATGACAGCATAAAAAAGAAACAAAACTAATTATCTAGAAAAACTAGAAATTACACTTACTTATGGTCAATGTTCTCTTTTTTGTGATAAATAAATACCAATTGAAGTGTATTTGTTGAATAAATAATGACAAATCCAACAAATCTGCTGCCATATAAAACTTTGTATCCATGAAGAATTTGTGATTGCATGGTTGTTGTAATACTGACAAGCGCTTTTCTTTGTTTTAGTGTTCAGGCTGCATGAAATACAGACAATATAGCTGGCAGTTAAGAACAATACCAATATGCCCAGCACTGTTTAATTATTGAAGGACTTCATTTTTGCTGGTTTGTGTAACTGTGAACAAAATCAGAGAAGCCTGTTTATTCAGTTTAACTCAGCTGATACAGGAGAGAGCTAACAGTAATTTGCATATTACACTGCTGTGACAAGTTTTCTTTGTTTTTCATGGACACTTGGCTGCAAAAGAAAGGAAGAGCATTGGCGACAGTGGTTAGACGCTGTATGTATGGCTAATCTATTACTCCATCTGACCCAATAACAGACCTGATATAAATCTACAAATCCCAGAATGCCAGAGGATGACTCTAGTTTTACATAGAGGTCATCCCAAGTATGGAATCCACAGCTACTGACAAAAATTAAATAATCTTAAGAAATTAAGTTAAAATGACAATTGAATCATATGCAAAAGGCCGTGGAGTACCTCATCCACAAAAAAAAAGTCAAATCCTCCCATATGGACAATTAACCTTCATCAAAACTGCTTTGGTTTAGATTTTTCTGCTCACTCCTGACACCCAACACTTCGGACAAGACCAAGCTGAGAAACAGCTGACACCAAATCAACGTCTGCATGCAGTAATTAAATCCTTTCTTCAGGCCATTTACACATCAACCTTTGACTTCAGGGGATGTTGTGAAAGCACAGTGGGGCCAGGCAGAAAAACTACAATTATCTTATTAGGCAGCTAATAATACATTGACTTAGGTCCAGTGATCCAACTGACAGTTGTTTTTTTGTTGTTAATTTTTGTAATGATTTTTTAGAATCAGAATTAAACGTTGTCTTGTGGAAACCACATGAAGACCAGGGATATCCTACGCCTGCCAATTACCTAAGCAGGCTCTGTGTTTCATCCAAGGAAAATGAAAAACGCTGCACGGGGTCCTTATCGGACGCAACAGAGTAAATTGAAATTTCACTCCAGTATCGCTAATCAGCACTAGACTGGCTGGCTGGCCAAGACAGAGATGTAAACAAAACAACATAAACAAACGACTGACGAGAGGGGGCAGAGAGCATGTGAGAGAGGCACATTGTGAGAGGGGCGGGGTTGAAGTTGGTCTGCTTAGTGCTGACGAAGGGGCTTTAGCCTGCTCCTGCCTGTCTGTGTACACACGCACAAACAGAGACAGAGAGAAGGGACACACACTCAAGGACACACATGAGCACATATTTTAAACACACACTCAAAAAAAAAAAAAAGCACCCAAACACACACCTGCGTGCCCATTTCCTGACCAGACCCCATGGGCTGTCTGTCCAATGCAGAACATGCACCATAAATTAAATTCCAGCAACCACAGTCAGGCCCATCACTATGCACAAGGCTCCCTGAGATAGCCGCATAATACAATGTGACATTGATGCATAGCTCCCATTATAAAGTCTTTGTTCGTATCACACTAATAATTCATAAGAGAGAAATGTAAACAGTATGCACTGGAGAGCACTGCGAGCAGGGATCATTTCAAGGTAAGCACATTACCAAGGATGGGATTGGGTCTTGTCTTTGATATGTAGAACTACTGAGCTTTGATTTCAATTCTAAAAAAAACAAAGGCAAAATGCTGAGCATAATAGTGATAAATTAGTAGAAACTGTACTGTAGATATCCATTCATTTTTGTTTTATTGGGTCAGATTTTAAATGAGTTGCCGCTGTAATTATCTAAGCAACAACACTCTATTTCCAACTTGCTAGGCCCTCATTATTATCTACTAATTACTTTTATTGTTCTGTGTGTGTGTGTTGTGTGTTGTGATTAGTGGATAACAGACAGGATACTTGTTACACATATAGGATGAGCCAGAAAATGCTGTTTGATTTATGATACAAACTTAAACAAGTCATTAGGATTGCACATATGTTGTTATATTACTGCTGTAGGTAGATGCTGTGCATGAGGAAGGAAAACACACACTGCGAAGACCTTGATGTAAAGCAACTGGAGAGCAGACAAATGTTCAGGCAGAAGGTCACAAAATGAACAGTGAATGTTGTTCTGTTGTCCCTCAATCAAATAGGCTATGGTAATATGAAAAACTAGGACAATGTCATCGTGATTAGAGCAGGCCCAAGACACACCTCTAAATAACATATCTCATGTATCTCTGATTTGTGTGCACACGTACACAACTTATACACACACACACACACACACACACACACACACACACAGTGGTGGGGCTCTGTCTTCATTTTGGTGAGTGGCCAGACAAGTGAGTGTGAGAGGGTGGGGGGGTGGGGGGCAGCGGTGTAAATGAGGTGCACTCGTTTCGCTCACAGCTTGCTCCTGAAGAGAGGCAGTGGGGAGGGAAATTGAATTTGAAAGAGGGGAAACTGTGCCAACAGGTGACAGAGGCGTGCTCCGACCAAACGCACTCTGAAGTGAGGCGCAGTCATATCACGGGGCCAATTTGGAGGCAGTATTATGCACTACACCGCTCGCCTTTCTCACACAGCCTGTCAGTGCACAGGAGAGCAGTGCTGCTGCTCCAAATATGAATTAAACATAGGGCTTTTGTAGCGTGAATATACTGCTGCTGAAATGTTGGTAGAGTCAAAAAAAAACACAGCAGCACATGCACTTACTTCTAAAGTGGAGATTGGGAAAAAAAAAAGATTTGAAGCATAAAAACTCAAATCTAACATTTGTTTAAGAATCTGATTTGCTGGAATTATTAGTGCTAATAAAGTGAATATGAATAGTTATATATGGCTCATAACTGTATATGAGATTCATTTTAATGATTTTGATACACTTGAATATTTAATATCCATTACACACAAACACACAATATTTATTATAATAAGGAGTGAGATTACTGTAGGTTTCTGGTGACCATCTTATCAGCACGTAATTTTCTACAATCAATACCACAGAAAACCCTCCCACGCTAAAACATTCACTTCATTTCCCCAGCATCCAACTCAAATTGCCTTTGATTGAAACAATGTAGGCTAATGAACTGCTTTTGTTTTGTGAGAGGCAGACAGTATAAGCTATTCTCAATCACCTAGCCCTCCAGTCGTCCAGATGTGCCATCCAGCAGTGCGCATAATATAGTGATTCAAAAACAACTGCAGCTCTTATGGTGAAACACTGAGGTCTTGGTTCAGAGTTCTGAATTGGCAGCTTCTCTCTCCTCTGGCTGCTGGTCTGCACACTATTGATATTATATATGATATATATAATATATATATGATACAAGTATTTAAGAACAGGTTTCAGGGACACCTGAATACAGTCTGACCAAAACAGAGGGAGGAACAGTTGAATAATAGTAACACTTGCTTAATTTCCTCCAGTATTACAGCTTGAGAGCCTTCCAGCAAGGCATTCAACCCCAGCTGCAGCAGAGCCCAACAGTAGAAGTCAGCTTCAGGGGTTATTATGTAAAACTGTGGTTAATTGTGAATAAGAAAGCTGCAGAAACAAGTGGGCCTTTCCTTATATTTCCAAATGTTGAATACAAACAGTTTCATGATACATTAACATCTTTTATGACTTCTGAATTTATATTAAATAGAATAAACAAAACTCGATTATCTTTACTGTATAACAAGTCATTTAAGACTGTAACTGAAAACACATTAGGCCTTTCTATTTTTCATTGAGAGCTAACATTGCAGTGTTTTTGTATGTCTGTTCAGTTTGAAAAAAAATATATTCTGGAATAATTATGAGTAGCAACCCAAACCTTCATAAAACTTCAATTATTGCGTTGGAAGGTCTCCAAGTCTGGAGGTTTCCCATGAGACGTGAATGCAGCACCACAACAGCTCCATGGCCAAAGATCCCTGCAAGAATCCTCCTCTTTTTTTTTTTTTTTTTTTTTTTCGAAATGCAATCTGCCCAGCGGGGCCACGGGGAGCCAATCAGATGGCAGACTGGGTGTCAACTGTGAGCCAGGAGTACGGAGAGCTTTTAGCCAGTTTACCTCCACTATTCAAATTCTGAGCAGAGCTGCTTGGGAATAACCGAGGCGCACAGAAGCGCTCCGGCTCGGCTCGGAGCGCACTGACAGGGACGTGCGGTCCTCGCACGGCCGCGGTGTCCGCTTCATCTTTCACATCGGTTAAAGGTCACGAGGCTGGAAATATCATAGCACGTTAGCGTTTCTCGGGGAAATTCGTATGTATTTTTTATGGGGATATTTTTACTTTGGTCGACGGGTGCCTCGAATAGGCTACAACACGTCCACCAAACAGGGCGTTTCGCAACGTGTCTGACACCACGTCGGCAGAGAAGTGAATCTGCCCAACGTGAATGTTATTACCTCATCTACTAAAACTACAAAACGAGACAAAGAGAATACCAGAGTGAAATATCAGCTACTGAAATGTGGTGACAGAAACACATCCTCTGATTGCAGCCGTGTAGTTATTTTGGGCTCATTTAAAAAGCCTTGGAGATGAAGCTGCTTCCACACGTTTACACAAGTCTGATCTATGGACGTGCTGATTTTTACTCTGCTTAAAAAAAAAAAAAAAAAAAAAAAAACCCTTCATAAAATAACGTGTAATTCACTGACAAACCTCAGCAATAACTAGACCTTGTACGAGGCAAACACTGTTTTGTCAGCACACACGCGCGCACGCGCACACACACGCTTCCTAATTATGAGTGACATGTCATTGCTGGGAAACTCAAGTTCACTGATGCGCCTGAATGAAGTTCCCAAAACTCACCTGCGTCCTGCCGAGGCCTTGCCCTCCGTTGCCCGAGCTCATTGCATGGGGGTGGTTTCTCTGCTGTCCACCCCAGACATGAGCCGAGGCGGCTCCATACTGGGGCCCCACATCTTTCCCCAGGCCCATACCGGCTGGCTGCTGCGCCGTGGGGCCACTGTAATCTTGATAGGCACCGCCATAACCCCGCAGCATCGGGCTGGGGGAAGTCAGCAGCTGGTTGAGGGTCGGGGTGGCCCCTGAGGGATGCTGCTGCTGGGTTTGTCCCGGAAACCTCTGAAAGCCACCCGAACCAGCTCCCAGGGGGGACTTGCCGTGGCTTGTTGAGGAGTTGCTGCCCATCATCATGTTCCCAGGTTGCCGGCATCCAGAGGGACCCATCATCCCGTAGGCCCCGCCGCCGTAGCCTGCCCGGTACGCCGGGTATTGGTTGTACTGGCTGTTGTGGAACCCTACTTCGTGGGAGTTCTCCATGCTGTTATGCGCCGAGGAGTGCGTTATCCCCATCCCACTGCTTTGTTGCTGCTGTCCGCCATGTTGCTCATAACAGGGCCTTGGAGTGTAATAGTTGTTATTAAACTCTGAGTTGTTACTAGTTGGCCCCAAGTTAGAGTGTTCGTACCTGGTACTAGTCATCCTCTCCGCGGGTTTACAGGTGAGGTCCCCCTCACCTTTCCCTGGCATGTGCTGCTGCTGTGGCTCCCCGTGCCCCCCCAACAGGTTCTCTTTGCCACCGTGGTGTTGATGATCCATACCTCTGTCCCCTCGGGGCCCCTGGCCGTTGTTATTCATGGTGTTGTTACTTTGGATCTGTCGCTGCTGATGTGGCGCAAATTGGCCGAATTGCGGCGGCGGCTGCTGCTGAGGCAGCGGTTGGGACTGAGGGGAATCTCCGCTCCCCACACATTTCAGCTTGTGGTTCGCGATCAAACCCGTTTCCATCGAGGAAGTGGTTGAATTAGTCGATGCCGAGGCGGACGTAAGGTTATTCCCATCTTTGTCGTGGCCGTCCGGAGCGTTGTGAGTCGTGGAAGTTGAATGGACCATGTTGAGCTCGTTTAGGCGGTGATGGTCTACATTATTCAGAGTCCCATCTCCGGCACCCAGCATCGGTCCACTTCGCTGTACGGTCCCTCCTCCTCCGCCTCCTCCGGATTTCCCCGAATTGAGCTCCGGACCCAAACCGCTGGACAATTTCTTATTTTTGTTATTAGTTCTGGTCGGAGCCGATGCCACTTGCGCAGCCATGGTCACTCCAACATCTCAGCGCGCAGTGACAGCAAGCTCCGACCAGCCTTGCACACAGAAAATAAAACAAGAGGGGAAGAAAAACACAAGCTGGGTGGTGAAAAATATATTCAGTGGAAAAGCAAGCTTTGTTCGAGCGCTGGTGTTGCTGTTGTGGTGGTGAAATGGTGCGTCAGTGAGGCTTCATGTTGAGAGTTTCTCTGCCAGGTTTAAACGAAACTTTTTTTTCTTCCCCCCTCCGCCTCTCCTCCATCCCGGTTCTCGGTAATATGTAGCAGCGTCTCCCGGAGCCCTTGTGGCCCAGCATGGCATGAGAGAGAGCGGGCTCTACCAGCTTATCCACCTCCAGGGCTCCGGCGCGCCTCACATGGAAAATCCGGACTGGAGTAGCGAGCCATAACGCACGCTGCATTTTGTTCCCGTTTTTTTTACGAGGCTTTTCAGGCTGAGTTTACAATATAAGAGACGCACTGATGTGGCAGTGTTTTGACATGGCACACGTTTCCTTTTTTTCATTATAATATCAGGAGTTCGCTCAATAATTGCATGTCAGACGATCAAGGAACGACTCCTTCCTCTGAGTTTAAGGAGCATTTCACTCTTATAAACAACCAATAACGAGAGAAATCGTGCGTGTCCAGATTACGCGCGGACGCTGCTCCTCCGCTCCGCACAGATCATTCAAGTAAACGCACCAGAAGATGTTAACTTTTGCGCGAGCGAGTTTCTACGCAATTATCCAGATCTGATTTTCCTTCTTCCCACCATCTCTGTCCCTCGGCTCAAGCCAGTTCTCTGCAGCTCTGACAGGAGTTGGACACGCAACCACAAGCTGTGCGCAATAATGTTGCCATTGGAATAAGAATGTAATCACACTTTATAGCAGCTATAATGTTGTAATATCTGTAAGCACAGAGTTCATCCACTACCAACCACTCCTCACACTGAAAGGAGATAATGTTCCCCTTCAACAAAGAAGCATAGCAATGCTGTAATAACCGGGATGGCAAGGAAATATCTCAAACTAGAACCATATAATATTCCTCAGAACTATTCGGTATGAGAGCAGATAAAAAATTGCCATTCAGTGCAATTAGGTCAGTGTGAACTCACTGTAAGTCTCCATAGGAATGCAATATGAATATTAAAGCCAGTCTTCATTAGGGTCTTAAAAGGCTACACTCTTTAATTTCCTCCCTTCGATTTATTTGTCAGAGACAAACTTGTCTGAAGTGATAATGACAATGAAATGAAAAAAAAAAAAAAAAAAAAAAAAAAAAAAGATCAACCCCAGGCTGCAGTGTTGGACCACACAAAACCAAAGTCTACAAGATATGCTCTTCTATCAGTGGTATTCAAACATGAATGTAAAATAGTGCTTAGTAAAGAAGCCGTGGTGTCTGTTGGGACTTGAATGAGCAGAGGGTCCGCTTTGATGAGATCAGATGCATTTGATCAACAGAGGGAGCTGCGGATGAAAGAGGGTGGAGGGGAGAGGGGGTTTGGAGGGGAAGGGAAGGATTTGGGGATGAGAGTTATGTTAAGGATGGCCATGATAATGATGATGATGATTGGTGATGGGAATACATGTGAGGAAGATGATGCCAGTGGCAGAGGAAATGATGGCTACAGTATTGTTGATGAGGGGCACACGAGAGGACCACATTTTTTCACACTTAACTGTTGTTTTAGGTCACACAGCTCCAAAACAAGGAAGTACAATTCACTCTACCATATACCTAGTGCACAGTGGAAGATAATTCACTATTAAGCCATGTCCATGACAATGGGAAGACCCCTGCTGGACATACAGTGTTAGTACAAGTTAGAAAAAGAAAATGAAGAAAAAAAAACAAAAAAAAAAAACAAGCAGAAACACACTTTGTCTTCAAGTTGGACAGTACTGAAATAGAAGAAAATGTCACAGCATAAATTAATGATCCCCTCCCCAAATCACAAATTCATATTATTACATGACAGCAAGAGGCCTAATGCAGTGTTTTCAAACAGAGGCTCTCTCATTGGAGACAAATAAAAGCAAGTAACATCCCCAGAAACCTTTCCCTGCCGTTTGTCTTTATGAGCCCATATGGCAGAGAATAAAAGCTATAACATTGTTATGTTCCAACTACAAAGTCTCTATGGTGCTCACCATTCAGTATGCTCAGGCCCATACTATAGCATCGACATGACCAGATGGCTATTTATCAATAGGACGACCTAAGAAGACATCACATTTCCATCCTCTGTGAATGTGTGAGTGAGAAAATGTATAGGTGACATAAAGTGACTGCTGCAAAATTATATCTCTGTAAATGACCAAGAATTTCTGCGTGTTAAGTGTCATCATCACTGGTTATGTGCACCTTTTCTGATTAGAACAAGCGTCATCCACACCCTTCCTGCTCTCTCTACTTTATGCACATGACGATTCTGGCTCCCATCAGCGTCCCAGATCAAAGCCTCAGCTCTGATTTCATCTAGAGCAACACTAAGGCTGACAGTGAGGGGACCTCGGGCATTAGCATATTCTATGATGGCGCCCGGCTTTTCAAGCCGTTGCCTCGGCTGCAGCTCTGGGTGTGCCGCGCTGTGGCTTTGCAACTCTAATTTCCCTCTCTCGCTCATTAAAAAAAGCCCACTGTTCTCCTATTAATTCGCAGACACACTGATCTGTTTGAATGGCGAGGATGGTTGTGTGTGCGGGGAAGAGGGAGGTGGAGGAGGGCAATGGCTCAGCGCATTTGCATTTATGTTTAATTTATAACCTTCAGGGGCCCCCTGATGCAGCAAGATTGAAACAATAACTCCAGACAAACACGGGGAAGAGAGGAGGAGGAGCCGGAGGAGGGTGGATGGAATTAAAAATATACAGATCTGGGATGGTATGTGCTTTGAATATGTGTGTGAGAGTGTGTGTGTGTATATGTCTGTATGTTGGCAATGATGCTGTTGCAGCCTGTGCACCCCATGCTTATGTTTTTGTGAGTATTCATTTGTGCATCTGCATTATGGTGTATCTGAAACACACACACATACATGCATTGACAGAGAGACAGAGGTCTTCAATCCGCAGGGGGATAACATGCCACGGTGAGTGTCTGTCAGAAGGAGAACTGGAGTCTGTTCTGGGGGAGTCTGCAGGGATCTCCCCCTAGCAGCACAGCAAAGAACAGCACAGCACAGCAGACAGCAGCAGCAGCAGCAGTAGCAGCACAAGCCTGGCCAAGCACAGAAAGTGGGTCAGCCCAAAACACACACATGCACACCCAGATACACACACAACTCAGACGGATGCAGCCCCGGTGTCACACTGTGGGTGTGTTTGAAAGAACAAGAGCGTGCAGAGAAAGAATGCATAGATGATGGTTTGTGTACATGAGAGACAGCATAGTAGTAGGTTTTGCATTAGTGATGTTGATGGTTGGGGAGGGGGGGTCTCTAAGATGAAGGGTGGATGGCTAAGGAGTAGGAGTAAGGGGGGGTTTGAAGCTGAGACAAAAAGCCAGCCAGCTATTGTGAGAACACCCTATGGAAGTGCATCAAATTGATCCATAGTCTTTTCATTTCAGGCTTGGGTAAATAACAGCATTTGCATTGATCAGTCTGCAAAACCAGGCAAAGATGGGCTTGTGAGCATATGTGTGTCTGTGTCTGTGTGTGTGTCTGTGTGTGTGTGTGTGTGTGTGTGTGTGTGTGTGTGTGTGTTCGTGTGGCTGGTAATAAAACACATCTCTTATTCCTTTCTGCTCCTTGCGGACTCGAGGGCCTCACCAGAGCCCTACAAACGGCTATGATGGATAAAATGTTTTCAACAACACTTGAGAAGAGTGGATGCTATTGTGTCCGCCTGTATACTGAAACACAGAATCACAGAATTCCCAGGACGCCGCATGCTCTATTTATGTGTTATGAAAAACATGACTCAAAAGAAAACGGAAAACAGCTATGCTCTACTTTCTCTGTCAGCTATCATGTGAAGTGTGAAGGGGAGGAAGACGATGAGAGCAAGATGCAGACAGGGAGAGGAGAGTAGAGGAGAGTGATTTTCTTCATCCACACAGATCCGATCCTGATGGTGACAGGGGAATGGGCTCTCAGAAAGCCCCCACACCTCCACCCTCTCCCACCCTGTCCCCCCCAGTCACTGCTCCTCTCTTTCCCTCCCTCCTTTCTACTGACTGGAGGAGTGTGTGAAGTGTCCCCCGAGAGGCACAGACTCAAAGACGGTATTTACAAGATCCACACTGAGCCCACTTTTAACTGCCTGTGAAGAACTTCTCCCGCCGCCTTTGATGTGCCAACCTAATGGGGAAGAGCTCGCCGGCAGTCATTGCATATGTTAGCGAGGCAACGTGAGCTAATCCGCTAGCATTGCAAGGTAGACTTCATGCTGCTTGCAGTAAGTGAACACTTCAAATGCTGTATAGCTTTGGTGCATTGCTGCCCTTGGAAAAATCCCTACTGGCAAACAGACGCTCATGCGATGCGTCAACTTTTTAGAACAAATTAGAGGCACCAGGAGCAAAAGAAGAGCACTTTGCTTATTTCATGGTGGATTTAGCATATTCATGAATTTACATAAAAGGCAGCTGATGTGGTCATCAAGACTACAATAAAACCTCAATAAGATGTCCAAGATATAAACCCAATCATATAATTAGGGATCCATTTTATAGAAAGCATATTAGCAGTTCCCCCACTTATTTTTACTGCAGTTGAAAAAACTATGGTGCAATAAATTAGACAGCTTTTTCATTCCCCTGGCACTTGACATTTCTACCCAGATGGGATGAGTAACATCAACAATGGAGTCAGCTAAGTGAGCTCTCCCACATCGAAAAATCCACTACAGCCTGAGCATCTGTTTAAAGCAGGTTAGCTTTGCTCCTTTCCGGCATACGAGAAGCAAGAACACTGATCCATCAGAGTAACCAGTGCCCCCTGCCTTCTGTGAATTGTGAGGTCAAAGGTCACAACACGTTTAGGGACTAATTTTCTTAGTTAAACCACACAAACACACACATACACAAGTACACAGAGGTAAAACACTGACGCTTGTCCAACTTAGTTTTATCTTAAACAACGGTACTCAGAAGGAAGGCTTTCATAACAAACAGAGGCATTTGGAACGATTTTGAATTAGGCTAATTAGGTTTGTGTTTTGTTTGTTGTTCAGGAGGCATGATCAAAGTGATATTTCACCAATTTGTGTCAGTTCCGGAGGAGAGGAGGAAGAGTTTGGAAAATGCTGCCTATTAATTTCCTCAGGTTCGGCACGCTGTGCGTTAGGGACGGTAATCAAAACAAGAGAATTATGAATAATGAAAAGTGTTGATCAGAAATGAAACAAAACAGAAGATTTGTGCTTTATTAGTGGATTATTAGTAACAGAATTGGACTGTGTTTTTTCCCCCCCCGTTTTGCAGCTCTTTAAAGGGGGGGCTTCAATTTCAATGCATGCTCAATCCTCCATGCTCAGCCTGAGTGGAAGAACAAAAATCAAAGGGATGTGGATGGCTTGACCCAGGAGCTCAGAGTCTGAGAGCAACCGGCTGTTTTGATATTATCTAATATTTATGAATAACTTCCTTGATATTTCCTTCACTCCATGAAGCCGTCCGCTTTTACAGTGTTACACAATGATGTCTTAGAGGGGTGATGACGGAGATCAAACGGGGCCTGGGCTCAGTATACAGAAAGCGCTCTCTCTCTCTTCATAGCCTGGAAGGAATCTCAGCACCAAACTATCTAACACTGTGTGATTGAAATACAAGCTCCACTAGGCTGCAGCATGAAGTGTGATGATATTTGTATTTGTGTCTTTGTCAAAGGAATATGGGCACAGAGAGGGAAAACACTGTCACCATTTGAGCATGACGATGTGTGTGTCTGCATGCCTGCTTGTGATCGCCTCCTATGCATCTCCACCATGTATATGTGTTTTCTGCAATGGAGATGATTCCACAATCTGCCTATCCATGGCTCTCAGCCACCACACAACTATTCGAGGCTGTTTGGATCAGTGATGGCCTCAGATGCTTTTCACTATCTCTTCACAAAAGTCAAGTGTTCTCAACATGTTATTTGCCCAAAGTGGCCTTGTTCCATGGCTCTATTGTTAGCCTAATGGAGGCTAGACGACACTAAGACTCTAATTATGGACATCAACGATCAGCCCTGATAATATTGCGAGCAAAGTGGGTAATTTGTGGCTGTTGTGTTGAAGGGTTGAGGAGAGGTGAATAGAGAGGAGGGAATGGGGGGGCGGGAGGGGGAAAGGGGAGTTGGTGATGAGACGGGAGGTAAGGTAGTTGTTTTCTTGTGTCATCGCCCCATCGTCCGTCACCTTCATCATTTCCCCCCAGAGCAGAAAGCCAAGACGTGGGCACAGCAGGAGAATATTAATGGACTGTGTGACATTATGGTTCCCGCCCATTCAAAAGGAATGTTCTATTACATTATGGCCCATCAACAGGTGATTTCTCACCGCTCACTAGGCTTCATCGAAGTATACCCCTATTTCATAAAGTGCCTACACAGTGCAGCTCAAGTGCCCATTTGTCTTATTTAATACAGATATTACACATACAGTAGAGTCATGTTTAGAGATCAGTGGCTTGTTTGTCACCAAGCTTGCTGCAATGCTTTCCTCACCTCTACCTCAAAGATTATCCAATGAAAATCGATTGACCATCAAGATTTGATTGAATGGGTTTTTGAATACAAATCCAAAAGAGTAGAGCAATAGTCATCTCTTCATCATAGCACTCTCATAACCTTATTCCCCCAACAATAGTTTCTATGAGAGGTTGGACAAAGCTTGGCCTTTCGCTTAAGTGCGGACTGAGGTAAACAGCCTATCACGATCAATACAGTGCAGTGCCAGAATTGGCAAGACAGACACCAAAGCAACTCAGCAAGCCTGTGCCTATTCTGTCAACACCCAAAATCAAAGCCGCTTTCCCTTGAGTGATCTGTCCAAACAATTAAAATGGAACCTCTTTGTACCATCACACTTAACATGTCAGACAGAAAAATGAAAGGAGCCTCGTGTATTGGAGCTGCATGCCGTGACGCCTCCTGTGACAAGCCCCATGGAGAGAGCGGCACACCACAGGAATGACGGCACTGTTCAAATTTTAAATATGTTTTGACACAAAATCAAAAGTTGCTCACCATTATAGGGGAGAGATTCCCCGTTTTCTGTGTGATCACTTATTAGACCCCACGGTGAACGAGGCAGAAATACTGACACCTGAATATTCTCTGCACTTTCTTTGACATTTTTTTTTAGCAGATCTGGGAATCATTTCACATTGTGAGATATCATTTCATAGTAAGATTGAGGCTCTGATCTCTCCACATCTGAGGCTCACGAAAAGCCACCAGTGATCAATGAGGATTCCTGAGTGAGTTGCTGGGTTTTATCTGCCTCACATTCTCCCTTCTGGTGTCCAAAGCTAGGTTTGCTGCTGTTCCTTTTCTGATTGTAGTAGTATAGAAGATTTGACAGCTCTTCTGTTGCAGCTCCGACAGCAAATGTTGGACTATATCTAACAATCCTGAAAATATACTGAATTGGAATTACTAGGATTTTTCTGTCTGTTTAAAAGCTGATTGGTTTGATTAATTTGATCCCTGAAGCACTGACTAATCAGCCAAACAATCCCATCAATCAAAATAGCTGCCATCTGACATCTTTTTGTCATTTAACAATGGCGTTATGTGGATAATAATACATTTTCCTTTCACATTAATAAGCTTGAGTGGCTTTAGACATAATGGAAAGCAAGAATATTTCATAGGCTTTCACTATACATAATTCTGAAGATGAAATTCCTAATCTTCTACCAAACAGGGGAGAGGTTTTTAAAGCAAGACCCCAATTATACCCAGCCACAAATTAGCATGTTTAATGCAGCAAAAATGTTTTAATAAAGAATAAAAGCAAGGCAGTAGAAAACAAAAGCCAACTGGGTAATAAGATTATCTCTGCCAGGCGCCCAGTGCACATCATTGTAGTTCACACAAATGGAAGAGATTATAAGTCACATTCAAAACAGCCTAATCCGTGAAAGACTCCCGATATGATTACTTTCTATTACATTTGGTGACTGAGAGCGATGGATTTATCTGAAATCCTGAGGAGTCTTTAAAGTACAGTTGGACATAAAGGCAAAAAGCCAGTTGAAGATTAGTTGAATCCATCTGTGATAAGCTTCTGCAGTTTGGCCACAAACAGAGATAAACACAAATCTAAAGACCAGATGATGTAATACACATTTGACAGCTATAGATTATCCCTGCAGATCAGAAATTTACATAATGTATCAAAGGCATTATCGCTTTCCAAAATACACAAATAGATTATTTACTCACTTCTGTCAAGAAACTGTAAGATTTTCAAGTTTTTAGTAACTACAGATCTGATTCAATGCCACCTTCATTGCTATGTAGTTTTTGCAGTGTTCTTAGTCATTGTTGTAGGTGTTCCTCTGCTGTGTCCCGTCTCTCTTGGGCCGATTACAGCCTCCATCATTCCTGACCTCCTCTTAGTTCCTGACAAGGTCAAACATCTCCCATTAGGGAAAACTAGGCCTCGCCTTTTGCCAGAGAAGTATCCAAGTCGTACATCGTGAAGGTCAGGGGCTGCATAATGAACTGGAAAATGTCACTTATATTACTCCCCATTTAAATAGCGGATTTTCCGGCACCAGGAACAAGGGTGATATTTACCCTTTTTCCTGCGCAGGCCTGGAGCGAAGAGTCCTCTTAATCCAGCTTGGGGTGTGAAATTGAGTCGTATGTGTGAGGGAATGTGATTTCCTGGTTCCAGAGATGAGTGAGTCTGCTATGCTATACTACACTACAACCAAGTCTTCTTCACCAAGGGAAAGACATGGGGAGAAAAACTGTTATGCCTTTGTCCCTGTGCATTAGTGGCAACCACAGTTTTCAACAGGCAGTCCTAAGAATCACATCCTGGATGCTAAAATACCAAATATGATGACAGAGAATATAAGATGGAAAACAACCGCTAACTAAGATAATAAATGCATGATTGATATTCTTCTAATGCCAAAATATATGCCCATTGAAGTGATGGAGCAATTACTAATTATTAGTCTGATTATTCACATTTCCCGGCACATTCACACACCGACAGGAATGTCAATGGCTGCATAAATTAGTGTGAGAATAAAACAGGAGAGGCGACAGTGCTGAGATGACAAAAGGGCATCCAAAGGAGAATGTTAATAATGATTCCTCTAAAACAATTTCCATTAATTTTCAGCCATCTCGCCAGGGAGTAATATCTACATGCCCGAGGCAGGTTTAAATTGCATAGTCTGCCTGAAAAAGGAGACGAAGACTCCCCAGTGTCCAGCTGCTCTCATCAGAAAAGGAAGACTTGAGGAACACCCAGGAGACAGCACCACAATAGTGGCAGCTAAGCTATTAGCACAGCATCAAACCAGGGGAGAGGCTTACTGGATAGTCATTGTTTTGAATGATGCTGTGTAACAATACAAATTTGAAACGTGTGCAGGCAAAGGATGGATTTCCCCGGTTTTTCTGCACTTGATGTCGAGATATACCACCTGAGGTGGACAGTACTGCCAGATTGCAGCTCTATCTGCACTGCCCTCTGCACAGCTAACAGGCAATGTCAAAGGTAGGACGTGAATAATACGATCATTTCATATTCTGACTCCCTGCCAGGGAATGTGTCACTTGGACACCGGGTCACATACCCAGTCAGCATGTGAAGGCAAAGTTGGGGCCGCCAGCTTTGCCGAGAGGAGAGGGAAGGCAGCCAGCTAATGTCACACATACCACCATCAGGGATCCTCTCCGTTGCCCCTAAAGTTATTCTGTGGCCGAGCTGGCATCCCGTCTCTCTTCACGGCCAACGTGAGCCCGCTTTGCTCAGTGACACCGGGCATGTCTCCTGGGTATGGGCACACCTGGCAGACTGTCAGCGGGCACAGGTTTTAAGAGAGGGCAAAGAGGGTAAGACAGGGAGGGGCTGGAGCTCTGGGATATCTTTAGGCAAGAGACGAGAGTGTGTAATAAACACACTAATGCGCTTTGCAGAAAAAGTCAGCTGACTCCACTAGCTGTCTGCCTACGTTTTAAGACTAATATACATTTTTACAGAAGATGCAAGTAGATTTTCATTCAAAAAACATGTCCAATATTACTGGACTATTCTCTATCAGCCTCTGAAACATTATTTATACTATTGGAATATTATTGGTTGATATTATCTTGATGCAGATATATCAGTATTGTCACATACAGTATCTTTTCTGATAAATAATTAGAAAATGTGGAACAGAATAGAGTAGATATGCTTGCAATAATGTAAAAAGGAGTGTTGCCACTTCATATTTTTGTAACCTATCTTAATACACAATTCTTTAAAACCATAATTTAAGGGATCCATGAAAATACTTATGTTAGAAAATAAATAACAGCCAAAACATCTTTATCACATTTGGAAATGCTTACATATTTGGGCCATGACATTTATTTTATCCTCAAAAACCTGCATGGTTTGGTTCTAATTATGTGCTACTTCCAACTAAAATGAACCAAAGAGAAATACAATTGTGTTCTGCCATTATTTCTATTGTCAGATAAACTATAGAAATAATAATTCACCCTGTCCCTAAACTGCTATAAAGAAATCAGTTCTCTGTTCACATCAATGTGAAATGTGTTCACGTAATTAAACTATTTGATTTAGATTTACATTTTTAGTGTTTCTCAGTTGGACCTGGATAAAAAATATAGGCCTGCTCAAAACCATCAAAAAGATATTAACTAGTAAAAGTAATTAGTTTTGTTTAGTTTTATTCTGTGTATGAAAAGACCTGTCAATTAATTTGACAGGTCTAGGAAACTCCAATCTTGTACTTTTTTATGGTAAGGGGGGGGGGTGGCTATTTTGTTTACAATTGGACAATAGGTTGTCCAAAAAAAGGCCTGCACTGACCAACATTTTAACATGCCCTGACGCTCCATAATGTACAGTATTTGTCAGATATAAAGAGTTTTATTTGTAGAATTAATTTCACAACAAGCCATGGAAATACAAAAAGAACCAAGAACAGCACCAAGCACATTTAGTAGCTCCTGTCGCAGCCATTCACACAAGACCATATAATGAAAACAAAGTTTCCTCCCAATGAAACTTTTCTAATATCCTGTCCCTCGCCTGCTTCTTTAAGAGGTTGGATGTCTCATTTGCAAGTGAGGGCCAGGAGAAGAGACGGCTGCCCACCAGCCTGTCCGTCAGAGAAGCTCACTGGGGAGAGCGTGTGCACGAGCTTGACAGAGTGTGTGTTGATTAATATCAGGAGGGCAGGGCAGAGCTCGGGCTGCGGCTGTCGGTGAGAGCGAGAGAGGACAGTTCTTCTCGCTGCCGCCCAGGGAGAAGTCTGCTGGCGGAGGGGGTAATGAGCCAGAAACAGGCTGAGAGGAGAGAGAAGAAGGCTGAGAGAAGAGGAGTAGAGGAGGCACAAGGACAGGCCACACTCGACCCGCCACCTCACACACACACAGCCTTCACTCAATCTCTCTGCTTCCCTTACCCTGCCACCTCTCACTTACTAACAGTAAGCCAAGCACCATCAAGGTTCCCCAGAATTTTTTTTCTTTTACCATTTGACACTCATTCCCTACTTCCTTCTGTCTGGCTCTCTGTCTGCTCTGCTCTCCATCACACTCAAACTTAAAAGATACATTTGTATATACTTGCATGCAGTTTAGCTACACAAGCATCTTTGTATTACTATTCATGTGAGTGCCTCCCCATTGTGTAAGGTGACATACAGCCTACTATCACTTCACTACATCCAATTACTGTGAATAAGGTCACAGTTCATGAAGGTAACATGATTTAAAATGATTAATAACACATTGTTTTGAAAAGGATGTGCTGGCATTTTGGGAAATGAGAAACATATTTATACAGTCAATACAATAGTGTTTAGTCTAGCTTCAAAAGTACAGCATTATCAGAACTGTTTGAGTTGCATGATTTATCTTGTTAGCTCTCAAGCTACACATTACAAACACATTACATTACATGAATGCACATGTGGCCATCTTCCAAATTACTGTCCAAAAGGCACTGCTTTCTATGAGCTATAGGTAGATTGTTTTAACACAAACACATTATGTACAATATTCTACAGTTGCACTCCTGCAACTGCACACTAGCAGCACCTATGAATAACCACAAACCTGAACCAAAGCTGAACATCTAACATTTCAAAATTTCTGTCTGAACAAGTCCCAACCCATGTAGTCCCAGCTTGGGGCAGGTATCAAGCTTCTAGTCACAATTTCATTTGATATATTTTTGCTCCATCTAATTCTAAAGAGTTAAAAAGTTAAAAAAAAAACAAAAACAAAAAACAAACAAACAAAAAAAACTAACTAAAAACTGATATAGTGGTAACAAACTCTCATTGCATCTTTCAGCTTATTGTTTTGCTTTTATAGCCTGCAGCTTTATGTTTTGTTTCAGACTTACTCCTCATCACCTGCATTTCCAGCTGCAGAACATAGCTCTTTAAAGCAAAAAAAGGTTAGCGACAAATGTTAGTGTCAAACTGGTGAACATAGTGACTTAGACAGATCCAAAAGAAGAGTGAATATTGGACTTACGTTTTCCAGATATACTTACTAATTACACAATGCCAACTGGATGCGACACTTTGCCCAAATGTTCACGAGAGTTTTATAATGTGATAACATTTCATTGTTTTGTTTACAGTCAGTTCCACTGACTGACGCAAACCAAAGAAGATATAGTCTAGTTAGGTAAATAGTTATATAGTTTATTTCTTAGATCAAAAACTAAAACAAAAACAAGTAGTCTATCATTCAAAAATGTCTTCTTAAACACACAATTTCATATTGTGGCTACCATGCTCCTCCAAAGCCCTGAAACAGGTGCAGTACTTCACCATAACATAAAAAATGTTTTGAGGCCCTGTAAATCTCTCTGACTACACCAGCACTCAGACAACACTCATAACAGCGATGGCCTCAGAGCAGTAAGCCATAAAAAAGACACTGCCACAGGAAAAATGGGGCAACATGTACCTTTTCACAGTGGCCAGAGGGCAATGAGGTAAACAAGAGGCCATGGGTGGGGACTAAGAATGGACACCTCAGTGTTATGATGGGGTTGTGGTGTCAGAAGCTAGTCGTGCTGTCTGAGAATATTACCCTCCTGATAAATTTGTGTTTTTTTTTTTTTTAGAGCATTGGCCACTGATCTGTGTGCTTTCTGGATGGAGTATTGGGCCATGCAGGGACTATCTGCTGAGAGAGGATGCATCCACTGAGACTCATGAGAGAGAGCTGGGTACTAGGGGGTAGGGGGGTGGGCAGGAAATAACATGAGCAATTTCATAAATGGAAGGGAAAGGCTGTGACTTCCTAAATCGTCTGTGAAAGACAGAGGAAGGGAGCAGCGAGGCGGGGGAGATGGTGAGTGAAGGGGACGACAGGGAGAGAGATGGAGGGAGGCAAGAGGGAGCGTGACGCAAAGTGTGAAAGAGAAAGAGGAGAGTGGAGTGGAGAGCCAGGGCTTGGTGGTAAATGGCTATAACTGGGTGAGAGAGGAAGGGACAAAGTGAGAAAGAGAGGCTGGAGAGATGAAAAGATGAAGAGGGCAGATTTCCCACCAGCTGCAGGAGCACCTCTATTACCCTTTCTCTCTCCCTCTGCCTTCGTCCCCTCCTCTATCTCTGTGTCCTATCAGCCTCAGTGTGGCATCCTCTCACATCAGATTAGCTCCAGCCCAGAGAGATGGTTCAAACTCCTCTGTCAAAGTTATTTAAAACACATCTGATGTTGAGGCCACGCTCCATTCTTGCCCCCCCCCCCAATCTTTCTTTCTCGCTGTTCGTCCTTGTCATGGCCCAAACTTAGGCTGAGCATGGAGATCCAGCCTCAGCAGCTCAGCTGGGATGCACGTCTCCCCATGGCGTCGAAAGTCACTATCAATCAAACATGAGGGTGCGGGGGAGGACCTAGGTGTGGCAGGAGGCAGGAAGGAAGGGAGACTGCAGGAGACTCGAATAAATCATCAGCCAGGGGAAAGACATGAGAGATAAACATGACCTGGATATTAAGATTCATATTTCTTCTTTGAGCACAGACTCAAAAACTGGCTCTACAGAGTAACCACCATTTAAAACCTGATTGTTTTCTTGTCAAGACAAGACAAGTTACTTTTACCAAGAACATAACAGCTTGCTTAGTATCCTCTTTTTATGATTTTTTTTATTCCTGGAAATCAATAAAAACATGTTAGGTGAGAGTGGAACACTGCAATCCAATACAGCGGTTAAGGAAGACCTGGCTTTATAGATGCATGACTGTGCATTGACCAGCACACTATGGATGAGTCTTGTGAGTGAGAGGAACAGATCACACCATGAGCCACTGTGTCATGGATTCATCCCTCCTGATGAGAGAGGCCAGTTCAGAGTGGCACGGCACTGCTGGGCGCAGCCCATTTTCTGACAGAGACGGCTGTTTGAGCTCTCCAGTCATGGTCTCGGTGATGAATGGCCTCCACTGCCGGGGAAAGAAAGGAAAAGGGGGCCTGGGAGCCCTCTGAGGATCAATACGTACGCACAGGAGGACCTGCTTCGCATGTTAAAAACCCTGATCCAGCCTCAGCCCCCCTGTCTGCTCACTCCGCTGTCTCCTGCATCACTGACGGACAAGCCTCTGGGAGCAAGTGGGCGGGGAAGTGGCTCTGAGGAGGGAGGACTTCAGTGTGTGTATGTGTGGGTGCATGCGTATCTACATGAAGTGTGTCAGCAGGTTTCTAGAGGGGCTGGCATGTCAGCAAACTCAAGGTCGACATGGCACACAGAAGTGCAAGATGCACGCTCACACAACTCTGTAAATCCACCCACTGTTGATGCTCTGAAAGGGGCCACACTGTGACATGGTAATTCAGAGGTGTCTAAGGCGATGGATATCCTATTAATGAGCCCAAAACAATGACTAGACTAATGAGCTTATAATGGGAATATTGAATGCATGGGAATGGGATTGGGCCTTGTGTGAGCCAAGAAGGGGGACCATTGAATGAGAGCCAATGCACAAGGGCTAGAGGGCTAAAAGCTTGAGATGAATACAAACTGCAAAGGGTGTAGCAGGGGCTGTAGGAGTAGGGCTGTGTAGAGGGGTGCACAGTCAACCCAAATCAATACACCCCTACCCGCCTCGCCTCGTTGGGCTTGTGATATACGAGAACAGGCAGCTTCTCTGACCATAAATAAAACATGAAAATGCAACAAATTATCAGGCCGAATGGACAGAGATCTACTTACTCAGTAATGCTGTATTTTTTATTTGTCAGATCAGACTGGGGTAGGAGGGACTGATTGTTACCCAGCATCCAATTTGAGTCGACCAAGTACTGAGATGTGATTCAGCTTCTGTTTGTGAATTAATGAATTAATCAAAGACTGGTTGGTTGGGGAGAGGGACGAGAAGCGAACCAGGCAAATGAGTGTACGGCAAACTGTGACGGGCTAATAGCTGGAAAAGGAATTACAGTCCAATTGCTCTGTCTTATTCTGGCCCTAATGCTGCCGAGGCCTTTTGCCGCAGCCCCTCCGTGTGATTTGATTCCATTTGGAGAGCCTTATTTTCCTCTTGATCTCACACATTAAGGACCTTGCTATTCACCAGAGCAGAAAAAAGGGGGAGGACAGTCAGAGCAATGAAATGGATTAGCACACAGCTGTTGAGACCGGGCAGGTCAATGTTTTAAATCTCTGGCCCTGTCCGCTTAAATCTGCTGGCCTGTACTTCACAGACACTCATGGATCTAAAGGGGATGAATAGCTCAGAGCAAGATGGTTGAGAATAATAAATAAATAAAAAAACTGGTCTTGGAAAGGGTGAGGTGGTGGCCTTGTAAAATAGGCCTTTAGTTGCAAAGTAAGATAATCCTTCAAAGTGGTTTAAAAACAATAGAGGCCACGTGGAAAAGACCCAAATGTGGAACAGCTGACTGATCCCTTGGACCAAAAAAGATCTCAAAAGATCTTCTGAAAATATTTAGCGTACAATAGAACAGAGAATACATTTTAAAAGATTTCTCAATTTCAAAATCCATTTGTTTCACTAAAAGGCTGTAGTACTACGAGCTTTATTTTTAAATTCCAAGATATTACGCCAGACATAATGTTGACCTTCAATGGGCAGGTGTGTGTGTGTGTGTGTGTGTGTGTGTGTGTGTGTGTGTGTGTGTGTCGCTGAGGTAAGGGATGGAACTTTACCAGCAGTGCTTGTCTGCCCAGAGCGCAGCCAGCCAATTATCCCTCTTAATTATCTATTGACGAGATGGAATTGATGTTTTTGGAGCGCTGATTGGATAATCAGGAATGTTGGCCACAGTTATTCTCCTTGGCTGATCTCACTCATCTGTCCAATCTGGTCTCCTTGTTTGAGTAATCTGCTCAGTTGCACAACATATTCATGATCAACAATAATTTATGATCACAGTGAAAGGCATGGGAGATGTTCCATTCTGCTATTGAGGTTAGCATTATGTATATTCTCCAAGTATTTTATTAGGATCACCTGACAACTGCTTTGTACAATTACTGAAGCAGCCACTTGTGTGGCAGCATAAAATCATGCAGACACAGGTCAGGAGCTTCCGGCCATTTTCACATATCATAATAGAGAAAAACTTTTCTTAATGACTTTGACCGTGGGATGACTGTTGGTACCAGACAGGCTGGCTTGAGTATTTCTGAAACTTCTCATGTGCTTGGATATTTACACTTAACAGTCTGTAGTTTGCCTAAGAATAGGCAAAAAAAACATCAGGTGAGCAGCAATTCTGCCAAAGACGAGAGAGGTCAGAGGGGAAATCCATTATGGTTGGAGCTGACAGAGAGGCTACAGTAACTCAGATATCCACTCTTTACAACTATGGTGAGCAGAAAAGTGTCTAAATGTCCAACCTTTAAGCCAACAGGCTACAACAGCAGAAGACCACTTTGGGTTCCTCTCCCGTCAGCCTAGAACAGAAATCTGAGGCTACAATGGGCACAGGCTCAACAAAACTGGATTTCTGATGAGGGACGCCAATGGTAGAGTCAGAATTTGGCAACAACAGCATGAATTCATGCACCAAAACTTCCTTGTGTCAACAGCCAAGGCTGGTGATGGTGTGTAATGGTGCGGGGACTTTTCTTGCCTCACTTTAAACCAATCAATCATTGCTTTAATGCCACAGCCTGTCTGAGTATTGTTCTTTTTTTGTACATCTGAGACCATGTTTGCCATCTTCTAATGGCAACAACCAGCGTGGTAATGCACCATGTCTCAAAGAAAAAGTCATGATGAAACTGGTTTCATCAACATGACAACAACATGAGTTCAGTCCAGTAGAACACATTTGGGATGTGGTAGAGCAGGAGATGTGCAGCGACAAATCTGAAGGAATTGTGTAATGTATAATTTCAACTTGGAGAACAATCTCTAAGGAACATTTCTAAGGAATCCATACCATGAAGATCTGAGGCTGAAGGGAGTACTCACCCAGTATTAGTATGGTGTGCCTGATAAACTAGTAGGCCTAGTGAGTGTATGATCCACTGTGCATGGGTTTCGCTAGAGACATCACAAGGCTTTTCTCACGATGGACCAATGTTTTCAGGAGCACGAATAGCGACCTTTTCCATTCTGTTCCATTCATTAACCTCCACCTTTATCTGCAGACAGGCCAATGCTTCTTATGGGGCTCAATTTCCAAAACAGACCATTCCTGAACAAAAGAACTAAGCTGCATTAATTTCTGCCCCCTCTCTCTTTTCAAATCAGCAGCCTATTTTCTTTAAACTCTCTTGGAGATCGAGCTGGCACAGGACCAGGCAGGCAACAGGAACAGCAGAGCGCAAGAGTAGAGTGACACTGATTGTGCCTCCTCTAATTAAACCCTACCTGACCCCGGTGTTGGGACATCATTAGTTCTCCCTCATAATCATCACACAGCAGCAATTACATTCTGTTTGGCCCCATTTGCATTTCACAAGATTTCCCTGAACAATCAAAGACAGATTGGGAAAAGACGAAGAAGCCAAATAAAGCATGGAAGTCCTAAAAAAAAGAAAGCAGCTAGATTCAATTTCACAACAGCATGCTGCAATGGGTTGTTGCAAAGAAAAAATTTCTTTTTTTTTTTAAATATCATGGGAGTATCAAGATTAAAGGTTAAACATGTTCAGTCTCAGTGGCCAGAATTGTAGTCTGAAACCACTTTCCCATACAGCATTAATGCTATCCTGGCATCCTCTTTAGGGACAGGAAGGTACGCCCCTACTTGACAAAAAATTTTTCAAAAAAAAGTAAAAAGCAAACCACAATCATTTCTAGCAGCACAAAACCACATCTCTGACCCCTTTAGTCTTGAGAGCCTTGCATTCTGCCAGGAACCAGAAATGGGTTTATTGCAGAGATGACTACCTCAATTTGGTAACATAGAGAGACGGGGACAGGGAGAAACTCAGACACTAAAAATAATCACACTCCTGCAGCAGCTGTACATCTCCCCACTTACAAAAAGTACACTACACAGAAACACACACACACTAGTGCAGAATAGAGCCGTCTATGTAAGTATGCACTTCAGGGAAAGTGCACAAGGGCAGATCCTCCATCTGTATTCTGGGTGACAGCAGCGTTGTGCTGGTGTAGCGTTTCTCTCCACGAGATGCCGTCTACACAGAAACAGTCATACGTCACGGACATAAAAGAGGGCCCTTTGAAAGCTCATGCACACAGTTGGCATTCGAACAAGCTGGAGGAGACTTTTTCCTACCAGCTCCTCTCATGCATCTGCTGTTACTAAATCTGACAACAGCAGCAGAGTAAGGTCGTTGTGTTAAGAAGAGAATTATGCTAGCAAATACCCCTGGGGCATTCCGCTTTCTAGGCAGTAGCCGATTGGACGTGCATTCTCATCTCCATACTGCAGTAAACAGAAATGTTGTCATTTCAGTTGAGTCAACTACACAGATGCTAAATAACATATAGGAGATTTACACATAATATCTGCAGCGAGCTAAACACCAGACACTGTGCACTAGAATCTCTGATTTTCATTGTGACGCTCACTGCTGATGAAAACTGCTTCTCTTCACATTTGCGTTATCAACATCTCAGATTATTGTCAGTTCATTGATACTCCCGACTTTTTATCCCTTCCCGTGTGACGCCCCCAAATGGCTTTTCTTTCCCAAACCAATCTCCACTCAAGTGTTTCTAATCTCTGCAAAGTCTGTTGAGAGACGCTGTTTTGAGATGCACTCCTAACTGTGACTTGAAACAAGATTATCTGGCTGATGTACTGTGAGGTGCACTCATTTGTTTAGAGATGGAGTTTGATCTTTTGGATTTATGACAAGGTTATACTTTCATCTCAACATGGACACCATACAACTCTGTTATAAAGAAATCTGATAGGAGAAAATACACACAGAATTTATGTGCTCTTGAAAATGTGTCTATTCACTAGTGGCTACAATGAATCTCAGCCCAGTAAAAAAAAGGGAAACTAAATTTGAATCCAAGTTAAGGCTACTAGATTCTGCTCATTACACATCTAAAAGGAAGCCTAGGCTATCCTAGGGGTTTAAGTTCATTTCATTAACAATGTCAATCTGACAATGTGAGAAAATTGTGTTTTTGATAATGAGGTTAGGAAAATGGACTGTTTTCTAATCAACAGAATAAAACCCCAAAACATTGTATTTACTGTGATGTAATAGAGAAGAACAAAGAAAAAAATTCCCACAATTTAACATCAGTAACAATTGAACATTCTGCAATTTTGTTTCAATTCAATTTACTTTATTTCCCTGGGATACAGGGAGACATAGTATATTAAAAACTAAAATTGTTGTCAATTTTTTGTTGATGAATTATTCAGCTAATTGTTTTAGCATTAGATCCTTCATTTTCACTTGAGCTATTGTACTTTTCAGCATGTGATGGAAACAGCACGGCCCACACTGTAAAGCCAATACCTGACAGTCATGAGATAATAAAATCCACATTAGTGCAAGGAAATTGAAGGCTGCTCAGGTGAGTCCAGTCACACAAAAAATAACTTAATGCTTCCCATCGCCTCACCTGTATGCCATGACTCCTAAACAGGATATTATGGCAACTTCAGGATAATCCCAACATCAAGTTAATCTACTTGACTCACATAGGGAGTCATGTTAAATGCAAACTTAATATCTTACTTGACATACAGGGAAGATGATCAGACAGCTGACCATCCAGTGGCCAGGGGTTTGTATAGAAGCTGCTAGGACTGATAAGGGCAAGAGCACCACAGAT
The DNA here is from genome assembly GCA_038496675.1 of Rachycentron canadum. Classification (NCBI taxonomy): domain Eukaryota; kingdom Metazoa; phylum Chordata; class Actinopteri; order Carangiformes; family Rachycentridae; genus Rachycentron; species Rachycentron canadum. Next base: position 15,100,852 of record CM076661.1, read on the forward strand.
GTGCCAGACCTTATGAATGTTATTAGGGTGCAGAAGATTGAGCAGTGATAAATCTTGATTGCCTTCAGAATACATTAAGTCAGAGAAATGAACTAAACAAAAAATTAGACAACTAAGCCCTCATCAAAAAGAACCATAGCAGAAAACACAGACTTTATGTTCAAATTTAGTTTGATGAGCATTATCATAAATTGTGTCTTTATATTTTCACTTCACTGGCCCACAATAAGCTATAGAATAAAATGAACCTCTTTTTGAAATTGCAATTACTTTTTGAGGAAATTAATCATATAAAGGAACAACGTGATAAGAACTGCTAACAGGTTATTACAGCATGCCGTGTTCATCATGACTAAAAACTTACCTCATACCATCAGGAGAGAACAAAGTGCATTCTGGAGCCAGATTTCACATTAAGGCAATTTAAAATATTCCAGACTGCCTAATTTAGGGGTCGGACTTCTGTGTAACTTAATTCGACAAGATTAATTATACAATTAAATCCAAACTTCTCTCAATTATGTGGAGAAATGCTGCCTGCCTGCTCGGGCTGACCCTTCACCTTTGCTGAGGCGAGGTACCTGATAAGCATAATTTCAACAGGAGCAGAAGAAATTGCTGCCTATTTTGTTGCCGTGCTCAACTCAGCACATTATGGTTCTTAATTGCTGGCAGACTTCGTAACTGTGCCCTTGACATGGAAAGGCAAAATGTTATGCCATTCACTCACACATTACTGAACATGCAGGAGCTCTTTCCTGATTGACAGGACAATCCATTGAAACAAAAGACTTAATTGTGTGTCAACTAATTGTGTAATTACAATTGGCAGACTTGCCACTTCAGTTTCACTGATCTATCATCCATGGTGAACAAGAACATAATGACATAATGTGGCGTTAGCACAGCAGTAGTCTACGTTACCTCAAAAACGTGAGGACAGCATGGTTCAGGAGTGTGAACTACTGTATATTAGTGAGCCTACAATTTGGTTAACAGCCAAGTAATGTTCATGTGCACTCTCAATAAAATGTATTCCTTGAGTGCCCTTTCACAGAATATTGTACCCTTTACAGCTACATTAAGAGGCCACTGACAACCACTATGCAGGATCACTACTAACCCCCAATCGTGTTTCTTTCATATGTACGTCAAGGCTATGAGCTGAACCAGCAGGACTGAGTTACAAAGAGCAGGTGGGCTCATCCGCCTTGACAAGCAGCCATTATCAACACAGTTCTTGCAGTGAGAGAGGAAACCCACCAGGGATGGTTGTAAAACCTCTTTCAAAGACCTTCAAAATCTGAGTTTCTACCCTTGCGCTCTCTCTCAATCCCTCCCTGTCATCATTTTATTCGCCCTCTCTCTGCTCCCTTCAGAGGAGAAGAGAAAAAAGAAGGGAGGGGGAATGGTCTACTTGACCTTAATCTGCCCAGTAGTGAGTTTCAGAGAGATGACATGCAACCTCAGAGGTAAAGGGCAATTGTTTCTTTTTCCCCTCTTCTGAGAGCCAATTTACAGCCCCTGGGGACTTTTTTCTAAAGCTGCGAACTATTTCAGGTTCTGCCACATTGTTTTTGATTCACTCAGGTGGAAACAGCTAAAAGAGCAAGCACCTTTACTTTCCTTATTTTCAATCATCCAGCAGGCCATTTAATTCCATTCATACCATCCATCCTTTAACAGACAGAGGTATACATAGTCGTATTTGCATTTCATGGACTATACTTTGTGTGTGACCTATAATGGAAAATGTTGCTGCTTGCTATAGTGGCTATCAGAATAAGTTAGCAATAACATTAATCTCATGGAAGCCCAACAACTTGAACTGTGCATAAAATGCCAACAAGGAAATAAAGCCCATTGGTAATATTCTGTGTGCATACACTGTGGAAATGAATGAGAAGTGCCATCAGTAGCTATTGGCTTAAGGAGTGGTCCATAGATTCATCAAATCTGCATCAAAACCAAGAGATCAAGAACAATTGAATGACCATATTGATTTTATAAGCAAGCAAACAAAGATAAAAAGCTATTCAAAAAATTGACTCGACAGTTATATATAGTGCACATTCATGTTCTGAGTCCAAAGTTACTCTTGCAAGGTTTTCCACCTTTGTTTTATGACAATCATGTTATGCTTCAAGTACAAGTGGCATGACTGATTAGTGAGTTGATAATTTCACCTTCAAACAGTTATCACCCAGCAGGGGACTTTTGCAGGGGGGAGAAAAAAAAAAAATCAAAACATGATCCATGATTGCTGGATTGTTAAGTGCCCTAATCAGAACCACCTAATTAGCTCAAACGTGAGCCAAACGAGGCTGACTCCAGGATATTTTGCCTAAATGCTAGCCATTCCTCAAAGTAAAAATGATCTGCTGTATCAGTCTACGCCAGCTAGAGCACATCATCATAATGCGCAGAGGAGAGTGCATCTATTATCCCAAGCTATAAACAAAACATTAGTTAAGGGTGGAATATTCATATCAGTATTACAACAGACAAAACTGCAGCTCAGATTTTCTAATAAAGTCACAAAAACTCTGACAGATTTGCCAAGTGCTCATATAGGCGAGAACAGTCAAGAAGTGATGCATATTTAACTATGTATAAAGGCAGAGAAATTAACCATGAGACAAGTCTTGCTGGGCCAATGTGAGCCATGAATTAATAATTCGGAGTGAAGTTATTAAGTTATTTGTTAACAGTAAATATTCTGTATGTGTCCCTGAGAGCATGACTTTTTAATAATTTGGAATTTTTAAAGTTTAATGTTTAGCTCCATTCTGGAAACAATGGTGCTTTGCTGTAATTGATTCTTCCGGCGTGGAGTAATTATGATGGCTGTGTCGAAGTGGAGCTGAATCCACTTGGCCCTGGGTGATAGGAGAGAGAGCGAGGGGAGAACAGACAGATTTAGAGACGACGAGGAAAGACAGCATGGAGACACGGATTTGGATATATCTCTTGACAGACAGCCTGACTGAACTGGAGGCAAAATACTACACACTGGTGGGAATAGCCTCCAACCCAGAGATATCCATCTTCTAATCCTCATGTTTTTTTTTAGACCAATTCACTCAAACACTTACGTGCACTAGTCTTGTTTATTTAAATGGTTTGGGACTGGTAAACTCTCTCCACATTGCTTTCCATCCCTGTTGCTCACATCACTCTTGCCATCCCTGCCCCTGAAAGTGTCTTGTTGCTAACAGGTCACTATGCCAATGGCAGCAGACAGAGTCGATCTCAGCAGGGTAGTATTTAATCCATCAGGGCTCAGTGTTAATTACTCACACATCCGCTGGGCTCTGAAGTGAGGCTGGGTGATGTACCCTGGCACTGCTCTTTAACAGGAATGATCCCACAAGCATGTGCAGGGTCTTTGTCTAGAGCCCATTACCTTGGCTCAAATTCACATATAAAAAGTCAGACATTCTAAACACCAGCCACAAACACATCCCGTAAAAAGCTGGGCAGAGTAGAGCAGGGTAAAACAAACACGGATGGCAAAATCCCCCACAGGTAAAGGTGTACGGTCATCTGTGGCTGTTGGGGTTTCCCATAGGTCAGCAACACACATCGCTTCATGGGGACCGCCAGGAGAGAAAAGCCAATTATCTCGTGGGTTAAGTCTCTATAGCTAATACACAGACAAACGTGCGCACACACACGTGCGCACACACACAGGGTCCTGTCTAGAGTGGCATAGCAGGCCCTGGTCACAGCTGCTCTCCCCCGCCTCGGGAGGAATTGCTTCCATTTGGCCTGTCACTTTGGCCAGGGCCACTGTGGCTTTTCTCATTTGTCAGAGAGCGGGGGCGATCCTCTGGCTCTCATGGCTAATCTGCAGCCGCAGGCTAGAGGAGACACACACACACAAGCATACACTCTCTCCTCTCTCATCTGACTGATATAGGTTTTGGTTCACAAGGGTCTTTTTACACTTTCCATTCAGTAGGGGGAAAACAAGAACAACAAGGAACAGAAAGAAAGAGAGATATGTCAGAAGTATCAAGGTCAAGGTTACAACCTCTTGTGGAGCTCAATATTTTTTTTTATTTACACTGGCTGGATGGTGATGAAATTATATTCTCACACAACAACAAAATCTTTTTTTTTTTCTCTTGGCTTGAAGAACTGCAAACAACACACAAGGTAATTGGACATGGTTTTTGTAATTATCCTCTAATGGAAGTTAAAAAAAAAAAAAAAAGCATTGCTCTAACTGTAACACCAAGGTGTCTCAGTTCCTCCTCTTACATGCATGAGTGCTCAGTTAGCACTTGATTAAAGGAGGAAATGATTCAATGAGTCTCAGAGAGGGATATCAAGGTCCAAATGAACATGAAATTGCCTGTATTCATAAATAGATGTACAGAATTCCTGGAGATCAACTTTGTCTTGCTTGATTTTATTACAGTATATTGTGGAATAATTATGCCACAACAGCCAAGCAATGCTGGCTAGTAACATTTTACAGCACTGGGGGAACGGAGCAGTCCAATTAAAGAGCTGTCACACAAGGCTTTGAGGGAAACATGGCCAACGTGCTGTGCCAAAACCGATCCTATCATTAGAGGCTGCCATCGCTTTGAGGTACAAATGCTTTCAAGTCTTTCTTTCAGTCAGCTTCTGCTGCAGTCAACAGGTGATGCCTCTACTTGATTATTAGTCTCCCATAAATCGACTACTATCAATATGCAGCTACCTGTGAGATCTATATTGAAATGAAAATTTATTCCTGTGATCAAAGACAGCTCAAAATTGGTTTGTCTCTCAAGATAAAAACAAGTAAATCAACGCTCTCTTGATGCTTTTAATATATTGAGAGACAAACAGAACGACTCTACAGAAACTGAATGGGACACAGTGTCGGTACAACATGTCTAAGTAATTAGAAGTTTATGATCAGGCAGCAGCATTTGGTTGAAGCATGCCTGACTTTCATTTTCCAATACTATTTGAAAATAGACCTAGATTTTTAGCTTTTGTAAGAGAAGACTGCCCATGTTCATAGATATTGCTCGAAGCATTTGAGATAACAGTATGAACTAAATACCAATGAACCTACAAGTTAAATACGCTCTAAGGCCATTATACACATATATTAATTTTAATACTTTAAGAGAAGGGAAATATTTTCAATTCACTTAAGTTGAAAGATCGGCACAAACACAAGCACACAGATTTAAATTGAAATTTAAAATATGTGAAGCAATCTGATTGAATAACAAAGTTATTTGTGGATTGTTCAACATATACACAGGTACTGAAGATATATTAACACACAACTGAAACTGTGTTACAGAAGAAAAACAGATAATGACTTGGTTATTATTTAACTAACTGCAGGTGGCTAATTTTTTCTTTTCTGGTCTTACCTTGCCATAAAACCACAAACTACATCAAAAATTAAACATACATATATGCTTTAAATTGAGATATCTACCCTGCAAACATTTATATTGTGTCAATTTTATGGCCATTATCTTCATTCTCATGCTAAGAACTGCAGGCAGGATGATACCTTCTAATTGGGGTAAATTCTAGACCAAAGGCTGATGTTAAATTAGAAAAGACAAAAGAGTTGAGTACCTGTGGATTAGTGGACCTGTAGATGGCACCAACTCCCGAACTCTTTGTTGATCTCTGGTAAGTACAGTTCACACAGGCAATCAGTCAGGCATCGCTCTAAAGGGGTTAGGTGTTAAAGCACAGGAGGTAAAGGTAACGAATTAGCGTCTGACAATTTATCACATCAAGTCTAAATAATCTACGTGGATGTAGCTTTTGAGAGCAGTGCCTATGGAGGGGAAAAAAAAAAAACATAGGTGTTCATGTAACTCTTAACTATTAATTTCAGTTTGCCACACACATTGATCAAGTACAAATTGATCTCGTCTTTAATTTACAAATCATTGCAAAACATATTAGAGAAAACATAATTTGAGTGATGGTCATAACTTTTGAAGTATTTTTGACAACCTTAATATATTCACAAGTTTAATTATTTCTTAATATTGACATTTCTAATTAAGCAGCATAATTGGAAAGTGTGGAAAGCAGTGGCAATCATCTCTGGCCACTGAAAAAATTAATATAAAAATTATTAATGAATACTACCGCTTTTAATTGCTGTGTACCCATATTCATAATTGCTGCAGCATCCTCCTTGAAATGACATGATGACAAATACAAGTGTCATGTCAGCGCTTTCCTTCCTCATCTCACACCTCAATCAAAGCTAATCCATTTCACCTCAGCTATGAACACTGAAACAAATTAAAGCCCCATTTTATTTTCCACCTTCATTAATGCGTCTTGTTTCCAAGGTTACAATCATTTAGTAACTGTGGAACAAACAAATTCAAAGCAGTGTGTGCTTTGATATTTTGAGAGGAAGACGTGGATGGAGCTTACTGGGAAAACAAATCAGCACAGAGTTTTAATCCTCCAGCTCCAAAGTGTTCTCCACATGTTTATCATGAAACAAAGCCTTTTTCATCTAAACAAACATTTTAATATTAGACTTTCAAAGCTTATGCCCAGACAATGATGTTCATAATTTAAACTTTGTCTTGCCAATGTTATAGCAGTGAGTACATCCTGAATGTAACAGTCCCTCTCCAAATGCCAACAGGAAACAGCATGAACAGTAACTGCACAATGTCATTATGTTCGTCGTGTTTCCTCCTGTGGTGTGATGTGACAATGCCAGACACAATGACCCAATTTGCCTGAGTGACTATAGGGGAGGTGCCAGTGGTAGGTTGCACCATAAACACTGTAGAAAGATCTTCTTAGAGGCAATAGCATAATGTCTTGTACGTAATGACATGCAGCCATGAAAAAATGTCACATTTGGAGAGTGTTTACACACTACATTTTCTTCTTTGCTCACATACAAAGAAAAAAACAGAGCCTAAAGAAATGCAGGACTGGAGGTGGTGGGGGCAATGATGAGTTCTCAGACTAGCCTCTTTGGCATGCAAATCATATCTGAATTTCTCATTAGCATAAATGCATGAGCAACTTTAAATGCTTTTAATTTTCAATCTCGCCAAGCAGAGGAGTAATTTGTCACTGTCAGGATGGGAGACTAAAAGGGGGGGACCAGAGGGAGCCAAGGACTCCACGCTAAACTGGAATCACAGAAAATTTCTGATTTACTAATTGACTGATGTGCAGTTCAGTCGAGTTGCCTTGAAGGTGTAAATAATTCTGTGTATATTCAAATGGCAAAATGAGAGAGTGCGGGGTGGATACGGAAAAGCACATTACACGATGCTTCTCCTCAGGCCATACTTTTCTCTGGTGATTCTAATTTCCAGCCTTTTACATTTTCGCTCTGTCTCTCTAAAGCAGTGCAAGTTTGCTGTTTTAGTACATAATCACAGATAATCAACTGGAAATTAAAACAAAATGTCACATTTTTTATATCTCTTTGCCATTACGTGAAAAGAAGCTGCTCAAAGCTGTTCAGCAGTGGAGCACAAAAACATTCCAGCAGCTTATCACATAAGTAGTTGTAAGTCATTTTAAATTTTATCTTCATTCTTTCAAGATGTTAGATCAATTGACACTGTACTCTGAAGTCGAAACCATTAATGCCTCGTTTTTTGAACAAAGTAGTTCAGATTCTGACAAACCTTGTTAGCTAAATTTAGCTGTAGGTGAAAACAGAGGGGAAAGATTTAACAAGCTTCCCATTTTAATGACTAAAACCAATTAAGAAAACATAATTAGTATTCCATAAGAAAACTAAAGACAACTGCGGTATGGTGCTAGGTGCTTACCTCAAAAGAAGGACCCATCAGACCAGATGGTATATGTTTGTCTGTACAACAGCTGGGCTACTGCTGATGAAATACATGTCCTCGCTGGCCGTATTGGTTCACCACATTGCCCCATTGAAAACTTCAACATCTCCAATAGATTAGGACACCAGGACATTGTAGTTGAAACTTCTTCACACCTCCTACAGCCATTAGAAAGCAAGTGAAACAAGAATGCAAAAAGAGATGTGAAACACTGAAGTGAACAGTCATAATGAGAAAGACTCAGATTACAAGATAAACTGATAGACAACAGATAAACTGTGGTGCAGCACGTAATGTTACAACTTGGTTATTTTGGGGTGACAAACAATCCAAACCATTTCACATGAAGTGAATAGCAACTTTGACCACACCACAGGCCACATTACCTTCTGCTCCTGGTTCAGATGTTTATATGCAAATGCAGGTTTAGCCAACCTGCGGTGGATGCATCCAGCTGTTCCCCTCGGCAGAGGAGGTCAAATTTCTCCCCTCAGTTTCTAGATAGCCAACGCTAACGCCTGTATTTTTGAGAGCAGTAGCCATATAAAAACACATCTACTCATTTAATTTAGCTGTGACATGATATAACAAATATGATTTTGTTAATTTGTAACTATGAATTAGTGTGGTGACTAGCCACGACTTTGTCGCTACCTACACATCATCTTCCAAGTACATTTAAGCGAGTTTAGTATTTAAATTTTTATCATTTACGATTTTTGAACACCATGTTAACTGACGTTGTCGGCTAGCTAATTAACAGCCGTGCAGTTAGCATAAAGTTAGTTAATTTAACCTAATTAGCTGCTGCCCCAACCCAAAAGGTTTTATCCTTTAAATGTCCAAACTATGGTCTCAACCGCAAATTCTTGTTGTTTGTGTAGTGGGGTTTGCTCAGGTGTCCGATATAAACGCTGGCGTCTTTACTAAACGTTGACCAAGCTAATGCTAACTTCACTAGCTGCTGAGGGATAGGCAGGACGGGCAGCCGCGAAGCTAGCTTATGTCAACAGTCATACAAACAGGCTGGCTTTGAGAGGCTGGTGCCTAATGCTTTCTAGAAACACCGACTTTAAAAAAAACACAAAGCTATTTTGGTAGTTTGGCGAGAAGTATTTGAGGTTGGTGCAGGTGAACCGTCGCACAGTGGCTCTTCAGACGCACGGGTTCATAGGCCACGAGCTGTCAATCACCTGAACTCCATGGCAACGAGCCGAGACAAGTTGAGCTCTGGTTTAACGTGAATTGTCTTTCAACTCATAGCGACAATTAGTAAGAGTGATATTTAATTTCTTCTTCATCTAGACCTGCACTGGTGTTATATGGAAATATTAAGAGTACACCACCAAATTGGAAGCATCGTTTCACTTTAATTTTAATCTAATTTAGTTCTGAGGAAAATAAATAAATAAATAAAAATGTTAAATGCACAGACTCCACAACTGACAATCTTAATTTACAAAAAGACCTCGAATAAATTTATACATCTATTTTGAAAAATTAAGTCACCCAGAAATGGTTCAGAAAACAAAATAGAATTGGGATATTTAAAACTTTTCCACCACAAACACACATATTCTGATGTAAATTCAAAACCAAATAAATTACACCTTTATATTAAAGCTGACATCAGATCAACTAAGGGTAGCTGTACTGCGAAGCCTATTTTATTTTTTATTTTTTGTAAACTAGCTTCAAAGTTACATGCAGTCAGTATGACAGCTGTGGCCTATATTTTCTATGAAATAACAGGGACTCTATCATATGAGCGGCACAGTCCAGTTGGGTCACAGTTCATCCGGCACGTGTGCCAGGTATGGAGCATATCTGTCTGAGGCAGTATACATTCTGCTCTGAGCTGTACATGTACATGCACCAGCACAGGTTGAAGAGGGTGCAACAGTAGAGCAACCATTCCTAACACCACCTCATACTGCCCTCCAGTGTTAACAGAGTGAATGAAAAGAGACACCCAGTCAGTTGACACAATAGAGGCAACAATTGTGGCAACAAATGTCAAATAGTTTAATATAACAACCCAGGAATAAACAGCTCTTTTTTTCAGTCTATGATATGTATAGGCTGCAGTGTGTGGTGGTGTTATATCAAAAATGAACGTCATTGATTTATTTGCCACAGTATCTGGCCCTTAATGAGCAGGCGAACCACATATAACAACAACAGCAGCGGCAGCAGCATGCTTAAAAATCGAATTATTACATGCCAAAGACAGCTGTTTGTAGTCACTTGGGTTAGGGTTAGGTAAGGAAAGATTATAGGCATTTTTTAATGATAAACAAAACAAACATGAAAATATCTTTGTGCTGAGAGAGATGAGAAAACTCAAAATTTCAAGGCAACAAGGCAGTTAACAGTGGCTTCAGAAAGTATTTAGACCCCTTTCTCTTTTACACACTTTATTGTGCTTTCAGTATAAATAGATAGAAACTGCACTTTGGGACACCAATCTACACTGAATAGACTACAAAAAGTGAAAATTTTTAGAAAATTTTTAATCAGAAACTGAAAAACTTAACTCTCTTATTTATAAAGGTATTCAGACCCTTTGCTGTGGCGCTCCAAATTATTTTAATTATTTTCTTTGCTTTATTCATTACCAAAATGTGTCTAGAACTTGACTGGAGCCCACTTGTGGAAAAATGATTTGATATCATTTAGAAAGATACATATCTGTGAATATTAGGTCCACAATTCATCTGCATGTCAGCACAAAAACCCAACCCATGAAGTCAGAGGAACTCCCTGAAGTTCTCTATGAAAAATTGCAGTGTGGGATATATCAGGGAAAATGACTTCTAAAGCTTTGAGTGTTCCTAGGAGCACAAACTGACTGACCAAGGTCTGGGATGTGATCAGAATCAAACAGTCACTCTAACAGAGCTTCAGAAGTAGAGATGGGAGGATGCACCACACAGATGACCATCTCAAAAGTACTCTATCTATGTTTATTATAGAGGGGCTAGACAAAAGCCAGTTTGACCAAATGGCCTATGACAGCCTGCTTGCAGGTTACCAGACAGCATTTAAAGGACTGGTGCTCTAGTCTGGCATCATGCCACGAGGGTGCTTCTCAGCAGCAGGAACAGTGAGACTATTTAGAAATGAGGAAAGAATGAATTCAGCCAAATACAGGGAGATCCTTGAAGAAAATCTGCTCCAGAGTAGAAGTAAATGGATTGCCTCTTAATACCACAAAGCTTTGGGGCAAGTCTCTGACTGTCCTTAAGGGGCCTGGCCAAAGCCCAGACATAAACCCCATTGAACATTTATGGACAGACCAGCAGATGGCAGCTCACTGTGACAGAGGTTGAGGTGATCTGCTACTAAGAATTTGATAAACTGACCAAATGCATTTTCGAAAGGTTCTAAAAACATGTTCATTTATGGATTATTATGGTTTAGTGAGAGTAGGTTGATGGGTTGAAATATAAGTTTTATCCATTTTAAGATGTATACATAACAGTCTCTATCGTCTAACTTTCATAGGGAAAAAGAAAGATTTCTGGGAAATTTTAATGGTGGCAACATAAACTAACAATGTCACACAGCAGAGTGAGTGAGGACCCAAGGGTTATAGAAAGCTTCCCCGGATATTCAGCTGGTGAGATGTAGATGAAAATCTGTGATTATTTAATGTAAGGATTTTATTGATCATACTATAGATTTTTGATAATTCAACACTATAGACCAGTTTCTCTATACTAGCAGTATGTAGCCACTACACTATAAAATATTTACAAATCCCACTTCCTCTCTTTACTATATCCTCCTTTACTTCTGCACTTGCAGATCACTATAAACAATCAGGATAACAATAACTAAATTAAAGCAAAGCATAGCACTGGAGACAAGATTTATTGGCTGAAGCAAAGCAGAAAGATGCTCATGTGTTTTTGTTTTTTTTTTTGAGTGTAAGAACATTCAAAAGATCATTGAGTATAGGCGTGCAGTTTATGAGAGATTCACGTAGTTGTCTTGAAGCCATTGGCAGGAGATGAAATTCATCTCCTAACAGGCTTTTCTGTCTTTGATGAGACCAGAGCTATCACTGGCTTCCTTTTCCTCCTACTGTTAAGATCCTGTGACTTGTGCTCTCACAAACCCTGTTGTCTTCTTTGCGAAACAATCACTACACTGTGTTCCTTAAGAAAACACCACATGCTTCTGCAACATACATTTCTGTCCTGGTCTGGATTCAAATGTGGATATGGTGTAAAGTTTGGGTGAGAGTGAAGTTTTACTGACACAACATGTGAACGATCTTAGCCTTGAAGCTGGGAATGAAAGACAAATTTAAATAAATGTCTCTTTTTAGTTTTACAAATATGTAAAAAAAAATTGTAACCAGTAGTAAAACTTAAGTAAACTCAACATGGTGACATCTTTTTTTTGTTGTTTCCTGCTGTCAACATATCTGCTTGTTTTTGTCATCACGAAAACAGAAATATAAAATAAATGCCGCGATCAGTAAAAATATGTATACAGCTAATTGTACTGTAGCCATGTGGGTTAAGTTCTGTTCTGTTATTTATCAGTGTTTCTGACAGTGATTTGTGACTTATAAACATTTCACTCAACTTGTTACCCTGACACGTTGAATTGAAATGTCAGATTTTTACCTTGTTTGACTTTCTGCAGATGAATAAAAAATGCTGGTGGTGGTAATGAGCTTCAATCAGCATTTCATTTTCTCACATATTAAGCACTTGACTCTGGATCCACCGATGATGGATGTGATTGACTTGTAATTAACAGCTCTTGCATCACTCATAATGGGGCTAGTTGAAAAAACATCATGATTGAGACCTGGATTAGCCTCTTTAGTGTTCACAGTGGCCTAAACTTAGAGCGTATTGACACGGATTTCCTCCTAAGATAATACTTAGTATAATTACTATTACTATTTTTCTTTTATTTGCAAGAAAAATAAATTAAACCAACATCTGTTGTTCTGTAATATAAGATCCTTGTATGAATATGCTCATAGTTGTGTTGCCATGTTGACTTTCCCTGGGGGTATTTTGCATGATCTCTCAAAAGTATTTGAGGTTGCAGCAACAGGTATGTGAAAAATGAAATAACATGATCAAAAGCCTGATTTGCTATGAAGATGTTCACAAAGGCCTAAAGTCACGCAGCCCACTGACATGGAATTTCTCTTGAAGTAATACTATGAATATTTCAACAATCACGGTACATGTATTAGCAAAGACAATAGATTCAATATAGTTCTTACATGCTTTGATGACCATGTTTGTGCAGTATTGCTCTCTGCTGTTGCAGCCAGTGCCCACTAGATGGCAGGTCCGTTCCATGTGTTGCAGACCTGCCAAAACAAAGCAGCACTGTACACATATTCACAAAACCAGGTCATTTTCAGACACAAAATATTTTATTTGAAGCACTTAATTCTGACTGATATACGTAATCCAACATCTTATTTGTTAGCCCACTCCATATGCCATGAACAGGAAGCCTTAGCATTGCATTACTTTACTGTCCATCACAGCAGCAGATCCAGAACTATCAAATCCCTACAAAAAAATTCACAAAAATACAGATGCCAGCCAGCCAGCCAAAATATCAAAACCACATCCATATTGTCTGAGTCACATTGACCGCATGGAAACACTTCTACAAATATTATCAAAAGCAATTCGTTCCAAGAATATATCAGCATTAGCTTCCATACAAAATTCCCATTGTTATTGCAGCTGCAAACAAGTAATGTGAAATGTGTAGAGGAAAGAACTCTAGAGCATCATTAGTATCAATGTGCACTGATGCAAAAAGAACATAGTTAATTAGTGTCATAAAATCTACTTTGTGGAGGAAGTGAGGGTCATGACCTGGCTGTGCTAAAAGGAAGCATAGTGGTCTGATTTGACCCATGACTCTAAGTGATGGGCCCTAACCAGGGAAGAGACCTGGCAATAGCATAAAGCGAATGTGAGATTAAAGAAAACTCTCTTTTTTGACTGGGTTTCCTAAACCTTCTGGAAACTGACTGTCAGCAGCAGACAGGACGCTCCTCCACCAACAAAAACAACATCTGCTGACATCTATAGGCTGCTTTTCATTAGGAACTCAATCCATAAAAGATAATAAAATACATTATGTTTGATAAAGTTATAATAGCCTGACAGAAGTATTATGTTTCTTTGGCAAACGTGCTAAATGTAGTGAGTGGTACACCAGTGAGTAGGCACTATAAGCACAGTAGCATGTTCTGAATCTAAAAATAGATGTAGTTCATGTATTGTAGTGTTGAAATGAGTTGCTTTGACTGAAAAAGTCCCCTGATTTATAAGTACAATGTGCTCCATAAGTGCTTAAGGACTAATATTAGTATAGTTTGGAAGATAAATATTGTTTTTTTTTACTGATCATAATGTGACAATATTTCACAGGATTAATCAAAGACGATGCAGGTCAAGGTTTGAGAGATATTGTACTACTAAGTCAAATTCCACTCATAGTAACTACTGAATAACAGCATTACAGCAGACCCACCTGTATATTCTGTTTCATTTGCATAGAACCTGTGTTGCATCGTTCATAAAGCACACTCCAAATGCTTCCATACATTTTTTTAAAATACAATTTTCAACAAAAAAAACTCCAAAGTCACCAGTAAACTAGTTAATATGTTCTAATTTATAGCTATTCTAACTACAAAACTGCACCAAACTGAACACGAGAATACCCAAATAATCTACACTTTCTCACACACTTCACTTTCATTGTGTCATTATCTACAGTCAGTTACAAACATGGTGGCATTCATTCAACACTAAAAAAAAAATTTTTTTTTTTAAGGCTTAACCCTGTAGACGCATTACATGGCCATGCAAAAACACACATTCCATTAAAAGCAGGCAATGAGACACTGAGATAGAAAGCTGACATTGAAGAGTGTATATAAGGTCTTCTGCTTATTCCAGTTTTGCCATGACACATATATTGTGTTGTTCTGGATCACACACAAACACGAACAAGCACACACTATGTAACTTTTTCAGGCTTTTCAGGCAAAGTGAGAACAAAAGGAAAAAGAACGCCTTTGGCCTCCAGAGGTGCCTTCAGCGTCTCTTCAACAAAGTAGGCGTTCTCCTCCTCCACTACAAACTGGAGAGTCTGGGTTTTGTTCACACAGTAGATGCAGTTCCCGATAACAGCACACCTGAAGGGTAAATGACTTCCAAGCCTCTGTGATGCGCAATCATGCCACATTTTCACTATGGTGTTGTACTTGAACACGTTGATGCCCAGCTCACGGTTGACATCAAAGCGGTAGATGAAGCTTTTGTAAGCCACCATGTCGGTGGACTTCTTCCTGCTGTTGTTGTAGGGGCACTCCTGCCACTCGTCCCTCTTGGGGTCGTACTTAAGAAGGCGGTAGAAGAGAGAGCCTCCAGAAACATAAAGTTCTCCACTGCAGGTGGTGGCTTCGTGGGCCACTGCGAAGGCTCCTTTGGGTAAGGGTGCTGCCGTGGTCCAACGGTCCATGCGAGGGTCATATTTTTCCACTGTAAACAAACATTCCCCTCCAATGGCATACAAGTAGCCATCCATAGACACAAGCTTTAGCTGGGCACGAGCCTGGTTCAGAGGTCTGATCTCAGCCCAGCGGTTGGTTATGGGGTTGTAGCAGAAGACTTTGTCTGAAACTTTGCCCTTGTCCCCGTAGCCCTTTATTCCCCCTGCCACAAACAGATAATTATACATGGTGCAGATCCCGCACCCTTTAGTATTTATGTCCTCAGGCATTGCTGTCAAAGGTCTCCAGTCATTTGCTCTTTCGTTAAAGCAGTAAATCATATGGTTTTCCTCTAAAGACCCTACCGACAAGGGGCTCTGCGGTCGACTGCCACAACGACTTGGCGGTCGACTCCCAACTCGATCAAACACATCATTTATCTCGGCAACCATCAGAGTCTTTCTCCCCTCCGTTCTCTTCTTCAGGATGAGATCCCGCTCAGATCCAGTCAGACGGCCATACACAGAGGGGTCTTTGAGGATCTGCAGGAAGTTGTCACTCATGAAGCCGTAGGCCGTCTCCTTCAGTTCGCTGAGTCGCTGCTTTTTGGCGATGGTCAGAATTTCATAGCAGTTTTCTGCATTTATTTGTTCAGACATAGAGTCCATGGCAGCTTGGACAGCACAGGGGATCTGAAGGATTTTTGCCCCTGTGATGACATCCACAACATTGTCCTTGCTGACATTCATCTGGGTAGTGTAAACATAGTCTATCAATGTAGACAAAGTCTTGTAGCTCACTCCCTTCACTTTCAAGATGTCTCGTGACAGCCGTGCTTTGAAGTAGTCACTCTTCTCTGCCAGGACAGACTTGTGAGCGCTGATCGTCTGCCCACCGACTTCGATGACTAAATCAGGCTCTTTTTTAGACTGTATATTTCCAGCTTCCTGGCTGAGGTTCGATTTTAGGACTGACCGATCACTTTCCTGTTTGGCTTGGCCAGACAAGCATAGAGAGGAATCTGCGCCGTAAGACACTTTAGCTCTGGCGCCATTGTGGATTTCACTGCTTGCACAATTTTGTTGCATGCCAGCAATGTGATTGGACACAGCAGAGTCAGTATGAGGAGTGAGATCTAGTGCTCCCTTATTGTTGGAGAGCTGAAACTGCTCAGCTCTTGAGATGTACGAGCCGTTACCTTTATGATCAATATGATTATTCTCCATCAGTCTCCCATCCAACAGATACTCCTTCTCAAACACTGGAGGAGGGCTGAAATCATTGTCATCCTGCAGGAATCCCTGGACATAACCTGGACATAAATTCCCGTCTTTGTTGGAAGGTGTGACAAGGTCGGGGTTCACAGCGTGGAGGATGACATCAGCCTCCACAGTGACGGTCCCTCCGCCCTGCCTGCGACCTTCATTCATGTTGGTGTGTCACTGGTGATGGCAGACACTGTCTTCAGAGATCATGCTGCGTGTATAGAAAACCTTGCCGACTGTTCTCCTCTCTCTTTACCTACAGTGGGGAAAAAACACAAGGAGAGGATTTAACCTAAAGAGTAAACTGAGGGGGGACATATGAATCTTGAGGCTGCAAAGACCTCTTTATTCTCTAAGGGGCGCCATTTCTCCAATAAAAGCTGTGAAATTTAAAGGAAAATATTACTTTGTGTTGCCCTTGCCAACTATGATGTCTAATACATTCCTATATGAATGTGCCATTATTTCAGGCAGTATTGAAGCTATCTTACCCATGAGATGTAGGCAAAGCCAACAAGCAGCTTCTTGGGGCTGTAAACTGCACGACCATCACCCTGCCTATCGCTTATTTGCGATAATGTGGAGATATTTCACGGCGCATGCGCTGATGGCTGAATTAATCTCTAATATGACCAGTAAAGAGCTTTTGTAATTACAATCAAAAGCTAATGACTGACACGTTTCCCAGCCTCGTCGATCGTACAGTGAGAAAACGGTGAATCGGTCCAGTCAAAAAGGGAACCGCAGGGTTTTTACTTTGATTTTATCCATTATTATTATTATTATTAGATTCTGCAGATGAGGCTTTCTGAGCAGTGTCAGTGTAATGTGACCTACCTGAGTTTGCTGTGATTCAACAGCTCGGCAGCAGCAGCTTTTGCCTGCCAGTCCCTCCACAAAGCTCAGTTACGTAAGGCAGGCGCAATCCCGATGAACCGGCCGGGCTGTGCCCTCCTGGATGAGTTTACTCCGCCGACAATTTCCCGGCTGCTTTACCCATTCACCTTTTTTTTTTTTTTTTAAACCCAGCGAGTCTCCGCACTGTTGCTCTCAAAATCAGATCTCCCTGGGCTCCGACGGAGGGACGATCAAACAGTCACTTCGGGTCGCGCCACCTCCTTCAGATCAGCCGTCGCTAAGTCATTTCCTTCAGAGCTGCTGCGCGCGTCCAGCGTCCCCTGCTCCAGGACACCGGAGCAGAGATACCAGCTCTCAGCTTTCAGGACAGTGATTTTTCTTCTTCTTTAAAAAAACAGATGACTACAGTAAGGTGGTTATTATTGATCTAAACCACGCCCCCTTCAGTCGCTATTAACCCTACACTTAACTGCGCGAGGCTCCATCTGTTGTGCGCGCGCCGGACACATCTAAGAGATGCGACATTCCTGTAGCCATCATCCCTGCCCTGGGTACCAGGATGTGTGGGTGAGGAGGGGCGGGGGTCGGAGCCCCCTCCTCTCGTGTTTATACACACTACTGTACCAACTGAATGAGTGTGACCCTTTGAGTCAAATAACCCTCTAAAAACCCAAGGCCTATTCGAGTATTACATTAATACTGGTACACATAAATAAATAATCCATCATTAGTCCTATGCGTCACCTGTTTGATGCCTGCCTGTCAGGTCTACAGACATGACCACTCCCTTAAAGAAAATGCATATCTGAGACAGGTTTAGCCAACACTTAACAATGTGCTACACACTGATTTCAATGAGATTCAGTCTGAACCAATCAAGGTGAAGCATTTATGTGTCTGTAGTAAAAGTATTGTGATTTATATGGAAAAGTAGCCTTGGAAGGGGAACAACACACGTGTGCAAGCATGTGGCACATACACATACACCACATGTGAAAAAGCTCAACAGGGCAGCAGCTGCTCTAGCATGAGCAGACTTTTTTATCCAGGGCCTGTAACCTCTCCTCCGTGGAGACAATTCGATCTTAGCAACTGACCTTCACGCAACTACCAGCCCCGTGAGATTGGACAGCATTCGGCTGAGGTTTTAATGGCAGATATTCTGCAGAGACTTGCTGATAGACACACACACACAAAATGACTATCTCCATGGAAACCTCAGGGTCAGGTGGAAAACAAAAGACTTCCAGTCAGAGAGTTGTCTAGATATGTGAGCAATGATAACACCCAGACAGACAAACTGATAACTGGGTTAGTGACACTGAGACGTTGCCATGTTCTACTCCTAGGTAATAAATCCAAGGCAGTATTTAGTTACAGATGTGAAACATTATTTTTGGTTTCACATCAGCATATTAGATACTACATGAATATCAGATCACATAATATTTAGGGTCAATCTGGGGTGCAGTGGATCATGGCAGTCATTCTGCCTATTTTTTTTAGAACTGACAATATAGTGAAACGTGGTTGTGCAACAGTGGATGTGGGCGTTAAAAGAGAGAAAAAGTCTTGACCCTCTCTGTTCGACAGTGGGAGAAATGAGCAGTGAAATCCAGGAAGAGCTGCATCAGGCTCAGTTCCTGCGGCCCCTCAGGCACATTGCTAGTCCCGGCATGTACTGATGGCTGCACACAGTCAGAGTGGAGCAAAAGTACAAGGTTATTTTAGAGTCAAGAAAAATAGGCACACTGACACCATTACCTCCTTCTTTGATCTCCTAATACCACTTGTTTGGAATATAATAAAAAACAACTCCTTAAACTATTCAACTGCAGAAAAGCTGCCGTGTATTTAAGTCACATACACAAGTTTGCTCAATAAAACAATGTTTATGGATTTGTTAATGTACATAACAGACGTACAAACAAATTGTGACAAATGTATAAAGCTTTTTGTCTTTTTTCTTTTAAATATCGTTATGTGAGAAACAAAGATGCATTAGAGGAAAAAAAAAAACCTTCTTGTGGTGATTACAACTTTTCTTCCCTTTATGAATAGAAACCTGGCCAGCCAGGGATTCTCCTCAAGCCCTCTCAAACTAATTCAGGCACTGATATTTCACCTTTTTATCCCTTTGCTCTGTTACATAGAAGTTAGAGTGCTGCACAAGCTGTAGTAAAAGACGATTTCAAAAAGTTTCTCTGACCCCAAAACTCCTACACGTGTAATCCTGAGTTGTCATGCTTCATATTTACAACTCTGGCCTTGACAGATGATCTAAAGATCTGAAAAACCTAATCCTGATCATACACAAATAGTTTATGTATCAGTTTCAAAGCCCCCTCGTTACCTTACACGCCTTTCAAGCAGGACAATGTCATTTCTTTTCAACGCTAGTTTAAATACTGCAGTCCTTTAAAGTCCACTGTTATGGCACAAACACTGAAGTGTAATGAAATGTATTAACCATGTTAGAGAACAACAATAAGATTCATTGGATGGTGACGTTTCAGTGTTTCCAAATTGCTCATCCTCACAAAGTGCAGTATAATCTCTGACTGGTCTGTAGGCTGATATTTGCACCATCAAGCATCACGATTGAGTGGTTTTATTGATCCTTTGTTCTTGTATGGTTGGAGACATCATTAGAAACATTGTGGAAATAATGCAGAGTACTTGATGCAGTTCTGGTTTAAATAACACATTTAGTTGTTCTGATTCATCCCAAATATTCTGTGAAGTGTAACACCAGATCTCCATGTGTGAGTTGTGCACCACACTTCTATTTTAACCTGAGAAAAAAAGACAGAAAATAAAGGTGAAATCTCACAAGTATCATTACATTTTCTACGTGTAATTGATAAAATGGTGTTTTACTAACCTATCAAGGTATTTTTGGTGTCACATGTTAAGTAAGGGAATTTGCCAGATCATGATAGTGGAGGTGGTGTCCTCATGGCGAGACTGTTTGGTCTTTTTATTCACCTTGCGGTGGCCCAAACCTCCCGACACCACAAGCAGAGAGCTGACGTCCACCTTGCTTGAGCGGCGTCCCCTCTGGTGGTGGGCCGGGTCGTGGAGCATGTCGTAAAGGGCCCCGTCCTCTGGTCCGTGCTCCAACGAACCTTGGGATGGAGCTAAGGAGCCACAGGATGACGAGGACACGGAGTCTTGGAGAGCCATGGTGGTGCAGCCCGCCTCTCCCAGCCACACGCCTTGACCCGCAGGAGGACTAGGGGCTGAATCTGAGGGTGGCTGGGCGTTCTCCACATCCTCTCTCTCTGTTCGCTGGGCTGAGGTGGGAGGGGTGGAGGAGGGCAGGCCAGAGGGCCGGTTGCACACTGCAGCAGCCACAGTGAGGAACTTGACTGGTCCATTGTGAGCGTGTAAGGACACCATGCCCCGACCTGATGACAAGTACAGCCACATAAGTACTGATTGTGTTTGTTTCACACTATGACGTTTGTTTGGGGATGAGCAGTATATAACCTCTATACATGTCTGAAAAATGAAACTATCAACCTGCAATACTATCAAATGTCTAGTTATTGGCAGAAAAATAAGCAAATCAAACAATATAATTCACCTTCAGTAAAATAATGGAAACCCCAACTGAAATTCATCAAAACAGCACAGGTCTCCTCTTGAGAATTTATTCAATTTATTCTATTCATTACATGGAAATTAAAAAATTAATCATGTCTTCTGTTCACTAAAAATGCCAAATATTTGCTGGTTTTGGTTGTAAAATGTGATGTGATGCTAGTTTCCTCTCTTTGGATACATTTGGTTTGGACTGATGGGAAGGTGAAGCAGTCAATCTGTTAACTGAGTGGTCAATTAAAATAATCATTAATTTAGAGAACTTTTATTTTAATTTAATCATATATGTACATACATTTGAAAATGTGACACTGGAGTTTCAGTGTTACCTGTGACCTTGGGGATCCCCTGCAGTCTGGGGACAGAGAGAGCCACAGTCACGCCCAGGTTGGTCCCTACCAGCAGCAGACCATGACAGACCAGCAGACTGCTAACCGACACTCTCTGGTTCCCTGTGGATAAAAACAAAAGTGTAACACATGTTTAATCTTACACAGATGAAATCACTCTCGAAAATAAACGTGTTGACATTTCGTTCAAATATAGAGAGAAATATTTCAATTGTCGGCAGAGATATTCTCCAGTACTGAGTGATTTACAGTGGCAGGCGTGAACTGTTGGACCTCACACAGATGTACTCTGCACACGCACACTTGTGCCTCCTGGAAAATCAGAAAAGTGCATGGTTAATGGGCCACTTCTCTGAGCTTGAATACAGTGAGCTGCGTGGGAGGGGGGAGGGTTGTATCTGTTTTAGTGAGTAGGGACATTTCTGCAGCAATGATGTTAAACAGTTATTTGTCTCCAGGGCAACGTAAAGAGGAGCCTGAATAAAAGCTGCTCTTTTCAAGTGTCTGAACACAGAAAAAAAGCACCATTATTCGATGTTTTAAGTCAAACAAACAAACACAAATGTGTTATGTAACAGAATGCTGTAATGCTGTAATTAAGCAAGGAGCTCTGCCTCTATTCAGAAAGCTTGTGGCAGCTACAAAAGGACAATCTGATCTGACCTTTTATTTTCCTTCCTGCTAAGAGAAATCACTGTGATGCTACTTTGGACTGTAAAAGCCACTATTGTTAAGTTAACAGCACCTTTCAGCAAGGATGGCAATAAAGTCAAGCTTGCTGACAGCCTGTGTTAGGTGACTTATTAAGTGGAACCTGGCACTAGTGTCAGACCATCCCCTCACGGGAGCTTTGTCAGGAATAAGCTATGTAAGAAATGGTATCTCGTCAGACATTTTTAACATCATTTTTTATGATTGTAAGAAGAATCTGGGGTTTGGCAAAAACAGACCTTTCAGTCCTGCTATGTGGGAGGCGAGACTGTCATGAGTCATTACTGCTGTAACAGCTTGACTTGAATTTCCTCCCTCAAAGTAATCCTCTTGGGCTTTAGGAAAAATTACTGCCAGTCTCTCTGCCTGACCCCCCTCACTAGAGCTGACCCCTTGCATGGGGCACACACACGCCATACTGCCACACTTCCAGGAATCCGGCCAGATAGGCAGGCAGGTACAGTGGAAGATGAGGCTCTGCGTCTTGCCCACATGTGCTTCTAATGAGGGCCCAGAGTTAGCAGAAACACACAGACTGCTGGTTGGGGACCTTGCTCAACTTCCTCCTTTCATAATATTTGGAGTTCCCCACCCAGAGGGTGAACTAAAATAAACCCAGAGTGAGCGTCAACATGGCCCAGCTCTGGCCCAGATCCTATACCAGAGCACCACTTTGATCTGCACTTAGTCCTGACAACTACCAGCAGGGGGGAAGAGCAAATCCCAAATATTACAATAATACACCATCTCAGCCGTTCAATCACTCTAGAAATAAGTCAGATCAGCAAAATGTGAATTATGGCTTCAGTCTGCAGCTGAAAGTTATACTCTCAGTCTATATTACAGCTATTGTAAAGTTAATGGAAATCTTCTCTGTCTGAAAATTCACATTTTATCACAAAAGATTAAAATTTTGTTCACTCAATTTTCATCAGTTGCATCATCAGTTTAGGGAGTTGTATTTCTATGAGCCTCACTAGCTGCTCTGTGAAACCCTGCTGAGGTACAGTGGTGCTTTGAGCTAAATATCAATACCAGCATGTCAACAATCTAAACATCTTGACGATGTTAACATGCTAATGTTAATCAGGCATAATGTTTACTCACCATTTGTAGTTTATCGTGTTAACATCTGAACATTTGTTGATTAGATGATCAGAAAATCAAAATCAAAGTGAATACAGTAAATTTTGAAAGGAAAATGAATGTCTATACCAAATTTCATGGGAATTGAATAGTTGACAAGAATTGACTGAAAACCAAAATGTGAACTACATAGGGGCATCAGGAATCATCAAAGTAAGTAGGATTCATCCTCTGGCAACAATGCATGTCGATAGAATTTCACAGAAATATATCCAGTAGTTGTTGAGATATTTCTGTCTGGGCCAAAGTGGCAGAGCAACTGACCAACATGGCTGTTCATATGACCATGCCGTTAAAAAAGTTACTAGCTTTTTCCACGAGAAAGTTACATTTTTGACAAGTTTTGACTGGAGCTGTTTCACAGAGCTGCTACAGTATGTTATCCAGTCCTACCCTGTTGAGTCAGTGCTTGGATCTCTGGGGGAGTGCATGTTCATTCAGGAATAAGTGTGTTTTCCATGTAGGGAGGTGTGCAGCAACAGTGGCCTACAAACAAAGAAAAGCTGGAGGTGTTATTTACTGACCCCCCTGATGTTTGTCTCCCATTAGATCACGCATGGCTGCCTATTTAGGTCACAGAGCAGCAGACAAAGGCAGACACAGCAGCCAGGCAGTCAGCCACCCTCCTCTGAGACATCATCACAGTACAGTTCACTTTTATGGAGGCCCACTGCCTTTGAAGTGCTTATTAGGAACTTTTATTAAAATTTTTAATTATTTACACTTTACACAATTACCTTTTTCCTTTAATGTGAGTATTTTATGACTGTTTTGCAGCTTCTGCTCTTGGCCTAATGTAGATGCTTTGTCCTACTTTACTTTGGAAAAGAGATTCAGTGGGAATACCATCGTCCCAGAGGATGAATATAGAATGAAATAAATAGTCTGTTTTAACCACAGGGATTATCATCCAATAAGCTACTGATACCACTAAATTACTCCAAAACATGAGCTGCATAGGATTCTTTAATACACATCAGCTATGAGTTACAGTGATAATGATGCCTATTACAGCATATTAACCTGCTATGTGTGTGTTCAGTGCTTGGAAAAGCAACTCCAGTCTCCAAAGAAGGAAGTTAGCAGAATTGCTCCAACATGCTTGAACATGAGAAGGATAACTCCACTGAGAGCACCACCTTCATTTAACACTGCACCATTCATAGAGGCATTCACTGAAGACAACGCCCCATGTTCTCTTCTGTTGTGGTGATATTGTTCACTGGGTCAATCTTGAGCCTGATAGTGTTCTGTGGATGAGCCAAAATTGCATTATGAACTGTAATGTAATATTCCTTCATAATAATGTAGACTTCCTCTTATTTTCCCCCATTTCCTGATATTATTTCTAGCTTGTGTCAGTAAGCAGTAAGTATTAATGGAGCGTAGAACTGCAGATGAAAGACCCCTCACTCTTTGGCTCTAACTCATTGATTGCAGGCAGTTGCTGCTGTACAAACAGTTTGGCTGGTAATTCCAATCACATCAGAGTTTGTGCAGAAACAGCACATTTTTTGGTCTCATTCTGTCCCACAGCAGCGGGCAGCAGTGATAAATGCTACTGTGGACCACTCTGGAAAAGTACAGATCAAAACTGATGACAAGCAGAGTGGCAGACAGGTGGGTTTAA
Organism: Rachycentron canadum; assembly: GCA_038496675.1. Classification (NCBI taxonomy): domain Eukaryota; kingdom Metazoa; phylum Chordata; class Actinopteri; order Carangiformes; family Rachycentridae; genus Rachycentron; species Rachycentron canadum. The sequence continues at coordinate 15,125,745 of CM076661.1, forward strand.
TACAACTGTCTTTAAAATATGCAAATCACTATTAAACCACCTTGTTGGTGTTTCAAACAGCATAAAAGAAATTTTGATTTCCATGCTGACTGACAGTCCAGAGACCAAGTACACTTATCAGAGGAAGTGAGCTGTTAATGGTGAGGCCCAGAGGATGAAAGCTTTCATGTGTGGCGTTCTGCCCCAGAACCAGCTTCCTCTGTGGTTGCATGGATCCTATTAGGCAATATGGGCAGTGAAGTCCCAAAGCAGCCTGTTTTTATCATTCACATCTGTCTGACAAAGAGGCCTTCCACTTAACTCTAAACACTGAGCGTCAGAGAGGGATTCTCCCACAATATCAAGACAACCCAGATACTCCACCAGTTGGAATTATCTAATATCATTTATACCTGGAATTAGACATTTCCTTAAGGGAATTTGGGATTGTGAATTCAGAGCTTTCTTTATTGTCCATAAATCTGTTTTCTCTACAGTCTGAAGCATGACTGTGCAGAAATGCTGTTAATCACTGTGGCACAGTGAATAACTTGTAGCCATGGATACAAAAAGCTGTGAGTGAATGGCTCTTTGTTATAGTTTGTTTTTAACCCTTCCCAGCAGTATAGTTTGTCTTCATACCTGCTTCAGTGGCTAAGTCTAAACCATCTTTGAAAACCTAATTACACAAAATCTGACATTCTGCTGATTAATAAATGTTGCTTTAAGTGGGAGAGGATCCTGATGAAAAGAGCTGCCACGCTTTAGCAGATCTTACACAACTTCCACAAATCCCCTTATGACATTTGGCAGCTAAATACTCCTGGTGCTTTTCAGAATATCATTACTACCTTGTGGCAATAACAGAGAAATTCCTCTTAAGACTGAACGCACAGACATGCTATGCTATTGACAGTACTGCTAATGATGCTTAAGATGATACAGCACAGAACAACTATGGGCTAATCATTACCACAAAACACATACAGATGGAATCACATCTGTCAACATAAAACAACTCAGAATATTGTATTATTCAGTTTAAAGAAAAAGGAACAGAAACAACTTGAATAAAAACATTTATATGAAGTGTCAAGAAAACCACTGCTGTCTGCATTACTCAGCATGGATAGAGACTGAAGAGACACTGAAAGCACCAGTGAATGGACTGCACAAATCCAGACTTCATACCAACAGCAATCTCCCTTTAATAACAAAACAAACAAAAAATACAGTCATCATTTCAAGCTGTGTGTTTTTTGGGTCAAGCTGATGTAACAACAACAGATTACAAGATACAAGGCTACAAGCTGTTCTGATGACTTCAACCCATGACGACTGACATACTAGCAGTCATTTGATTTGATCTGAACATCCTCAGCAACCATCTTTGGTTTTAAAACACATGGCAACCTGACTGGAAGCTGCCTCTGTTTCATATCTCACTAAACACAGTATGATCTACTGCCATGGTAACATAACCAGTCTCAAAGCTAAATGACACATGGGGGCACTGAAAGCAGTGTTGTTGTGTGATGCAATCTTCTTGGTTTTGGGCATGTGCTATGAGAATTCCTCCCCTAAAACAAATATTTGCTCTTTAGAACGAAACTCATCTGGATTCAAATGGTCTGTTAGCTATGGCTCATTTGGCTTGCCTCTGCCTGACACTGTTCTGCAGATGTTACAACCTGTTAATGGCAGGTTTACATCTGCTGTGCCTTCTACAATCAGGGATTAGGGGTGAGCCACTATGATGAAATGAAGTAAGTAAACTGCCTTTCAAAGTAGCTTTACTGCACCCACTAATAAACCTATACTGGATCTGTGAGGAGAAAAAACAACCCTCAGATGCTACTACTTTGTTGTTAATGTTTAGTCTGTTTTTTTTTTTTTTTTTTTTTACATATTTAAGGTTAAGCGTACCAGTATTACATTTTGATCAACCAAGATGCTATTTATACATTTTTAATGATTAATTTCCTTGTGTAATAGTGAGTCTCTGGACAGGCTCTTGATCGCTTCATGTGGTTGAGGAATGTTATTTTATGATAATCTCCACAATAGATGTATCATTATTCATTTGTGTTAAACTTTGAACTGGATCTTTCTTTTAGACAGTGCCATCCAAAGATCACAAAGCTGGCTTAAAATTATTCAAGGAGGTCAGTTTATTTTTCTTTATGCAACACTATGAATAGAGGCAAAATTAGAGGCTCCAGATCAAGTGTTTAGAATAAGGAAGCCTTTGAAAGAGGATGAGAGTGTGACAGACCTGCCATAACAAGAGCTGTCCTGGGTGAGCACCTACACTGCTAATTACGGACAGAAACCAAGTAAGACAGCACTTTGAAAACATGAGGTCATTGGACCTGCAACACCAATCACGCATGCAAGGCTGTATTTGAATAGTATAACTATAATTGACTAGATGATCACAAGATCGGATATCAAAAGAGAGGACAACTATGCTTTGCTGTTCTTTGTCAGACAGTTTGACACTTGCTAAAAGGTTTCAGTCTCTGTGAGGCATACAGATCACATTAAAGAGCAGCAAAAAGCAAAAAGAACTGAAAGTGGTGAAGGTGGTCAAGACCACCAAATCACTATGACTGAACCTTAAACCAGGGACATATGCAGATCAAGGACAAGGTAAGAAAAACAGTCCAGTACACCTTGATATTTGTCACTGTGTAGAATGAATCATAACAAACTGAACAATGTAAAAGAAGGAAAAGTCAGCAGCAGTTTAAGCAGGCAGATGTCTCCATGCCAATGCTGCCAATGACAGGCAAAACAAGTAACATCTATTGCAGTTTTGACTTTGACCTGCAGGCAATGAGTCTTACATCTCTATTTTTTTTATTTAATAGCTTCTGTGTGTGCAAATGTTTTTATTTAACATTTTAAATCTTCATGATGAAATTGTGAGATCCTATCCAGATTATATTAGTTGAAAATATAAAAATTAAATATTGTGATTTAGTTGACTAGGTTGACTGTAGACTTTTGTTTTTGATGGTAAATATTTGAACAATAAACCGATTTACTCAAATAAAATAATAAAATGACTTTTGATTTCTTTTTCCACCAAATAATGAATAATTAAACCCACTGTCTGTGAGTTTGCTTAGTTCAAATCAAAATGAAATAATCTTGCATTTTCACTTATTTTTGTGTTTAATATCCATTGGATATTAACTCAGACTGGTATTTTGTCTCTAAATGAAAATGATTCCTTACCAGGAAGTGTATTGTGAACAGGTGTAGCAATGTTTATGTCCTGCAGGTGCTCCAAGGTCTCTGTGTGGAAAAGGCGGAGTGTGGAACCAGAGCTGAATGCGATCCAGATACCCACACCGGCCACCACCATGTGGGACACCACCATGCCCTCTTCCTGGTGGGCCTCCAACTGCCTCTGGGTGAGGAAGATAGGGCAGAGTGAGAGGATTTAAGCATCACCTATCAAGTATTCACAATAAATATTTTAAGATGGAAGACATCAGAATATGATTTAATCCCTATTGGTACATAGAACAGTATATGGAACCTATATAATCTCTGTTATAAAATATGATCTTGTCATTAGCATCTACATTGACACATTTTCAGGTCAAGTTGGTGCAATAACATACAGAATCTGATAGAAAATGACCATTAGCAAGGGAATACATTGGGTTTTCACACCAACAGCACACAAAACTTTTATTTTAGGAACATAAGATCAGGATAATTGTAGCTCAGACTACAGGGAGAAATTTTGGCTACCCCATGCTGTCTGTGTGTGACTACAAACTAAAGAAAAGAAATTTAAAAAACCTATGACATCGATAAACCCACAGAAAGTCTCAGTCTCAGTCTGTTTTGACTACAGCAGCTCATGCATTGTTGGTGGTTGTTATGTCTCTGACCCCATGATTATGTTTTGCCATCGAAATAAAGAATCACATTTCCACAATGGACAACATAGAATATGATACAATGGGGTTTTTTGGCCAAATGCACGGAAGATGTTTATTTGGGGGTGATGTCAATATTTCTGGATATAATGAGACTGTCAGGTGTAGTCAAAACAGGAAGCACAGGAAGGCTGTATTAGGCAGTACTTAGTAAATCTCAAATTAAATTGGCTTTACAAACTTTTTTGTTAATTGTAAAAAAAAAAAAAGTTTATGATGGTTTTCTGTTCATCCATTAGTTTGAATTAGAATGGTTTTAAATATGTGCAGAATGTAATTTTGAATTCTGTGCATGGGAAACCAATAAACTAGGCTTTTCCATCTCCACAAGTTACATAATCTCACCACACATTGCTTGATGTGTAGGTGGAGTTATATTTGGCTAAGGAGAGTTCATTCACAAGTGTCTCAGTGCAGCGTGCTGATAAAATGTGACAAGGAAGGAGCAAGAAAAATAAAGGTAAAGTCTCGTCTTTTTGATGGTGTAAACCTCTGTAATTCATTTTTGATCTACCTTTCATTAAAATGATCAAGTACTTATGGAAATATCCTGTTTCTTTGAATCTGTCTCACCATGCTTTCCTCTTTGTCTCAGTCTGTCTCATCTGCCTGACTTTCAATCAACACTGTGGACTAAGTCTTCAGTGAGGAAAAGAAAACGAGACAGGCAGGAGGTCCAACATAATGAGCTTAATGAGGCTAAACAGATTATGAGCGTGTGCATGTCAGAGGAACGTTACTATTCCTGGAGCCATGGCAGGTGCTTCCATGCCTTAAACCAGGCCAGAACACAGACACAGGGAATACCATCCATATTCCAGAATATGGAAATAGTAATACTGGAAAGAGAAATGAGGTATCCTCGACTACATGTCCCTTATACTTGCAGTGACCACATTTGAAGTTCACCTGTCTTCTTTGTCATTTTTTTAGAAAGTAAATCACATCTTTAACTCCCTCTACCGAATTACAAATGCTCTGGATGCAGTCCTCATTTACTCAGTATAATCCTCATACCTTTGAGTAAACAAAACAGCCTCTTCAAACTATGTCTGTCCTTTTTCTTCTCCGTGTCTGACCTGTTATCTAAAGTGTCTAAGTCTAAAGTCTAAAGACTTGAACGGAAAGGACGATGATTGACATGGTAATCATCTTTTTCACTACCTTTCCTGCATGGTGTACACAGGCAGACTGGGACAGACAGAGATAAGAAGACATAAAGCACACACGCAAACACACACATGCACGCACGCACTTCTGTTTAAATACATGGTATGCAATAACAGTCACAACAGTATTATCAGTGCTAGGTTGTATACCTCCACAGAATGTGTGTGGGTGCTGATGATAAAGACCTGTCCACCCGATGAAGCCCACAGGTGCTCCTCAACTGCCAGCATGGCCTTAACTGGGAAGACCCCTAGCTTCAGCACATTGGGCTTGTCACAGCTCCACAAACCATCTGTAAAAACAAACACAACATTGGCACTTCAAATAGTAGAATACTCAAATAATAGAGAGAGTCTATTCCCAAATACCCTAAAAAAATGCTATTTATATGCAAACACAGAGTACATACATTGAGTAAGGATTTGGAATCTAATAAGCTACAGTAAAAATACATATATTCAAACATCAGTGACAGAAAACCAATCAGAGCAGCACTGTTTATCTATTCTGGCAGTGCATTTTCTTTTGCAATGTTAACCCCTATCAATCTTTTCATGGGCGAGTTAAAGAGGAATGGTTCATTGAAGACTGTTACAGTTTCTCTGTCTTTATAAATGCCATCTGTAAAGATCATCTGCATTTATAACTCTGCTAATGCTGGTGAAGTGGCCATTGATGGTTTCCACAGCCTTGACTATGAATATAGATGGGCTGCAAGGCTTTAGTCAGAGCTGAGCTCGATCCCACACGCACCTCCTACACACTTTGTTCTCCATGTGCCTGGGCACCTACAGTGCCAGCTCTACTGCAATGAAGCACCTCATGCAGCGTCTTTATAAATATCAACGCATTACGTTTCTGCAACCATTATATTTGCTTCATTTAGAATTTGTTGTCATAAAATGAGAAGGAAATGTAGGTTTGCTGGAAAGAAACTATATTTGAAAAGTGGAAACATGCATAAGTAAAAGTAGTTTTTTTACTGATACTTTTAGCTAGAAGGGCCCTGTGTTGAATACGAAGTTCATTTCCTTTAGATACCACATTCCCTCAGCTAATCTAGGCCAGGAAGTGAATGAGGCCTCACCAATAGTATTTGCTTAAGAGAAGGCACAAAGGTGGCTATTGAAGGGAGAGGTGCCATGCAGAGAGAAATGTTCTTTCAGAGGTACAGTAATGACTGTGGAAGTACGGGTAATCTCCTAATGATGGAGCTAGGTGGGATTAGCATTCCAGATATCCTCTGTGTATGTTATTGCAATAATCATATTGTGTAGGTGAATGCACATGAGGAAAAAAAAAGAAAAGAAAAAAAAAGAAAAAGAGCCATGGAGGAAAGGGAAAAAATATCAGGAGTGCCAACTTGGAGGCTTATGTAAGTGGTCTCTACTGCAGCGAGTCTGCCCACATCTCTCACTTCTCTTACTGTAAGATTCCTTCATGTCAGTGTCAGCTGCAACAAACCACTCATCCCAGTGTATGTGTGTATGTGCATAGACAGTAGCACATGAACTGGGAAGTGAAAGCTGAATAAACGAGCCCATCACTTTTCTTAACAAACAACTACAACAAACAGCAACAACAGTAAAAAGTAGTGGCATGGCAGAATAGAGTTCATGTTCTGAATGCCTGCGACGTACGACCTTTGCCGAATCATTGCCTCCTTCTTTCTCCATCTCTCACACAGTCAGTCATGGAGGAAATAAGCAGGCTCGTCAGAATGAGTCTGACTGTTCAGCTTCAGACACACTGCATCAACAATAGAGTAGCATTTCTATGCAGGATTACTCAGCATTAAAGGCTTTAAAGTCAGAGCCACATTGTGGTCTGTTTTTGATGTCCCGTCATGGTTCACTGTGGGGGTCCACTTTGATCAGATGACAGTGTAGCAAAGGATACAAGTTGATCATTCCTCCTAGTTCTGCTGACTTTCTCCTCTGCTATGTAAACCGCTGGTCTACTTTAAATGCAAATGGAGTACAGGCAGAGTCAGTCACTGTGATAAAGTACTTGAGCAGCATTACAACAGGCATGAAGGGTACAGTTTCCCAACCAAACTGTACAGGATGAGTCATAAGTTTAGTATCAAGCATCATGTCACAGTGACAGAGCTGTTGAAGGGTGGAAATAATACAAATCGGACATTAGGACCAGAAATTCCTTCTTAACACACTAGTGGTAAGGACTGATGAGAAGCAGCTACTGCTAGAACATTCAGTTACATCAACACTGGCAAACACAGTGCCACTGGTGTGGCACTGGTCTAATAACTGGTGTGGGGTGAAAGACTCGTCGACCAAAACAAGATGTAATGAGTGTCCCAGCAAACATTCCTGAATGGTTGCATATATACTGCATGTTTCTTCCAGACAAACTGTAGCTTGACTGTGGGAGGAGTGAAAATAGATTTTCTTCTTTCTGCTCTCAGGCCATCATCCATATTCTTTGTGTCTCTGTTTCACTCTCTCGCTCTTTCACACACAAACATTACAGACCAACATAAGAAAAACAACAAAGCTAGAAAATGATCAAGGAAACTTCAAAGTTATTTCTCCGAGAGGTGGCAAATCTAATTTGAATCATATGAGGGCATGGTGAGGAATGAACTAAGGTTGAACATGCCTGTAGCAATGGTGGATAATTACACCCATACTTACACAGCCAAGAATTACAAGGAATCTGTTTCCTCATGTTCCAAAATCTGAACTTATCTTTACCTATACAGTGTGACACAGATAAAAAACTGACAAAGACAGAGAAAACCAGATAGACAGAAGCTCTGAGACTCTTTGCACCAATATGAAAGCCAATATGAGATGGAACATAACAGAATGCGAGAGGCTGTGGGAAGAGAGCAGCCCATGTCCTTTCCTCTGCTGCGTCTGTGCTTGTCTGAGAGAGAAGACACTAAATAGGTCAACACTAACAGATTGGCTTCTACCAGACAACAGAGCAAATGGAAACAGAACCTCAACACACAGTAGAGGAGACCCTGACCTTAAGTTTTATGAAAAACTTACAAACTAACAACAATGCAGTGAGTCACAGTTAAAAAATAATAGCAATAGACCAAAAAACAACAACATCTTTGTGTATGCTCTACTAGAATATCCCTTTTCATTCAATCTTGCCAAATGTTTAGTGGTGTCAATTTAACATCAATGCATTTTAAGACATTTAGTAGGAAAGTCACAAGTTAAAGTCACCAGTTATGTTTCTTTCAGTAAAACCAAACACTAAGTCATTAAGTCAGCCACAGTGCTCTTATTCATGTGCATTGCCAATTATGGTTCAAGTTACAAAATTGAGGGCGAGTGCAGACTAAATAAGTAAACAATGTCAGCCTACACACCAAAAAAAAATTAAATTAACTAAATGAATATGTTTCTGTTTTGTACAATAACAGTGATTTAACTTCATAATTGCCAAAATTATAGCTATTTAAGAGAATCAACAAATGGCAGAATTTTGACAGAAGAAATACACAAATTCATCAATTCACCTCCTCACACACACACACACCTTGTGATCTGGAGTAGATTGCCACAGAGCCGCTGACCAGGCCGGCGTACAGACACTGTTTCTTATAGACCAGGCTGGTGACAGTGGACTTGTCTGGTGTGAAGAAATGCTGCAGACGTACTTTCTTGGTTCGTTGGCTGCTCTTATACACAATGATGCTGAACAGGGAAGAAGATAAAAGCAGTTCTAAATTATTGGCTTCAGTTAATAATTTGGTGTTTGCCATTTTATAGTATTTTCATAATAGCATGGAGCATTTGACACTTTGAATGATATCTACAAATTTTAAAATTTAAGAATGTAGGACTTCTCTAAAGCCTTGCTTAAATTTAATTAAACACATTTTTTGGCCAAAACAAGCGAGGTAAATAGTTAACTAAGAAACAAAAACATTTTTAAGGTGCAGTTTGGAAGCTTTTTGTGTTAAATTGATTGAACATACAGTACTGTGCAAAGGTCATTAACAGACATAAAATCATAATTTTGCATTTAAAAGGCAACTCTCAAAGGAAAATTACTATATATGGTCATTACAGCATTACTAAAACAACAAATCTAAAGGTGGCCTAAGACTTTTGCACAGTACTGTATATTTCCCACTTTCACTGAATTCGCTTTTTCAAGTTTGAGCTAATTCGAAGTTCTTCCTACGATTACAAGAATCCTTTTTTTTTAGTAAGAGCTAGATAAACACAGCAATAATACTATAAAACAACTTTGCATTGTGATCTATTGAAATTAGTGCAGATGGGCACTACAACTGATACTATTACTGATAAACTCTTCGTTCTTGTTCTTTGATCCTAAAACACTTTTAAACACTTACTACTTTGTGTGGTTCAACACAATACATAAAAAATGTATAGGTAGACACAGACAGACACATGTTTGTGAGTCCACTGTGCATAACCATCTTTACCTGCCCTCCTCCATGCCCAGACACACACTGGGAGTATCACTGGCCTTCGCTGGGGGGATGTGGTTGTTTTCAACCTTCTCTCCATTTTCCTGGGTTTGCTCAACTGGGACATAGGCCATGCAGAGGATACGCGACTCCACATTGAAACACTCAGTCACCTTTGGGCTGGAGTTCTGCATGGCCACAATAGCTATCTGGCCCATTTGATTAGTGCAACTTGCAACCTGGACAAAAATAAAGAAAACTAATTTCTGACTGAACATCTTTCAAAGAGATACTCAGCTGGGAAAGCCAAGTATGTGTAAAGAAAGCAAACAATATAAAACAAATACAGCTGTAATAACTCCCCAGTATAACTCACAAGAAAACACAAAAGCTCCTTCACAGTTCAATTACATTAGAAAATGCACATCAAAACTAAAGCAGGAGAAGCCAATTTAAAAGAAAAAATAATTTAACTCCTAAGACATTGTTAAAAGCAACATACGTTTAACAATTTAAACATCTCCTCTTTCAGGTTAACATCTTTCAGCAATATTGCACCATGAAAATAACCAACTTCAGAGATGTTTATACTATTAACACATCCAAGGTTTTCCCTGTTGGACAAAAAACAGCATTAGCAGTGATTTCCATGGTTATGGAAGTCGTTGTTTGTTTTGAGAAAAATTTAAGTACTGAAACAAAAAAAACTTTCATATCTAAATTGTCTTTCTCTAGAGACATGAGACATTTTCATAAATACACAGCAAAAATGTACAATCTACTCAGCTAAGGCATTACAGTCTGTCAAAACTAGGAAAACGAGTTGGACTTACAGAGAGAAAAGTGTTTAAATTTAAATAGTTTTAGCTGCTGATAATAAACAGACACTTGCTAACACAAATCAACACACTTGACAAAATATCATTTCAGATTTCAAAGCCATTAATGTGTTTTCAGACAACTACAAATTTCACATTCACACTGAAAAGAAAAGAGACTTTATTGTAGACAGTCAGTGTAAACCTTAGAATAAGCTCTTGTTCCATGTAATTGTTTAAATGTGACTTAATGTGCTTCTTTACCAAGAGATGAAGGAAAAAAATGTCTCACCCAGACACATCCATGGCCCATGATGGGAGTGTCAGCTGTGCTCTCTGTGTTGATGTGGGGCTCTGGGTTATGAACGGCACACTCCACCTGCCACATAAGAGGAGGGTGATAAAAGAAATAGTCAAGTCAAAATGTTACAGTGGCCAGTCTGGTCAGTTTCACTGAGGTCCAGGCATTTGAAGTAAGAAGCCTAGAAGAGCCATTGTGCTTTATGACACTGGTCATTTTTCTACTTTGTGAGTGCAGACAGTAGCAGGTTTTTACTCAGGAGATCTTTAGTCAGACCTAGTGACAACCAATTAGTGCTATCTCTCTGAAGTTTATAATCTAAACTAAGGAGCCCCACATGAAAAACAGTTAATGCTGGTTACACGTTTACATGTAATGTGACTCAATCCCACAAATCAGTGTTATCTAATGGTGTCCAGACAAAATAAATTCAGCATTAAACTGAACATCAAAATACATAAAAACATCTACATACATAGAAACATCAGAGAGTAAAAATGGATTGCTTCTCAAGAGGTGGGATAGATTGGATGAGCAGGAAAGCATTGAACGCCACCTTAGACTGTATATAATGTGCCACTTAACAGTGGATTAATGACCTCGAAGTGGTCATATGTCAGTGTATTTCTATTAAAAGGGACTGGCCTGTACGGGGATCGAACCCACGACCTTGGCGTTATTAGCACCACGCTCTAACCAACTGAGCTAACCGGCCATGTGCAGAAGGCTGGAAGGTAGGTAAAACACATACACACATAAATATAGTCAACACGACAATAGATTCAGGAAACTTAACCCCTAAAACAAGACCAGGTTAAAACCTATATGGCTTGACCACATATGGTCAATGTACACAACTAACAATGTAGTCGTTCATTTTTTAAATAGGTATGTCAACATATTTTATTCTACTTTTTTTTGTTAACATTATTATGATCATCATTGTGATCGCTAAATCAGTCACAAACATTTAGGATTAAACATCTGTAATTACTACACTCTACTACACTCTGACACTTCCAGGGTAGAAAAAACTAGAGTAGGACTATGGTAAAGAGCAGACCTATTCAACTGGCCTAGGCCAAATCTATTTAAAGCTTCACTATTAACCCTTAAATTCAATATTAACTGGACAGAGAATCATCATCTGAATCAATCTGAATCATCAATGTTCAGAAATTCAGTTTGAGTTTCAGGTCACTCAGAGCTGGGTGGATTTAGTGATGTGGGGGCTGCCGGTAAACTACTGCACAGTAAAAATACTGTCAAAGAAAAAGCCCTGTAGTAACTCACTGTGTATACATCATGTAAATATCTAGATAAATGAACAAATCAAATGCTACTATAGCGTTATATAACTCCATTTGGTAGCAGTGTCTCAAGAATTTCTGTAACATTTCACATCAGCATCAATTCATAATTCGAGTTATTACAGGTATCTCACTCATTGGAACACACTGACTCATACGAGCACCAAACCCACAACATTGCCATGACGGCATTATTAGCACTACATTCTTAGCAGCCACACATACAAATATCTAAGCATTTTTTTTCTGCCAAAGTACAGTCAAAGCTGGTAGAAATAATAACACACATGTGACATGGGGATTAGGTGGATCCTTGGTTTAATTTTGATAATATTAAAAGAGCTCACCTTGAACTCCTGTAGTTTTGACATGACCACAGGCATTTGTCGAAGCAAGAGAGGGTGTTTCTGCTTTTTGATCTGATTTGCATCATCCTCGGCAAAGAACCAGCCCTGCAGATTGTCCTCCTCTGATGTAAAACACACATACACACACAAATGCTTTATTGACTCAATAATGTACAGCATGAAGTGAGTGTTTAAATGACAAGTTATCTGTTTTCAGAGGGAAAGAATCCAGAAGTGACACTGCAAAATAAAATGAGTTACTTTAAAATAATTAACTTTAAACTACTTTCATTTTCTCATTAGATTTGGTCATAGTTAAGCAACAACTGACTGAAGAGATGGATATATACTGTAAAAATGCATGCACACACAATCAAAAATGGAAACAGTTTGAATGTATGTGGCCAGGCGGTGTACAGTACCTAGAGCCAGTTTAGCCATTTGCAAGTTACTGATCCATGACTGTTTGATAGCTGGGCTGAGAGTATTGAATACTGCACTGAAGTAAGCGGGTTTACCAGACCTGCCGATAGGGAGGACAAAACCACAAATGATGAGTAAAAGAACGTTTGAGGCTTGGATACTGTTATATCTACAGTATATCGCAAATATATGATCAGTGTGTTTCAGGGGAACTTTTTTTGTTCCTCTACTTTCACTAAACATTCCCTCAAATTGACTTTACATCTTATAGATTTCATTTACAGCTGCATGTGATAACTCACTGGTCACAAGGTCAGAATTCACAGCTTTACTTTTGATGACAACAAAGTACAGTTGTGGTTTTAATTTAAGGCAGAAAACGTGGACTGGCATTAGGAGCCCTGTTTCTGATTACATTCTGAAATTTAGAAAAGCTGAAAGTGAATATTTCACCATGTAGGTGTCACGACACAGAGTTTTAGAAAAATCTCACATCACAAAGTGAGTTAATGAACTTGACATCGTTGGAAGTTTTTGTGAGCCAAACATCAGAGATGCCTTAATAAGACCGTACTGAATGATTAATGTTCTATGAGCTGTGTCAACACTTCAACAACCAGAGGGCCTGAATTAGCACATACATTTCTCCAAGGAGTCATGTTAATGTTTGAATATTCTTGGAGTCACACCAGTGCAATGATTAGCATCTTTTACAGTAAAATCTCTAATATAATCAAATGAAAAATAGTTCATTTGGGTTGAATTCCAGGCGTGGGGGCAAATCTGAGTCTGGCTAGTTGACTGATCAACTGCGACAGAAATACTATAAGAATCAATACCAATTATCACTTCTATCAGCAGCTCATGTACACACCATGTTTTGTTGTTTGTGTGTGTGGTGGGGTTCAGTTTGAAATGCATCAATCCTGTCACTGACTGACGGAGAGAAGCACAGCTGTGTTTCCAAACATACCCATGGATAATCTCACCAGCTAAATGGAGCAGGGATGAGGGATGGAGTGAAGAAGTGAAAGAGAGAGAGAACATAACAAGGCCAAAACAAGGTTCACCCTTGGGGGACCACGTGCAGACAATAACAGCGCGTGTAAATGCGTGACATGAGCATTTGTGTAAAGCAACAGCTGCAGCACTGGGCAGACTTTGTTTGCAAACAATGATGTACATTTCCTCCCCCGAGATTCATGCCTAAAATTAGAGCTGGTGGAGAAACATGTTTATCCCAATGTCCACATGTGCTCTAATACTCTACCTATAGGTGGGTGGAGAAAGGGTGATAAAAACAAACATAGGATAAAAAATACAAGGGTGGGTGGCATGGACTGAGACTGGAGACTGTTAGTGTTGTAGATATGAAATAGCAATAAAAGCTTAAGACGTGTGTTTATGAGTGTAAAAAACAGACTTGTCTTGTTTGCCAGGCAACTGGAGTTGGATCCTACACCGGTCAGCTGCCCTGATTTCCTCCTCCTTCTTCAGTATCAGCCTCTGAAGACCTGATACCCAGTCCTGGGCCACTGTGGGGTTCACATTCTGTCCACAAGAACAGTGGAGAGGAAGAAAATGAAAAAAAAAGAGAGAACTAGGAGAATCATTACTTGTACTTCAGAGAATTTCAGCATCAATACATCCTAACCACATTTATTTACACACGGTATAATTAGGTGGCATTGTTGCAAAAGCATACTATATGTTCTTCTGTGGTTCATTTGATTTCTGAGGCTGTAGTTTGCGTTGTTATGTTGAACTGCATTATATAGGACTATTAGTTGTTTTTAGTATCTTTGTGCCTCTGTACATATAAATGAGGTGGTTACACACCCCTCCATGTCCTCCTTTATCAATAGATACCATTCAAAACCACACAGCTGAAGCCTGGCAAACAAAGCAAGTATCAAGACTCTGTTTGAGGAGGAAAGAATGGGAAATGTGGCTTTAAAATGTCATTACTTATTGTACAAACTATGTGAAGAACCTCTCTGCATACATGCATAATTAGAACAGTGTTAGTATTGTTTGAATATAAAAATTTTGTGTTGCAAAAATGCTTTGTCTTGTACAGCTCACATATCTCAGTCTTTCTCAGTCCTGGCCCCCAACTCCCCTTTGGTCACCCCTCCATCTCTGGGACACATGTCTCTGAGAACTTCTCTGTTACTGTGCCTCCCACTCTGCTTCTGACAGATCTACCAGCACAGCACAAACACAGCCCCACACACATGCTGTGCTCTGCAAACTAAACCTCCAACCCAGCATCATAGGCAGGTGTGTGTCTGTATGTGTGTGTGTGTTTGTGTGTGGCCACGTGATATGACAGGACTGAATGGTGCAAATCAAGACTTAAGGAGTCCAAACCTCCACAAGACAAATTGGCCATGCTTGCACGTTCCGTAGCTTAAACATTATACGCCTACATAACAGCCCAGCCTTTGTGGACATCTGAGGGCAAACAGTGAATGTGATTTTTAAAGTCCTGAGGTACATATGAGAAACATTTGTCTTTGACAATTTTTAAAAAGCTTCCAAGAATATAAATAGACATGGTAACTATTCCAAAAGACCTCCTACTTAGTCAAAATAACATAAAAGACAAGTACTCAATTCATAATAAATCAGAATTATGACTTTAATTCATTCTTTGCCTTTGTGATGACCTTCAGTTTTTTTGTCTTGATTTTGTTGATACTGATTCTTTTTCAGACTCATCTGAATTAAATATGATGGGAATTGTACTTTTTATGTGTATTTTCATCAAACTTCCTTCATAGCAAATAAAGAATAGAAATAGATTGAGTTCAGCTGATGTGACTGTACCTTAGTGCTTGTGCTCAGTGTAGTTGAACAGTACCTGGTAGTTTCCTTTGAGGCTGCTGATCATGCTGGAGATCTGGTTGACCAGGCTGAGGTCATGAATAAGGTTCTGCAGATCTTGGTACAGCTGACCTGGGCCCATGTACAGCTTGTCTACACAGAAACACACAAGGCCAAAAACATTTAGACAAAAAAAAAAAAAAAAAAAAAAAAAAGGATTCTTTGTAAAAACCATGCAGGCTGTTCAAAAACTGAAAGTTCGGATTTAATGTTATAGCCTTTAATACAGACATTCATCTGTATTAGTGATTATAGCCACTTTTTCAGTTCATAAATTGCACTGACTGTGATCCCACACAAAAAGCAGTGTCCTCAAGTGAGTCAGAAAGAAAAAACAGATACAAAACTGACAGATAGAAAGGTAAATGAGTTGAGACATAAAAGGCTGATGTTGCCAACAGTCAAAGCAAACAAACAACAAAAAGTTAGAAACACAGGCACCAATGACTGAAGACAGGAACACTTGAAACTGGACTAACAAAGACAAAGATCAATAAGGGGCAATCAGTCAGTTTCCCACAGGAGCGGTGACAGCTCTGCAAACTTGGCAGTGATTCTCACCAGGTCAGCTACGTCAGCTCACTTGGTCATTAGGACGCTCTCATTTGATGTTTAGCTTTCAGAGGCCACACACCAAAGAATGTGTTGGTTTTCATATCGTCCTTTTCCACTCTGTATTTGTATACCTTCTGTATGTATGCTGCAACAAGTACTGTATTCTGTTAACTATTTGCCCCAGTGCTCAAAATATTAAACCTACTTCTCACTGTGCTATATGTTCCCTACAGTTCAGTGATCTTGAGCATGTTGTCCTGTATTAAGGGGAAACAACAGTTTGCTTTGTTTGAACACAAAGGACTACTGCATAGGACACAGCGCTCAAAGAGTCTCTCTCTCTCATACACACAAACACACTGCAAAAAGTCATGAAGATAATAATAAAGAAAAGCACACAGAGAACACAGGGGGATGCCTGTCAGTTTGCCAAAATTGCCAACTGACAAATTATTGAGGTCATTTGATCACAAGACTCAATTAACAAGTACAGGACTCTTTCAAATTAAAATCTAATTGCAAATATTTGAGTCTGTGTACCCTCTTGTCTATACTAATATATAGAGTGTGTATATGTGGGGACAAAAAGTTAAACAGCATTAGAGTTTTTGGCACCTTCACCTTGGTTTGCTTCTGCCCCTTTATTTTTCCTTCTTCTTCTCCTCCTCCTCATCTTCTTCTACAATAGTCCCTATGTTTGTCTGGTGCTCCAATGCCATGGCAACACAGTCCAGTCCTCTCCTAAAGGTCTGACTGACCAGACATTCAGGGGAAACTTTACCCCAGTAACGCATTGGTAGGTGGTCTCCAGGAGAACGGCTCTAAGAGGTCTCCCTCCGAGTGTACACAAGAGGCTACCCACAGACTGAGAAATTCTTTGCTGGCCTCACACGTACGTGAGCACTCATACAAACCAAAGCACACGCACTACACAGCGTGCTGCATGGATTTTAGTTTCACTGAAGTTTCCATGGTCAATAACCTTCTACTTTATTTCATTCATGTCACTGAATAAAATCATAGTCACCCTTCAATACATCAAGAGGTTATGTTTGTTCAAGCCAGTTATAGGTCAAATGAGAAATGAATTGTTGTCTCTGTTCAACTGGAATAATTTCCTTGTCTAAAGTAGTTAAATGCCGTTTTAATGGCTCGTCGATCTTAGCAAGGGCTGAGACAAAGGGCATTGAATTCAGGTCAAGGCAGAATGCTGAATAAAACCTCAATGCTTGCTGTGTTATATTACTGACAAATACAGCAATAGCACCTCTGTCACAGTCAGTATCATACAATATAGTGCTGTATGAGGATGTAATATAACTTAATATGGTCTTTGTTGAACCCCTGTGCGTGATTGGAGTTTAAATTCAACAAGAATGTAATTTCTTTATTCCACTGAATGTCAATAACAGTCCCTGTCATCTTTATGTATGAAGGGGATATTGCAGTATATTTCCTCCTTCCTCCTCCTAGTATAAATGTACATTAAAAAAACTGCAGAAATGTCATCATACAAATCAACAAATAATAAGACGCCAGGAAGAATAGAAATGTGGCATCACTGGATTGACCATTCCCACAGACGAGACTGGCACTGTGTAACCCGTTTAAAGTTGGATCCAATGTCCTGAATGGCTCTTTGTGAGCTTGCCAAATGCCAAGAGCTTTCTAACAAAACAGGACTGGGAGCATCTTCAGAAGCAGGCCAGTCATCCCAGCAATTACACACTTCCAAAAAACAAATAATACATCTACAAATTACACACTTGCTGTGAAAGCAGCAGGAAAACATAACTTTAAATGATCAGTCTACATGGTGGTCTGATTGCTAGGCATCATAGAGGAGAGATTAACTGACAGAGAGACACACAGGGAGATGACATCATATATTGAAGAGTCTTTTCATTGCCTTTTAGCAGGCTGCTCACCCAGCTGCTTTTGGCTGAACAGTGGACTGAGAAACAATAGTTTCCACAATGCACATTTGTACACACACAAACACACACACACACACACACACACACACACACACACACACACACACAAAAGTGAAAAGGGAGCCAGAACCAAGTGGAGATCAGTATGTTATTATTAACGGAATTAACAACTATTTTTCAAAGATTGTGGTTGATCTGTATCTCAAGAAGTTCAATTTGAATTCAAAATTCAAATGATAATTGAAATAACAAAACAATACACTGGAACCCATATGGCCATCCTCTGGTCTTTAAGGAGAGAGTGCATATACACTTGTTTCATCACACTGCTTTGGGATGAAGCTGTGGACCTGACCAGCCTTAGGAAAACCTGACAGCCAGACCAGATGTTACACAGGCCTGTCTGCGCCATCTGTTACATACACTCATGCAATGGCTGGACTGTTCATATATCTTAGCAAAAATGTCAGAGGAGGACAGGTGGCCTGTCAGGAGATTAGAGCAAAAGAGAGGCACAAAATGTGGCTTCAGTGGAGGTAAATGAAAAATAATATAAAAGGCAGATGAAAAAGGGTGAAGTATTTTAAGGTCATAGAAGATGGGAATTGTGTGAAAATTCACCATCTGATAATTTCAGCGGATTTAAGAGGATGAGGTTGGGTGGCAGAAGGGTGTATGTGTGTGTATGTGAAAAGGGCCCATATGGACCATCTACTTCACATGCTGCCATCTGCAAAACAACTTTACACAGCAGGGGCACAAATAACACAACATGGGCATTGTCCCACTTAATTTATTTTATAGTTATTACTGTTATCTTGTGCATTTGGACTGGACTATATCCTGGTTATTACTGGACTGTAATCTTTAGGTAGTAAGATGTAGTTGATGGACTGTATGCTACAACACAAACAAAACCATCACAGGACGTATTATGAGATAAATGTGACATCCAGCAGCAAAAGAGTGAGCCTTATATAACTGAATTACAGATAGATTAGAGAGAGAAGGAGAATGAGAGTGAAAGAGCGCATGAGAGAGAGAGAGACAGAGAGAGAGAGAGAGAGAGAGAGAGAGAGAGAGAGAGAGAGAGAGAGAGAGAGAGTGGATGAGGTCAGTGGTAGTAATTCCAGCCCACTACCAGTACAAAAGCACTTACCAGCCCAGAAATGTGCACTACCATTACCTCGGCACAAACACATACACAGAAAAATCTAGATCCTAGAATAAAAACTGCAGTGCTGTGACCACAAAATCATATACTCTCGTTATGCCTCTTGTTTGTCTGATCTGGGCCTTTTAAAGTGGCTGAGCAGCTGTCTGCGACAGGGGAGAACCCAGTGGAAAGACTGAAATCATTGGACTTGGCAGCCAGTATATCAGAGGACTGCAGAAGGAAAGAAATACACACTCGGTGGCTGGAAGGTCTGTGCAGGACTGACAACATTTTAGAAATGTCTGTAAATCTCCAGCAAAAAGCATCTATTTATTTATTCTATGTATGTAGAAGATAAGTTCTATTAGTTAATAAATTGGTACAAGTTTGTAACTTGATTTGTTCAATTAATTATCAAATAGACAGAGATATTTACCTTTAGTTACCATTAACCAGACACCAAGCACAGATACCCTTAAATGACCAGCAGTCATTGGCTCCAATCCCAGAGTCTTAAATCCACATGGCCTGCACAGGGATCAATCCTCAAGTACCTGGAACTCTCTAGTCAACTGAGCTAATTAAACTCTGTCACCTTTCCTACCAGACCTTTTAGCCACAGAGAGGGAAACGGGCATGGACAGACAGGCTAATAGGTAGACAGTTCACTCAAAACAACAGAACGTGGAACTGTAGTTCATACTTGGCTTAGCGTTGATGACCATCTTCTCCCCAGAATGGGGTGTTGGATAGTGGCTATTGTCAGCCATGTCCTCGCTGGATCCAAACTCAAGCACCTCCACAAAGCTAAGAGGCACGCTCCACTTCAGAAGGAACTTCTGGTCCAGTGGAGCATTTCCACTTCCACTCCCGCTGCCATCCTGACATCTGTAAGGACCAGAAAGAGATGAAGGATATGCAACAAAGTGCTACCGGTTTGTGGTAGCAACACCTTTTTTGGGGGAATATATGTATCTCCTGCACTGTGTGAGGAGAAGAGATATATAAGTGCAAGAAATGCAGAAGGTAGGAAAAGTTATCAAATAACATCAGTGTCAGTAGATGAAGCCTATGGATGTCATGTGTGAAAGATAAGAAGAGATAAATGTTACTCATCTAGAAGAGGCAGGATGTGGTGGCCAGCATGTTACAATTACAAGACTGAAGCTGACAAGACCAGGAACAGGGTTCTCCATCAATCTTTGTTAAAAAGCAAGCCACAGTGGCAACATGGGTCCAAACCCAGAGACTTAGTTTGGTCAAAGGTCACCTGAAGGACACCATCTTTTTCTACACTTGAGAGTTTCATTTCAGTTTAGTTCACTTTGATTCAAATAGATTTTTACTGAAATCCCAGTTGCATTAAATACTTCCTTACAGTAGATAAAGTGATATTTGCCATGAGGACAAAAATAAAGCAATTAGTTTCTAAAATTGTAAAATGGTTAAGAGATTACAGGATATGGCACCTAAGGTCAGAGAAGGTACAATTTAGAGGAGAGATTAAGCACAGGTCTGGTTTGTGGTCATTCCTACCGGATATTGGGTGTGGCACACATGAGCACATCATTGAGTAGGAAGAGGCGCCGCTCCTTGGTTTTGATGATTTCACCACGCTCATTGTAGACCGTCTCTACCATGTCATCTGAGCGAATCAGGTAGCGGCTGCCATTGCTCAGAAGCTGAGGGACAGAGTTGATAATTCAGAGCTATATCCTTGATTTCAGTTTTTGTTGAAGTACCTCACTAATAATACCAAGCTCAGAGAAATTCAGTTTGTTTCATCTTACTCTTCTATCCCCTATGTTTCCTGTCACTCTCTACTGTGAAACCACCAATTTTGGATAACAGCATCTAATACATGGCTATCAACAGTGACTTGGAACAATTAAAGGCTATGAGGAACAGAACTCCTCTGCCCCATGTGGGGTATCCTGTAAACACATGTTCCTACATAGATGCCAGAGTGGGTGGCTGCAGATAGACAAATAATTATACCTTGGGGAAAGCTGATGTTGTGTGCACATGTTGTGCTAAGCCATGTACTAAAAATATGGTATTCAGTCAGAAGAATAGTTGGTAGAATATGTGAAGCTTAAGTGCCCGATGGCCACCCACACTGGGACAGAGGGAAATGCTACAGCATATGCTAAAAGAATCAAGCCTCAGCCAAAAAATTTGCACACTGACTGAGCAATGAGTACATCATCAGCTCTAACCACAGTCTTAACCAGAATGTAAAACAGGACACAATAAAAAACAAAACCTCTTGTATCAAGAACAATAACTAAACCAAGCAATGGCTCAAACTACAAACATCTATACCAGGGCACACAGGAGATACAGACAGACCTTGTTGAGGTAGCGTTCATTCATGGCCTTTGCTATGTGACGGATTTCACAGCGCTGGTCCGCTTCCCTCTTCTTTTCGTTAAGCTTCTCCGCCAGAGTTTCCAGTTCGGTCAAGGCCATCTGAAGGGGCAGACGGTCTGCATGACCCACTGGTGTGTTCTTCAGCATGTCCTGATAAGGATGTACAAAGAAGTGACAAATGTTTGTCCACACTGAGAAACCGAGTAATTCAACTGTGCAATTGAAGGAATTAAATACCTGCACCTGACCCTCTCTGATCTTCTCTCCTTCTCATCTATGTTTCTACATCTACACAGCACGCATCATAATGATGAGGATTTATTTATAGATTGAAATTCTTGGTATCATAAACCCAAGATATATTGATTGGCATATGTAGATGTTAAGATGTGTTTATTAATGTTTACACTTGAAAAAGACGGCAAGTCAGCGCCACATATTACAGTTTGAGTGAAGTTTTCTGCAAGAGACACAGGCAGAGTAAATATGTCAAGGCAAATTAAAACAAGATTAAAATAAATCTGAGGAAACCATTTCCCCTCTGAGCATTTCTCTCCCCTACCCTTGGGGTAAGCACTTTGAAAAACAAAATGCCTTGACTTGTGTGCATAGCTCTCCCTCTGGTGGTGAATGTATGCACCACACTGTATACTGCATTTACTGAAAGGCAGGTTAAAATAAGAGGTCACTATACCTGAAGGAGCAGAATGAACTGTGGGAACCTCTGAATAGGTTTCATCATCAGGCCATACAAAGTCATCCTGTCACTGCTGGTCTCCTGACGATGCTGCAGATGAGAAGACGGGTTACTGCAGTGTAGTGGTGTAGTGAGGAACCAGTCTAAAGCCTTTAAATGACTAGAAAGGACAGCATACGTGTAAATAAATCTGTAAATGCATGAACTTCTGTATAACTATGAAATGTTTTCACCTTTTATGTGTTTAATGTGATTACCGTTACTACTAAAATGAAACAGATGTCAAAAAACATGTATATTATATTTATTATACACTGATGCTGTTTTCAAATTGCAATAACACTTTGCAACTGTACATTTCTGTCAGACCTTGAGGAAGTCCAGGAAGCCAGGTTTAGATGCGCACGTCTTCCTCACCACAGCCATTGCATTGCTGAAGTTGTTCACATACTCACTGTAGGCGTCCAGCACCATCGACTTTGAGAACTGTTGAGAATGACAATTTCATACACTAAACACAGGGACATATTGCATCACATATTGAATTTGTAACAGTTTTGGAAGGCAGAGACAAAATCATGAGGTACTGCTATCTGCTATCTGCAGATAGCAGTACCTCACATCAGAAGACTTCTATGTGCTCCTCTGTAGAGATGAGACAAGTTAGGTATTCTGCCATTTGGCCAACCTACAGTATCATTATAGTTGAAATTTTCATATAACCTCCACAGTCTTAGCATTTATTGTGAATACCTAAATGTTTATATGTTTTGATCTTTTTTTCATTTGGTATCTTTTGCAACTAGCTACTTCCTGTTTTGTGGCAGTGTGGAATGACTAAATAAATCAACAACTTTATGGAAAAAGTCAACTCCTCTATGTCCTCCAGACTGGACTACTGCAACATCCTTTATCCTGGTATCAGCAGGCATGACAGGCGTGAACTGAATGGCAGCATCTGCATGGGAGCTGATTTCAAATTCATCTACCAGGTGAACCATTGTTACAAAACAGTTTGAAGGCTGATTCTCTGTTTAGCATCCAGATGTAGACAACACTTCAGGAAGTCTAAAAAATGGCATTGTATATGAGCAAGAGTCTAACCTAACCCTAACCATAACCATAACCCATTTAAACTTCTGAATTAGGTATTCATTCATTTCAGTGTACCCTGCTTTTTGATTACTTATGCTCTGTGGAGGATAAAATCAGAACAAATTACAAAAAAGGAGAACAAATTCAATTATTTTCTACAGATTAAACTGTTTAAATGTAACTATAAGTTTATATTATATTTTACTGTATATATACAATAAGTCATAGGGAATATTCCATTCCCAAAATAGTAGAGTGTGTGAGTACAGTTTTATGATGGGATGAGAACTGGGAGGTGAAAGAGGGCAGTGAACAGACTTCAAATGGGTCTCACTGCTCCTCTGTTGTCATGCCAGGGGTTGATTTTTATACAAAAACAAGGAAGTGAAGTGGGACTGTGGGACATGAGGTCTTTTGTTTTGAAGACTCATTAGCCAATGAGTTGCTAAGCAATGAAAGACAAGAGGAGGGTGGTTTACATACAGTAGTATGAAAGAACAGAGGAGTTCACCAGCTCACTGTATCTGCCCATTAATGTCTTTGACATGAACTAAGATGGTCAGAAAGGGAGGAGTCTGGCTGTGCTGTGTGCGATCAACATAAATTAAAAATAAACTGATTCAAAAACAGCTGGATTCAAGAAGTACAACAGCTAATGTAGACTATTAATTGGTGCAAATATTGTAAAAAGGCTTTAAAATTACAGCCTCATCTTACCGATGCCACAAACACATCCCCAATCATCTCGAGACTGTCCCATTCAGCCACACGGCTCGCCAGGGCAATCTGGAACAGGAAGTGGCACTGCAGGATCTCACGCACACGATAGAAAGTCATCTTCAGTTTCCTGTCACTCAGCAGCCGTGGCTCAACCTGGGACAGGGGCTTCTCATATTGCTGACAAAGGAGATAATGTGAACTATAATAAAAAACACTTAAAAAGTGGATTTGACATTCACTGCAGTTGTACTACCATACCTCTAGTATCCTTTTCAGTGCATCAAGATAGTTCTTCTCACTCTCCAATATAGAGCCCAATATACATCTTCTCACCAGCTGCATGGAAAAAAAATAGTACATTTGGCATGGTTTTCTTGAACAGCTAATTCACACAGGAAGGAGTAACATGAACTCAGATAAGTGTTCATTCATTACCTGTTGCTGTGAAAGACCCTCAGGTGCTAGACACAGAACTGGCTCAACATTGAAACAGTCCACCTCAATGAAGAGTTCAGACTCCTCATCCTCAAAACAGGCTGACTTCCTCTCTAAAACAAAAAGAACAGAGAGCATGTGAAACTATAGCAAACACGCTGATGGGACAAAAAAAAATGCTCCATATTAGAATAAAACATTTTAGTATTAACTTTTACATTAATAGTACCTTAACATGAACAGAAGCACTAAGAAAGGATGTATTATTAAAGGGTCCTAACTATGAGTACATACCTTGGCAGAATGACTTGGTTTTGATGAAAGAGCGTCCCTTTTTCACAGCAGCTTTTGTTTTCTCAAGCCCATCTTTGGTCCCCTCTTTAGCTGCCTTCACAAGCTTTTGCATCTTGGATGATAGAAAATACACTATTATCTATACTTTAAAAGTAACAAAGTAAATTTGCTCACAGTCAAACATTTCAGTCCAAGGTGAAG
The DNA here is from genome assembly GCA_038496675.1 of Rachycentron canadum. Classification (NCBI taxonomy): domain Eukaryota; kingdom Metazoa; phylum Chordata; class Actinopteri; order Carangiformes; family Rachycentridae; genus Rachycentron; species Rachycentron canadum. The sequence continues at coordinate 15,150,830 of CM076661.1, forward strand.
TTTAGTTTACCTATTGCTAAAAAGCTACTGGACTGAGATAAGCAGGACAGAGGCAGTGTTAGAGAAGGGATGAGGATAAACAACAGATCATGTAATACAGGAGAGCAGAGCTGATGAGAGAATGACAGTAACTGGGACAGCAGCTAAAAGTAATAGGGTGCTACATAAAGACTGGTCTACATTATGAGAGATATTGTAAATGCCAAAAAGTTTTTCTGTTAAAATTGTTAAAGTTCTTCAGCTTGAAAACATCTTTAATCAAATGGCTCAGAATAAAACTCAATTGCTGGTGTCTCAGTTTACTGAATATATCCTAAGCTTTACAATCCTCCAGCGCATAAACACATAACGAAAGAGATCAATGCAGCAGACAGGGAGGCAAGTGAATTTTATGAAGACCCATCACCAATGCCACCACCACAAGACATTCACATCAGAGCAGTATAAAGATAATGGGTAAGATTCAGATACCCAGAGTGGTTAGCTAGTAGAGGGTCGGGACTACTTTGCCTAGCACAGGCAGGTGAGGTGAGCCTCAGGTAGTTTACCTTCTGCTCGTGTTTCTGTTTTAGCTGCTGCAGCTCTACCGTTCCCACTGTATTTGCCATTAGATCTTTCATCTTTTTCTCATAGTGTTCTTTCAAGCGAGTCAGATCTTGAGAGAGCTAAACAAAAGCAAAGCAAGCGTTACTGGTTATGGTTTTGGAATCAGCTAGCACCTTCATTTAGATTTATCTCTTACTTGCCTGCTGACTCTATCTTCCTCCATATATCCCCTGTCACATTAGAAATTAATGAAATTAACATTTGCAGAATGTATTTTGGGGACTGAAATATGGCGAAATGAACTTGCGCAACATTCTGGAAAACTAGAATTGCTAAGACCTGTTTTATTTATAAGTGAATCTGATGAATATAATATAACAAAGCCAGTTTCTGACCATTGCCTCCAGTCATAATACTGACTTTTTTTTAACTGCAGTTGTGTTTGCTGAATAGCTGCATTCATGTGTAAATAAATATGAATCAACTCAACACTTTAAATGTACAAAATTCCGTATAAAATGGAAATAAAAATAGCTTTTCAATTAGGGGCAGTTTACACCTTATATCTCAAGTAAGGGGTATTAGATAAAATTTCAAAAGGCTTCATTAATCATCATTAATTCACTAAATACAAAGGTAATTTGAATTCTCAAAACCACAAGCCAAAACATTACAGTGCAGCCAGCTGACTATAAGCCAGAGTGATCTCTCAGATCTGCAGAAGCAAATAGACCGTTGATTTCACATCAAACACAAATGCACTGTGCATCAATGATAGCTTGATCTGTAAATAGTTTATCCACAAGTTAAGAACAAGCACAAATGGAGGATTCAGAAATTTGAACAACTTCATTTAAACAAATATATGACCTCCTGTGTCACAGCCAATAGTAAAGTGGATATGAGGTGGGCAGAAGAGAAAACACAATCCCCTTTACTAAATTCCACAGTTACAAATAAAATGAATCCCTGCTTTATCCGCTGCTGTCCGCCCACCCACAGACGCACAGTATATTTACACAGGAGCTGGACTTTGGCTGTAATCCAAACAGAGAAATAGGAGAGAGTGACTATTACACACATGGGTCTTCCTCTGGGGCGGCTTCCCTCTCATGAAGGCGTGGGGCAGGCCATTCTCAGGGCGACCCTCCCCATCACTGGCCTCGTCATAGCTTTCAAACTCGCTAGAGCTCCATCCGTTGTCTAGGGAGCTGTTACAACCACCCTCCTCACCCAGTTCCACGTCATCATAGATCATTTCATCTGGATCTGTATGAAAAATAGGACAGGCAGAGAAAATGTATTCAAAAATTAGTTTAGCAATTAGCTTAATGTCAATTATGGAGCTGACAGAACACAGTTACCCTTATTACCAGCACAAACTTTAACAATATAGATTAACTTGATAAGAATATACTGCACTGAAACTGAGTAGCCTTTCAAATGGATAGTTTTTGTAAAGCATAAAATGCTCAATTTGTAAAGAGACTAGTGTATGCCTATTTTACATGGTAATTTGATGACATAAAATTGTGGTATTGCACTAAATTACATTATATCATAGGGTGTTTATTTTGTCATTGTCATGTCTGTCATTTTGTTAACACCTTCAACAAAAGTGAAACTACTGAAATCATAAGATTCACAAAAGGTCATTTTAAATGTATAGTTATTGAAATTGTAAATGGATTGTAAACCAGAGCCTCATAATGTTAATGTTTAACAAAAATGTTGTTGTTGAATTCAATGTCCTAAATGAATAATAAGTGGAGGTGGGGGTAATAAATAAGTATCCCAGTTATGAAAAGAAAGAAATAGTAAAGAAACTAGAAGTGAAAGTGACACGGCCCTGACCGTCTTAAGACAGGCAGAAACTGAAATATTGAATTTGTGAATGAATAAAGAATTTAACAAACCTGTGTTGGAGTCAGAGTTCTCTCTGGGCACATCATCATAAATCACCTCATCTGGATCTGAGCCATAAAACAAATTTTTTTGTGCATGATTTCTTATATCACATAGCTAGGCTGTTCATACAACAAACAAGATGTAATGTGAGAGGGATCTAAAAGTCAGGCACACACAAGGGTCTGCTTCCTCAAAAAAACAAGGAAGGAAGTGTCTGGGAATTCAACCATGTCAAATGAAAAATGGGGTAATAGCACACTGAAGGAATAAGCTATGTGTAGAGGCAAGTGAGTCAAAAGAACTGAAACAACACCATTATTATCACCAAGGGAATTATACATGCATCTTTATGAGATGCACATTATGGATGTCATTCCTTACTTTCCATCCACGCAGTGTTTGCAGGATCTGATGCCCATTTAGCCAAAGCATCCTCTTCTCTAATAGGTGGATACTCTTCACTGAAAACACTTGAAAAAAACATGAAAACAAAGAATGTAACTTTACAATATATATATCTTCTCTGTTAGTAATTCTATTTTTTCAGTAATTCTCTTTTTCAATTTTCCATATTAATACAGTGATATTATTCCATGTATTGCCACTGGCATTAAAGTAGCAGTCATTTGTAATATATTGATATGGGTCAATAACTATAACTGTATCTCTAAGCAGGGAGCAGGGGAGTATACTTTTTTTACCCATCATGACATCAAACTAAATACACCAATGACTGCTACTGGCAGGCTCTGGCTCTCACCTACCTGTCAACAGAGGTGTTGCTGGCCCCAACCACAGTGACTGAAGGAGGAAAAAGAGAAGACATTATACAAAGAGAACTTAACACTTTCTTTACTGAAACCTGGTTTTTGCAAAAACACAAATTGTGTATCTTTTCAAACAAAATATACCATTATCACTACCCTTTTTTTCAGAAATCAGCAAACTGCTTGTGTTGACTTTTTCCATGAAACACCACCAGATGTCACTCATGATTCCATTTTGCCCACATTACTTAAGGTTTTGTCAAGAATTCATGCTTTCCCAAATTTTACTTGACACATGCACCTAATTTAACTTTATTAAATTAATTATTTTAATGTTATGACAAACCTGTCTTTCTAAAAGTGGTAATTGCAGTAAAATATCCTGGCTAAGCATATCATGTCCAAAAAGGACACCAAGATAAAAACCAAAACACTGCAGAGATGAAAATAACATATGTCTGTGTGCATTATGACACAAATCTGTGTGGTTCAAAGCTCTTTCACTGTGACCTTGGTGAGATAATTACAGTGTAATCAAACTTCACAGAGTGCCAGGCCACAAGCTTGGACACACACTACTGCAAGATTTTAGGGAAACCGGAAAATCCTTACAGCCAACACAGATCTTTGGGGAGGGCTAAATTTAGTCCCTACTTCCTTGTGGCCAGGCTTTAGGAAAAACAAGAGAAAGACGAAAGACAGCATAGAAGTAGCTTAGAGTGTCATTGCTTGTATGCTGACTTTTGTTAAAAAGGACAGGATAAGCATAAACAGAGCACAGTAAGAGCTTAGATACCCACATAATAGGTTGAAGTGGAGAGTTGACAGGAAATGAGGGGAGAGAGGGGTGGAGACACCCAGACATGCACAGAAATATGTGGTGACGTGGTTATTTTTAATAAATGCTATACATAAAACTATTTATGAATCTTAATTTAAATATGAAAGTGTTTTATGGATTTCCCTCTGCTGCAGACTCTACTTTACCATCCTCATCCATGGAGAGGTGTCGAATGATGACAGGTGTGGTGTAAGCTGGTGTGATGAGTGGTACACCAGAGGGGGTTGCGTAGCCACAGGGAACTGGGACTGAGTATCCTGAGGTGTTGCCAGCGGGACCAGTGTGGATATCTTGGGTTTCTTCCTCTTGTTCCTTTGGCTCCATTGGTAAGGAAGCAGAAGAGGAGGGCTCATGCTGCTGATCATGCTGTTGCAGCTGGATAGGAGTGATGTCAATCACAGAGTAGGGGTTGACTTTGCCATGGGAGGACATCCTGAGGACAGCCTCCGGAGGGGGAGGGTCATCAATGGCCAGATCCTGGCTTTCACTGCCTGGTGAGAGAAATCAGATACAGTTAACTTATACAATTACACACACAGTCAGAGTTAAAGAACTGAGCTAAGATGCATCAAAACAATGTAAAAATGTCATGTCAGACACAATGATATTGAAACACATTACAGAATACATCATGAGCTTACTTGTAATTACACAGGAATTTATTTGATTATTGATTTTACTTTTGAGGCCATAGACACAGACCCAGTCTCTTTTTCATAAACACCCAAACAGACAAGACCCACAGCTCTAGTTTAAAGTATCTAGTTCAAATGATCACAGAGTCAGACTTATTCTAGCATATATAGCATTATTTTCATAAAATCCTACTGCATAAATTAATTTATGGTTGAACAGGTTAAATTACTCCTCCAACATACAAGAACAAGTACATAAAGTAAAATAAAATTACTTATAAATCAACTGAAATTGTCTTAAAATTTCAAACTTTAATTAATTGTGCTAGTCACTAGTGAGCAAATACTGGATACATTACAGCCATTTCTATGTGGTCAAATAGACTGTATCTGACTGCCAGTTGTATGCCAACATAGTTGGAAGCAATTCTATGCCTGACATTTTCTTGATGTTCATATGTTAATTTTTTTTTTCTGATTCTCCAGAGAATTTAGTTGATTTTCAGTTGGTGGTTTGCACATTTTGTTCCACAGTGGCTATAATGTTCGATTCATCTGACTTCATGAATCAAGCACTTATAAAAGTTTACTGATCAATTAAACTTTAGATTTTTTTAGACTGTTGTCAAAGGTTAGAGTCAGTGGCATTTGCACAGAACCTACAGCTTGTATGGACCATGAATAAACCATGATCTACCACAACTTGGTCAATCATGTACAACAAACTGGCAGGTCCATGTCAAAGAGCCCTGTTCTGAATAGGAAAAATATCCAATTTAATTCTATCCTTGTTGGAACTGTTTTGAGTGACGACAAAGTCATTCTAGGTGAACACCACTTTTTCAGGGAGCTTAGTTTGAGGATTAAGTTAGTGTAAAGGCTGGGGTTATACATGAAGTGATAATTTTGTGGATTTTATTGCTAGAATTGTGTTATTGTTTTCATATTGTATTCAGTGGAGATTCCCAAGGTGTATGTGTAGGGGTTCAAATCATGCTTTTGTGACGAGGGCATGAGCTGAAGAATTAGTGCAGCGTGGTCATCGCTTCGCTGCAGTACAACAGAGTGAGTGAGTGACTGAATGAGAATAAGCAGAGCCTAGCCCTGCCTGCTGCTGCTGTCACAACTTTGTGTGATAAAAGCCAGACAACCTCCAACACCATGCAACCAGAGATACAAGGTGTCATGTGAGAGATGGACTGCCCCACTTCACAGCCTCACTATAGCCTGAGCTGAAAGGGCTGGATTAGCTACACAAAACACAACATGAAAATGTGGAGATGTTTTGACCACTGCCAGAAAACATTACATGTACTGAAACCATTATTTGCAGTTAACCAATGTCCAAATGCAACTGTAATGCAGAGCAGTCTAAAGACTAAAATGCGCTCAAATACTCTCACGCCCCTAGAGCTAACAAAAAAATGACAACACTTTGGGCTGCAAACCTGTTCTTCCAGGATCATTCTCTGTGTCATCATTAAGAGGGGGGGTTGGAGGTGGGGGTAAATCTGTCTCTGTGTCATCAGTCCCTTCAGCAGCAGATGTCCCCTCTACTTCGGCTGTTGCTCCACCTGCTGTGGATGCTCCGTTTGTGGCAACTGTTGTGTCTGCTGATGATGGAGCTGTGTTGATGGGTTGGGAAGGTGCTGGGGGCTCTGGGATGGGAAGATGGCCCTCATGGTGACTGGCCACCAGGCTGTCCAGGCTCTGATCCTTGCTGCTGAGGGCTGGGAGAGCTGGAGGTGCAGGGGGTGGATGGTCAGCCTCAGGGACATCATCACCGCTGTCATCAAAGTCGAAGGCTTCCCCCTCATCTTCATCTCCCAAAGGGATGCTGTCTGCCAACACTGGAAACAGAGATAGGATTCAATGGTGCTTTACTAATCAGAGAATATCAGACACAAGACTTGGGCAATATGATGATATATAGTGTTGTGATAAATATATTGGCTATCTAAGAAATGATCAAAATCTAAAATATCTACAAAATTAAATACTGATATCATGTTGTGTTAATAATACACATATGATAATATGCTGACGGCAGATGTTTGACCTTAGTTAATTAGATCTTAGTTCCTGGTTGCCTTTTCACTGTCCATTGAGTGTAATTGTTACTTTTGTGTGCTTTTGTACAATTTTATTTACAGACTCTCTCCACACTCATACTTTAGTCTAATATCCATTATTTCATAATTTGCCTAAAAAAGAGACATGACACCAATAAGCAAAGCTAATGATGATTTTGATACCATTATTAATTCTTTTTCTAATTTTAATATTTAATAATGTGAATTCTTTTGGCCACAATAATTGTTTAGAGATAATCTGATGTAGTGACATACAGTCACAATTATTTATTATTACCATTTGGTTGTTTCACCCAAGAACAGTAACTCAACCAAATTTCCAAAAACATTACAATATTGTGATATACATTAGTATCACAACTGAAACACAGTGGAGATGTAACTATTCATTACAATGGCTGTAAGGTCAAGGAAACTACACAGAAAGTACTAATGTCTACACTTCGAGAGAGTTGTGACTCGTTTGTCTATATTAGTCTTTGCAGGCACAAAAAGAGAAAACGCACACAAATTAGCTTAGACTAATAGGTTACATAACTGTGGAGTGACAGTAGGGGAAACATATCACATTGTATCTTTTTGGGATTTGAGCAGTTAAATTTAGGTAGGATTTAACTCAGTTATATTATTTCACTCAAAGACTACTTTAGTGGCTGTTTACAGATACAGGTTTGGTGGCAGTTTTAGTCCTTGTGCTGTTAAAGTTAAAGAACTGAGCTACATCCAGACTTATAATTAAGGGTGGGGTCTACTACGGCAGTATGTTTTCCTACAGAAAGCTTTACATCAAGGATTCACACCAAACAGTACATGAGCTGCTCTAATTTATAGCAAAAACCAACTTGGGCAGAGCTGCAAGGTATAGTTAATGTTCAAAGGCGTCACGTTCACATTAGAGCGCTCACTTGGCAGAAGACAGGAAGGGAACAACAAATATCTTTCCAGTTTCCACACTGCAATTAGGCCAGCAGGAAAGAGAGCTGTTACTCCCTTTAGTGAGTAGTACAGCCTGAATGTATGAATTTTTTCTGATCTGATGAATATAGTGTGGCCCAGAGTCAGTGGATCTCAATAAAAAGGAAACAAGATTAGGAATGCACAGGCTCAACTTTCATCAACGTGTTTTGGCTCTTGGAGCTGAATGTAAAGACAGTATTTTAGTTTTCATTCAGTGGTGTAGTGAAGTAAAACTAAAGAAAATATTCCCAAAAATGCTGTGGAAAATAGTGTCTCATCATTTAAACAGGGTTCACACATGCATGAACTGAGCCGAAAACCACAGAGCTTGAGTGGAAGAAACTCTTGTTGCCACCATCCGATCCCTGAGCTTTTCCGTAGTGTTGCTGTTTTTCCTATAGGGTGCCAACATTTAGGGAGGTCCCTTTAACCTCAGAGAATGATATTCAATCTTTGTCACAGATTTGCTCCCAAGCATACCACAGATTCTTTGTGAGCACTTCCATCAGTAGTCACAGCTTGACTGTATTAGCCTATGGTCTAAAGCATTACTCTCATATCCCGACTGTGCTCCCAAACAAAACAGAAACGTCCAGGGTAATCTGAGTCCATGTCCAGAAGAGGTCAATGAGGCATAAGATGATGACTGACATGCCGAAATAGCTCAGTTGGGAGAGTGTTAGACTGAAGATCTAAAGGTCCCTGGTTCGATCCCGGGTTTTGGCATTTTATGTCTTCTCCCTTTCCCCAAATTGCAGATAAATACCATGTAAACTTTTTCCTTGGCTACATCCTTACATCCTAAATTCCCTTTGACACACAGACAAACTCAGGCATTTATGGGGTCATTTATAGCTTAGCTGATAAGGTTATTCCTTACACACAATTACCATCAAATGAGCCATGTGCACTGCTGCAACATGCTGTGTTCTGCCTCCAGGCCCGAGTGGTCCACTGATGGTGACTATGTAAATCTTAACTTAAAGAGACTCCCTGTGGCAAAACCCAATAACTTTGAAGTTCCTCACAGCAGTGTGCACTGCTCTAAATCACCAGTACAATTCCCTCAGGCTTTGACAGGTAGCTGTTCCACCCTGTAGTCAATGGGTGAAGAAACGGTCTGTGACTAATGTTCCAGGTCAACATCGTGACCCCATGTCCATTTGGGCCCATGACTAAAGGTGAAAGCAATGAGAGGTGTAAAGAGCAGAGCTTAAAATGGAGATACTATCTGTATTTTTCCATCTGCCCAATAACGAATGATGTGGGCCACAGAGATAAGGCACAACTAGCTGACTAACAGCCTGTGGTACTCCAGGACTGCAGGATTTATGTCATATGCTAATACTTAACATGCACTCAGATCCCCTGTCTGTGGTGTCAATGTGAAACGCTTTCCTGTGCCAGAACAGAGTACTTTTTGATTGGATTTGGCCAGATGGTTAATCACAACTAGCCATTCAATAGTACATCTGCAACTATCTGTACATGAGGCCATGGACAGTTGGCTGTGTGGATATGCATGCCAGCAGCTTAATTACAGAGATGGTGCTGGATGCTGACCTTACAGTGTAACCACACACATGTACACACACACACACTCACACAAACATGCATAGCCATGTTCTCTCATATGATGACTGTCTTGTCCTTCTAAACTACAATCATATCTCAGCCCAGAACTGGCAATAAAACATCTCTTTTCCTGTGGGAACACAAACCACAAGATCATGGAGGAATAAACTGTATGTACAAGTGTATGCATGTGCACCCTGACAAACAACTTTGGCTTAGCTGAGGTTCCCTTTGTCAATTCATAACTACAATATGGATTCTGTTTGGTGGGCTTATCTCCACACTGCTTCATAATGGTCTGCTCAAATGAGTCACTAGGCTCCAGCATCACCCTGGCAACAAAGCAAGTGACTGGCCAGCTGGAGACGAAGCATTTCTCTGGCCTGTGTCTATCCCCGGAGGCTGTGTGAGTGCATTTTTTGTGTGTGGATGTGTGTGTGCTGCTGCAGCAGTATTCATCCTAATACTGAGGCACATTGTCTGGTATTCACAGCAGCACAGCACATTTTACCCTCCTTACTCCCTTGTTCCTCTGCCCACATACTCTACAGTGGCGGAGGAGTGCAGGAGAGGAATCCGTGTTGTTTACTCATACTGTGTAGCTTCAGCAGCCCCTCCAGGAAGTGATCTGACTGAGATGACCAACAGAAGCTGGCTGATGACACCAGTGGTCTGACATTGCTACACTCTAAATAAAAGCAAACCACGAAACATGTGACAAAACTAACAGCATCAATACAAAGTTATCTGGAGTTTAGTCCAATAACATCTCAAAATCTCCTCTAAGCTCTTCATCATAAAAAATATTGTATACACCTGTGATGTCTTTTATTCACTGTAGAAATTTTGAATTTAATGTTTCGTCTATATGTAAGTGAGTACCAGCACCTGTTAGACTAATAAACTAACGCCTAATGTTGTTTATTTGTTTTGCTACCTTTACATGTACCCATTCTGTTACTTTGTATCGACATTAAGGGGTGGTGATAATGTTGTTATTTCATTACAAGTGCAGTCAGAGAATAATATCTGTAATTGCCAAAATTTCAACCAAAAGTTATGGCCCGTACGGGGATCGAACCCGCGACCTTGGCGTTATTAGCACCACGCTCTAACCAACTGAGCTAACCGGCCCATGTGGCCCTCTGCCTACACCCATATCTCTCAGGTTTCTCTGTGGAGTTAAGGGCAGAGTTCACAAAAGGTGTGAGTGACAAAACCATGTTGACTTTACTTTCAGGGGGTGGGGGAGGAAAGTCTTCCACATCCATGGTTGTTACTCCTCTCCTGCACAAGCTCTTGAGACCGCAGCATGCAGGGGATCAACTACGCCGACACGCGTTCCTAAAGGAAAAAGACAGTTGTCATAAAAGAGCAAAATTGGTAGGTTGATACACACAGTATTTCCAAATGAATTAAGCTCTGAAAAATGTTTTCATACATCATAGCACATATCTCTGGTTCAGCCTATGTAAGTTACTCAGTCTCAGAAAGCCCAAACACAGTTGTTATTCCATGTTACTTAATCACAGCAGCAGTTTGTCAGCAGAGGACCACGGCTGTGTCATGGTCGCATTCTGGTACTTCTAGTGTCAACAGCAGAATCTGAACCACAGCTAATTCAGACAAATGAATGAAAACAAAAGCTCTTATAGTGCTCCTGGGGTCTGTTGACACTACCACATGTTTAAGTGCACACAGCATTCTCATTTGCTAATTGTGGGCGTGAGCATGTCATGAGTATAAAGGAGCTTGTACACCATTATAATAGATAGGCCATACCCTGTGGTGCAACCATTAGGAAAACAAGGACAGCCAGGGTTTCTCTAGCTAAAACAAAGTTATTCAAAGCAGGTTCGTGTTCACATTTTAACTCTTGTTTATTGTGCTGATTCAGACAACATACATCCCTCCATCAGTTTAGCTCAGCCAGAACTGGTTTCCCACAAGTAGTTACATTATAAATTTGATTAAATTGAATATGATTGAATATAGATTAGGCAACAAACAAAGCTGAAGGCAAACACTACATCTTGTACTTTTAATAGTTTTTGTCCAATTACAGAAAAAATATATTTTCATGATTGATAATTGAAAAGGTTATGTTATGCCACAGGCTGTGAAAAATCTTTCAGTGTAAACTAAAACCCATATTATTATTATTATCATGTCTGTGCGTTACCCCAGGTAGCAATATTCTACTAACTGATCAATTAAATCAGATACAGTATGTATTAGCATTTATGGTGCACAGGTCAATGTGACATTTTGACTTAACATCAACCACACAGTTTGGCCCAGGGAGATGTCATTAGCATGCTGAGGCAGGAGAGACCTTTGGACCTGCATGGGCATGAGAGACATTGCATTCCTCAGCAGCACAGCCTTTGTTTGATGATGTACAATTCGTATCCAGAGGTGACAGTTTCTGTCAATGGCCCCTGCTAGGAAAAAAAGTTGTGCTATTTCCAGACTTCTTCAGCTTCTAAGTATCGATAGAAGCAGATGACAGAGTCATGACATCATTCTGTAGCATAAAGCAACTATTGTTGTGGTATGTATGCTCCATATAACACATGCAAGAATACAAACCACAACACAAGTCTACAGCAGTCTATTTCTGACTCAGATAGTACAGCACCAAACAGGATCCAAAGGATAACTCATTCTGAGTCTCAAAGCTTGTTTTGTCTACAAATAATGTGAAATCCTCTGCTTCTTTGTCCTCCACCCTATTGACAGGGCACAAGGCCAGGACAGTGAATGTGAACACACGGGGCCTGTGTCTGCTGAGTACAGCATGGCTGACAGATAATACTAACACTAACAGAGGCAGGTACAGTATGCATAGCCTGAGGAGAAATACCCAACACAATAGAGAGGAGAGGAGCTTCAATGTTAAATAAAATGACTGACAATGACGCAGTCTTTAGGTTATGTACTGCATAGCCTGAGAAACATTATCTATGAGCATGAAACATGGTTGTAAATTGACTGGCACATTTTAGAATGAGGACTCAGCCTTGCCCTGAAAAGAGCTTTGAAGAATGACTCATCTCTTCCTTCAAATACACTGTTCAAGGTCTAGGAAAGCAGGAAAGAGGAAGAAGGCAGGGGAAATGAAGTAAAATATTTAGGTCTGCTCTCCTTGAAGCTGACACACAAAAGAGAGAAATCACATTGTCTGTTAAAAGTATGCATAAAGCCAGCATGGTGATATTTATTGTCCTCTAGAGGAGTTGGCTCAGTGTTTCATTGCCCTGTCAAACACAAGTCGATAAAGCAAAGACAGCCTTTCTGACTTCTGCTTTGAAACTAGTCCGCAAATTCCTCCAATTCTCCTTTCTCCTATAATTAGTCAGACTGTCACGGTTTTACCTGTTCCTCAGAAAACTAAATGCACCTTTCCACAAACTGCCCATAGTGTGGTGTACACCACACAAGCATATGGCTCCCCCCATGAAGATGACCATTTCAACAAAATCTGTCAGCAGGTTATTTATACTGAAGCGAGAATGTGCAGTCTGTGAACCCTTGCAAGAGGTAATAAAACATTTCTCTCAATTCATTAACAATCTCTTTGTTAATCGACTCGGTGTTTAATAAAAAGGTAGTGTATTACAGTCTATTCTGAGAGCAACGATTGAGGACAGAGCAGAAAATGCCAGAGAAGTAAAATCAGCCATATAGTTGATGACAGACTCAGCTGAGCATGTCATTACATGTTGGGAAGGCTGAGCTGTGCTCTGCAGACAGGAAAACAGTCATCTGGCCTGCTGGTGTAATACAGACAATTTGTTCACAATATGTTTTCCAAATAACCTATGTAAAAAAACAGATTATGACAGGCCCAAAAAACAAGCTGACAATATCTATGTATCGTACTGTCAACATATTGTCAACATAACGTGAAGAGAGTGGCAGTTTAAATGTCAACGTCTAGGTAACTGAGACTATTTACTCTAAATTCACTAAACTGTACAAGGTATACATCACATTTCAGATTGCAAAAGGAGCATTAGTTTCTTATCGTTTATTTTATTTTTAGGTCATTCTTGAAAATTGAGGATGGACTAACAGAGTGTGCATGCTCCAGCAACACCACACATCAGAGAGAAAACTTGAGACAGAGGCATATAATAATGCATTTGTTCACACTTTAGATCACAGATTTGTTGTAATTTCACTACAGTTTCCAAAAAAAAAAAACAAAAAAAACATTTTTTAAAATTTTGCTCATCTTCACAAATACATCACCTATGGCAAGCAACCATCAAAAATGAACTGTGGGTTGCTGAGAGCTATTCTATGTCAGACTCCCTGGCTTGGTAAGGGGGTTTGATTCTTTTGTCAAGTTTTCTGTAGCCCACTTAATGACAAGTGGCATTCCACGCACAGGCTGAAAGTCATAAACAAAAGCCTGGAGGAGAGGGTGTTGAGAGAGACAGACTTGTAGTCTGCTGTGAGTGTCTGTCTTTAGCTTTGCAGTTCTTTGGCACAGTGTTTTATTGAGCAGTGTGTCCTAATCTTCTCCTTCTACCAGGCTTACAGTAATCAGGCCTCGACCGAAAACAACAGATCCCAGGCCTACAAAGAGTGAACGGACAGGCTTAGCAAAGTACTGTGATGTATTTGTGTGGAGGTTCAGGGGAGGACAGGACAGTGCCCTGCAGCATACTAAAAAAGTAAAAAGATACCACATTCTAGTCTCTTACATTAGTTAGGAAGGTATTAGGCCTATACTGAAAATAAACCCCCACCTTGGCATTAATAAAAACACAGTCTGAGAAACTAAACTAAACAACTTGAATGCCCACTGTTCTTGGTTCTTTGTATTGTGAACAACATAGTGACAGTCTGTACCTTAAATCTGAACTCAAAAGCTCCATAGCTCATACTGGATCAACCTTCGCAGTATCGCAGCATCTGAGCTAACCAGTCTTGACAACACACCACACTTTACCACACACCCTAACCTCAAAAGGGGAGGGGAGGCTTGCAGACAAGCACAAGATAGCTGACTGAGTCAGAATCCTGACTCCTGGCAAGTGGTTGGTGTTTGAAATCAGCAAAGGAAAAAGTATATTTATTGACAAAAATACCATAATAAATCACAGATAAGCAAAAAATCTTCCTAATACATACATTGTTCCTGTTGCCTAAGTTTTCTCATGCAAGGCAGAGGGTTAATGGCTCAATTCAATCCTTCACTGTAATATAACCTACCCTCAACACCAATCAAACTAGAGGATGAGTCTGGTATTACTCATCAGCTATCAGTTATAATTACAGGCCTAATGGGCGTGGATTGTAGAAAATACGCTTCAATAAGCAGGCCCACTGGTCTAAGTTATTATGTGATGTGAGGGGTGTAAGCTATTGGACATGTGAGAGGATAGCTTGTCTGCTACAAGCACTGAAAGCCATGCTTCTAAACCAAGTGTGGTCAATGGTGAGCTACCACAGTTGCGCATTACTGAATGGTGTCATCCATCACATTGCAGTATGCAGTGTCACCATTATGATGCAACACACAACAGTAAATGACCACATCACACACCATTACCATTACACACACAGATCATGTCAGCCATACCAGCAGTATTACATTTTTGGTTTACAATTAAAATGTTTAGTTTTCACATTGATCTTAATATTTGGAGACACATTCTGTCTTTAGTAAAAGAAACACAATACTGATATGGCCCTCCCAGTTTGGGAATCACTGGCCAAAATGAAAGACTAAGGCTGCATAATATTTCAAATGTGGTGTCGATTTGAAAACACAGGCAGCCACAATCTTGGCTGTCACTGGTCTCCACCCACCCAGTGAGCCACACCAAAGATTGTAGAGTCCAACAGAGGAGCACTATTTAGTGTGTGCTGAGCAGTGGATAAGAAGCTGCCCAAAAGAGCTTTTGACTGGCTGGAATTAAACTCTAAAGGCATTTTAATATGAATAGAGCAATCATTCAGATCATATGAATAGTGCAAATCATTGCGATTACAATAAATGACTACAATAATTTAGCACAGGAAACTGCAATTTAATCATCAGTGTACTGGTCAATGCACTTCAAAGTGTGGACACAGTGTTTGAAGCCAAGATTGGGAATGCCTTACAACTTTACTTAAACTTGGGTGCTAAGATGCATGAAGCATGGTGCTAACACAGACATTTGAATAGAGGGATCCGATATCTTGGTGATTGTGGGATCTATGATGGAATATACAACATAGCGGATGTTCCCAGTTCAATTCTGGCCCTAAAATTATCTGACACATTTTTCCAGCTGCTAAACAAGTGTATGGTATGTGAGCAATTTCTCACATCCACCTGCAGATTAGGGTAGAGGCTGTCTTTCCCAGCTGTTGCTGAACTATGTTGCTAATACATGGCTTATCTCCATGGATCATCTGAGGGGTCATGGATGGACAGTGAATCCATTACTGCCTTTTTAAAAATGAATGGTATGCTCCTGTGCTCAACCACTGTGTACTCTGGCACTCCAGGCTTAGTCATGGTAAACAGAAGGCATTTCCATGAGCCGCTACTGGCAAAGTAGTGTTACTGGCTGGCCACAATTACTTTAGAAATTAACAATCCCTGACATTTTTCCACTGAACTACATCTGTGTTGACTATAACGACAAACAAAGATAATGCAGTTGCAGGCTATACCACATTTTCATGCTGTTGATTTAAGGATTATTAGGATGCTAATATATTGTCTCCCACAGAATCTACATAGCACGTAGCATTAACATTGATTGCTGACATTCCTTTCCCAAGTGTAGTAAAGGGCCCTGTGTGACTAAATGTCTCATCTGAGTTCTTATGTTAGAAAACTACAATGAATTTGAGCAAGGAAAAAAATCTGTGCTCCTTTAACAGCCTCCCCTAGGTGTTATTACAGTGGGTCGGGGTGTTAAGGATCTGTATTTGCAGCCAGGCCACCCTGGTTATTTGCTAAACAAATTACCAGAGGAGACTTTTGTGTACATGCATGTGTGTTTGAACCCCCGAATGCTCTAACTCATCCATTTACTGGTTGAGTAAACTGGACATGGATGAGACCAGACAATACAAATGAAGATCAAAGCACTCTTTGTATTTAAACCACCTTTTGGGGGCTTAGAGAAGCTTTAAAGATTCCTGGAAGCACTTGACTGTTTCTTTTTTTGTGCAGAGAGGCAACTACTGAGGGAAATATTTTAATTAAATTATGGTTATACTACCTGTTTAGACTGATCTTCCAGTTGAATGAAGCTGTGCAGCCTTTTCACTGAGGAATGCTATGCATGACTACTTGAATTTGTTACTGGGTTGACTGCCCCAGCTCAGGGCGACTTGCCCACTCATTAATAGTTTTGTGCAAGTAATAAACATCTTATTTAAAACGTTTAAGTTGTGTATGAGTTATTATTATTTTAAGGATGGCAACCCACTGCATGGTTTTTAATCACTATTATAAAAGGAAAACGGCTACCTTGCACCTGCATCCTTGAAGAGGGTTAAGAAATGTTTGAGGTTGTGCACATCACTAAGACATATGAAAAATATTGATGACAGGGTCCAACCCCAAGGAAATATGCTAGTGTCCCGTTCAGTTAGTATGTTTAACTAAATAAGGAAAAGTTTAGCTGAGGCATTTCAAAGTCTTACAACATCTGATTTCGAGATTAGGACGCTTTAATTACCATTACTGTGAGGATAAAACTGAGTGGCTGTCTCAGAGCAGGTAGTTGAGAGTGTTGGCAACTTGGCAGAGAAGCTGAGGCGCCACGTTATAGCCATCTCCCAATACACTGATTTAAATACAAAACACACCTTGAGTCAAAATGATACACAAAAGGAACATTTCATGTGGCTTTATCAAATAATTACCCTGAAGTTGAAGCCCACCTGGGGAAAAAAAAAACAAATGGCAGGACAGTTAAGTTTGGGCTGTTTAAAACTTTGACAGAAACGTTGAAAAAAAAATGTCCTCAACTCACCATTGTATGACTTTTTCCCAAATGAATTACCTCGTCCTTCTGCTATAAAACCGCACAAGTGTTAAACGTGGCGCATTTCTGACTTCGACACGACTTTAAAAATACATCAAAACACATCCACGGTCTCTTTTAACTTCACTCTCTTCGTCGCAAACTCACTCCATCCATGAAAACTGCGAACCTTCTCCTGGTTGCTGATTGGCCGACGGGGAGACTCGGGGGGCCCCTCTGATTGGCTGTGAAGGACATCAATCAAATGGCCACCGTCTTCTCAGACAGAGGAGTTTCCGAGCTGCCCACGTGACGTGTGAGGTAGCTCCCCTCGAAACAGCTGTACGGAGACGATGTTGTATTAAAGTCTGATCTAACTCTGAGTGTTGTCTTCACTTCAACCTATACAACAAACCACACCCCTGGAGATTCCCCACAAAACGTGCCTAGTTTTTTTAAATGTTGCTGAAATTCTTAAATACATCTGTCTACTTTGTAAAATAAGTCAGTGTGATAAACCTTAAAGTGAAAAAAACAAAACAAATACGTGTCACACTTTGTTGTTACGCCATAAACTAGGAAACACACTGATGAGATCATCATTGCCATGCTGCCACCTACAGGCACATGCTCTATTGCACACCCTCAACATAGACAATAACAACAATGCACACGTGTGAACAAACATTTTAATATGCAACTTAAAGTAAATCAAATCAGTGTATTGCGTGTTGAATAGTAAAGAGCTCGTAGGAAATTTCCCAGACCATCCCATAATGACACTGCAAAGTATTTCAATCCCATTAAATCCAAATCCAAAAGTAAAGCAAAATATAAATATGATACTGTCGGATCGTCATTTTTGCAGTACAAGTTATTGTACATGTACAATAACAGGATTATTATTTATATTATATTCTTAATTACTGCATTTATGAAAATGGTAAACATATTTCACTCTATGTAAATTGAGTTGTTTAAGTTGAGAAATGCAGACAAAATTTAAAAAAAAAAAAAGAAAAAAAAGAAAATGACATGACATAATTAAATATGAGCCACTGTAGCAGTGCTATTACAGCTGCAAGGTTTGCAGTGACAGCTGACTGAAAAGTTTCTCTGCCAGATAAATAACAACAGACAAACCCAACACTCAAGGCCAAGATTTCACGTACAATGAAGCCATTGTATGTACACAAAATAGAAATGTTTTTAAAATGCTGAAGTAGCTCACGTAGAAATAATGCAATATTAAAAGGAACACTTTCACTCATAGAACCAAAAACAAGAATGATCAAAATGCAGCTTAGCCTGTATTAGTACTGCTTTCATTTTGCCCCATCTATTTTGGACAACAGAGGCTTTGTGGAATAAAGGTCCTGTGCTTTCGTTCACTGGAAAGAAGATTCAATTAACTGTCTTCTCTTTCATGACTATGAAAAACAATCAAAAAACCACTGTGACTCAAAATTTGACTGGTGCAATTATCCATTTTCTATGTAATAGCTACTGTGACCAATGTTTAGAAGCATATCCTTTAAATGTAACTCAGTATTTTCCTACGCTGCCCTATCAGTGCTAAATGACTAATGAAAAAGCACCACTGGTGCTACAGATGACAAAGGTCTTATTCTTGACATTACTTTACTACTGAGTCATTTGATGACTTCTGAGAGAGCACAACCTCTCCCTCATGTCATATCCCCGAGCACAGAACATGTTGCTACTGGTCTTCTTTTACCTGACAGACCAACTGGACTTCTCTATCAACAGCAACAAATAACCCTATCCCTAACCCAAACAAGAGATAGAGTA
Organism: Rachycentron canadum; assembly: GCA_038496675.1. Taxonomy (NCBI): domain Eukaryota; kingdom Metazoa; phylum Chordata; class Actinopteri; order Carangiformes; family Rachycentridae; genus Rachycentron; species Rachycentron canadum. The sequence goes on from CM076661.1 coordinate 15,169,952, forward strand.
CGATGCCTCTTCCAGCATGAGAGCAACACTTACATTTCTTTTATATTTTGAGTTATTGCTTCAAATGAATGAAATAAGTCAAAGCTGTTAACTCTCACTTAAGTACTCTAATAAATTCTAATACACAAGCTACTCTAACAAGATTTTATGTAGGTTTGTGCTTTTGAATGGGTCTTTTAAGATCCACTCTCTGATCATTTTTTTTACTGTCAATAAATAACCAATTACATGACAGTTTTTGTGGATATTTCAAAACAGTGCCCTAAATATTTTATGTAATTTTTTAAATTATCATTGTTATTATTATTGACAACTTAATTTCCTTCTAGGGACCATATCTATAAAAGGTGACACAAACTCACAGGGCCCCATTCCACTGCCTAACACATCACACCTACCTCTTATGAGCTAACCTTGACAGAAATAAATACTCAGTCCTTTAGATAATCAAAAACAAACCTACATGAGAAATGCCTCAAAGTAAAGCCTGACGGAAGGCAGTGTAGTGGCATCTATCTATGTTGTACCAGACCGGGGACTTAGGAGTTCTAAATCTTAAAAATATCCATCTTTCTATTTATCAAAAGCCACTTTATGCATCAATTTTGAAAGAAAAACAAATTTAAAAAAAGGTTTTGGTCAGATGAGTCATGATGTTCTTGGCACCCCTTAGCTGGCGTGAGGTTTGACAAGAACCCTAGACCGACCCTCTGTGGCATCCAGATTGTTGCCAAAGTTCCAGTCTACAGGGTTGAGCAGCTGCATTGTCTTCCTGTGCGTCCAGATGGGGTTGATGATGAACGTGAGCAGAGTGAGACCAGTGAAGAAGAGGAGGCGTGGGGGTAGGGCCACATGGATACTGATCTCTCCCCAGTTGGTGAAGGTTACCCACCACAGGTAGTAGGTGATCACCATGCGACAGTGGAACATGTGGATCATCACCCACTGATTGGCTCTCCAGAACAGGGTGCCTGACCAGCCGGCCTGTTGCGTTGAAAGAAACATGGACATGGGTCTTTACTTAGAAGAGCCTAATGAAACATGGCAGCATTTTATTCCATTATATAAAGCACATTTTTATGTCGCCTCATCCCTGTAACTTATGTGTATTCAAATCAAATCTTTGGGGAGGAACACTGAAAAGTTAGGTACTGACTTTTTATAGAACTTCCTTTTTCTATGAATGCTAAAAAAGTTGTTGGTGTTTGTCATAAGGTACACAAAAACAGGAACTAAAAGTTGATGAGACTTTCAGTAACTTCTATGGTTGCTGGCAAGAAACTGTATGAAAAAAATGATCAACCAGAAGTGTCAAACTCATCTACTACCCTACGAGTCTGAAAAAATAACTGCACTTACCAAAGAAATATTTCATATCTGTATTTTGTATCATATTATAGGAAAAAAAACTAAGATGTGTATGGAGCTAAGTGATGACAGGAGGTTTCACAACCTACCTTCAGCAACATCCAGGATATGCAGGTAAATGGTGTGCTCAGCTCCAGCAGCAACGTAACCATCGGCAGAAAATGGCCCATGGAATCCCACACCACCGCCCCTGCGTATCCTGCCAGGGCGAAGAAATGGTGGGTCGCCAGTGGGAGGTCGAATGACCAAAATGCCACATTTGAGGCATGAAGTGCTACATTCTCTAACACAAAAAAACCAGTGGCTGTGAGGACATTAAACCACGACCAGTCCACCTGGCCTCTCACTCTGTCTTTGGCTAATGCAGAGTCCTCTGTTAGGGCCCGGAGCCCGGCTACAGTACTCTGGATACCAAATACTGCCCGAGTGGCTGCGAGGTTCCAAAATACTTTTTCCTTAGCTAGTAGGGAGTTGTAGGTGTGCGACACAGCCACAGACAAAAGGTGAGAGAGGAGGAATATTGCTGCATAGAAGCCAAATGCCAGGCCCATAAGCTGGAGACGATAGTCCCATTGGAAGTATTCGCCACTGGGATGGGGAAGAGGGCTGGTTTGCTGGCCAGGATCCATTGTGTCTGTGGGAGGTGGAGCTCAAGCTGAGGAGAGGCTCATCTGCAAGTAGGACTGTGGGCAGGGACCGGCACGTCCATGGTGCGTGTGGTTCACCTGCAAAACAACAGTTCAAGCTGATGAAGAAAAGACAACAGATCATACGCTAAAGACAAATAATATACATCAATACATTACTATCGCTTAAAAAAAAAAAGAAAAAAAAAGGCAAGTGTGGAAAGATACGTGTTTAATTCTCTGCATGTTTTGTTTAACGACCAACATTTTTGTCCAGGCTCAGTAAGACAGATAACCAGTTTAACACTAAATAAAAAGTATAGTTTTAACCATTTAAGCTAACTTCTATCGTCAAGTCTTCACAAAAAAAAAAAACAAAAAACATGTTGAGTCAGAGTCAGATTTCGACCTGTAGTACAACCAGCACACAAACACACCCAGAGGAGGCTAGAGCCTCTGAAGCTCAGAAAATACCACGAAGAAGGGACAGTGACTACTTCATGTCCCCGTAACACTCACCGTCGAGAAGCGTTTCCACTCAACACGGTGCGACGGCGCAGCCACCGGAGGCTACAAGACAATTCACATCATACGACTTCAATTTGGTCATGTGACCAAACAGGAACAGGAAGTCACACCTCTTCCACTTCCAGACGCCAACGCCACCCAAGAGCCGGAATCCTATTGGTTGTCTCTGAAATCAGTGACGAACCAAGTCTGGTTTGGTTTTATGATTTTATTTGTCTATAACGCTACATTAAAAAAAAAAAAAAAAAAAAAACTCACGGAAGTCAGGCCTAAGTATAGGATCATCCTCAAATACTTAAATGTTTAGAGATATTTTAATTTTAGCTTCGCTCGTGCCATATACAGGAGTCTGTGCACGGTAAAAGAAACTAATAAGGTTATAAATTATATGTATTGCTGTTTGTAAGTTGCAAATATGAAGGTAAAAGGTAAAATAACGTGAGGGAAACTACAGGTTGCTATAATGCAGCTTACTCTCGGATGCACTGGGCAGATCACGAGGTGCACTCTGGGCATGTTGACATCGTGATGACACACTGACAGAGAGATGTGCACGCATCTTCCCCATGGATGTACACACTGTTGGAGGAAGCACACAGAGACACAAGAACAACATGCAGACTCCACATACAAAGGGGCTGGGTCAGGTGGACCCTCTCACTATGATGAGATAATAGCACTCGACATACCACAACATAATAATTATATGTTAATACGATTTCCCAATCTTAAGCAATTGAACTAATGGTGAAAAAAAAAACAAACCTAAAAGACAGAGTTAGCAGCTGCCTTTTATGTGCGATCTTGAGGTTTATCATGCCATCATGCAATGCAAACAATCAAATATACACGTCAGATAAAATCTTGATAATGAAGTGTGAAGAGAAATCCAACTTCAACATCTGTTGTTTGAGCAATGCGTGAATTTCTTTCTCTGTCCAAGAGAGGGCGACCTCGCCCCATATATTTGCAATAGAGCGAGAGAGACAGGACAAAGGTTTTAAGTTTGGGTTCCACAGTCGAACGTTTTTTATGGAAATTAACCAAATGCTTGATTTTTTAAAAAACGATATAAAACCAATTTAATGTTAATATAAGGAAAAGCACAAGGTAGCACATTTTAATCAACTTATAATTAAAGGATTGATGTCATAGCTTTGTTGAGTGCAACAAATCACATAGCTTTGTTAGCCTGACCTTGTTGTTGAGAAATGTTGCATTAATTAAATCTTATGGGAGCTTGTAAATCTCGGCATTCAGACAGCTTCTCTTTTTCCTTCAACTTATACATTTATCATTTTTATTAGTACACAGTGTTTTATAAATCCCAGCATATCTCAGCCTAATTTCAGAGTTAGAGGAAATTTAATCTGCCAGAGTAACTGAGTATACCACTTATCCGCGCAGGGTTGCAGAACTGGAGCTAATCCCAGCACACATTGGGTGAGGGCAGGGTACACAATGGACAGGTCCATCTGAGGGCTAACATATACAGAGACAAGCATTCACACTCACAGTCGCGCCTACAGCTAATTTAGAATCACCAATTAACCTAACGGGGATGTCTTTGGACTGTGGGAGGACCCGGAGGGAACCCACGTAGGCACAGGGAGAACGTGCAAACTCCATGCCCAGGCTTTAAACGCAGAACTTTTTTGCTGTGAGATGACAGTGCTAACCCCTGCTCCTCATGATGTGGAATTTGAAGTTTGAAAGTACAGTCCTGATTTATTGTAGCAATGATCATATTTTGCAGACACCCACAAAACCTGCAGAAATATAAGTATTATACATTTCACAGAAGGAAATCCACTTGTAAACTAATATTTGACAAGGTTATTTGACAACTAAATCAAATATGGCACTGCCGCTAGTGGTATCAGCATGACTATGGTGCATAAAACCTACTGTTATTTGGTCACAGGCCTGAATCAGATTGCCATTTCAACAGGATGTTTGAAAAATATGATACATCAGTATATTTATATATATATATTCATTTATATATACTGTTCATGACCAACGTTTCACATGCCGTGGTCTGCAAGAATGTTGTAACTCAGGCCATATATTCATGTGAAATTTGACAATCAGACAAATACCATGTTGGGCACTTGCACTTGGTAGATATAAAAAGAATAAAATAACTGTATACATGAAGGAATGGTATATTTTATCCATGATATAAATGCCAAGATGCTGGTGACCTTCCTGACTCACTTAACCAAGAACAAAGACAAGTCATTTCAGTTTCTTTGACAGATGATTCAGAGCTACCCTTCATCTTTATCTCATTGCTATTTTGGCTGGCAGACTACATACAGATGCATGATGCATGAAATGTCAAGAACAGTTTGATAAATTCATTGAGTCTTCATTCTGTGAGCTAAAACCCCTCCATTGGGAATACAGTTATTGTTAAGAGAAGCATTAAATAGCTGTTCATTCTACTTTAGTGGATATAATGTAGTTTGGTATCTGACAATATGAAATAAAACCTTTAAGGGATCTTAAATCAACTCATAACATTTTACTGATATTCATATTTTACCATAATAGCCACTGTAGCAGAGAGTAATTTACTTAGGTTTTCAAAGCAACCACACAGACAAACATTTCCAAACTTTTTCTCCAAAAATTTAATTGCAGAATTATTTACATCGGATGACCTCAGCAATGATCAAACTACTCAAAGAGGCAAAATCTTTCAATAGCTCAGCTAGGAAAGAACAGAGGAAAATGCATATGTTGTTGCAAACTACTCAAATCATACAAAAAATAACCCAGTGATACGGTAACTTGCACTGAAATAACACACATTGAGAAATGCATGTGATTGACCTAAATAAATACATAACAAATGTACATCAGTGGGACAGTGTCATCAGTTTTTGACAAAATAAATAAGCCTACATTCAGAATCAGTATTTCGCATGCCATCATATCAGCTTATAAAACAACTATAACAAAGTAAAAATGAAAACAAAACATGAGCAAGAGCAGAAAATAGTTATGTTTCAATGAAGCATATATTATATATTTATATATCTCTATATATATTTCTTTACAAATAATGAATATTTGGAATTATATTCATCCTCACTATAGATATGATATACAAGAGATGAAAATAGTTTTAGCTAAACTACTTTTTTCATTTTATCTAGTAATTATAGAGTTGTTTCACATTCCAAGTTCAAGGAAGTGTTGTATCAGGCTATATCTCAGTGAGTCTGATGCTCTTTCCACCACATGGTTACGAAAAAGTCCCCTTGAAATATTTCACATCATGGGGTCAAGAGTCAAAAGCGGATAGACAGTCGTATACCAGAAGAGAGGCCACAGAATGTCAAGGTGCGGGCTGAAATGATAGAAATATGTGACTGGAAACGGGAATAGATAGGGCGATGGCAGAAATGGCTTGCTTACACGTAACTGATGAAGGATATGTGGCTGTGTGGAATAACAGTTTTACAGTTTGCTGGATAAGTCAAAAAAGATGGCACTTGTAGTTAATTGCTGCCCTCATGACATTTAATGTGACATTATGCAATTTTCTGGCATCTGGGTTTACCATAATCTTTTCTAAACCTTTAAAAACTCACATACAGTTACTTTCTGCTGAGTGAGGAATCCACCATTGCTCACAGCATCATGTGCACACCACACAAATGTAAGTCAACTAAAGAAATCCAACAGAGAACCCACTAAAATAATCTTCAGAGGGGAAATACACTTTGTCACAAGGAGGCCATTTCAGCTGTCCATCAAAAACTATGTTCATACCTATTTGGACAAAAATGAATGAAAGGATTAAAAAGAAAAAGAAAAAAAGACCTCCTCAGTGGAAAATGATTTTCATGGGGACAAACTTGACCTGACTATTACAGCAGAAAGATTTTGTTCATAGCTTAGAAAATGGCTTTGAGAGAGATTCAGGAGTAACAAGATAATATTTTTTCAACAAGAAAGGAAGTGGTTCTACTACTAAACTTACTGACTAAATGTGTGGTTTCTGTAAGCCTAGTTCTTACTTTTAACTGAAGCTGGAAATTTACTGAAATCTGTGTCTCTATTACACAAATCCTTTACAACATTTTCTGCTCATTAATGACTTTTGGTACTGACCTCACTTTGCTATTTGAAATGGTTTTTTCATGGTCTAACGAGAAAAACAGTCTCATTGCAATTATGTGAATGCCTCTTGGAGGAGGAAGAGATATGCTTTAAACTGAATCAAGGTGGTGGATACAGTTAATTGTTTTTTCAAGGCCCTGATCAATTTGCATATATGAGAAACACCTCTGTTGTTTCAATTGCAGTCTTCAGTGAAACCAGCTCAGCAGAGATTGATAGAACCAAATTTGTATAGTGCTGATGTCTAAGTTCCACCACGTAGGCCAATATTCAGCAATACATTTATCAACACAAGCTTTGAAGGGCCTTGAAGGCTGTTTGCTTGATCTCACCGAGGACCTGAAATCTTACATAAGCTGCTTTGCTTAGTCAAAGGCAGGCTGAAAAATACCCAGCACAGCGCCCAGCGATCCACACAGAACAGCCTTCCAGCTACACAACAGCATACAACACCAGCAGTTCGGGGCTCAGTGCGGAGCTCTCGTCTCCTCTAAGCCAGCATATGTCAGGCCGAGTCTGTCTCTCCCCTGTCTGCCTGCCACTGTGGCAACAGCAGGGGAACGTCTCTGCTCTGCCAACTGCTTGGCATCACACACCCAGACGCTTTCCAGAAACCCTCTGTCATACTGTTTAAGGACCTTGCCTCTGGAATGAAAAAAATGCAAAATTATAGATGAGTGTGTTTTTTAAGAAAATGTGTAATCTTAGCTGTGGGCTATTAAAAGCCCAATCTGTAGCTTAAGTATGGCAAGACATGTCTGAGACAATGTCCCCCTACAGCTGACTTTGGTTTCTTGGCGATTTGTTGGGCTGAAAATACCTTTTAGCTCTCTAAAATATATTGTCTGAGCTATGCTACAAGTATTTATGATAACTAAATGATGAATAATGTATTCTTCAGGTTGATTTGAACACAGGAAAAAATGTGTGTAAAAGTAAACACAACTTTACTTGGAGTCATGATGGATTCAGAGCTATTTGTACTGTGCGTATTTAAGTTTAACAAAGATGCATACAGTTAAATTATTTGTAGCAAAAAAAATTGTATGCTTTTCTATTTAAAATATATTTCAGCAGAATGCTGATGACACAGGGACAATGTTTATCTGCATGTGTGTTTGTGTGTGTGTGAGACAGAGATGCAGGTCAGGCCACAGTTGGGTAGTAATAAGGAAATCAGGCAGACTCACACACGCACACTGACCCCAGATTCACCCTCTATTTTTCTGAATATGTCAGCACTGCACCAGTAAAACAAGATACACACACGCACACACACACAGATAAACAAAACACACAAAATATTAAAATTCAAATGTTCTTTTGTCATTAATGCTCAATGTTAAATCTCCCTGGTCCTACGTTTAAAGAAGCCAGACACAGGCACTGGCACAATTAATCAACAAAATATTCCTAAGACATAGAAACTGATTTTCAAGTGATATTTTGATGAGCTGATAGCACATTATGTTGCATTGTATTGTTTATCTAGTACTGAATTGATTAATAAAAAGCAGCACCATTTAGTTGATTGATAAGTCAAAGTTTTGACCAACAGACTTCAGTCTTGAAGTCATTGATTTTGAATTAGACGACTAAAGATCAGCATAATTTCAGAATTTCTTATCTGAGGCCCCATAACATTAATGTTGGTTTTCCACTTCCACATCATATACCAGCAGCTGGGTTGCACCAGTTATTTGTAAATTTATTACCCAATTCGTAGGTGAAGTGCCTCAAAAGATTTTATCACCTACTGATTACTTTCAAATTCAAATTCAAGCCTTCAGTAATGTTTTATATGAGATGCTCAGAGAGATCTAGTGTATGGTCCACTGAAAAGGTATAAACTATGTAAAAAGGAAGTCACTGTAGCAAACTGTAATGTAACAGCTTAAATGTAGTAGGAGGGCAAGCAAAATATTCAGCTGGACAACCAATACTTTCTTTTATTTATATAAGCATATGTGTCTCAGACTTACTGCTATTCCTTAAAATGACCACGCTTACCCTCACAGTTTAGTCAGTGAGGGTGATGTCATTAGCCAAACATTTAGACAATACGTCTGTTATTTTTATGAAATCTAATTTAAAACATTGCCCGTTTACATAATTTAAACTTCTGAAGCATTTTATCCAGTCTAAGGTCAAATATGTTGACCACACCTGTGAACGCTAACTATAACTGGTCATATATAGCAAGCTAGCTAGCTAATGTTATTTTGTCAGCTGGTTCAGTTAGCTATGTTTCAGTATTTTGTCACAACTAATCTCTACATGTAATTTCGTTTGTGTAGTGCAACCCACATTATTTATGTGGAAATTTACAGATCGTAACGTCAAACACTTAAGCTAAAACTAGGCTACATTTGAGTTTACAAAGAGCTGGTGCAACCACCTCTCCAGTGAATGTCAGCACTACGATTCTAATTAAAAGGCAAATAATATTATCTAGCTAACTAGCTAACTACAACATATTGTAACAACATATCACCCACAGATCTGCAGAGCCACAGAGAAATAATAGCCCGTTCCTCATGTATTTTCTTTCAACAGGAGGCTTGCAGAGTTTTAGTTATTTGGGATTTGCCTCTCACTTCCCTCTGGAATGACTTGCCCTAATTTCGTTTCATTACTTCTCAGTGTTTCCTAGAGGGAGTCAGTGCAGTTATGATACTGCTTAGGTAGACTTTCAGCAACACAGAACTTTTCAAGAAATATGAAAATTACAAAGCTATTTCTTTGATTAAAGGAACTGGTATGCAGATATTCTGTTTATGTTTTGGAGGATTTTCTATCACTCCTCATTAAATGTGGCTGGGGGCATTACTTGGAAAGGCCTGAGAGAAGTATCTTAGACGAAAACACTGCAGTTTGGTTTTGTCTGTGTGTGTGTGTGCGCGTTAACGAGCCACTGTATGTGTGAAACAAATCCAGATTTGTCAAAAGCAAGAGAGGGCAGGCAAGCCGTGGATATGTAGGAAAAGAAAATGACAAAATGAATATTCTTCCCGCTCACAATTCAAAAATACAACAGTACTATTGTGAACTTGGGTATGTACATTTCCCTTGGAAATAGAGACAATTGTAATAAGTGCATAAGTGCATTTGTCTACACATTTTGATCTAAGGAGTTACACAAACCTTCATATTTGTTTTTTTTAATGCATTGACGTAATGAAAATGTTGGCACAAGACTTGCATGTTTTCTGCTTCAAGTAAATGTCAATATTTGAAAGTTGGCAACAGGAATATGAGATATATAGTAAAGTTGTTTGAAATGTGCATGTTAATGAGCTGACAGATGTCAATCTTCCACCAATCCACACCATGAAAAATGTTTGACTACAACCAGATTGGGTAGAAAGCTGCATTTTTCAACACTGACCAGTCCAGAGCTTATAAGGGCTGCCTGAATAACCTTGAATGGGTGATCAGTGCCACATGCACATAGTTGAGGTATTTCAAGCATTGGCACTTTTCAAAGTTTTGAACTTACAACAATTTTGTGATATTTAGCTTGTAATTAACATTTACTCCAAAAAGAACAGAGAAAAAAAGAATCACAATGTAACCTTAAATGATTTAAAAAATACTGAAGGTTCACTAACTTTGACCATTTTTGAACAACTTGAAATAAATATAATTCCCCTCATTTACTCTTTTAGCTCAAAGGCCTGGTTGCTGGTAGGTTTTCAAAGCTGCACTTTTTAAATGGCACTTTGCAAATGCTGAAAAACTACAGATGTACCCATCCAGGACATTGGATGAGAGAGCTTGTAGGCTGGGTATCGTGATCACCAGCAAACCAAGGAGAAACCCAACCAACTGATGTCAGACATACATTTCTGATAACACTTATTCTGGCAATGGGAGAAGAGGCTTGGCACATCCTACAGACCGATGGCGATGGGCACTGAGGATGGCTATCACGATCAGACAACAGATGGATAAAGGAAGAGAAAAGAGAGTAGCAGTCTAGAAAAAAGGCTAGTTTTAAAGTTGTTTGAACGTGGGAGCAGGGAGACATGTTGGCCCTGACCCTATCTCCTCAAAGTCTAGTCTGAGCCTCGGGAATATAGATCTCGATGCTGTCCGCTCGCTCCGAGGCTGAGTTCTGCCGGAAGGAAGCTGCACGTTTGGCTGCCATTAGCCGCCTGCGAGCCTCCTGTCGGTGCCTGTCTGGGAGGTCCAAGGATTTCTCCCTAGTCACCATACTCCTCTGTCGAATTGTCTTCTTTGGTACAGAAGCTGGTGGCTTTGAGAAGAAGAGACAGAGAATAATTATGAAGTGGTAGTACAGTACTTGTTTTTGAATGAACATTAGTTTGGTTGGGGAAGGCTACTGAGACTGAGTTTTTTTTTCAGAGGCAGAGCCCTTTTTCAACATGACTCATATTTTCTTGATTTTCTTAAAAACTCTCATGAAATTATACTATTTACACCTAAATATATTAGGACAAAAGGTTTTGAAAAAGCACATTAGATGTGATTTTTTTCCTGCAAATCTCACACAAAACAATGAACTTGGAGACTTCCAAAACCTAAGCAAATAAAACGACAAAAAAACAAAACAAAACATATTTTTTCCTAATTTTACCCCTTATATGTTTCAGTCTCTTATCGAACTCAAAATCAATCAAAATTTAAATGCAAATAAGAATAAAACCTTTCACTGTTTTTCAGATTAATATGGATTTTTTTTTAGTTTCCACAGAATAGCACTGAATCTGTTTGAGCATTGTCAGAAACATTATACAAAATACAAGCAACTGACAAAGCAGCAGCATCTTGAGGCAGCCTGGGTTTAGGACTAACACTGCCAGGGAAACTTCTCACCTTCTTCTCTGGGCTGTCCACGGGCCTCCAGTTGTTGTTCTTGATCTGCTGCAGCTGGTCAAACTTCATGGTGACGTCGTCAATGGAGAGCTGTAGCAGGTCCCAGAACCCAGCCAGGTCCTGAGAGGTGGGCCGTGGCATGGCACTGGGGTCCTGCATGAGATACAAAGATGGAATTAATATCTGTGGTGATATTTGGTGATGATCCATATAATTGGTTCATTGTCTGCAGCCCAGATAATAAGCACAAGCAGAACACCTGGTATCCTTGCACACAGAAAAACATGAGCGGTGGTGGAAAATAAAGCAAAGTACATATTACTCAAGTACTGATTTCAGGTGCTTTGTACTTTACGTGAGTATTTCCATTTCATGCTACTTTATATTTACAGTTCACTACAACCTACAGAGGTTTCCAACCTTTTTGGCTTCTGACATCTTGCAAAGTGCAGTGATGAAACTATCTTCCCCAAAATCAAAAGCTTAGCGCATCAAAACTGTTTTTCTTCTCTACTATCCTATTATGATCTCATGACCCCTCAGATTTATCTGGTGTCCCTGTATATAAAACTGTGTATAAATGAATAAGGACTAGCTCCAGCAGCTACAACAATGAAATGCTGCTTACAGACTGATACTTCTGTATTAATCATTAGTTGATGTCATATACATATAATAATACATCGGACCAAACCAGTATTTTTACTTTAATACTTTCACTTATTTTTTATTTTTAACATTGCTGGACTGGTAATTTAACTACAGTAAAGGATCTGAAAACTTCCTCCACCTCTGCACATGAAGGACATTAAGATAGTGGTCACTGCACTTTGTCTTAGATCCACTAGATGTCCTTATCACACACAAAACAGGCTTAGATACCAGTCTTGAGTCTTTTAGTTGAAATGAGGGATAAGAACTTTGTCAGCTTGGTCCCATTTATGACTTGACTCCTGAAATGAAATGAACGTGAAATTGACTCTGGTTTTAACGAGTCACAGGTATCCGTGCCAACGCTTTTTTTGAGCTAATATCTGTAAGTACAGATCATTGTTCACTTCTTTTCAGCTGGTCTACAAAAAGACACTATCGCTGGACTGATCTTTAGTCCAGCAATGGCATGAAAGAGACATGTTTCTTAACAATAGTCTAATCAGTTAAAGAGCCCCTTACACACTTGTAATTTATTCAGGACCCTTTAAAGAACATGGTGCTAATAATACAAAGGTCATTAGTTTGCTTTCTATATGAACTGTAGGCATTTAAGAGGCAGTGTAGAGTACATGAAATTTTTTACTGGGACTACCAAGAACAAGTATTAATGAAAGTGCATACAATAAAGCTGTTCCAGTGAACATAGTGTTCCAGGATGGTTTTTCATTTCTTTCACTCCATCTCAGACCATCGATATCTGCAACTCAGTCAGTATCAGATCCCAGGTTCCAGAAATCATGGACCTGTTTCATCTGGAATGGGACGTGTCGAATCTATGACCCCAGCAACATCCCCACACTCACCCCCTAAACCTAAGACATTTGGAGTAGGTCTGATATCCAATAGAAGAGCAGAATGATGGCAGTGCCTGGGACTATCTATGCTCTAGCCAGACATTATATTATTTCTTTCCAGCTGTTTTTTCCTTCTCTTTCTCAATGTGGCATCATATCCTGCTCCAATATGTGGTTTTAACAACATAAATGGAAAATGGACTGCACTTGTATAGCAGTTTTATAGCAGCATTTAAAGCACTTTTGCAATAGAAGGCACATTCACCCAAACATTTATACAATGCTTTTTTCTACACAAATGGTGCTTTTCTACCGTGCGCACACATTCACACATCGACTATACATCAGAGGCAATTTGGTGTTCATCTTGCCCAAGGACATCTCAAAATGTGGACCAGAGGAGCCAAAAACCAACCACCAACCTTTGAATTAGTAGCCTTCTCAGCCTTTAACTAACATTAAAGAGATGCTTCCAAAATCTTATCTGACTTTGACTTTAAACATTAATGATCCTCTGTTATGGCACTGAAGAAAGGGGCTCAAAATGTGAATGAAAAACAAATCTTTCATCTCTCTAAAGACAGATATCAACAACTTTAGACGCACTGTGTTTTGTTAAATTAAACAGCATCAGCAGTTAAAGTTCACAGTAATCTTATTTTACTTTACTGTGATATTTGTAATGTAATGGCGTGACTAAAATACTTCAAATTTGCATAATAATCATTTCAGTCACAGTTTTCTTTCATATTTGTATAGCATTAAGGGATCTGTATAACTCTTTTTTTATGCAACAAAATAATTTAAAAAATACCCAGATTTTAATATATCATAGTATCCATCAGGTAAAGTAAGCTGAGAACACATTTCTGTTATCTATAATTACCATGGGACTGCCTCAGCACTTCATCAGCTTTATTCTGACCCCTGAACTTGTGATGTTCTGCAAACTGTCTTGGAAGTCTTAAGGCTTCAAATATCCAGAGCTGACAGATTTAGGAGGAGTTGGAGTAAGTTTTAAGCCCTAGCTGTGTCAGTGTGTGCTTTTAATCCTGGAGCTCCTCCCAGAGAAGAGCTCCACGCAAACTGTTTGTCTCTTTTCAGAGAATTTCGCTGTCAGACTTTATGAAAGTTGATCCATGAGTTAGAGAGAGGCAGCCTGATAAAACACAACTCAACATCTTTTCAAGCTGCTAATTTGTGAGCATTTATTTCACTAATGAAGCCTAAATGTGCAAATATTGCTCTTTATATGTTGAAATGTTGCAGCTGCTTGTAATGAAGAAGTTGCTGAGTAAACCTGCATAATACTGTCTCCTTCAGAGGACAGAAAGCACTTGGTCTAAAAGGCTGGTTCACTGTATCTAATCCCCATGCAGTTCCCATTCCCCCCGAATGAGCAGTTTCTGCTGCTCTTTGCAAAAACATCATCTCTATCTCTCATAACTCTGCACCAACGTCATTTGGGTAGTTGGCTCAGATCAATAAAACAACATGTGAACAGTGCAAAGGAAAATCTGAGGCAGACATCCATGACCCTGTATGTTCCTGACCTCCCTGATGAGCGGCTGCTGTCTTGATATTTTGTGCAATTAAACCTGTCCCCTCTCTTCTCTTCTCTTCTCTTCTCTTCTCTTCTCTTCTCTTCTCTTCTCTTCTCTTCTCTTTTCTTTTCTTTTCTTTTCTTTTCTTTTCTTTTCTTTTCTTTTCTTTTCTTTTCTTTTCTTTTCTTTTCTTCTCTTCTCTTCTCTTCTCTTCTCTTCTCTTCTCAGGATCAAGCTACATCACTGAAGATACTTTCATCCACGCTTGTGTATTGCTCATTTCAAAATATTCAGCTCACATATCAATGTCCTATTTAGCTACTGATTCCCAGTATTGTAGCTTTGCAATCGATGACATTCAGGGAGTTTTGATTCACTTTGTTAGTGCCAGCTAAAGCATTAAATGTGTTATGTGGGTTGGAGAACTAAGGTTCAGAGGACACATAAAGTTTTGGTCTTTTTTGCTTTGTTCACGCTGTAGCTGTGGCATACGAATTTCACTTAAAATTCACATATAATGTTTTCTGATTTCCACATATAGAAGAAAGTTGGAAGGAGTAACATTATTTAAATTCTGACCTCTGGACCTTAGGAATGGACTAAAAAAACTGACTGTGATGCACATGTGACCTGAAAACTAGGTTTGTCTCTGTTGCCGTGAAAATAACAATCTACTTTTTTTTTTATTGCAATCCAATATGGACAAAATAGATCATATAGTTCTATACTTTTTTCTTTTTATTTTGTTCCATTTATGGATCAACATTTGCCTTACTTTACATTGCCAGTATCAAAGTCAATGAAAAACAATAGTGTAATGAATGCTGTTAAATTTAAGTGTGTGTGTGTGTGTGTGGGAGAGTGTGTGTGTGCAGCATATCTCTATATACATCCCCACACACCAACACTCACATACTGCCTGTCTTTGATAGGTATCTTACCAGGTTTTGCTGGCACAGCCAATAGAATTGCTGAAATTTCTGAGACATGAGCAGCTGAGCGCTCCCCACTGCACTTCGGATCTTGCCTAGGACTGAAACACACATTGCATATTGAATACTGTATACAACAAGAAGACATATGCCATAAGTTCTGTACAGTAAATTAAAAAAAAAAAACTAAAATGAGAAATATAGGTAGCTTTAAACAAACCACTCACTGTCCTCTGACAGGTCATTCTCTTCAGCTTCTGCCTCCATCTCTTTGCACCAGCCCTCCATCCTCTTGGTCTCTGTGTGGAGCAGTTGCATGAACCAGCTCCCATCCCTCCGCAGGGAGGGGGATGCCCTTCCCGACTCGCCTGATGAGACCGCGCTCTCCCGTGGGGAGGGGGGTTCCAGCTGCCAGGTGGTCTCACTGGTCGTCTCCCTGGGGCTGGGGGGTTCGGCAGGGGTACGATAATCCTCACGGTAGCTGAAGAGCCCCTGGGTGCGTACAGTTCGCACCGCCCCATACTGTGTTGGTGTGCTGGGTTCTGAGTGGCGCTGGAAGCCTCCACCGAACTGCAGACCTTTGTCCTCCATGGTGGGGAAGCCCTCCAACTCCATATCAGCCTGCACAGCTGCAGTCACACTGTTGGAGCGTTTGAACCTGCCCTGTCTACAGAGAGAAACACAGGCCAAAATGAAAAATAACACCAGTGACAATGGGGCTATTGTTTGTAAAAGTGGGAGAAAAACATCAAAGATTATAAGATTTAAATCATTATCTCTCACCCTTTCTTGTCATCTTCTACCTGGATCCCAACAGAGTGGTACTCCCGTGAGCCTTTGCTTTCAGATTCAGAGTCTGTGGCTGCTTCCACCTAATACATTACAAAGACATTATACAAATCAGCAGTGCTTCTCATTATGTGAGAGACCATTCCCCAGTGTTACTGGGTTTATTGGTGTGGGACTGGACACAGCACCTTAACTGTACAGTGCCTGTCAGAAAGTAAACACTGTATGATTTATGGAAGCTGTGAAGGTAACAAGACTGAAGAGGTTTACTGCGGAGGAGTTTAGGCTTCTACAGAAATTAATATAAATATGGAGGGAGGATGTATGTTACATTGTAAAAATGCTTGTTTTAATTTTAAATGTTTACAGTTGACTGAAAAATGTATTAAGCTGTTGCTGATGAGCATCACAAATGTGCACTTATATATTTCTCAAATGCACGTCATATTGTTTGCCACAACAGAAACACAAGAAGCAAAAAATTAAGGTTGAAAGTATTTTATTGTGGTATAATCTTTATTTTTGAGAGTGTTTGTTGGAGTTAAAGTTGCACTAATCAATATTCTTATATGACCAATGAATTAACTGTGTAATTACTGTGTTGGTTCACTCAGTGTTTATGGTGCTAAAGCTCCATTAAACCCACTGTACTAACTAACTGGGAAACACTGATGAGTGTTTAGCTGCAAAATAGTCTGATAGTTCTCTTAGAAGTTGTTTTATGCCAAAAGAAACCTAAAAGGAGAACAAATATTGGACTTATATTCACTGTGTAGCCAGAAACATCATTTAAAATGAGTACTAATGGTGCTAACAAGTTAGCCGTATCAACTTTACAAGGTGATAATAAGCCAGTGTTGTGTTTGCACCTTGTCAGGCAAGTTAAGTAGGGTTGTATGGATTAGCCAAATATTTAAGGCTGTGTGACCAAAGTTGCACAATGATAAATAGGGCAACATTAGTGGATATTATGGGATGGGAAGGAAGAGTGACTGATGATGATTCTCCCTGCCGCTGCATGGCTGAGATCCTGATCCAGCAGCCCAAACTCAGAGGCTCTTTATCGCTGCCTGCACCACTCCCTGGTGCCCTACATTTTACTGGCTTTATGGAAACCCTGTCAGTGCTCACCATTTTTGCTGTGCTTTTCTATCTGTCAGTTTTTACTTGTTTCTCCATTTACTCATCTCTTTCTTGTTTAATTTCTTTGCTTTCACTTCTCTCTATTTAGCGTTCACAATTTCCTGCTAGCTTACTGTCACAATCTTTTTCTTTTATTGCTGTCTTAAGCCTCTCTCTGTCTTTCTTCTTTGGTGCCCACTGAGCCTTTTTGCATTGGGACTATATCAGAAGTGGTCTGCACATCAAAAGTTTGAGCGTACAGAGTGGGCTGATGCAGTCACTGGTCGGAAGCCATGTGCCATTTCTTTCTTTTTGATTGAAACTCTCCTGAATTCAGTGCATAATATATACTTTTATTTTTATTATTATGTTTTTTTTTCCTGCCTTTGCCACAAGAATGATTGCAGGCGCCCTTTGGAAATGTCCATATGAGGCCTTTAGAGTATCTGACATTCATAAAGCTTCAGCTCAATGTCGTATTATGACAACAAGAGTGAGTCACAAGCACAGGTTCAAAACAGGGCGGGCTTGTGTTGCGGAAAAATGTCAACCCCACCTGTGGTGTAGACTGGTCAGTATTATAGGTAGGGAGTGACATTTTTGGAGAGCCATTTTGTATTCTGTCAGGCCGTTTGGGAGATGCTGTTAGCGGGGAGAAAATGAGTGTGGAGCATCTCACTGAGGTGACCTCCATTACTTTGTGTTAGAGGCAGAGCAAAGTCCAGCTCATAAAGAGAGAATGAGTTTCATGCCCGTGATGGATGAGTACGGAAGGAAGACAAAACATCCAGGGGGCTGGTAGATTTATATCCAATGGGGTTACTCACTCTGTGGACGTATATAGAGATATGCTGCACGCACACACATACACACACACCCACACATATGCACACACACACATACACACACACACACACACACACACACACACACACACACACACACACACACACACACACACACACATATGCACACATATGCACACACACACACACACACACTGCATCAGCAATCACAGTCACAACGTCAGCACAGGTGTGGTTGCTGTGAGCATCAGCGAAAAGTTGAACCGCTGTGCCTCTTATCCAAAACACACAAACACCACCTGGTGACTTTTGCCAGCCAGTGAGTGTGTTTAAGATTAAAAGCTTTGACTTCCTCTTGATAAAACCTCATTATGGCTCCAATTAAAACTATTTTTGTAAATAAATCAATCAACACTTTAGAGCAAAAACATGTCACAGCTTTAAGGTATAAGGTGCAGCTATAAAGCGGCCTCTGAGGACTAAGGGAAGTCAATACAACACCACATCCACACATCCAGAGATTAAAAACATGTTGACCTTCACAGATTGTGGATGTAAAAAGCGAATGGCAGATCAATGAAGAGGCAGGCTAAATCAGGTTAATTATACTTCCAGGAGCAGGTAAGGCATACTGATTGGCTGTATGATATGATGAGGACAATGGAAGCTGTCAGCAATATAAATGAATCAATATTGAAAAGTCCCAAAGAGACGCTTGCTGTAACACATTATTGTCATCTCATCTAGCTACTTAAGTGGTATCTATTAACCAACTAGCAGGAAACAATGTGGGCTTGAAGTTAGACATAGCAGCTCGTGAATGTAAAGTTTTTAAATGTAGCAAACAAAAAAATGTATATTTTTTTACTTTACTTTACAACTAAAATCAAAATCCAACTCCTCCAGGTTGACCTAAGTATCCTCAAGGGCAGCTGCGCTCTGCAACAACACCCTGATACTCTGATGTCCTGACAATCAAACACATATTCAAAATGGCTGACGATGATGGGCTGGACTGAATCTCAGGGAAGTTCTTGAGACACGTTTTAGAGAAACATTGTTGCCAGGCAATAGCTGCTTCCTTTGCATTTCAATCCCTGTCAGATGTCTGAAAATTTAGACCTTTATTGCACCTGCATTACTAATCAAATCTGCTTATGGAGTTTACTCACATCCACTGGAGCCAATTCTCTGTCACTCATATTCAGATTTGCACACAGACACGACACACACAAACATACACATGTTTAGTTGAACCCTGGCTACTCCTTCCTTAAGTTCACTTTCATTCCTCTCATCCTCTAAAGCAGTGTGCTGTTCTTTGCGCTACATACTTCATCCACTCTGTATCTGATCTGTCTTCACCTCTCCTGGTAATGAATGAACTAAAACCGAGCTGCTTGTGCACTGATTTGGAAAGATGGTGCCTCAATTGCGTCGCGCCAACTGTGAAGTTTGGTGAGGCATGACAATGAGGTTTTGATGTTGCAGCTCTGCGATTTAAAATTAGCACTCATCATTGTGGCTAGGTTGTAGAGCAGCCTTGGATGACTGACTCTGACTCTCATGAACAGGAAACAGAAACTGTAAATACTGTAAGTGGGTGAGGTATTAAATGCCAGAAAGAGACAGAGTAAAGAAATATCTGCTCATAGAGTGAGTGGTAAGATGATACACGGGCAAATGAATGAATACATTCCAGGGTAATGTTTTTTTTATGTTTACATGACATAAGTAAAGGTGAGTGTGTTATGTATTAGTTATGTATAGTTATGTGACTACTTGACCTGGAGTTCAGCGTAAAAGTATGAATCAAGTTTCTCTTAATCCTTCACCTTAATTATGGAGATTACTTTGCAATAACCTCAGTCCTTACACTCTGTGTAAACTGGGAAAGAGCAGACAGTAACCAGGTTTCTTTAAAACATTGAATGAAGATTGAATTCCAGTCCATAATTTTGACAGCCTACTAGAACTAATGTGTTGTAGGCTGTATTTTATTGCGTGCATTTACACATAACAGTGAAGTGTAATGTCTGGGTAAAACATGCCGCTGGATACTAAGCCTGGATGTGATACAACACAGTGAGTGTGGCAGGATCAACTGACTTTGAAGCAATCATTTATTATACTGTCCGATGGCAACACCTGACAGTCAATGCCTTTAGCACAATTTGGGATTTGTTAGACTAATCTTCAGCCAAAGGACTCTTTCTTAATATCACCTGAAAAAATAAAACTCAGCAATTACCCTTTAAGGTGTGCTTGATTTATTTTGCAAGAAACTTGAACGGCACCCAATGAAATTCAGCCATTTCCAGAATGAAAGAAATGGAAGTGTTTGGGTTTTTTTTTCTTTAAACATTTGAAAGGTTTCTTGGTTCAACTTTGCACTTGTCTATGCAAATTGGACAACAAGAGTGGTGTGAGTGTGTGAACGCATAGCCTTATGGGGGTAAAGAGAATAAAAATCTAGTCAATGTACCTTGAACATATAAATAGAGGAAAGTAAATGTGGAACAGGGTGACTCATGACAATAAAAAGGTGTTTGTATGTACGGAAGTATGTGAACCAGGAAAAACACAGAAATAGCATAAGAGGAGATTGCATGAATGACTTTTGTTTTTGTTGATTGACCCCAAGGTGATGATGTGAGCTGCAACAGATTCTTTTCTCTTTGTTCTGCAGCAGACCTGCAACCTTCAGACTGTGACATGAGATCAACAGCACCAGAACTTTAGCCAGCATCAAAGAATGAGGGAAACAAACCAAGGTAAGATCACAGAGAGTGGGAGGTGGAGAGGGACAAAGAAGTAAAGGAGGGGGAAAGTGGGAGAAAAAGAGAAAAGGAGAGAGGGAGATTGGATAGAGGGAGAGAGACAGGTACAGTAAGTGGAGAGGGAGTGAATGAACCATGGAGTGAACTATCATTCACTAAAACCTGCTCCAGCATGAGTTGAATCTTAATTGATGGATTGCGGTAACATGACTCACTCTTGCTATTTTTAGCTGCTGAAAAGAGAGCACTGTTTCTGAGTTGAATATGTGTGTGAGAATATTCCGTATTATTATGCAACCATGCATACGTTTGTGGCAGTAGAGATTTTAAGACTTCTTCTTTAGCCTTATGTGAGATCTTTTCATCATCCACACTTAGAGACTAACCTGTATCCCTATAGACGATCGAGGTGTCTTCAGGTACTCCTCAGCCTTGGACACCAGGATGGCCTTGTCACAGGTGAGCACCGAGCTGTGGCTGTCTGTGGACGGGTGTCTTTTTCCAGCCATGACTCCGGCCGCCTCCATGGCTATAGTCACAGCCTTGGTGCTGTCCAGGCTGTCAGTGGAGTTATAGAGGGCCCTGCCTGGGCTTAATCCCAGGCTGAGGCCATCAGGGGCCCACATCCCACCATGAGGGTGCCTCCCCTCGTGGTAAGCATCCTGGGTGGACTCGGTGCTGCTCTGGGCCGTGATGGAGATGAGGGGTTTGGAGGTGGTACGTGGTGGCACCGGAGGAGGAGTCTTCTTGTAGTTGGGTGTGTAGGTGATGGCTGGAAAGAGTGCAAAGTCATAATTATTTAAGAAGTAATTTTGTGTATTGATAGCGTGTTATTTCATTTTTATTTATGTTTTTGCCATACAAATAAATTATAAAACTGTTCTTTCTTTTTCAAGGAATAGGATATAGTTTGTGACGTTGCATTTTCTATGTAATACAATTAGCTTTGAACCACTGTGGTGAATTATTGTTCAAAGTTAATATCAGTTCAACCTCTAGACTTTCACATCGTCCTTTAGAAACTCATATAAAGGTATTGACGCCATACCACATTTTCAATGAACAACCCACCACACACATTCCTTAAAGGCAATGCTTTACTATTGTCTGCAAATCCTATGAAAAGACCGATTACAAGTTAGTTTATCTTGCAAACTTTGCAACTCAGTCTCAACCTTATATAATCTGAGTAAATATTTAATTCCTTAAAAATGGCTCATAAACATTTAACTTTAAATCTAAAGGGTCCCTAATTTCCTAAAACCGCTGAACAGTGTAGTTTCTAGAAATCATTACTGAGACTGGACTGACTTCACATTTACTGGGGACTACATTAAGCTTAAACTTAAAATAGAGCTCTAGTTAGTACATAGGATCAACTCAAAATAAACTTCTGTTGCCGTGTTACTAATAATAATGAGAGAACATGTCATGGCTCAAAGATGTATTTTTAATAGTTTGGCACAATCTGTATCAGACTTAAAATACATATCCAGTACTTAGTTGGATCAATTCATTGTTGGCTTTGGTCTTTTCTTGACAATAAGAACAATATGAAGACGTGGCTGATAGTGAAAAAAACAGAGAAGCAATCAACAGCACTCGTGTGGAGGATCCTGGTGAGGAGGTGGTGCTCAAACAAGGCTGACAACTCTCATCTTCTTATTCTGTCCATTACTTTCTTTCAAGTGCAAATGAGAATATGGACTTAATCCACAGAGAGATGGACTGAGGAATGGGTCATGAAAACCTTCTAGGCTTTGACGTATATTTATTTTCAAGTAAGGCTTTGAGAGAAGAGCTCGCTCGGTGCAGTTACAGGTCGAAACATCTGAGGCACAAGCTGTGTTTGGTGTGTTTTGATCAAAGCTGAGAGTGTGCCAGGTACCTTGGAGCCAAGAAAAGAAGAAAGAAAGAAGGCGAAGAGGAATAACAGCGAGTCACGCTGCAGGTTAAGTTATGGGTTATCGTTTTCCCTGACAAAGAGGCAAATGGTGTTGAACTCTGTTTCTGTTCCTGCCTTACAAATGCTTACATCACACAAAGCAATTAAGGAAGTCCTTATGAGACCAAAACAGGATCTATTTGAGTTCTAATGAGCTTCATACAGGCCGCCAAAAAGTTAAGGCATAGATTAATAGCATTTCACCCTAATTACACTTTATCCCAAACACTGCAATTACAGAACAAACACTCTTTTGTTTAAAACAAAGGACAGATTTTTTTGTTTGCAATCTTATTTTAGAGAGAGGATTTAAAACCCAAGGCTTCACCTCAAAACTGTGACACCTTTTGGCCTCTCTCTCACCCATATTTTGGTTGTGCTTATAAATAGCAAGAGACGTCTGGTCTGTGAAAAGCGTTCTGCCCCAGGGGCTTAATGACGCACATTGCCGTCCATTCACAAAATTAACTTCTCATGGCTGAGAAGATGCATTAGTGAGTAAGATGAGGTGAAGGGAGCCAGAGATGTAGAGAGGAAACAAGAGAGGACAAGAAGAGAGGGTGAGGGAGAATAGTGTGTGTGTCTGATAGAGAGCAAGGATAAATCAGGGAGTGAGAAAAGATCAAGGGAGGAAAGAGATGACCCGTTCAGGGGGCATGATTCAGCAGAGGACCAAAATAGAGCCATTATTAGCCAGTCAGTCGTGCAAAGGGGAGGGTGGGGGCTGGGAAGATGGTCATAATTCTCTCTCCCTCTTACCAGTGGCAGGATTACTCAGCATTTATTCTTCATCTGAAGTGACCTCACTCACTCACTCACTCACTCACTCACTCACTCACTCACTCACTCACTCACTCACTCACTCCTTTCCCATTTCCTTCTGATATTGATAGCATTAATTCAACCATTGTGACCTTACATTATCATGCAGTTATATTCATAACCAAAGGTCACCTAACCTTAACAAAACTGTAATTTTACACAATGTTTTCCTAACTTGAGCCAAGTACTTATTCCAATCCAAACCATGATTTAACCATTAGCTGTGTAGAACAAGATTTTTAAAATTTTTGTAGTGATTTGAAATGATTGTTCAAAGGAACACATGATACAGATGTTGAAATGATTGTCCAGATGACACAACATCAAATGAGAAAAAGCCTGCATCTTGTTGAATAATTTGTAAATTTAGCAAGAAATTTGCACCATGTACATTAGTCATTACATTATTATGTAATGGCCCTTTCTTGTTGAGGGGCTTTTTGTCAAAATTTAAATTTTCATTTAATTAAGTTTATATGAGTGGGGACAAATGATGGGGGGAAATGTGGCACATATCTGAGGCTAAATAAATCAGATTGAATGAGCAATGTAATAAGAAATGTGTGAATGGAACAATGCAGTTTATGTTTTTCACAGCACTTTCAATTCAACTAGACTTGTTGTGTCACTAGCTTTGCCAAAGTTATTAAAATTTTTTTCCAGTAAACCAACTCACAAGGAGAAGATAACATAAACATCATCGTTGACACTTTCATCATAAAAAAGCTCGGCTAAAATACACAGAAAACTTATGATGATGCAGAAGATGGAGTATAAAGAGTAGATTTACGTCTGATTATGGGTCTAGAGTGCAAAGTAGATCACACATTAAGATACTGTACGAAGAAGCATACAATGAAACATACTGGGAATAACATAATTTAGCCTCCAAACAATTGTCAATGTGCCAAACAGCAAGATGAACAAGATGTCTCTGCACATGCAGGTGAATTTTAACAGACTGTGGATACAGTGAGTACAGTTTAAATGATGGAGGTTGTTCAGAGGTTGCTAAATCATGTAGACACTCACACACACATGCACACACACACACATGCACACATGCACACACACACACACACACACACACACACACACACACACACTACAAACAACAACTACTGTGCCAGTGAGGCTGATTAACGTGAGACACAAAGGCAGTGATTCAACCACTCCATCTCTGTTAGGACCTCTCTATCTATCAGGACTGGCTTGTATGCTAACATGAGGGTGGGGCTGAGGGGGGTTTGAGTGACACGTCGTTAAGAGTCTTTCTCCCCGATTGGATTTATCACTGTAAAGGAAATGCAGCAGTTTGTTTTGCAGCAGGCTTTTAAGGATATGTAGATGATCTGGAGGGAGGGAGGCAGAGGAAGATGGATGGCGAGCCCTATTATTGGCACTGTCACGAGTGTTGCAGCCAGAAACAATAAAGAAAATAATTTGAAAATAGCCAACAATAGATAACAAAAAACAGACCAGGAAGAGTCATTACTCAAGTGTATTTAACCACCGCTGGATAGTTTGCAAAAGTTCAAAAGTGTCTTGAACAGTGTGATGGATTGCTGTGAACAAAAACACAGTTTGCAACAAACAAAACACCCCCGTGGCAGCAAATGTTGTCTTTCATGGCTTGTTCGTCTTGATCTGTGGATCAAGGGCGTTCCTTTTTTTTTGCTCGCCTTTTATGCCTCTGATGCTGTCCTGCTGTTCATGAAAGTCACACTGCCGAGTCTGTCTGTAAGTAATAGCTGCTGCAGTCTGTAATGGACACAACCCCCCTGCTTCAGCTGCTGGTGGCACGCTGAACAGCATTTGCATGTCACCACTTAGATGCATTGTCACTGCGATTCTTAACCTCGCCCTTTCAAGAAAACAAATGGGCTTCTTGTCGACTGGATGGATCAAATACCCCAATGGAAGCTAATAATAGAAACATACAGGGGGTGGTGTGTGCATTTGTGTCTGTGCTCATGTGATACTGCAGAAGTGGGTTTGAGATGTATTGATGCAATTGTAAATATGTCAGTTGACAGCAGTGAGAGCACTCTCAACAATTGAGAATGTATCAGGACTATAGTCTCTCTCAGTCAAAAAAGCAATATGGTGGGGGGAATAACACAACAGCATTTTACAGTCAATCTAGCCACTACAGGGTCAAGCTCTTCATGAATGAATAACAGATACTTGTGTTTAAAGAACTCAAGGGGAAGACATTGATAAATGGTTGAGTAGCATTAATTAATTAATCCATACAGGTCTTTAGTGTAAATGGTTATTATTTATCCTGTAAATTCCCACAAGCAAATTAAGATCATTTTATTGCATGGTAACTTAGTAATTCATTAATCATATGGTGACATTTCTTTCTTTCCTTCCTTCCTTTAGTTGTAAAAATGTGAGTAACTGTATATACATTATTCACAGTGAATTTTCCACAGGACTGCTCATGTTTCATTAAAATAATGTCTCGCTAACCTGTGTAAATCTAGGATTAATAATATAACACTCTCTCTGGTCATCCTGGGAAGTTAATTCTACAGATCTGGAAGCTGGATTTTATACCCACAAATGATTTATGGTTGGGGGAAAGAGCAAACAGTACACATGGAGAGACTGAGATTTCACAGAGAAGATAGAGAAGCTGTGTTTGATAAGATATTGGACCCTGTGCGGAAATTCTTCCAGGGTAACAATTATTGTGCTGAATTCAGTGTAAAGCACCAAGCTGTGTATTCTCTTTCCATTTTTTCTCTCAAAAGGCACTGTGTAGATTTTGTTCTTTTTAAAGAAACACTAAAAAACAAACACTTGCAATAAACACTTAATTTAATTGTGACTCTGGCTACTGTTGTTTGTATGATGTGCTGTTGTGTTTGTGTGTTTTTATTTTGCTTTCTCATTTGTTTCTGCTTATTCTCCTTTTGTAAGTCTGCATCCTTGCTATGTATCAAAAATATAACAATTATTTAAAAAAAATAAGTATTCCACATTAATATGGAGCAATGGAGGATGCCCCAGGTAGCAGGTTTACCTGGGGTTTGCTGGGGAGTCCGATCAATGCTGCAGGTGGAGGGGAGGCAGAACTGGATCCCTGAAAACAAGGGAGCGGGGTGGATATTCAGAAGAATGGGCTTATCAGCCCAAACATACAGTACAGTACAATCTATTAACTCACAAGGAATAGTATATCCAGGGAGAGACTGCGGGATATTAGGATCATGCTGCACAGGGGGATATAGAGCAAAACAACAGAGAAAACATTCTTCCTAAACATGCCATCACTAGGGAGGCACACTGATCAGGAAGTCAATCTGTAAAACATTCAGTATTGAATGCACAGTATCTCAGCAGAGCATCTTGTTCAGGGCGTGACTTAGATAATTTTGGATTTACAATAAGTAATCAGCATTCACAAAAATACAGTTTATTCCCCTATACACTTTTTTTAATTTTTGCATGTTTATTAGGCTCATACATATCTGATGTTTATTGTTGACTATTTTCAGATAGGTGCAGTAACATCAGTGTGAACAGGTCAACACACACCATCTGATCATTTGATGCTGCTCCCAACATCCAACATGGTTTGACCTGACATAGATGCCCAGACAAAGGGAATGAAATCCTATAAAGTAATCACAACAACCAGAAAGCTGACTTTCCTTATGGTATAGTGTAGTTCTGTCGATTAGTAGAGATGTGTGTGGAGCTCCAGTTGCAGGTGACCTGCATCTGCAACTGTCTGTGCAATTTGCTGACCAGATATCAACAGGCATTAACGGTTTGATATGAATTGCGACTATTCATTTTCTTGGCATGTTCAAATGATTGCATAAGTCAGCATATCTTCTTGCAGGTAGTCCTTCACAGTACATTATCATGATTTCTTATTCAAGTACATTCCAATTAATGTATTTTTTAATGCTTTACTCATTCAGTACTCAGTCATTCTGCCTCTGTTTTAGAGGGATCAACTTCTTCGCTTTGCCAGATTTACTCTTAAATCAAGAAAAAAAAAGTGGAACAGTGGAAACAAAAGAGGGTATAACCAATCCATAACTGCTGGGTAAGTAAAAGGTATTAATCTTTATATTTGGTATAATTGAGCTCAGTAATTAAGAAGTGTTTCTGCATGTAAACAGAAAGCAATCCAATCAATTATTGAAACTACAGTAGGGTAGTTCACTTGCAGCAAGGACAAAGCCTTGGTGGTATGCCCTCTACCAGGTGTTACTGTCTTATTGGCTTTGTTATGACAAACACAGCTCAGCCAGCACATCACATTTAGCAATTTCTCTTCTGAAAAATATACCTTCAGTGAAGCAGAGATTTGATACCTACTCAGCATCACCATTCCTTTAGTTCCTAAGTTCAGAGTAGAAACGAGGCCTGTTATCACATGCCAGTATTTGTCATTGTACGAATGAATCCTGATGCAGTTTATTCTCAAACTATATCTTATGAATAAACATAATGTGACTGCAGTACAGGTTAAATTATGTGCTACTTCTAGATAACAATTTTGCAAATGAAAATTGGGGTCCGGGCAGGAAAAGGCTGGTGCATTTTTTTTTTTTTTTTTTGCCAGGGAAATGAGCAGAAAGAATAAAACAATACACACTAATTGACTTCCCACTGCTTTGAAAACCTTTCAGATTCAGTCAATTTAGCAAAACTTTCATGAAGTGCTCTGTGCATATTCAATTCAAAACAACACTCAGGAAAAGCCTTTTTTTTTTCTGGTAGCTCACTGATGTTCAGCTGAAAGATTCTTTTTGTTCCAGTGCACTTTATTAGAGCACAGACTTCAGTGGGTGATTCCATGTAGAGCCCATTAATTGGATAGATAGCACAGATATATCTTGTGATTTGCCTGGCTTTTTAGCTGTTCATTGCTGGTAACAGAATTCCACGTCTTCAGTGGTATGTAGCCTCCTTTCACTGCACTAATCAATATGAAACTATGAATAGAACCAAATACTTACAGTGAGGCACTGTGTATGAAATGCACAAAATATTGCGGCCATCTGTCATGCACCATTACAACATAATTTTCATCATTCATTGTCACACATTTGAAAAAATAGCCACACAGAGGACGTACACCTCTTTTCAGGAAGGATCAGAATTCAGTTCATTTCATTACACTTACGTCCAAGTTGTGTTACATTCTCAGTCTTTGATTCCTGAGCATAAAGATGATATCTTACAGTAAAAAATACAATATCACCTCTCAACAAGGCCTATTATTACTATATTCACAGTATTAGACAAAGTTAACCACAATTTAGTGTGTATTTTTTTTTCAGTAAATGTATCTTCATACTTATTGTCCAGCAAAGATGTGTGTGTACAGTATGTGCTGTATGTTTGGTAGCAAACTGTATTTGCATGTAGGTAATATGAGGTTGTGAAGCTACATACCATAACTGTACTGATTTGTAATTATATTTGAGTGTGAGTGTGAATGATGCAAGTTACTTTCCCAATAAATTAACAGTATAGACTTCTAGCTCTCTCTACAATTGTGCAAACGTCTTTCCACAGCATCACGTCCTTGTTCTTTATAAGTGCAGTCCATCCAACAGCTCACATAGTAAACAACAGTATGTCCTTATAGTTATATGATAACTGCCAAGATTTACATCACCCCGCTTTGGAGTGAAAATCAACACAGAGCCCCAAACAAGTCGAGGAAAGGAAAGTTTCCATTATCACTGCAAGGATTGTCTGGACCTTGTACACATAAGGCCACCTTGTCCGTAGTCTACAATAGAGCTCCAAAGGAGTCTCTTAAAATAGATGTGTAGAATGTCTTTGTAATCCTCTGAACAAGAACATCCAGTGATAAAAAAAAAAAAAAAGATACTGTGAAATAAGCAGTACTGTCCTGGAAGAGAATTCACATCAATAGTGACAACAGGCTTCAGTGAAGTTTATGCCGCTTTCAGTAAATGTTGTCAAAGCATCGTTGTTCAGTAAATTTGTCATCACAGACGGTTCATCACATTGTTGCAGTTAGTGACATATGGTTCCTGCTGCTAACAATGCAGTATTTTTTTTTCATGGAACATTACTGCAGGCTCGTATATAGGAAAGTCCTTGCTTGAATGCCAATGATCACACGACATTTAGAGCTGCACATTGCTCTACAGTGCACTGGCAGCTACAAACCATGAGCTATATAAATATACTTTAAGCTACATTTTGTCTGCTGAGAATGAGGTATGAACTCACAGAGTGAGAGACATGTATGTGATTTCTGCACTGTTGTACTCGTATCTACCGCTCCATAGTTCCACACTGGCACTCCTGTGCATTGATTCTCGTCTATGGCCTCTCTTCTGCCACCTGTACCACAGAAAAGCCTTTTCACTTGAGGACCTCTCTGGACTTCCTGGGCTCTCTTCTTCTGCATGTTTCCCATTATCCGGATATGCTGTAACATAATTTGGTTCCATCTGTACCAGGTCGACTGATGTTGTGACTTCAAGATCAGGTGGCAATGGATCTGTGTCTGTTGGAAGAGGATCTGTGACAGGACTTGTGGATCCAAAGTCTATCTCCAGTGATGTATCTGGGGATACTGAACTAGGAGGGGATATTGTGACAGTGACCTGTGGTAGTGGAACTTCATGTAATTCCAAGGCTAGGCCCTGAGGCAAGTGAGCAAGGCGATTCTCCATAACTAGATCTGAACAGATGGATTCTGGTGACTGTGAGGAATCCAAGGGGCACAGTGTGGAAGGGTCAATGGTGGGTGTAGGTGAACTTGGACAATCTGAAGGGCGTAAGGGTGGGTCTAAATCCTCAGCAGTAGATGAAGAGTCAGCACTCAGGTCGAATGGTTCTGGTTCAGGGTCCATGAACACTGAGTCAAGATCATCTTGATCTAGGGAAGTCAGCATGACTAAGTCAAAGTGGACCAGATCAGCGTGATATATAGGGGCGGTATCCAAGGGTTCAGGAAGGGGTGGCCAATCAGAGTCTTGGGGCTCTGGTTCAGTGTTTGGTGGAGTTTCTACTGAACTAGAAGCAAAGGATGAGACCAATGTCATTTGCTCTGGGGGAGGGTCTGAAGGATAGTCTGGAAGGGTGATAACAGGATCTGGACTTGTGTCAATGTCAGTCGGACTTGCAGGAGATTCTGTGTCCAGATACTCTGACACCACAATGGCTGGACAACTAGTATCAGTCTCTAAATTACAGGGATTAACAGTATCAATATCAGCTGAGGAAGCATCACAGGCTGAGAATGAGCCCTGATTAATTGGATCAAGTGAAGACACTGTGGATAAATCTGATGATTTTGGTTTGAATTCTGTTAATTCTGCTGGATCGAGATCTTCTTCTGAATATGACAAAGACACCGTAGTAGGATCTTGAGACACTAGATCTGGCTTATTCACAGTGTTGGGATCTATAGACTCTGAATCTGACATGATATCATAATCGTGTTCCTCTGGTGGAGACACAGTAACTACAGGGACTGGATACGGTAGCTGTATCTTATCTGTTTTAATTAGTTCTACATCTGGAGAATTCATGTCATCAGGGTGAGATGGTTCAGTATCTGTATGAGAATCATTAGTTGGGTCTATATTTATTAGCTGTGGCGTGATTACCATTTCTTGTTCCACTGTCACTGAATCCTGAGGCATCTCAGTGGCTGTTTCTGGTGGAAGTGGGGCTGTTCCATGAGTTGCTGCTGGCTTATTAGTGTACATGTCAGATGGATTCACAATTGCATGGTCTGGTAGCTCTGGTTTTGGTTCTGATTGAGAGGGCACAGCAGTCAAATCAAATGGCTCGAGTTGTGATCTAACAGAGCCTGTAAGTATTGGATCCAAAAACAGGGGTATGGCACTCTCCACGTACATTGACTGTGGACAGGCAAGAATGCTTGGGTCCATTGAGAGTTGTTTTGGCAGATTTCGACGGGCGCCTTTCTTTTCCTCCTTCTCCTCTGGACAATTGACTGCTGCATCTGCAGTGCTTTGTCGGACGAGGACCTTGCTTTTGGCCTGAGTCCCCACAGACACTTTGGATACTTGGGGTTTCTTCTCTCTAGCTCCCCCAGTGCCTCTATCTACTGTAGAGGTTACGAGTCCCCCTACCATTGCCCCTAACCCTTCTCCTTCCCCTGCTCCTGCCTCTGCCCCAACTCCTGCCCCTGTTCTACCTCCTGTCCCTGTCCCAGCCCCAACTCCTCCACCTAAACCTACCCCAGCTCCAGCAGCCACATGGCCACCTTGGGGAGACCACGTGTTGTAATGCTGTGTGAAAGTGTTGAAATTACTGTTGAAAGCACGAAGCTCTTTACAGAGGTCCCTCCTGAGTTCAGCAAGCTCGCGACGCATGGCTGAGACCTCTTCCTTCCACTGCATGCTGATAGCTGCAGCCAAGGTAGCCGACTCTTTGATACTGGCCTGGATGGCTTTTGGTGATGGCCGTTCTGGGGCACTAGATCTGGGGGATCTGAAGAGGCTTGGAGAGACAGGTGGTCCTGACAGAGGTTTGGCTGTAGCCCCCATGTTATCTTGTTGGTAAAGCCTGTCTCTTCTGATGGGGCAGCCTAGATCATCATGAGCCAAAGGGGGTGTGTCTGCCAAATCCTCATGTATACTGGTCTGGTCGGGTAAACAAGAGTCTTCCTGCACATAATTTCTGTCTGGAAGACAAATGTAAATATGTATCTGTAATATGGCCAAAGGTGTGAGCAGCTGGAGAGAATGTGCTTTTAATTGCCAGAAAGCAGTAACATCAAATCATGCACTGATTGCCATGAGTCAAAATAAGATAATAGCTGAAATATAACACCGTTAGGAGCCAACCTTATGATTACTGCCCCAATTAGCTCATCTGTATAATGTAGATGTATATTGAGGAATTTTTAAACTATAATTTTAACAATGTGGACTATTATTATATAACACAGTGTTGAATACCAGTATAACATTGAGAAAGTACTCCCATTTTGACTCATTTCCATTAATAGTTTACACTGCCTTCTCAACCTTAATTTGTAGCATGCATTCTTCACATCTTTTCAGTGCACAAAGCTGAAACTCCTAGCTCTCTGAACACAACATAGAGAATGTATAATATTTCTAATAAATGAGGTGTAAGAACAATCCTTGCATGCTCTTCTGCTTTCAGGTAAAGAAAAGTGTACTTTGTGCAATGAAAAGAGGCAAAGATGAGCAAAGCTTCAAAACCATTTCTCATAAATCAGGGAGTATAGTATGAACCCTATTGAAAATGTGAGGTCCAGTTTGAACCGATTGATTCGAAGCACCAATTGCCCCATGTCCAAAATAGTGGCAGAATCCATCACATACCAAACTCTGCATCCTAAAAATGCAAACACATTTGAGTTTACTGAGAAAGCAGTGTAAGCAAACATTTATAGGTATGAAGAATTGATCATAAGCACATCTCCAGGTGTCCACACCTCTAACCCTCACTATTATAGTCCGACTGATGTTGTTAGGTCATGAATCTACTATGGGAAGAGGTGGAATCCGCTCCAGACACTTTTTCTTCTTTTCTTCCCGCATTCTTCATCTGTACAAGGACATATCATTTCCTCTGTGAACCCAGCAATCATGGGAAGTGTTGAAACCACCAGCAGCTTGCAATTTATAATCAAGGCTCAGTACCAGAAATAAATGCACGTGTCAGCTGAGTAGGTTTAGATTTATTGCATCAGTTTGCATATGGGATATATGTGACAGTTCTATTACTGATATATTCATTCTCAGCTTTACGTTATCCATTCTCCACGTCCAGACACAATATTGTGCAGTTTTGTAATGGGATCTCATTGTGTGTAGACATGAGCTTTGCAATGAGACAAAATAATTTGTATGAGGTGAACAATCTGTGGACGAAGAAATTTCAAAGTGTATGCTGTGATGTTTAAGGGTTTCCAGGTAAAGAATGCATACTTTGCAATTTCACCAGTGCTTTGACCAGTTTGCAACAAAGCTGTGAGTATGTTTACAAGTGTGGCCTCATAAAGACGGTCAGATATCCAAAATGTAGTGGAAAAGGCAGCCATGTCCTTATTCTGACCAGCTTTTTTAAATTTTCAGATAATTTCCGTTTGTGATTTTCAATAGGGTTCATAGCTTTACTCTCTGATACATCCAATGTATGAGCAGATGAAGCACTGTATCC
This sequence comes from Rachycentron canadum, assembly GCA_038496675.1. Classification (NCBI taxonomy): domain Eukaryota; kingdom Metazoa; phylum Chordata; class Actinopteri; order Carangiformes; family Rachycentridae; genus Rachycentron; species Rachycentron canadum. The sequence continues at coordinate 15,203,883 of CM076661.1, forward strand.
AAAATACAGAAGGATGAACTGGCACAGCTCACAAGTGATATCTACGGTAATCAAACCTCCATCAAAAACAATGGAAACATACAGGAGTGATTCATGCAAAGATATGAAGCTGTTTGACAGCACAACCAGTTTGCACTAACTGTTCTATATTCATCAATACCACAGGTCAATGCCAAGTGTAAGCTTTTGTTGTCAGTTGTCACTTGTACTAAAGCAAACAAAAATACCAACATCCAGGACATGTCACATGTTGTATTGCGCAAATGAATTTTATGTCTACTTGTCCTTACCTGTGGTGGATCTGATGGTGGAGGTGACAGTGGAGGCTATGGGGGGGATGCAGTCATCATCTTGGGAGTAGCCAGCCTGGATGGCTCGCAGGTAGCTGTGGCTCCGGGTTCTGAAACAGCCGGGGAGGTCCAAAGCCTCCATGGCCTGGGATTCCACCTCACTGAACACCGACTCGCACACTGACTCAAACTGGCCATTTATTTCTGTTTCACTCACCTGGAAGAAACAAAGGCCATGGCTATAATGCTTTTTCCATCATTAAGCCTTTGAGCCCATTCCTCTGTTTATCTAGAAATATTAATTGGTTGGTTGTAAAACATGACATTATGTTCTTTGTCTTTCTGGACAAAAACAAATTTTGCCTCTAAAATCAAATGGTGCGCACATTTTAAAATTCAAAAGGCAACAGAGACCTCATTGGAAAATGTGCTTTTATAATGTCAGTAGATAACCTGCGGGCTGGTTCCTTTTGCTGCAGTAGCTCTGACTTTACAACTCCACAATGTGATGTTACCTTTCATGGACTCTTAAAGATTTGTTGCTGCTGACAGGAACTATTTCTGTTCTCTGTTTCAGGTGTGGATGATGTATTGTGTAATGTCTGTGATGCTGAATTGCTACAAATGGTTGTTTACTGAGTGGTTTGATGGTCATCAGTCCATTCCCAGAATCAAAGATAAACATCTTGTTCTATTGGGATTTGGAATTAGTGGAGTTTAGTTGACACTGAACAAATCAATACGCCTGTCTTTTAAGTGGGAGATGAATATCTCAACAACCCCTGTTGATGTCCTTTAATTTGTACAGATAAACAAAAGTGTAAGAAAATGCAGCCAGAAAAAAGCATGTTTGTGTTTTTAAAGCAATATCTAATAAAAGAGGGAGGAATCTATGATTAGGAGAATTAACTGAGGTTTTAAAGGAAGATGTGTGTGGTGAAACTCTTTTGATTAAATTTGGTTCCCACGGACTTCCTCCCTCCCTCAGCAGTCTGCAGTGAATGAAGCACTGGCCTTCATTAAGATTAGTGAATCTGTCCTAATTGAGAAGGTGCAGACTCACCTGGCTCACTTGGCTGACACAGCTAGCCTGACTGAGGGTGCTGACGGCCCGCATGTAGCTCTGGTTCCTGGAGCGAAACTTGGGCGAGTTGTAGTTGGCAGAGGGATCTAGGGCAATGCTTGGGTGCATGTCCCTGGTGGCTTGCAAGTGGTAGCTCTGACTGAACAGAGAGAACAAAAAAGAGGAGCAGACAGAGGGTGGGACTCCAGCCATGGCGACGATGTCTTAAGCAAGTCAGTTAAATATAATTTAACTAACAATCAGGCAGTTTGACTAGTGGCTACAGGTGTCACATAATCAGGTGTCCCATAATCACAAAAAGTATTTTTAAGCGCAGTGGGCCTCCTCTGGGTAACCTGAACTTGAGAGGGAGACTGGTTATAACATTGTGTCCCCGAAGAGAAGTGCCTCTCTCTTTTGGTTTCTCTCCCCAACTACAATGATGTGTTCACCGGTATCCTTTGAAAAGGCAGTTCGATTTCTGTGGTGCTGAAACATCCAATCAATGCTTGGAAATGAGGGAAATGCAAATCAGGAGCTAGTTAGTGAGCAAGCACTTCAGAGAGGACCTTGGTGTCAGCCAGGTCAATTAAATGTGCCACCCCAGCAGGGCAAGAGAGATGCTCAGAAACCCATGCTTGGTTAGAAATCTGCTGGAGAGAAAATGAACGGAAAGGCACAGAGGAAGGAATGTGCTTTAAGTAAACTAAAGAATACTATGTGAGTCACATTAAGAATACCAAAGTGAGGTTCCCCCTGCCATATCTATTTGTAATGGCATGCAGGGATGAGTAAGCAGTTTCTGGGCTTTTTATAGAGATAAACGCTGGTGTTTGGCAGCGAGGAAAATGCCAGTGTGATTAAAAGTCCCCCAATCCATCTTGTCATGCTGTTGCAAGGCTGTGTGCAGTTGCAAAGTAATATCAACCTTCTAGACATCCAAAGGTATCCTAGAGCAGAAACACCAAGATATTATATCTGAATGAAGTGGTAAAAGTGAAGAAGCTGTTAATGGGGAGAAGTCCTATCTCTTAAATAATGTGGTAAATCTCTCAAAACACACAATGTAACAATGTTGCTGTCATCTTTAATATAATAAAGTCGTTTACTGCCATGCTGGTATAATGTATAACAGTGAATCAAATCATATCTATATTGTGTTTAACAGGGCCTTATGCTTTGCCAGTATGAGCAGATTGCCCCAGGTGACCTCTCACTGACTGGTCTTGAGTGTTTGCTCTGTGAGGCATCCATATTGAGTATGTCAGCAGGGCAGCGAGCCAGCTGGCTCCTACGTCTGACCACTGCAACATGGCAGCAACAGAGCAGTAAGGGGAGGGGAGGCACTGAGCCTGTATTCACCTTAAGTCTGCAGCAAAATTGGTGATGTAGTTACGCATGTCACTGTTGATTTTATCCAGGCGGTAAGAGCTGTGGGTAGAGAAGAAAACAGAGTTACTGGGTCCTACAAGTGGTAGCTGGATGGATGTGACGTCACTGGGTGCAAGTCCAATGGAACTGGCTTTGTATGGCATCTGTTGAGTGCTGAATGTTTGCTTGGGGTTTTCACCAAAGTGCTGCAAACATTAGGGTGATACAATATGACTGACATGGTCTCTGTGTGGAGAATGTCATAGTTACATTTAGAGTGGTCGAGGCAACATCCTCTAACTGAAACAAGTGCACATACACGCAAGTGACATAATGAGGAGGGTATTATGAGTTTTGTTGCACAGGAGGTACACACACACACACACACACACACACACACACACACACACACACACACTGCCCACAAGCACCAACCAAAAATGATAACAAAGCACTTGATAATGAAAAGCTGCACACACACACACACACAAAAAAACCCCAGTTACACTTCATCATAAAGCACACATTCTTTCCCTGTGTGGGTAATTAGATTGAGCTAATTGAGCCAAATGAGAATTCAAAAAATAAAAAATAAAAGTCCAACCTAAAGTACTTCCCCAAGCAATGAAACTTAGTGGAGCTTTTAGCTGACAAGATCAGATACAAGTGCACTGGCTGAGGCATAACTCAAGCATGCTTAACCAAGAACCGATCCCTGGCTACAGAGCGTCTATCATCATCAGCTGAGTGAAGGAAGGCTGTTTTGGGAATGCACTGGCCTGTTATCAAATCAGGCTGCGTATTTTTTCTTCTTATATCTACAGAAGCATATAAAAGACTAAGATGATGACAACAGTAAATGTTATTCCACAATAAGATGGCATATATATATTTTTTTTTTTACATATGTATGCTTTATCTGTTTTAAAAAGAAAAAGAAAATGTTATTATACAATTTGCATTTACTTTTTCAAAAACATATAAGCATTCTAAGACTATAAAAATGGAAACAGTCTTGACAATAGCTGCTATCTGCTAATTTTCTAGGAGAAAGGCATCTGATTGAACAGGATGTACTGTAGAGAAAAAACAAGAGAAGAGGACAAGCTACAGGCATGAAAAACACTTTACTGCAGGAGAGAAGAATTAGCAAAAAGGGTTAACTTACACAACAGCAAACTTGGGAGCGAGGGCTAAGGCAAAAATATATCTGCCAGATCAGAACCAGCACATGTAATATGTTTCTTTCTTGACAAACATAATGCACTGAAAAACCTTTTGGTGAAGAATTATTATATAAGAAATATCCCCAATGGTTCCCAGTGAGGACAACAAGAGGAATGAATCTCATATAGGGAAGGAAGATTAATGTTGTTTAATACATGTCACAATCACTGCATCCACAGTGTTAACATGTTCACTTCTATAAAAACACACAACATTTTTCTTTTCAAGCTATTTATGCAGAATCTTTTGCTGGTAACAGCTATGGGACAAGGTAACAGGTGACATGTAGACATTAGTGGAATATAAAGTGTTAAAATTATCTATGCATGACACGAATCACACAGTCATAAACGAGTGGATTGAAATTCTGCTTTGACCTTGACATCTAATGGAGAAATGCTCATCCCTAATGTTGTTTGGATGAGTAATTACATTATGTCAAATCAAGAAGTATTGAATGTTTTGCCAGTGTTAACTTTGATTAATTATTCCAACCCAAGAAGCTATTCACGTATGGGAGGCAAACAAACGTGAGCTATCTGCCAAAAATGAGTCTGACTGAATGACCTGTGGGGTTTAGACACTGGGCCTCAATCAGTCAAAGAGAGGTTAAGTTGCCAGAGATTGACGTTGATGTTCCGCTGCATGTGTGTCAATGCAACCCGTTATCAAACATAACGTTTCATTACTTATTGACTCAGTGAGTCATTATGCTAATGGTTAATAGTGAAATTTGCCACATGTCATTCAGTCCCCGTCATCATTAATACATTCTTTAAACATCTTTGGCAGGCCCTTCTACGGCACAAAAAAGCCGATTCATATTCAATTTATCATTGCTGTCGGCTCTACAGGACACACAGGACCTGAGGGTGAAGTTGTAATTGAACTGGGGTTGGAGAGTGTAAATGGTTACTAATTAAAACAATCATCAACATCTAACTTTTTTTTTAGTGCACAGGCTGTTTCAGCTCAGTGAGCCAGTGACTGTGATGTATTCTTTATTGGTGAGATGAACAAAGCGGCGACCCTGTCAACCACAAGCAAGTAAGAGAACTTGAAAGAAGGAAAGATGGAGGTAAGTGACACAACCTGACAGCCTGTTCTCACTTTAACATGATTTGCTTCAGGGACTTGCTGCTGTCAAATTTGTGTTTGGTCCATTTCAATGCCCCAGCGGGACATTAAATTGCTACAAGTGCAAAGGAAATCCATCCTACGCCATGTCTGTCTTGAATCCAATCTAATTCCATCCCAACAAGCCAGATGAAGCATAATAGCATGAGAGCTCTCATGTCAGGTGGAAATTGTATCTGTGGTGACTCTTATGTGTGGACTCAAAACAGTACTTGATACAGACCACGATGCTGTGGTGCCAAGGATAAAAACCGAAAATAACCACACTGAACAAATGATGAAAGAATCAGACACTCTGCAGACAATCTGATAGTAATAATATACATTTCAAATGAAACTGGACAGGACTTTTGTCTAAACTGTGTTGGATTTAATTATTTAGGTCACTATGAATTCCAGACTATATTCATCCGCACAGGTGATTTAAAAAAAAGTGCAGAATAGTAAGTAACACAGTGATCCCCCTTTTTTGCAAAAGCCAGTCTCAGTGTAGTTTAGTTTCCTTTCACTTTCATATTCTTTGGTGAAACAATCACAGACTGGCCGAACATGCATTGCAAACATGACTCTGTTGCTTCATGCAAGCTGATTAATGGGAACTGCAGCTCAAAGTTTTCAGAGAGCCTCCTCTTGCTGGCCTTTGAAGCTGACCATGTAATCAGCTTTCACATTATTCCAAACAAAGCTGTGTCTGTTGCAGCACAATTTAATAGCAATTGTAAAGCAGATTTAAACACATAGGGCTGATCTTTATTGTGACCTCGTGAATCTATAACATAGAGCTTTTTATGTGCTAGTGGATAAGTGGGGCGTCCTCATCACACAAGGACCATTGCATTATGTGAGGAGTTTCTCTCCTGCCTGTGTGTGTGTGTGTGTGTGTGTGTGTGTGTGTGTCTGCTCATTTGTCCTGTTCTTTGTTTGGACACATTGGCCCAGTTGAACTCCTGCACTAAACAATAGCCTGACTCATATGAACACATACATATATATGTAAATATGTGTGTGTTTGTACGCATTATTGTTATTTTTTCTCCATTTAGTGCCAACGTTACTGACACTGACACTGTTTTTGAATGAGCTCACATTCACATATTTTACTCATCTATTTCTGTAGTACAGTTTCAAAAAACTGTATATCTCAGTAGATGCACAGAAACACAGGAAGCATATATATATATATATATATATATCTACTGTATATATCTACTGTATATATCCATGGAATTCTTAGAGTGGGTTCAGGGGAGTATCAGGACTCCCCAGTAATGATACTCTTGGGGACAATCCTGAAAATGAATGCAACAACAAACCTTCTCCTCCAGACTCAATAACACTACCACTGCTGTCAATGAACTCTGGCCACACAGTTTGATCCATGCCGGTCAATATCTTCCTTAAAGCAGAGCCCAGCAGAATCTCAGTATAACCACTGAGAGAGCTATTATTCAGAGGGTCCTTGGAGTACAATAACTGCAACTGATAGCCCTTCCTGCTGTTGCATTCTCATAAATCATTCACTGTTTACAGCTATTCAAAATGGATAGTCAGGAAAAGCTTTGGAAGATGTCAAAAAAGGAGCATGCTTCGCTGTGGCACCCTCATACAATACATCATAATCTGAAAGAGTTAAGAGCTGCTAAAAAGGCAAAATGACTGCATCTTCAGTGACAAATATCATTATCATCTTGCCTGATCACAATCCATAACATTCGATTTATCATTATATATCCACTGGGATAAAACTCTGGCTTACACAGGCACTGTCTGACAGCAAAAGCTGGATGTGGATCTCTGCTGCCCTGCTTCTGTCTCCTGACATCCTGCAGAGGCACATCACAAACACTCTGCTGCAGATGCTCATAATTAATTCTGTTTGTGTGTTTGTGTGTACGTGTTTCTATCAGGGTTAGGTTAACAGTGGCAATGTGTATTAGCGATTTCTGTGGGTGTTGCTCGCTGTGATTCCAGCTAAAAAGCTGCTCTGTAGGACAGTGCGGGAAATTCAAAATGAGCATGGGGCCAGCTTTTGTGAGGTGCGAGAGACAAGGATGTGTATCACTGTCGCTTACTTTGACTGTATGTTGTTCCATATTGTAGCTATGCGAGTCTCACAGGCTGCACTCTACACTGAGGTCAGACACAAGGTCGTCTTTGTATAATGTCTACAATTTATGTCACATTATTTGCCTCTGGGCGAATAAAGACAGGTTTATGCAGAAGCTGCAGCAGACCTGCGGGGACTCTTTCTACACAGTTCAGCAAACCTGCCTGCAATGAAATGAAACAGGTTTTACTCACATCTGTCTCCTTTATTATTGCATTGTTAATTTTTGCAAGTCAGTGTATTTTTTTACAGCTATTTCTTGTGACTCGTGATTGAATACATCTATTTATCCCCAATTACTTACTTAACATTTAATATGATTTAATTGAGAGATAACTCAATATCTGACATTGATAGAATAATCTCTTACAAGCATGAGTAAGAGAAGGTGTCCAAGTAAGTCTTTGATTATCGTGTCAGTATATCTTGTACAATAAGTCACGTTGTGTAAGCTTTTCTATCATGACACTGTAAGGAGAGACACTGATTTAGTCTATTTAGACTTATTTACAAATGAATTAAGCACAAAAACAGTGTTTTTGTTGAGAGAATAGGACCAGTTGAAACATTTCTCTTACTCCCAGGTCATTCAGTATTTACACAACTGCCTGGAAAACTTTTGATATCAAATTAGTCAAGATCAGAAACGGTTGTAGCTTTCACAACTGACAATTAAACAATTATCAACTTCTGATATTTTAGGAGTCGTTTGTTGCAACTTCCAGATAATAGCACTGTGTCTTTCATCACCAAAATATTAGAGTACAACATTTTCACTGATATAGATATATAAAAAGCAGGTGATTGAATTGGACTCTGAAAAACTCTAAAAGCATATTCCTCTGAAAGCAAACTTTAATTCAAACTGCAAACCAGAAATCAGTTGGCTCTAATCCTGACTGTGCTTTTTGTCAGATGCCTTTGATTAAAAGGCTCTGGGGCCATTTAAAGTGCAGTAAGTTACTTCTGAAGTTTCCTTAAAAGAAATGAAAACTAAAGGGAAAAACTACATGTGACTATCAAAAAATGAGAACGTACAATCATGTGTGCTGCTTTTTAAGTTGCCGCTAAAGGCCTTTAATGGAAACCTCCGCAGCAAACTCAAACCTTGACTAGTAAATGCACTGAATATACGCAGCTGACAAAGCAGAGCAAAGGAAGATAAAAAGATTGTCCTTTGAATGAACAAGTCTGGGGATATTTTTCAATTGTTATATTATTAAAATAGACAGCTATAATTACTGTTTGCACATTCTGCTGCACACAAAGGGAAACAGGTCCCTTTGAAGGGGGAACGAAAGTGAATTTGCTTTCTCGTATTGCCACCTTTAAAAAAAATGACTCTGGAAAAGATGAATCCGTCACACGCAATGCAATAATTTGGTCTGAAGTTTGTCTGAAGTACTATAACAATGTAATTTAAAACCACAATAGACAGTAAAATAAGATATAAATAACACGTGAATCGTTTCACTTATGGATCCTTAATTGAAAATTAAGTTACAGTTACAGTAAAATTGTTACAGTAATTGTGAAAATCAAAGATTTCTAAGCAACATCTACCTCTACTGAAAGTCGTTCTGAACATTGCAACAATACTCAATATTACTTAAATGTAATCACAATTTGTCATCAAATGAAGAGTTTGTATTATGACATAAGCAGGTCCAGCAATTTAAACATCGCCTCTTATACTGGATGACACTGACAAAATACAGCAAACTAGTCTTTCTCCCATTGTACACAATTGGGCTGCAACGGTTTGAAAATGGAGACATAGACACTATGTTGTACACCATCCATTCAACCGCTGCTGCTTTAAGTCCCTATTACTACAGGTGAGGCTCTTTTTCCTTTATCTGACTTGTCTATTATCTAATTTTATCCTAATCTAAAGGATCTGTTAATGCTGTAATCATAGTAACTCTTCCTCTATCGCTCCATAACATAATTTCTAGTGTTTATTTTCCTGTGACATTGTCTTTGGCTTGTCTCATCCTGTAATCCTCTTATGAGTGTTTTCTTCCGCCGCCGAGCTACCAAAACAAAAGCCCTCTATTTTCTCAGCAATTAATCGGATGCATCCCAGAAGAACAGGCAGCAGACTTTATTACAGTTGAAGACACTGATATGAATATCCATAAAGGGATTTGAATGAGTACAGAGTTCAGCTGTCAAGTGTTTGACACTGATGTAGTGGTGAGGCCATACAATGAGAGAACTGTCAACACTGCTAGAGGGAATGTAAATTAGCAAATAAAAAACAAGCATGGTCTCGCTCAGAACATAAACACATACTAAGCTGAGAAAAGTTGCACAGTTAAAAAACACAATCTTAAATAAGCGGGTCATAAAAATACTACAATACATTCTATTGAGATAACTCCATTCAAAAAGTAAGCAATTTAAGTTGTTTTCAGGATTTTCAGCGGTGAAACAATTTTAATATGTGATATTTCCCTTTTCATACAAACAAGAACAACTCACTGTGAAAGCCTGGAGGCAATTTTTTTTAATTTATTTTTTTCCATTTGTGAAAATATAATTTTTTTTTGCCAGGTAAAAAAAAAAAAAAAATAAAAAATATATATATATAAAATAAATCACCAATTAAAAAACAAACAAACTTAAAAAAAAATACTTACCCTGCTAAAACATTTTGTTAACCTGTTTTTAAGTGATAAACAGAACAGAAAAAAATTTTGATCAGACTTTTTTTCTCTCTCGCCTCCCAGGGCTTCTGTAGTTGATAGATTATTTAATCACACAATTATCTTGACTAATCACTTGATTAAATTAAAATTTCAAGATATAAAATAAGACTAAGAATTGTTAAGGAAAGAAAAAACTTACCTCTGAGAGTCCAACAGGTCCCTGGGTCTGATGATGGCCTTGACCAGGGCATCTGGCCGCACCGTCCTCTGAGGCGATGTCTTGGGACTGGAGTCTGACTCTCCGCTCTCCTCATCCCCCATGGCTTTAACATAGCTGCTGCTCCGCATCCGACGACAAGGGATCTCGTCATCTTTCCCACCGCCGGGGTAACCCCCCCACTCATCCTGGGGCACCTGGGTAGGACAGGGACACACATACTAGTTGGTTTATAGACACATACACAACATATCAAATGCAATAGTTGTGATGATGGCAGAGGGTCAGCATTCATTTGACTCAATCTCAAGTCTCATGCTCCACTTTGGTCACCAAAGACAGAGTCAGCTGATGTCTTACTCTTTCACAATTTGCTCTGTGTTGTCTGTGTCTTTCTACCTGTGTGTAAAAGATCATAATATCTTGAGAGTACATTATGTTCCCACCTCTGCATTGCACAATAGCCATGCAATTTCAAGGATTTATGAAAGTGCTAAGATTTTTCTTAAGTCTTAGAGGACCATGTGATTCTAAATGAAGCAATGTTAAAGCATTAAAACCATAAAAACCAGTGTTATAATGTTTCCCAATAATAAAGCAATGGGCCACTTGATAGACACTTAAATTGAACCCCCTACCTCTGGCACAGTTAGTTCCATCCATTTAGCTACACAGGACAGTTTTCATGATGAGTCAACTCACATTAAAACCTTCACACAGCTGCTCAGTATTTCTGCTTTTCTGTACTTTGGCCAGGTTACAAACTGCTGAAAACCTTGACTGAAATGCCATTATAAATTTGGCTGGGTTTTAATCATAATTACCGGCAGAAGAAAGCTGGAAAATGGAGAAAAGGAGGTATCTTTGCTCACCCTGTCGTAGCTATCGCATGTGGAAACCTGCCATCAAAACAAGCCAGGCAGTTTACATGCTGCAATTTTCTTCCACTCGTTAAACCAGGTAATTGAGTATCCAGACGTCATCATCACCATTATCCCATTCAGAATGAGAACAGGGTGTCTCACTTTGCTCTCGCTGCTTGTCTCTACTGCATATGGAGTGAATATTTCACACTGAACAAGCATCATAACAGTGGTCCTTTAAAATAACAGAGCATTTATACAGGCACTCTGGAAGGTGGGTCGTAAATGCATGTTGTAAATGCATACGCTTTTGGTCAGGACTCCTTGGCGTCACATTTTAACACATTGGATATGACCCTTTAGTGTTAGGTTCATCCAACAGACTACAGATGTTTTGAAAGGTGATGCATTAGTCAAGAAAAATGTTATTTTGATTATTATAATTTATATAGTTTTAATTTATGTCAGTGATTTCTTTCTGTGTTAAACTGCACTATTTCAATCATAGCACATATAACTGTTAGAATAATGTAATATAGTTACAGATCACAGCAAAATTATTTTTTGATTCATGAACTTATTGCAAAGGAAAAATGGGACTCCATTATGGTACATGCCATTGTGCAACATGTAGGAATCTAATTATTTGATTCTAATAGGTGACTGTATTGGAGGTGGGTAATTAAAATCTAGCGGACTAAGTTCATACGCTCATGTAATGAACAGAGGATGAATATTCACAAGCTCATTACACATAATACCACACACTTTCTCTTTTCTAATTCTTTCTCTGTCTCTCACACACACACACACACACACACACACACAATTACTGAGACAACAGCACCAGCAGCAGCTGAGTCAGTGTCTTAACCTCTCCTACCAACAAACATACACAACACAACACAACACAACACACATACAAAGATCCTCTACGGTCATACAGCATGCACACAAATATGCCCTGCTTCTCCTTCTCTCTTTTCTAGATTTACGGTGTTGTACTCTGCTGGCTGTGTGTGACGGCCTGAAGCGTTAACTGGACATGTATTTACATGGTCAATGATCTGCTCTCAAAAAATATGACAATGTCAGTAATCATTAAATTCTATGTGGAAGCTGAAGGTTTCTCTGACGCCGTAGCCATCCGTCACTTTAACTTTCTGGCAGCTGCATCAGCCTCGGCACTGAGCCAATCCACTCAGCTCTAGATTTCATTAAGTTAAATTTGACTTGGGTCCATATTTCTTTGATTTTTACAGTATCTCTGCAGTGAAGACTAGTTTTAAAATAGACCCCCCCAACAAATATTAATCAGTAAAACACTGTTTGAACATGGGCTTATACTGGTATTCTGATTCATTTTTTTCTCAAAATTTCCTCTGCCAGTCAATGACTAACTCACTACTCACAGGTTCACAGTGAAATGGGTGGCAAATGTCATGAGGAGGCTGCATCCAAATGTCAGAGTTGCGTCAAACACACAAATCAAATCATTTTCAGATGCAAATGTCATCTATTAGAAAAACAACTGAAATGCACTTACTATTCAAAAGGAAATAAAAAAAATCCCCAAAATGATACTAACTAGACAGAAAACATTTGTATCTGCAAACTATTCAGAGATACATTTAATCAGCAGCTCTAAAGGTAAAACAAAAGATTTCCCAGTGACACTAATTCTACTGAGCTCTGTCATCAATATACGCCCACCCACAATTACTGTTCTAACAAGTGTTACATCAAATCAAAATGGCTTTAATAATTGATCAATTATGGCTTCATTACAGTCCACTCTTTGTTAAAGAGCGAAAATGATGGATCAAAGCAGACTTTGACTCTTATGCTTCATCTGTTGTGAACTTAGCATGTGGGACAGCGTAACTGATGGGCATTATGCTGTGTGTCTTTAGAGCTCAGTAGCAGTTTTCACTGGTGTGATGTCATGAAAAGAGTCATTGGTCAATGAATATGTGGCACAAAAACACACACTGCTACAACAAAAGTCATACTTGAATACACACCCATGCAGAAGAGGCATGCCTGCATGAATTAAGGATAAATAAACTGATAAATTGTGATGTTTTCTATCCAGAACATGCACAAACATGAACATACATGCACTGATACATATGCTAACGGACGCATACAGACACACATACACTAACACACACACACACACACACACACACACACACACACACACACACACAACACGATAATAGTCATTCATCTCCCCTCCAAAGACAGGCATGCACCAGCTACCAAATGGAGTCGATGGGTTAATTAAGTCTTGGAGGGGTTTGATATTTTTAGACGTCTAATTAATGAACGGAACGCCAGAGGACAGGCGCAAGCTGTGGTGAGATTTGTTTAATTTGGATTCACTGATAAACTGGATAGATTGTGGGGTGTCTCCCGATGAAGATAAAAAAGAAGAAGAGGCCCGGTACCAGCCCACTCATATTGACTACTGTGAAAAGATGCTTAGTGGAGCTGAAATACGTACGCTTTCACTTTGACCCAAAGATGCCACAAGGCACACAGGGTCACTGTCGTTTGTAATTATTTGATGCATTATCATAGATGTTTTGATTGTTCGGCTGTTCCTAAATAAATGTGTTCTGATCAACAGTGTGTTTTTGTGGTGATGACGTCAAGCTTATGGAGCTTAAGAGGTTTGTGGGAGATGTGTGAAAATTCACAGCTGAAGATTCATATTCAACCTCTAATTAAATAAATACGAATAAAGTGGTTTTTTTTTACATGCTGAGATGAAAGTGTGGGTATGACCTCAACTCTGCACACATCTGTTTTAAGACTTCAACTTTGCCAATAAATAACACTACTGAAATGGCTCACAAACATCTCATAGCAGCATTATGCATTGGCATATGAGCTTTGTGTGTGTGCCTTTACTTTCAGTACTTTGATCTTGGACTCAATAGGAGACAAGAGTGTGTGTGTGTGGCGCTAGGCAGGCCTCAGCCAATGCTCCTGCAGTGCAGCAGTGCATTTCATTGATTAACTCTGCGGCTCTATCTATACACAGCGCCTCTCCCACTAAGAAACCTAAGTCACTGCCATTAAGTAAAGAAATAGAGTGAGACAGAGAGAGAGAGAGAGAGAGAGAGAGAGAGAGAGAGAGAGAGAGAGAGGAGATGGATGGGACATAATATAGAGAAATGGCTGAGAGAGAAAAAGGAGTGTTAGATTCTTAAAGGTTCAGTCCTGAGAAATCCCACCCACCACCCTCCAGTCCCTTATTTTCTCCCACAAGAGTGCATAGATATACTGTGTGTGTTAGAACAGGTGTTTTCTTTTTTCTCTCTCTTTGTCTCCTCTCTTCGCCCAACAGGGAAGAATGAATACACAGATTCCTTACCAGCTAACTGACATCTACCAAACGGCCCCCACAGACTCTCCTTCTCTTGTCCTTTCACTTTCACGTGTTTACACTGACACATGCAACATTAAGTCAATATGATATTCTTGCCTTGATGTTGCTTATTCATTGACACTTCATACTATCAGATGTTGGCATGTTAGTGTAAATACACATGCTCAGCGATGAAAGGACAAGAAAACAGTCATTCAGTAAAAGGTGTGTAAAAAATTCAAGTATATACCCCTTTCACAATCTTGTGCTTATGATTCAAATAGTGCTGCTACAAGCACAAATCAAAATATCTTGTCCCGAGGAAGAGTCTGCCCTGATCACTGACAGCAGCTCTGTGAGGATATATATAGGGACAGCAGTCCTTTATGCAAAATGCTAACTTTAGCATATTAACATGCTCCAAATGCTAACATGCTGATATTTTGCAAATATATATCAACATTTTAGTCTAACCTTTTAGCGCTCTAACATTTGCTTATGAGCATCCATCCATCCTGTGTCCATACCGCTTATCCGTCAGGGTCGTTTGGGGGCTGGAGCCAATCCCAGCTGACATGGGGACGAGGGCAGGGTACACCCTGGACAGGTCGCCAGTCTATCACAGGGCCGACATATAGAGACATACAGAGACAAACAACCATTCACGCTCACACTCACTCTATGGGCAATTTAGAGTCACCAATTAACCTAAACGTACATGTCTTTGGACCGTGGGAGGAAGCTGGAGAACCCAGAGAGAACCCACACAGGCACAGAGAGAACATACAAACTGCACACAGAAAGGCCCCAGGCCTGAGGTTTGAACTCCAAACCTTTTTGCTGTGAGGAATGTCCTTCCAATAAATGCTCGGAAATTTCTATCTTAACAACAAATGGCCACCTCATGGTGATAAGAGAGGAAACGCCAGGATCACTAAGTTCATTAAGATTCATCCTCTGGGCACCATGAACATCTGTACAAAATCAGTCTGGACCAAAGTGGTACACCAACCAGTCTGTTTGTTTTTGCTGGCGCGCCTTCCTTTTTTATGGCGACAGTTGGGCAAATGTAGATGTGATGTGACTATGGGACATTTCCAGTGCACGTATGACAACTATTACTTACACTGAACAATTATACTGTTAGAAATTCATTGCAATGAAGACAGAGTTCCTTCACTTGCTTTGCAATAGTCTACACAGCCCATGAGACCTGTTGTGTTTTCAATGGCATATCTTCAACCGAAATACTTACTGTCCTAAACCTACTGTCACGATCAATGAACCTCCCTCCACCTATAGTTAAAACTATAAAAATGCAAACACACTCTGCAGGGATCATCAAGAGTCAAACTACGAAAGGGAAATAAAATTACAAGCAGATATTGGCCAGAATAACCTGGATAAAATAAAAGTACAATTGAACATCACACACCATTACATTATAACTCTCAAACATTAATAATGATTTAACATTATAAATAACATGAAAAGCACCAACATCATGGCCCAGCTGGGTTAAAAGAGAGCTGTCTGAAGATGCTGTGGAAAAATAAAAAACAAAAGAACAGAAAAACTACAGCAAACAAAAGGAAGTGTTTTTCCAAGAAATCAAAAAAGTATATAATACACCGACATTTTGAATGCACATAAAAGAGAAGGGATGTGGTTGCCCCGTGCTGTGACAACACTTTTCGCTTACTTTGGTTCACAGCAACAATCTCGACACTACACTTTCATCTGTCCACAAATTACAAAATGGACTGACCTCTGTCCTACTGACCATGCACATCTCATTGTTCAGTTAGTTAATTGGTTCAGTGAGGTACTATTTACATTACAACTCTGTGTGCGCCCTCTGCTTTTGTTTCCAACTTGAAGCCAAATGGAAACACCTGTGTGTCTGTTCCCAGCCAAGTTTATTGGCTGGAGACAGATTAAATTGTAGTCACCCATTAACACAGCGAGAGAGACACAGACAAAGACTGAGAAGCATGGAGAAATGTCGGAGATGCATTCATATGTCTCCAGTGAAAAGGAAATAATACATTTGCCATAGTGGCTCCAGCATGAAAGTAAATCTCTCACTTCACTGGCAAATCTAATGAACAGTGACCAAAACAGAGATTTAGCATTATGCTAAAGTGGGCAAGATGAGGTTTCTGGGAGTTTGGGAGTGAGGCGCTCGGGGGTTTGAGAGTATCTCTGTATTCTGTTTCTTCCAATCGAACACCAACAGTAGTACAGACGCCCTCTGGTTCCCTCAGATTGGATGTGTTCCAGCCACAGCTGTCTTGGAAGGAGAGCCCAGGCCAGACCCATTGGAGGTAACAGACCAACCATCTGGCTGCGCAGCACATGGAGCAGTTGGGGGAAAATGCTGAAGAAAAGGACATTCAGGCCAATTTCCAATTATGATACTAAATCAAATTATCATATTGTAGATTATTCCAATGGTAACTCATGATATTTCTTGCGAATAACAGGCACAACGCTTGATTGTCAGTTTGCTGTCACAGGTGGTAATTCACTGGTCAAAGTTGAACACTGTCAGCATAATAACAAATCTCCCACTGTCTCGAGGGCTATCCCTGTCAAGCTCAGCAGGCAATGGGCTGACAGGTGAGGTTTGTCAGCTCATCATCATGAAAGCCCTCCACCTAACACCTCCACAACAAATACATCACACGTTCACAATGCTCTTTCATCGCTGAGGTTTCTGACTTGCACACCCTAAATGTCAGTTAACTTAATCAATTATATTTATTTTAAGTAAATCTTTCATGTGAACGCTCTCCTTATCACAGTCCCCGAGCCTGTTTGTGATAATCAGAATTATCTGCTGCATCTGAGATGTGTGGTCTTAATGGTACAATAACGGTTCATTGCCATCAAACTAGAGCCTGTGGCTCTTCACCTGCATTTCTCCAGCTGCTGATGGTTAATGTGCTACGTTTACAGCCAGCAGACAATGGAAAACTTACAATTAGTATGTGTTTTTGGCCACCAACGTTATCCCAGTATTTATCCATTTAGCTCTCTTCTTGTCCTCACCAAGAAAAAATGTCTGGCTCCTCAGCTTGCTAAATTTTTGACACCAACTGCTGCAGCTTTGTGTGTCTGCAGTCTGCTGCGAGAGAGATACTGTACTTTGGGTTTAATGGGAAATGGCTATATGCCTATATGAGCCTGATGAGAGCTCTAGCCATACAGTAAAGCAGATGTATAGTAATACATACAAGAGAAGATAATAATGGTGCAATAATGGTCAAGGCCTATTTAAGACCTCCATATCCACCAAACTCAGCCAATGAGATACTACAAGGTCAAACCTATGTCCTGGACTTTGTTTGCACCAAATGACAAGCACTGACAATTTAGGGCTCAAAAACAATCAAGAATTCTTGGCAAGAAAACGCAAACAAAGACAGCAAATATGGGTATTAACCCCCCCAAGGACATTTTGAGCGCTGGCCACTATTACTGATTTGGCTTGAAAAAGCACCAGCACAAACAAAAACGACACTGGGGAATGTGCTTAACAATTAACAATTAAATAATTAAAGCTAGATAATATGGATTCCAAGAAAACTTTAGGGTTGAGATAATAAAACATGAATATGAGCACATGTTCGCTGACAGGGTGGAAGCCACAAAGCCACCATGTTGCCTCAGGCGGCAGAGACCAGTAACAACAACATCTGATCCTGGGGTTCCCAGGACAAAATCTTACTAAGAAGTGGTTCATGGCCTGATAACTATGTGGAAACTCCTTAATGAAAAAGTTAGGGAACCCTGTGTATGTGTGTCTGGAGGTGTGTGTTAAAGTAGCTTTCCTTCACAGTGCCAGTTTTGTTTCTGCTTCTTTGCACTTCCCTTTTGTATTTTAATCATCAGCCTTTCTGCCTCTCAAGCTCCACCTTTGGCAAGCCAACATGGCAATTAATTGGCTTATTAAATCCCTCTGCAATGCCCCATCAGCAAAACTATCAAAGACTAATCCTCCCTTTGTACTACAGTACTGTATGCTGAGAGTGAACAGAGTAGCGTTTGCTGTAGCAGCTGACTTAATCATGGCTGAGGGCTGTCAGTAACACAAAGTTACTGTACTGTGAAGTTACGGGCTGGATGCAAGGAAGGTGGAGGAGGGACGGATTACAGCTGTTATGACAGTCCAGATGTATCTAATTTGGAGTGTGTGTTAGAGTGTGTGTCACACCTACAAGCGCATTGACATTCATCTAGGAGCGCCTGTCGCCAACAGTAGATGAATGTTTTGCCACAGTGACCTCCTTTCATCAATATCACGCTCACTGTCAAACTCATGAAGCAAAAAGTCAAGGTGTGTGTGTGTCTGTGTGAGTGTGTGTGAGAACAAATTGGGGCTAATTTGTGAAATGACTTAGCCAGAGACAGAGAGTGATGGTTAATGCCAGGTCCGATTCCCTAAGATTTGTCATTTCTGAGCACGAGCAGCCAATATTAATCTGTCTCTGTCTTCCCCAATGTCCAGTTAATCGATCTCTCATACATTCACATGCGCACACGCCTGCTGAGAGAGCACGCATTAACATACAGACACGTTGGTAAGACACACCTTTCTGTTTGTCATCTCATACTTTCACAACACTTCAAAAGTTTTTGGTTCCCTCTGTCATCAACCAAGGACGGCAACAAGGTGACCAGCACATCATCAAACCATCTGGTGTGCGATAAACAGAAAAAAACACCCCACCACCACCACCCCACACACTCTCAGTCACACTGGGACACACATTCAGTGCAGTACGGTGCAGACAGTTGTGGGTAATACCAATTCAGCAGCAGCAGAAAGTGAAAAGTTCTCAATATGACCTGTGTGTGCAGAGTATCTTTCTATCGGCTCTATCTCTCTGCCTGAATGCTCCTGGTGATGAGCAACAACAGAAGCCATGGCGAGCAAAAACAGCCATCTCATCTGCTGTTTCCTCCCATCTGCTTTGTGGAATATCTCGCTACATACACTGATGCACAGACCTCAGTGGTGTGCATCTCCAAACTTTCTCTCCCTCTCTCCTTCGATACATCTTCCAGCTCTCTGAAAGGGCATTGATTCTCCTCCAGGGAGGGAAGATGTGTCACCCTGCACGGATTGGATTGATAACGCTGGCCTAAATATAGCCCTGCGGCAGGAAGCAGGAGAGCAGGATATTTTTAGAAGTGTTTATAGTGCAATGACTCGGACACTACCTCAGCTGAATGACCAAGTGGAAGTCAGGAAGGGGTGGGGGGACACTAAATACTGTGACTCTCTCATTGAAAGATTACTGCACTTAGTGGGATTGTAAAAATATTTGAGTGGATGAATGTATTGTCCATCCAGTTGAAATTGATCATCAATTATATTCAACAACACGCCAGTTCAAATTAGCCTTCTGAAATATTTTTGGATGACTTAACTTCCTTTCTTTGGCTCCACTGGCTGATTTGAGTAATGCATTGGCTTTTCCTTTATAACAGTCTTTAATCCATACAACACACTGCTTAGTACTGAGTCCCCTTTCCCAATGCTGAAGTGCTCACTTTATTTTGGCTGCAGGCGGTACTTACATGATGATCAGATACCACATTGTTGAGCAGCGTTATTCCAAAATCTATTTTTCCCTGCTTGGATTTGCAATTTGGGATTTCTAAGCAGGCTTTTTTTTCTTATACCCTTTGGCATGCACATAAAACCCATGAGACAAGATCTGTGAAAATTGCTGACTCACTTTGAATTGATCCCCACAGTGCTATGGGATCCCCCGCAGAGCTGATCATGGCCCTGAGCTAAATGCTAACCTTTTTCAGAGCTGAGGACTATGCAAAATCGAAGCAAACAACAAGGTAAAAATCAACATTGATCTCTGGTCTTCTATTCTCATACTCCCGACTCTTCCACTCCGGTGCAGATCATTTGCGGAGTTAATTGATTTGTCCTGCTGTGCGAGTCTTTTCTACTGCCCACCACATGCTGAGCCACAGGACAGGTTCACATTGTAATATCCAAGGCAGTGACAAACAAAACACAGACTTTTAGATCAATCAGAAATCCAGCTGTGGCGAGCAACTTTTTTTCCTTGTTAATTCAACGGCACATCTAGAAAAAGGACCCTTTATGTTGTACAGTGCAGGCTTCAGTTTTGGGAATAATGTTGGTGTTGCTGTGCGTCATATTTTACATTATGGTGCATGAAAACACAATCAGTGTGATGGCTGAGAGATAAAATTAATGTTTATATCATCTCTTCATTTGCTTGACTCTATCAAATCAGATATGATTTTTTTCAAATCACCATCCATTTTCTCATTTTAACACATTTTTCAAATACCCATTATTTAACCACAAATCCTTGCATTTAAATAAACTAAATTTGTGTGCCAGTCTGTGAATTTCGCCAATGAGGTGGGATCAAAAGTAATCTGTGTGCAGGTTTTGTATCAGTGAAATTAGAAGCTCTAGTGTTCAACTACAAAATATGCTTGAGAGACAACATAGAGAAAAATAGATAAAACTTACCTGTAGATAGTGACAGGGCCTGAGGTTGGGCTTGAGATCAGTGGGTGTCATGGGCTTCTCCAGGTTGAGCGAAGACTTCCTGTAGGCCTCCTTGGCTTGGCTGACAGTTAGTGTTGACCAGGAGCTCCTCTTCATGAACTTACCCTCTGGCGCCATGCTTATGCTCTCACAAGCTGAGCACTTGACGTCATTATTACTCTTGGAGGTCTTTAGCGAAAGGTCTCCTGCCAGGTGGCCATGCATGGTGTCAGGGTAGCAGTGGCTGATGTGGTCCACAGGATGCCGCGACATGATGCTTGGTGTTCTGTACGTGCTGTCACTATCCAGATTATCGTCCGAGCTCCACCAACCTCCAGAGCGCTGCTTGCCGCTGCCTTCAGATTTACGGTCTTTGCTCTTGCTGCGTTTGCTGTGTTTGTGGTGGCCTTGGTGGTGGTGATGGTGGTGGTGTGAGCTCTCCCGGTGTGAGTCGCTTTTGGTACCATTCATTTTGGAGGACCCTTCTAGAGAGTGCGACTTTGTGAAAAGCTTCTGTACTGAGTGAACTAAATGGCGTATTCGCCCAGGGCTTTCATTGCGCTGCTCTGTAGTTGTAGTTGTGGTGGAGGTGCGTTGGTACTGCAATGTATGGAAGCCATCCCGGTGCAGGGGCATCTGCTTTTCAAATTGGTCCAGGAGGTTTGCTGGGATTCGGTTCATTTTGCCGCTGCCGCCATGAGAGGAACCACCATCATCTCGGGAGTCCCTGCCACCAGAAGTGTTTCCACCGCTGTCCCGTGATGCGCTACCATAGTGCATGCGGGGGAAAGTGCTACTAGAGATGGAGTGGTCGGTGGCCGACATAGACACCGGCATCACCATGCACTCAGAGTGGATGGAGCTCCTTGGGGAACAGCGGTGGTGACCTTCAAGGGGGCAGCTTTCGGTTGGACTGAGGAGGTAGGAGGGGGGCCGTGAGTCACCATGATGGAGGTGGTGGTCCAGGGAGTGGTCACATTCAGCCAGGCCGCAGGTGTGGGCTGAGGTGGGAGAGGTAAGCTGGAGCTGGGTAGGGCGGCCGCCAGAGAGACCCTTCATGTTCCTGGGTGGAGGGGAGTAGCTGTCCTCATCGAAGTACTGTGAGGGCGACCATGAATACTGCTGGTCTGAGAGCAAGAAGGAGAGAGAATATTAGATCACACCCGAGGTAAAAAAGAATGTTCCGAGAAAAATACATTTTGCACTTAATGATAACAGGGATAAATCACATGTCCTCAAATAGGGTGATTATTGTCCACCATACTCTTGCTCTCCACATTTACTTTCACTACAAATGACACCATGTGGAAGTGAAACCAACAGTTTCCACAGACAAAATTTCAGCTGACCTATTTTTTCTCCTCTGTTCAGGTCTGTGATAGCATATTGCTGAAAAGACAGGGGAAAAAGAGAGCATGAAAGAAAGAGAAGGACAGGCGACAGGTAAGAGCCTGCATTGCCATTTATCCAATGCAAAGTGAAGTAATAGCCTATCACTCTGTGGTGCTGGTGTCATCCATCAAACCCCTGAGGAGAGCGTGTGAGCCTTATGGCCGGATAGGCGTCCTTGGGAGGCGATCACCAAATGCACCCTCCCTCCTTTCCTTTTTGTTGGCCATGTAGTCTTAGATTAAAACTCAGTTCTGTGTGATCAGTCACCAAGGGCAGACGTCCCAGCACTCTATTCCAATGTATTTAACTTAATCACAGGAAAGGTTTACTTTATCTTTATGCCTCACCACCATCCGCTTCCACTGTAATTACATTGCCCTTCCTTTAAATTGCATCAGGACAATGAGGGTTAAACTTCCTTGGCTTACATTAGTGCTGTGTTATTAATGAGACTAAATTAATGAACACTACACTTGATCTTCTGCCTTAACATGGCCTTATCTTGGAAACAATCAAATTGTGCAATAGATGCAATAAATGCAAGATAGATCCCAGTCTGAAGGTTTTTTAAAGCAGTTTTTTCATTTATGAGGTTTGAGCTTGTTAATGACTGCTAATTAAATTATGCAAAATAATGAAAATGTAAAATATTATTGATCATAAGCATGAGTTTGTATAAAACAATAATCATATTGTCTCGTGTTTTATTTGACTTTTCTCATTACATGGTCCTCAATAAAAAGCTGAAAATTGGAAAAGCTTCTCCAGGTCACATTTCAAACCTATCAGCACCTTGTCTTGTGAAAGGAAACAAACAAACAAACAAAGAATAACCTCATCCAAGCTTGCATGACTGGCAATCATATGCCTCATAAACCCTGTGCACTTTCACTGCCTCTCTAACATCATAAAATGAAGGAGAGTTTTTATGAGCTATGAAGAAAGAGTTTTAGGCCAAAGTGTAGCATTTTAAAAGTATATCACTGTCTCATCATTTCAATGGTTTCTTCAAATATCAGAATCTCAATTCCTATATTGCTGAAACAAAATGACAACTGGGCTCTCAGGATGTTTTGGAGCAAAAGCACAATGGGCTCTACTTTTCTATTTGGCACAGGCACATTTACGGCCTGTCCATTGCTAATTTCACAGCAAAAAAAAAAAGAAAAGAAAAGAAAAAAAAAAGGCCAATGCAACAGGCACATAGTTGAAAAGGGTTGCACTTAGTCTCTTAATTAATTGTGCTCTGGGTATAACATGCAATAAACCTTTTAGAGTGCTATCTTCTATTTACTATAAAAACCAGGCGCTCTAATGATGGCGCATCATTTGATACAGAACACAGATATAGATTTTTGTAGTGAGTTGGTGAGGCTATATATTGCGGCTGGCCAGTGAGTCCAGTCCTAGGGCACACATGCAACAGCTCTGTTTGCCCCTAGGGGCAAGGAAGGGCGGAGTGAATCAACGTAGCGCACACAACTGTACAAAGACAAACGCAAATCTTTTATGTTACATTATGATAAATGTAAATGCATTTCTGGTTCACAATGAAACAGTGTACAAATTTGTCTAGGTGATAAGTAACAAATATAGAGGCAGATTTAGACGTTATTGAGAAAGAGCCCTAATTTACGTCCAAAATCCTGAAGAACGCATTGACCTTCCACCTGACTTATCTGAACATCTGAAGCACATTTTCACCACACTCTTGTGCTATGGGCCTCTGTGGGCGCATTTTAGGCTACAATCTTGATGAGGCGGACTGAAAATAAGAATAAAATGCTGCGCAATTGACCTACGACCAGGTTTTTGTTGGTCAAGCAATCACTTTCCTCTTCCTTAAGATGGCAATGCACCCATCCAGATGTAAGTGTATTTTCTATATAATCAAAGTAAGGACTGGATGGGAAAATGTCAACTGCATTCGTCTGAAGGTAGTAGAGACACTTTGCTGTTTTGCTTTGTGGTGCTTCATGCTGGGTGTAAGATAGATCCTCTTGTCTTTGCTCACTCAAGTTCTTCATTGACCAGAATTAGAACTGGTGAGTGAAATGTCAGCAGACTACCGCAACCGTGTTCTGACTAATACTTAATGCTGCTGCTTTTCCAAATGAAGGTAAGATTATGTCTTAACATACAGTAACTGCCACCTGTCTTGTTTTTTTCCCCTCCTTACTAGTGGGGAAAATCATTTTGTTTTTCCAAACAACTTGCTTTGCAATGATATCTTTCCATCCTGTGGCATGAAGTATTTTCTAGCCCTGATGCACATTAGTGTTCTTTAAAAAGAGGACAATTTAAAGCTACACTCACAGAATCACAATCTTTTTTTTTTTTTTTTTTTTTAAATATATGCACTTCTGTCTAAACCTGGTACCTACATGACACAAATTACAACTGGACCTCTGTGTATTTATATGTAAATTCAGGTGTATTATGCTAGTAGCCTAATGTAGCCTCGAGCTACAAGTCCCAAGCAGAGAAGAGCAGTGGGATACAGATGTCTGGTCAGCTCCCTTCTTTCTCACTCCACACTTGTGGTCTTAAACACCAGCAAATGGTGACTCGAGTAACATCACCTGAGGCAATTTACCTTTATGCAACTTTTTTTTTTCATACATGCAGTAGTACTCCTTAAGACATGGGGAATTCTTGAGATAGCTGTGCCATAAAAAAAGAAAGAAAATGATGTCAAGTATTTTCCCTCAGAGCAAAGATATATGTAGTAATATGTTAAACATCTAATAATGAATTAATTTAATTCAATAAGGCAAAATTCAGATAAAAATGAAACACTGCCATTGGTACATTAGCAACAAAAACTGAACCATGAACAGATTTCTGAGGCATAGCTACTATAAAAGACATGGACTGCACAAATCAGTGACGGCTGACAAATTTATAATGTGTGACACTGTGTACCTGCATCAGAAATTACATTAAAACTGCTTTTCTGCTGTCTTAAAACATTTATTAGATGCTCCTATACTGAAATACTAAAGTAAAGGTATAACTTTACAATACAAGTTAGAAACCAATGCGTCAGTGTGTGCTCTGTGAAAGTCCCCTGGGTCCTGTAAAATGTTTATCACTCAGTGCATTGAGGAATTTCCTATATTGTCAAGATCTTACACACACATACACACACCCACACTCACACAAAATCATGAGAATGACTTACTATGCTGTTAGTGAATTGTGACTAATGGTGGATGCTTTCTTTTCATCTCTCAAATTGGATCAAAATTTATTCCTTTCAAACTTATTTTTAATGAGGTCTAAGATCTCAACCCCTGAGGTGCAGCCATGCTCTTCTGTTGCTGTCGTCCTCCATCTGTCGAGATGAAAACAAATTCTCGTTGTTTACCAGTCTTACATGAGGATGTCTACTTGGCAGCCTGATGTAAAATTAATCCAAGCTACTCTGAGCATGCATGAGGGGAAAAAGATAAGACATTTTTCCCTCAGGAGGAAGTGTTTTTGTAAGGCTGCACATAACCACACTGAAAATGCCCATCAAAAATATTACTACGGAGTAAAATTCAACAGGCTAAGTCAGGTGAACCTGCTTTGCCCAAGTCAGTCAAGTTCAATGCTTGCTTGTAATTGCAGCAAAAGCATGATGGTGCATTATTGATTGATGAGTGATGCTACATTTCTGTCTGAAGTTATGTCACTGTCTTACTCCAAGGCCTTTCTTTGACGGCTGACTATTCCTTGGTACCTAAGGGAGTTTCACTGAATAAATTATCTACCGGCAGAGTTGTGGCATTTCCTGGGATTATATGACAGATGACAGACTCATCCGCCCTCCATCTCTCTTTCTCCTTTTTCACCTCTTCCTCTGCTGATACAGAATAGTAATTTAGCTGAGGGAAAGAAAAAAAAGCAGATGAGTGTTTCAAAAAGTAAGCCCTACAAAGTATTTCAAAGGTTATCTAATATTTACAAATTTACAGACTGAAGGGAAAGCGGCTTTCTCGGTGAGTGCGCATCCTTCTGGCAACTGCTCTGCAAACAGGGAGACAAGTATCTGTGACATCTGTGGACAGGCAGAGGGCTTGTTGTTTTTACACTGATACAAGCACCTGCCATCACATTATCGGCTTCCTGGCAAGGGTGCCAACTACTTTAGATGGACTGCAAGGATGGATGGTGAATTTTGAAACTGGATGAAATTTAAACACGCTGCATGGTAGGAAGAAAGCATTTACTTTAACAAGCATTTACTTTAACAAGCAGGCTGGACTATAGTGCTTTTAAATGTTGATGTAGTGATGACAGTAATAACTACACAGATAAAAACAAAGCAGAAAATCTGCTCAGGTTTTATATAAAGGGAAAAAGCAAAGATCCCTGTCGTTGTCTTCTTTACACTAAAGGCAAAACCAACTCACTGGACACAGTTTTCACTGCAATGATACAAAGCCCTGCATTAAACATTTCCCAAGAAAAAATAAACTAATCACATTTGACTTAACTTTCTGCACTTTCTACAATCATCCAATCGTGTCTGACTGAACACCTGAACCAATACACAACTCTATAATGTTGTCAAAGCCCCCTGGGCTTGACTTTGATAAGCACACCTTATATGTGACACAAGGTGTGCAGGGAAGGGAAACAGAGTCAGAGGAAGAGGCTCATTTATTAAGGGCTGCTGTTTTGTGCTGCCGCTCCAGAGTGTGAGTAAAGGTCGTCTTGCTCCTTTTAACACATTAGCATTTAAATAGCATTATATCTGCACTGAGTATCACTGACAGCTCCCACTCTTCCTCCGGCTCAGACCCTAACTGGAGTTGAAAACAAAGTTAAAAGATAATAAAGCAGTGGACTAGACTGAGAGATCAAAGGCATGCGACCTTCAGACTTGGCAGTGGTTTCAATGGTGGCCAGCCGCAGCACTGTTTAAGAGAGGATTAGGATAAAGGCGACTATAAGAGAGAGAGACCCAGTGTTGAGGCAGCACATGAGAGACTTGTGATGACAGCCTTTAATGTTTTGCATCACAGAAAGAATCTGTCATTTCAAGTTGTCTGGCTTCAAATGCCCTGCTTCAGTAATATTTCAGAACTTTAATTTGGTTACTTACTGGTCATGCTCAAGTAAATTATTTATGAATCAGAGCAAACAATGGCTGAACTGGTCTTGAAAAGTGGCAGACCATCATTTTCATATTAGCTTCTCATAAAATGTATTAATTACACACAGTACAAAAGTCAAAGACATGAAACAGTCTTTTGCATACCATATTAATAGCAGTAACAAAAGAAGGTTTAAATATATTTTCCAATAAAAGAAAGGTTTGTCTCACGATGCCAGCAGCACCACCTCCAACTGGCCAGAGGAGAGTCACACCCCTCATTTTCTGAGCAAAACAAATCGATTGATCTTATCCATCTCCCAAAGGTTAAATGCAGTCTCCCCAGAATTCTGGCCTTTCTTTAGAAAATCAAAGGGAAATTGTGTCCTCAACCCTTGGGGCAAATCAGCAATGGTCTGTGCTATTAGATTAGAGAAGGGTCCAATGGAGAAGTAGCAGGTCTGTCAGCTTTGCAGGCTTCACGATATCCACCACAGCAACTCCGATTAAAGTAAGGCCTCAGCTAACAGCTTTGGCAGAAATCCTGCTCACTTGTCCATCCAAGTGACAGCACAGAGCGATTAATGCATATATTTCAAGTGTCGGCCGTGAGCTGAAACAAAACCTGCAGCATTTTAATTGCTCATGCAATACTCAACTAACTGAGCTGTTTCAAACTGCCACAGCAATTGGGAGCCAATTATTTATCACTGATATTTTTCCTCATAGACCATCTGTCTCTGGCCGAGTTTGACACGTAAAATGCCAGGGAAAAAAGTTTTCCTTTCATGTTCTATGCTGTGACTGACACCTAATGCTGAGACATGAGATATAAGAGCAAAGAGTCTGTGAAATGACTGTGTGCTGATTCAGCACTACATGTGCTCACACACTTACACAATAGGGGAGGACCTGCTCACACAGGTGACTTTAAATCAAACAGAATTCATACTGGGTTGATTTAGAGAGGAGCCAGTGTCACATGAATCTATACAAGAGCAATGATTTCCACCATTAAAAAAAGACCAGCTGTCCAAAAACTGACTTCTGTGAAACACCAAGTGAAAACATGGAAGTTGAAACATTTGATTAAATGCCATAGTCAAGTGTTCTAGACATTAGTGGCTACTGGTTGCATATTGAAAATAATGTCCCAGTATATACTTGAAATTCACACCAAAACCACACCACTCGTTTTATTCAAGAGAAACCAGGATTTTTGTGTATTATCTATTTGCACCTGCCTTCTACTCTCTTGGAACTTGAAACGGTGTTAATAAGATATTTTACCTATGTAAACATTTTAGCTGTTTTGGCCTCTTATGTGCTAAACTGGACACAGACAGTATTACTATGACCCCAAGAAGGTCACTTAAGTGTATGAAGGGTACACCACTACTTTTTTTATTTTAAAACATTTCTTTTGCAATGTTTTCACCTGCCATCCTCAGTACTCTGAGAGTTTTCCAGCCCCCAATGGAAGTGGTCACATTTTAATTTGAAAACTCTGTGGTTATGTTGTAGGCGGGATGGACTCACTTTGTCTGGACGGACGGTAGATGAAACATTTAGAAACAATGACGAAGACATCAATGGTTGCTCCCTCACTGGGTTTTTTTGGAGCCTCCCAGTCTTGAAAGCACAATGAATGACAAATTACAAGCGTTACTGACCTTGTTGTCTTTGCTAGTAGTTGTTGTGCAGTTGATTCCTGCATTTTATCCAAGTGGCAATCCATCATCATGTCACCCTGTTTTGAAACCTTGAGACTGTCACATGTCAATTACACGGTAGTCATGCGCTAATGCATATCCTTTTATGGTCTATTTTACTCTAAATTGGATGTTGTATTGAAGAAGACCTGAAATTAGTGATAAAGACCATTAACTCATTAGGAAAATGTTTACTGTGGTAATAAATCAAGTGAGAAGTAGAGTCATTTTCTCATAGATTTCAATACAATATGACTTCTTTTTACAGCCAGTGAAGTCGCCCCCTGATGGTCATTAGATATAATGAAGGTTTAAGGTCTATGATTATAACGCCACAACTGTCTTTACTGTTCCTCTTGTAGTATTTTGTGCAACTAATCAACTTCAGAGGAGACAATACGGTGCAAATGATTGTGTGTGGGTGGCACTGTCTTTTTCCATCTCAAAAATGATGTAAAGGCATCAACGAATATAGCAACATATTTGGTGCCACAAATACAGACTACATATTTATTCTAAGCAGGTTTTTTATTATGTAGTGTGTTCACACTTAAAAACTGTCAAAATGAAAGATATACACAAACCAGCAAATATGTATAACAATTCTCATACTAACTAACAGTTCACAATTAGTATACAATACAGTGCTGTATAGAATTTGTTTGGCTTTTGGACCCATCTTATAATAAATTATCAAAGCGTTATAAATATTATTTTATCATTAATAATTAGTTTTTTAAAATGATGTTGAGTGAAAAATCCAAGGAAAGATGGATATATTGTATATATTCTATATATATTTATAAGAAAGTAGGAGGTCTGAAATGACGACTAACACTCAACCTCCCCACATGCACTGACACATGCTTGTAGATAACTGCCCAGATGTGCACGTTGGCTCAGTGCTCTAGTAGCTGCTGTACAGAGATACTTGTGGTTACACTTCCAAACCTGAGAGTTGTTTAAATGTGCGAGATGGCAAAGAGAACTCCCTTTCACTTTCCCCAGCAATCAAAGCCTACACCCCACTATCTATCTCCCAGGAGGGCATAAAGGTTTCCCTGTGAGCATGGAGAGAAAGATTAGAGCAAGCAGGAGCTAGCAGAGCTAAGTGGGTATTGTCTACTGAGCTCCTGTAAACAACAGTAATGATTAAGAGAAGACAGTTTGTTTGTGGCTGTATATTTTGGAAGATAACAGGTAGTGGAGGCTGTGAAATGATACTGATACAAAGGAAACAGAAGCTATAACAGCAGATATTCATATTCCTGTAACCCCCTAAAGAGCTCTGAGTCTATCAGCCTCAGCACTAATCTCTTCAAAAATGATTAGGCTATTGGCAGGCTGTCCCAACAAACGTAAAATGGCAATTTCTCCTCTCTAACACCCAATTTCACAGACAGAGTGGCGAGCTGAAGGCGGCCATAGTATTTAGCTGCAGAGAGATTATGGCGGCCAGATAAGGAGACGCTGCTGAATGTCTGAATACTTATCGTGAACCCGCTAATGATGAAGTGTGTTATCTTGTACTTTGCTCAGCGCTCCTCCTCAGCTCCCCTCTCTCTGTGCCAGTCAAAGTGAGGACGGACCGATAGGTGAAAGAGAGAAATTTAGCAAAGTGTCAGGATCAGCGTTCCTTCTTCCGCCCTGAATGACAATACTTAAGGCCTTTGTGCCTCCCAACTTTCTGGTTCCTCTTTTGTGTCTTGGAATCAAACACAAAAAGCTGAATTTATGATCTTTATATGGAAAATGTACAGCCCATCTCAGTCTCTGCTGTGGTAATTTCATCCTACATAACAGCAGAAAAGGTGCCAACCTGTCTCGCTATCTTTGTATCATTTTCCTACTCAAACAACTACCTCATCAATCTAAATGGCTTCCAAGCCGTCTTTTTATTTACAACAGCTACAGAAATTGACTGGGAGTCCAACAATGCCCCTGCGCAAACTCTTGCCAAGTGTGGTAGATTGCATGGGCTTGCATTTACATGGTGGAATCATAAATCCAGCGCAGCTATCCAGATATGAATAAATCATGCTGAATGTGAAATTCTGCCACAGGAAAAGCCCCGTGAGCGTGTGTGTGTGTGTGAGAGAGAGAGAGAAAAAGAGAGTGAGTCCCGTCTTATGTAACGGCGAGCACTGCATTGCCAGACAACTTGTTAGAGGAAGCCTCAGAACTGTTCCTGGTTGCCATAGCAACATGCTCTGAAGTTCACATCCTTTGCAGCCACCGAGGAGTTCAGGAGAAAATGAGAGACAATTTGATACTGTCATACTGTTATTATTTGCAGGGATGACGTAAAAACAATAGACACGTGTGTCCAAGGCAGACGAGCAGGCCCGAGGTCCAGACCAGCCCTCAGTCCCCAGAGACAATCCCATCACTGAACTTATTTTAAAAACACTACAGGTCCCCTGAGCCCTGCAGGCTTCCACAGTCCTCAGCCTGAAGAAGACAATTGAAATCCTTTCCCCTCTAATGTAATTTTCCTCTCTGCAGACCACAGCAGCCCAGAGAGCAGAGGGCGGGGGCCGACCATAATGACTTTTTGGAGATGGAAGTGATACCGACAGTCCAGTTCAGATCCTTGTCTCTCACTCGCCTTTTTCTCCAAAGTCAGCTGGAACATTAGAGCCACAAAGTCAATCAGCTTGTTAAATGATGTTAATCTGGACAAAATCAGATCAGAAAAATGAAGTGTACTGACAACATCTGAGGGTGGAAACAAGCCTTAATTACTGTAAGGATCACATGATCTGTATGTGAGTGGAAGAATTCAAACACTAAATCACACTGCTATTCTAAATCTCAATAAAACACCCATTTGCATGCACACAGACACTCACAAACATGGGAGCGTCAATGGGTTGAGTTGGATGGAGGAGGATTGCATGTCGCTCAGGGGAGTGAAGGTGAACCTGGACACATCTGACAGTAAAATGTAATTAGTGTAAGTGCCTGTCCTAGTGTTTTACTGGCCTAATTTCACAGCAATGAAATGAAAAAAAAAAGCGCTACTGACAGTTCCCTTGGTTGCACTTGACACAACTAACAACTATTTACCAGCCAATGGTGGGGAAGGCAAACAGCTGATATAACCACTACATAGAGCTCTACGCTAACATTCATGTTTACAAACATATATTTAACAAAGAGAGCACACTGCAAAACCTTTTTCGAAACTCAGAAATTTGACAAGCAAAATGTATTTTCCTTAAAATTTGACCATAGATGATGATTTGAAATATTATCAAAATTGCTGCCACTTAATTTTTAGCTTTAGATTTTTATTGCAGTACATGGATACATGAATGAATAACATGAGGAAAAAAATAACTGTATATTTAAAGTTGTATAGAACGTATACTTTGATGGAAATGGTTCAAAATGATTTGGCTCTTTTGCATTGTCTGGTAGGTCTCAGGCAGGTCTCCTCAAAGTGCAAGCCAAAGTCAATAACAGTCCAAGGGTGGTCCAAAAATGACCTTTGTGGGATGAGGAGTACAGTGCAAAAAGGTAACATTCAACTAACATTTTCTTGGTGTTTTAAATTCCCCATTTATTACTCACATATGACTGAACAAGCACGTTACATTAGATGATGTTGAAAGCACCTTGTTTAATGGGTCTCACACATCTGAGTTAAAAGGGTAGATGCTACCTTGATTGTCAACAACTGTGCAAAATCACTGTTGAGGGGGCAGGCTGGCTTTCATTTGCTTCCCCAGGTAGTCACTGAAACCACATGGTTCTAGTTATAATTTGATAGAGTGAGTGGGCTGAGTTCCCCCTCTAGATCCAACACAAGTAGCTGTAATGGGATAAAAGGAGATGTGGAAAACATGGATATAGGCAATGTGTACAAACACACTGGATGTGGCAATTCTTATTTCACACTCTTGAAGGTCTTGATGTAGCTACTGAATCTCATCGACAAGCCATTTTGCTTGGATCTCTGTGACGTGACCATAAGTAATTTATAATGCCAATTATTTGTGTGTAGGAATGCTGTCAGATTGACAGAGTGCATGAAGAAGAGTGGCAGGCAAGAGTGGATGAAAGACGGGTCACCATTCAGTTATAGAGCAAGGTTTTGTCAGGAATACCAACCTGATCCAATAAAATGTGATGACAACATCATTTCACTTGGAGGTACAGTAGAACATTAGTCTTGGGAATACTCTGCTGCTGCAATACAGCACAGAAACACAGCATTAAGATAAATAAGACACTGGTAACAATGCAAATATTCCTGTGGTGGGAATGCTCTTGTACAGCTTTCTGCTAAAAAACAAAACAGCTGCCTTTAAATATCAACCACTCTCATTGCTTGATAAAAGACTCAGGGGAGCAAGACAACTTAAGGTTCTTCTAAAGTTCAACACTGCTCCAGAAGCAATCGCTGACATAACTGTTACTGAGGCACAGCCTTTAAGTGGAGTCACTACCATGTAACACACATCCATCCCGCTATCCACCCACCCCATCAAGACACTACAGCCACTCTCTCTTGTTCATTTCTTCCAAGCGTTGAGCTGGAGGTTGCTTAGAAACAAAGCTCAAGCACATCACAGCCAGGACCAGTGTCTTAGTCTTTGCCTGGGGCCATGTACATACAGTGCATAGAGAAATGTGACAATGGCAGCAGCCACTGGTTGCAATTCAAGGGCCAGATCCTCAAAAGTCTGTGTTTTTAGAACAACTATGCTTGAAAGGCTCTTACAAAAGAAGCAGAAAAATTCTCCACACCTTTGCACAAATTTGGAGAACACATCCTGAGTTTTCCTTGCAGTCATTGGTATCCTACAATCCAACGTTGCACTGGTTGCTTGTATAATATTGCACCAAGGAGATCACAACAAGATCATGTCATACCCTACCAATGTGAGGAGAAATTGATAATTGGTTAATCATCATTTTGTAAGCAAAAATGCCATAAATTCACAGAATCTATCTTCACAAATGTCAGTGTTTGTTCGTCAAGTCAAGCAAGCAATCTGAATATGTCAGCAAGAGCTCTGGGAATATATGATGGAAACTTGTTAAGCATTTTATGGACCAATTAATTGACAAAATAACAGACAGATGAACTAATAATGTAATTTAGTCATAGCACTAGTCTCTTTTGCGGGAAGGCAGATGTATAAGATAAATACCTGTAAGATATATGATAGATACAGCCCAGAACATAACATCAGATTAAAGACAGGCTAATAAAAAGATGTAACATCTCTGTTTTATGCCGATGTCAACAAGCAGCCTTGAAAATTCAAATTAAAAGGAAGAGGCAGAACAAACTCAGGGTGTGCTTGCTCTGTGTCATGAGAAGAGAAGACCAATTAAACACACCCCTAGTCCCCTCTCTGACACTTACATCACTGTTTGCTTCATTGTTGCTATCATTTTTAAATTATGCAGTAAATCACTCTCACAACAAAATGTGCCGTAGATGTTTTAGTATTTATCTGTATGAACATTGAAAATGCACAACATCTGGGTGGTCTGTCCCTCGACTGAAATCAATTAAAGCTGCTGTGATATCCCTCCCACTCTCATTTCCATTTCCAACAAGGCGAGCCCCAGAGGGTAACAACCGCATCGTTGCATCACAGTGCTTCCTGATTGGCCTCTAATGCTTGTCCTTGAGGTCTGCGCTTTGAAAAATTCTTGCATGCGATGTGCACGCACGTTGCAAATGAATGAGCTCACAATAATTACTTCACCGTGAGCACTGAGGATCATAATCGAAAGAAGAACAAAACAGTTGGGGTAACATAGCTGGTTCATCTTCATTGTCTTCCTCCTCCTGTTCCTCATCAGAGAGATTACACAAGTCTGGGAAAACATGAATTACCAAGTATTCAATATTTGCAGGTGTGATTCAAAATCAACACACTGTTGCGTTCAATGAAGTCTGTGTGCAAGTATGTGATGCTGCTGCAAATGAGAACAAGTGCTGTGATGTCTCACATCAGTTTGTCTTCAAAAGAGGTAGAAATGCAGCACGGGAGAAGAGAAAATAGGGCCAGAGAAGAGGATGAATTAACATAGTACAAGGTGAGAAAAGACAAAGCATGCAGCAAGGCATGCTTATGATGGATTAACGCTGTTTTGCATGACTTAACAGGGAATATATGAAACATGCTGTGAATCTGTTTCACTCAATGGTCAATTTAATACAATTTAATACCTAATTATGTTTCACTTGTCATACTTTAATGCTGCCTGAACGTGAACAATGAGAGGTGGTGATTTAATTGATGCCGGCCCTCTCGTTCAGCACTCTGTGAATGCCATGGGTTTTGTCAGTCTGATAAAGGCAATAGATAATAACTATTTACCTTGAGTTATTAATGTCGCGTACGCTCACAAAGCGCAGGGCATCGCTCACTAAGTCCTACTGGGCTACTTAGTAAAAACCCTGATCACAAACAGATTAGGAGGGATGGAGGGATGAATTTGTAAACACTGGCTGTGGCTCTATCACAATTACAGGAGGGAGAGAGAAGGGACGCTCCACAGAGTTGCATTATATGAGCATGTAAAGTTAAATGGCACAGGGACTAATTAAAGTGTTTATTGCTTTTCCAGTAAGATTGAAAGAATAATTTAAAGTCACCAAAAGAGCTCGGACTGAATCAATATCAGAGGTCAGTATATCCTGACCTCAACAGCTATTTCTCTTGACTCCCTAATTCACAATATACAATTTTAAAAAGTTGTTTTCAGCCTGAGAGGAAGCTCAGAACTCTTAAGACCTTTTAAAATTATATTAGTAATTAGTAATGAATCATAACTAAGAACAGTAGTAATGTGCATATGACCTGAGGCCACACTGTACCTCATCTTCTTATTTGCAGAAACCATTCAGTGGGGGTTGAAAACCAATATTGCAGGGTGGGACATCCTTCACTTACTTACAGAATAGTACAAGTATTAGATACAAATATTTTGCATTGCACAGCTCATACAAACACACTATGTCCTGTATATCACAGGTTCAACTAACTACTTTGATCATGAGTTGATATTTAAAGTAAAATATAAAGCAAAAACACCTAAAGTCACTGCTTTCATCTTATCTTTTCCTTTTTTTTTTGTTTATCATTGTTTGGAGCCACAACATTAGCTGCACTTTAAAGCTGGAGCTATTTAAGAACAGTGAGGCTTTGAGCTAAATGCTAAGACCACCATGCAAAGAGTGACAATAACACTAACTTGCTAAAGTCAACTATGTTCACCATCTTAATTTAGTATGTTAGCATGTCAGTATTTGTTGACATAGAGTAAAGCTAAGGCTAATGGGAATTCCATTACTTTATCTAGTGATTGTAAAACCAAGGACAAATTGCAGAATAAAAATCACTCCTGGTAATGATCCTAGATGAAAAGTCACTAATTCATACTGAGATGGGCTATTGTTGTGTGTACTATAGTCTATGACAATCAATATTCAGTAGTTTAACATTCAATAGTTGTGGGGACATTTCTTTAATTTCTTTCTTTCTTGTGTTGTTTAGATGAAGAGTCAGAGGATTGCCAAGGTCAGCAGGCTTCATCCTCTGGGCACCATGAATGAACAGTTTTCAGTCTGGACCAAAGTGGTGGACCAACCAACCGCCAAAAAACACCATGGACTCTGGGAAAACTTTTTTTTTTTTTTTTTGCTTGTTTTAGAGAGGAATTAATCAATCATTTAAAAGGGTAACCAACCAATTAATTGATAATTTGAATAATTGTATGTTCCTATGCTTCTATATATATATATACAAAGCCAAAGTGAAGGTTGTCACAACCTGCTTCTCATTATAGCAAGAACATATCTACCCACCTCCTCACCTCCCCCTGCTGATAGGAACAAAAAATAATGAACCAGCTCCTATCAAGCTGTTGTAACTGCAGCCATACAGTTTGTGTCATCCCACAGCTAGAATACTTGAACCGAACTCAATAAGTTAGACAACAACAGAGAGAGAGCGAGAGAGAGAGAGAGAGAAAGAGAGAGAGAGAGAGAGAGAGAGAGAGAGAGAGAGAGAGAGACAGAAAGTAATGGAGATCTTCTTCTTCATTTAGGCTGAAGGATTCGTGAAAAGTGTTCAGTTGTTTGCAAGTGTTAAGCTGTTACACCTCAGACCTGGGGCAGATAAGTGGCAGTGTGACAGGAGATTTTACCAGTTTAGAGAGGTCTTCTGGGTGCCAGGAGGAAATATCACAGGTTGCATTAGCTCTACAGAAGTGCCTGTGCGGCCGACAGTGATGGATTGTTTGGTTTTTAGAATGAACGTTAAGTGGGCCTGGCTCTCACAGTGTGCAGTGTTTTAAAGGGAACCAAAATTAAGCATCTTATGTGTTCTTTGGAGGCACTTCAGCTGAGCTCAAAGGTAGCGACCCTGCTGTGGCAAAATGGGTGTGCTATAAGAATGTCACAGCTCCCACATTTTGAATTCACAAAAATGCAAATCACTTAATGCTATCTCCCTGTGATTCTAGATACTTAAGCAAAAGGGTGTATTACATCTAAGTCAAACAAATCTGCTGGTGGACCATGAGCCATGGCATGCATCCATCATCCACTGCTTCACAGCCCAGTTTCCTGCCACAAAGATTAACCCAAAATGACCTCCATTGAGGCTGGGTGAGGAATTAATGTTTCCCGAGGTCCGTGTTGGACCCAGCCATTGAGTCGTTATGAGAAACCCTTGAGGAAGTGGGAGTCTTTAGGGTGAAGACCCAGTACACACTATTAACCTCCCTGATCTTGGATTATTGCCACGTCAGACTGATGCTGGTTATCACACACAGACCAGGCCACAAGGGTTGGCTATTTTGTCCTGAGGTTGGCTTGCCAGGGGAGGTACTGTGATTAAGCACAGTCGGCGACAACAAAAGGCTGCACGCATTCTTCTTTTCAGATGCACACAATGAATTTCCTGGACAAAGAGACCAAATTTGAAGCAATCACTGCTCAACTACAACACTTTTGACATGAATCACATCACCATTGGATGCCCATGTTCTGTCCTAAAACCAACAATCCCCCTTGGTAGTTACTGGGAGGATTTCTAAACTGTATCACCAATAAATCATTCCTAAACAAAGACTGAAATAACACTTCTCCAAAAGTTGTGTGGGAGGAGAAATCATTTGCGAGCCAATCAGCCTCACTCACATGGATGATTCAAATGTTCCCTGATGGGGAGGGAATGAAGAGGAGGGGAGGGGGTAGTTCAAACTCACAGAAGTGCAGTTTTGTCATAATTGTTACTGAAAATAATGACAGTCCCCTACAGCAGTTCAAGCTGCGAGCAATGTCCCTCTCTTTCCCTTATTTATGCTCCTTTGCTGTGTGTCTCCTCTTGAAAATCAGGAAGGGGGAGCATGAGAAGTGTTTATTTTTAGCAATGAAAAGTATGTCTCCAGCTCCAGGACTGCACCTCCGAGGCATGCAGACATGTTGTCAGGAATGGGAATGAGCTGTAAGTGTTAAAGCTTTTATGCTTCAAGTGCCAGATGTTATTAATAAGGGACAGTTTTTAAAGATATAAAAAAGGGAAATATTACATGTTAGAAGTCGCTGGAAAGAGCTTGTCAGACACAGAACGCCATAATGACAAGAAAATTACAGACTGCAGTCGGTTATTGACCTGGGTTATTATGTAAGATTTAATATGGCAGGACCTAGTTTTGTTACAGAGATAATGGTGATGCTGTTTCCTCAGTATCATTCCATTTTCCGAGCTAAAACTTTTGGTCCTCTGAGCATATGTGTGCTATGTCGCTACAAAGTCTTAGCCTGACTGGAGGCAATGGATTCTGGGC
Organism: Rachycentron canadum; assembly: GCA_038496675.1. Taxonomy (NCBI): domain Eukaryota; kingdom Metazoa; phylum Chordata; class Actinopteri; order Carangiformes; family Rachycentridae; genus Rachycentron; species Rachycentron canadum. The sequence continues at coordinate 15,242,762 of CM076661.1, forward strand.
CGCTGGGAAATCTGTCTAACTTGCTCAACTCATTTTGTGTTCACCTGAGTTGCACTGAGGTTAATAGCTAATAGAGCTGTAGATAGAGTGGTCACTGAAGCAGTATATCCCAAGTTCCAACAAAGTGGATGCGCATGTGCCCGACACACATATATTATTAAAAACAGCGTTTGGTACATTACATGTGACATCATGGGATTTAACATGAGCTGTGAGGTATGTCTACTGTCATCTGGATGGAAAAGAGAGGACCAGATGGAAAAAAAATAAGCCTATTTCCTGTTGGTTGACATGCTTTGAGAATCTAATGTCTTTTCCCAGCACTACTGAGTCAAATATCTCTCTAAATGAAGAGGCTGCAGAGCATGATAATGTGATTTTGGTGCAAGTGCGTGAACTAGACAAGAACAACACAAAGTGAGAGGTAGTTTTTGGCAATGAAACCAGCACATCCTTGAATGGAGTAAAAAATAGCCCCAATGTTCTACTGTAGGATGTGTGTTGTATTCATTATCTCCCACGTCATGGTGATTCAGTGTCAGTGAAAGACTTACAGTCTGTCATAGGGCACAGAGGACTGAGTCTCCCTGTTACGTAAAGGGATTGTTCTTCTCTGTGACCCCAAGCTGTTTGAGCTTGTAAAGTTGTAAACAATGCGCCACAATAAACTGATGAAGACTGTGTCATCAAGCTACAGTCCTCCCTTTTTTATGAGCGGCACTAGAAGCACAGTGTCAAATGTCAATGATGTCAATTAGGCTGAAATGAAAGGAGTCAGACCCCTCGTTCCCCGGCCCACCGCTCAAAATTATATAAAAATAAAATGCCGGTGAAGGGGAGACAACTGCTCCAGCAGGAAAGGTTCAAGAGGGGGAAACATTATGTGGAAATTCAGATGGGTGAAAATAGGAGTGTTCATGATTCACCCACGCTGCAGTCTGACAGTAGCCATCAGTCTTATACTCTCCAAATCCATTCTTTTGAGTGCTCTGGGCCTATACATAGCAACAGTGTGCTCGCGATTCACTAGCAAGCCAGTGCATCATCCGGTATCTCTGGCCCTGTCTAATGCTTGGCTAGTCAACCGATGCATCTGTGGAGACTTCATGAATAAAAATGCGGCAATAAACTTTGATTCTAATCAAAAAACTATCCCGGGCTTAAATACAGTAAGTTTGCATTGCTCTGTAATCACTGGCATCTCTAAGGTGCCATCATTTTGCAAAGTTATGATTAATTTCTCCATACACATGAGGCTCTTGATCATATAGGGCAGGCCTGTCTAAAATAAAAGCACTAACAGAGAAATGATGTGAAATGATGACATTGGTGGTTCAGCAGGGGAATTTTATGAGTCTTATTACAGTAATTGCTTCTTGTTGCTGAAAAAGCTGAAGAGTTCATGCCTGACTGAGTGGAACAAACGGGAAAGAAATTCCCACCTTTGCCCCCGAGTGTGTGTGTTTAAAGAAAAAGGGGAAAGAGAAAGAGGTGGTGAAGGAGAAAGATAGCAAGGGGCTCCCAGAGGCCAGGTTTGGGGTTTTAATAAGCAGGTCTGAAGAAAGAGGCAGTGCCCGCAGGGAGACGACCTCAGCACTGATAACCACAGCAGTGTGAGCCAGTGGACACACTCATATTAAGAAGAGGACAATGGCAGGACAGATGGAAGTGAACCAGAGAGAATGAGACCTGATGATCTGGAGGCTTCAAGGCTGTGTATTTCTGTGAACCAACTCCTTTCACTAGTCTCAATTTATTGGAAACCTCAGAGGATACTCTACTTTTTTCTTCATTTTAATTAAATAGATAAGAGTTGAGGTATTTACCAGCAATTAGATGAGTTCTAAACTGCCATTTTCTGTAACAAAAAGCAGTGATAAAATTAACCAGCTGTGGAAAACAAGAAGAATACAATCATAATGGGTTATCAGTTATGATCATTTGACTGTTGAATTCTAATAGGACTATGTTTCCAGTTTTCATACACTGCCATGTGATGATGCTAATTTTAGGATGGTGCATGCAAGAAAAACAAGAGCCACTATAGATAACAACAGGCTAAAAGAAGGAGAGTCAGACTCAGACAGACGACGTGCAAGGTATCATAATCATGAAGTACTGGTGCCGCATTAAAGATAATTTTCCCACCTGAATCTAAATGTTAATGGTCAATTAAAGTTGACAATGATTTTTCACCCTTTGCACCACTTTTACAATATTTGGAATAAATGTTTTCATATGGGTAATAATACTTGATTTAGTGTAATTTTCCTTTTTCTGTGTGAATCCTTCAACCTGTTTATGAACCTCATATTAGCATAATGCACTGCACATATACTATCCAAGTAAGTGCTTTTGTATTAGTGCGTGTGATTTGTGAGACAGAGGCAGATTTCAGGTTACTTACTTAAATCACTGACTCTCTCTTTTTTTTTTTTTTTTTAACAACAACAGCAAAGTAACCTTGCAAGTCAGCCGGTTTTCCAGCAAGGAAAATAATCATGGTTAGGCTTTGTCAGCCTCCACACTGTTTGCTCCTGGCTGAGCAACAGTGGTTCGGGCCAATCAGCATCCTATTAGTGCATATAATGCTCAAATTTTCCTCACAAAGAAAGAAAGGAAGAAGAAGAAGAAATGTTTACTGACATGCTAACCAGCTTTCAAAGCTCCTCGGACTGAGGCTTGATGGTGTGTTGTGTTTCTTCTTTGGTGCTTTTGCCCAGTAAGAAGGATCTTGGTTTGAACCCTGGGCCTGGTGCCTTTCTGTGTGGAGTTTGCATGTTCTCCCTGCGCTGGTGTGGGTTACCTCTTGTTACTCCTGCTTCCTCCCACAGTCTAAAGACATAGGTCAATTGGTGACTCTAAGTTGCCTATAGGTGTGAATGTGAGTGTAAATGGTTGTTTGTCTATCTGTCAGGCCTGTGATAGACTGGCAACTTGTGTAGGGTGCACAATGTCAGCTGGGATCGGCTCCAGCCCATCCTGAAACCTTGTAAGGATAAAGTAATGGATGGATGGATGGATAGTATGTCATAAAATGGACAGATGGTTACCCAATCACCTGCCAAGTAGTTTTTGAAAGCACCTGCCCTTTTCCAAACAGTTTCCAATGAAGCCTTCCCAGATGGTTCTGTGTAACAGACCATCTGGTGCATCAGGTTAACAGTCGAACGGTGACAACAGGCCTGCATCCTTGTCTTACTGATTGGCAACCAAAGGCATTTACTGTAAATATGGCAAAGGTAAAGCCATGGGGCTGACTCATAATGAAATCCCTCCTGGTGCTACTGTCATTGCGCTGTGATGCAATAAAAAAATTTCTAAAAACCTCCTCCATCAAACTTTAACATCTGCTCACTCTCATTGCCTCACAAAGCCAGAAAACACCCCTCAAGCTCAAATGATAACTGAGCTTTATTTAAACCATGTTTTGGAATAGTCAAGAAAACCATGATGTTCATTTAGACAATGATGTGAGTCACCACATCACATTTCACCACAGTTACACCAATTCAACCATCCTCCCCTGATACAGATTCAGGTACCTCAGCTCTGGCAACCTCAGAGTACTAATCCTATAGCAACGCTTTTCTTCTTTCATGAGGTCAGGTATTGAGTGGTATTAAAAACCCTTATTCACTGGCCTTCTGTGACTGACTGAGTGAATGGCATGGCTACTGCTGGATCTGTTTAATGCAAGCATTGGTAAAATATTGATACGACAAGAGTCCAACAGGTGCCTAGCGAGTAATGTGTTCATTGAGTGAGACTCAAACAAGGTCGTGGAATGAGGTCTGTCCCAGGCAGATGCTGCTATTGTAAGATGAATAAACTTGTAAAGATCCTGAAAAATGCTTAAAATCATAAAAAGTGGTTTTATCCAGTTTCCAGTGTTGTTAACTAACTGTGTCCAAATAATCAAGCAGAGTGTTGGCATTTAACCACCGTCTCCAATGGGAGTTGAAGGATAACGGCACCCAGAGCAGAGTGATGAAACCTTCCAAGTTACGCCAGAGGCCCCGGAGAGCTTTCCCTGTAATGAGACTATTTGCGTGCTGACGGTCAGTTACTCTTGTTATCATCCCCAGAATCAAATAAAGCTACATGAGCCACAGTGAAGTTAGAGGCAGCAATGAATTCAATAGTATCAATCTCTTTTTATTGACTAGATTCTGCTTCAGAACATGAAGCTTTTGGCCAATAACATTGCAAATATTTGGAAATATATTATATATTATCTATCTATATATATATTTTATATAATATCTCCATGAAACAAATAACAAGCATTGCATATTTTGCCAACATCCTCTTGTTTTTATTTATTGTTTTTTTTTGTTTTTTGTATGAGTCATAAATGGGAGCATTCACAAAAAGCTCATCCAAGTCATTCCCCTCTGAGTTGACTCAAACCCCGCTCGCCCCGATGTTTCTGCTGCTCATCAGTCTTTTGCCTGGAGTGATGTCAAGCTCTCCCCTCACTATCCCCGGATTCTCTTAGCAAAGCTGCTCCATATGCACTCCCCTGCAGCCATTACAGCCAAACCTGGACAGCTTCTCACCTGGGAGACACACACAAACGCACACACATCCCTACACACACAGTTAAGGCTCCTATTCTCTCCTGCAGCCTGTGGTTTCTCATGTCACATCGTGGAAACAAAATACTGATTGTGGGGGAGTGAGAAAAGCAGAGAGTACCACTGACTTGAACTTCTGCTAAACTGTGAAGGCCTCTCTCTCTAGCTCGTACTGGTATGGTGTCTGTATCTCTACCCTCTCATTACTCTGGCCACTGATTCTGCGTTACTTGAGAGCCACAGGCGGACAGATCGATGCCAACAGGGTGTGAGAAAGAGAGAGTGGTTCCATTTCATTCTCCAGAACAGATACATTCCCACACATTTGTCATGCCTCCACTCAAATTGGAGCTAGATTAGATGGCATGGAATATCTGGGGCAGTGCCAGCAATCTGCCACAACTTTCTCCTCACAGCCTCTTTTCATTATATCGGCCTGATAAGATTTTGTATGTCACGTACCTAACTGAAAGACTGAGACTGAGACATTTAAAATTAATTTCAAATGTACTGATGGATAATATTTAGTGTACAAATATCAAAGCGACAGAGGAAAACGTCAGAGAAGTGTGTTGAGTGAAGAAACGGTGGCTTTGTGGTTCTCTGTGTGTGTCTGTGACTCGAAAGAGAATGAAGGGTTGAGAAAGCTGAGAGAGCAACTTTGCTTACTTGATGATAAGCTCAAAAGATTGACTGCCTACTGCACATTTCCTTGCTGCCTGGTGAGGGAAAAAAATAGCTTGCAGTTTAAATAGCATGTTTTCTTAATCCCACTTCACTGGGCAGCTGGAGGCAATCTTCAGATGTTATATTTTCTTCATACTCTCCCTGCTCGCTCGCTCTGTCTTTCTCTCTCAGACGGCTGTTAGTGACATAAAGCCACTGCTTTGCTACCCTCTCAAACACTAAGCCCCTGAAACATTGTGTCGGCCTCCCAGAATTGACGACACTGCAATCCAATGTTGCATTGTTGGCCATCAGGCTGCTTGGCTCCTTGACTGTGTACAGTATGGTGTATGGAGCACAGCCAGATCTGCTGGCAGAGGCCAGTAAAGCTGCAGCCCAAGATTTAAGCTGAGAGACATGACTTGTCAAGCTGAAGGCCAAAGGTCTCTGAATATGCCAAACTGAGCATCAAAAGCAGAAACTGCAGCTTTGTAAAGTTTCAACACCCAGCGCTAACATGGAGAGTCAAAGCTACTGAGGTTCTGAATCACAGCTCTAAGCTTCATATGGGTGTGACTTTTGAGTATATAGAGCTAAATTATGTGTAAACTGTGCTTTTCTGAAAAAGAAAAGCTAAGAGAAGCTCATTAAAAATCTGAAGAGATGTACATGGACTACATTTTTGAGACTATGAACTAGTTCAAAGTTCAAAATTGCAAACTAGTAACCTTAGCTAGTTCATGTGAAGTGTGAAGTGCAGAAGACTGTCACCTGAATATTGCTCTGCGACTCGTGTCATCACACAGATTAAGTCACAGTAACAGAGCAACATAGTGTTCAAAGCACAGACTGGAGAAAGCATCGGATATTTGTGTGGCATTTGGAATTGAACACCTTTGTTAGTGCCTCCACATACAGATGTTTCGCCTGTTAAATTAGAAGTGCAGACATTGTCAGTCACCCCTGGGGAGCACATAAGGAGGAGACTTTTTCACTGCAGCATAATAAAACCTTTAATATCTTTACTGTGGTCAGTAAAATTATGACCAACTAACACAGGTTATGACTGATCATACTGCTCATACTGAGTTGCACATGGAAACTACTGGAGAACAGGGTGCATGATCAAGGCTCTTGTGCCTGATGTACAGTATCCTCTCACACCTACCAACAAGCCTCCTCTATATTGGACACTGACCTTGGCCAGCAGTCTGGTGTGCATCATATTCGTCTAGCCAACATACAATGTAAATGGGTTTCTGAAAATTAAAAATCCATGCTGTCCAATTCAATATAGGACAGTGTTTCTGGGCATGGGGGAACTATACATTAGGGAGTAATGATATTACCTATAACTCCAAGATACCCCCCTCTCGCTTGAGGAAATGTCTAAAGGGGCCTGAACATATACACATCACAACATGACTGAGAGAGAGAGAGAGAGAGACAGCCATTTACAGCACCCAAGTTGAATTTGTGGCACAGGCTGAATGACACAAGAGCTTGGTTCAGAATGGATGTCAGTTCGGTACACTGGCTTACAACAATAACACATTTTATTGATAGAGCACTTTTTTAAAAAAGCAGCCACAAAGTGCTTCAAAATACATAAAACGTATCAATAAAAAAACAAGACGGTAAACCACAGAGAACAAAAGATTAAACCAGATAAAACCAACAAAAATAATCTTATACATCTTGTGCAAGTGGGTCTTAAAAAGTGTAGTAGCTCGGTTGCTAACACATTCATTCAGTGGGGTGAGGGAGGAGTCATCAAGGAATTATGGAAATCACGGCAACAGCAATATGTGAGCCCCACACTGAGCCAAACCATTCAACTCATTGTTGCTACACATTTGCTAGGAGTGATGCTGTCACCGTGCTGTTTGTTGCAAATTTCTTTTCTTTTTTTATCTGCCAATGTTCACTGCTACTTTGCAAGGGCAGATATGTTTTGATAGAAATGCTACATGGATTTAGGTTTGAACAATGAGGAAACGCTGTTAATGAACATGCAATCCAAAAAATGTTGTTAATGTATTAACTAAAACACAACACAACATCCACGCATAAGAACAAGTTACAATAACTACACTGACCCAGGTTTCCTGGTTTCATGTTTATGTAGTACTGGTTAATAAACCAACAAAGTATAAAAACCAAAATTTAGAACATCTCACTGATTTAATCTTTCTCATGGCAGTTTGAGCCCCTAAAACACTGCTGGTTCTGTTTCCGTTTGAAGATTTGGAAACAATGATACAGACAGAAAGAGACTGATAAGCACCAAAAGAATTGTTCATTAATTGTAATTGAGGTAAAAGATTGAAATATTGATTTGAAGTCAAATCAGCCATAGCTTTTGTATAGATATTGTTTTTAAGGTACTCACAGAGCTTGGTTATAGGCACGGAACAATTGTGGTCTTGGTAAAAAGCTTGTTATGCTCACCATCCACACCAAACACCTTTCAAAAGCATCACTGGAATAAATGCTGCCATTTAACATAATCTAAGTGGCAATTACGTGTCCCATCAAAACACAACTAGCTACACAAGTTAGTAGTATACAAAGAAACTTTCTGGGAAGCAAAGTTGTTGAGTCACCCATCACCTTCTTCTTTCTCTTTCTCTGCCCTCTCCAATGCATCTCACACCTCACCTCCCTCTACCCCCTTCTCCCTCAACCATTTCCTTTTTTTCTCTCCCTCTCAGTGAAGTTCAGGGACCAGTGAAGGTTCAGTTAATGATGAAGTGCTCCGTCTCACACTTGCTCCTGCTGTCGGTGAGTAAACTGTCCATGCATCAACTGAAGGACAAGTCTCCTATTTCGACACAAAAAACAGCTGTGATTTCTTTGTGCCCACATGAGCAATGCAAAATTAGACCAACACCATATGTCAGACCTTGACTGGACTTATTTGAATTTTCATTCAAGGTATTGTGTATTCTCTGTGTATGACTCTGGCTAATAATTTTAGTTTTGGGGTTTAAAGTCACAGAGTGGCTGTCAAGGTGAGTCCAGTGATTTAGACTTTTCAATATTGTTTAAAAATGAGCCCGACCTGTCTATGAAAGTGTCCTCCCTGCCCTTGTTTTATAATAGGTATTATTCTGACCTCTGATTTCTCTCTCTGAAGCAAGAATAGTTTACACAGCTGACACAGTAATGTCCTCTCATTTTTTCCCCGTGTTGCATAAAAGTGTCACAGGGCTTTCTCAGTTGGATGTTTTTTTCTCTCTCTGTTCTCCACTGTTCAGAGACATGTTTTCATGTATTTCATTTTCAAATTTAGGGCACGGTCCATTTCACCCAACAACCCCAGGAATGGTGGTAATTGGTGCATCTTTAAAAAAAAAAAAAAAAAAAAAAAGCTAAAAGAACAATACATTTGGTCTTGCTGCATGGAGAGTTCAAACAGAAGAAATAATCTAAACAAATATTCTACGGGAGTTATTCGTTGTGTTCACTGAGCAGCCATGCCTTCAGCATTTCAAGCTCTTTTTCAGATTCTGCACTATGTGGCAGGAAAATACTCATGAAGAATTAAGTGCTACAAATTACTCAGTAAAAGCTTTAAAGGAAAGACTCTTTAATCAAACACGTTCCATAAAACTACACTATTTCATATTTCACTGTCACTTAAGATTGTAGCCAATAATCTTTCTATGTGTGAGCATGTGTGTTATGTGGTGCATATGTATTATGAGATATGGGGTGAGGGTCCCAACAGTACATGTTGCCCCTGGCTCAGTATTCTGCACAAAGACAGGGAAGCCAGATGTGCAAATGTGCATGTTTGCACTTCAGTTTCTTTCTAAATTTCTCCCTCACACCATCACATGCTCTCTCTCTGACTCTCTCACAGGACAGCAACTACCTGCAGGCAATAAGACCTTGGTTGGCCTTGTAAATGCATTCAATTCCTCTCTAACAATTCTCAGGGCGAACAGACAGATAAGGTGGTTGTGGCCGGTATTTTATTTAATTTTCGTCACCAGTGACAGTATGATGCCTCAGTTTTGATAAATATGACAAAATGGTGCTTATGTTACACTATGGGAATTAAAGCTGCAATGATCTATAATCTGTAACATTTTTTATTTTTATTTTTTTTATAATCTGTTTTGGTTTTATGCCCTGGAACTTCACTGGTTTGGTTCAGGCAACTGTTTTTAGAAAACCAAAAGCAGTGTACACAACCTGCCCCATGATAAAAGGCAGACAGATAAATAGGAACTGGCGACACTCAGTAACTGAGTCACAGACACGGCTGGTCCCTGAGGTTATTAGATAATAATGTAACCAAGCAGCTTGGGGTTACCTAAATGGGCATATTTAGTGATAAAATAATAAATGGGACATAGAGATGTAGCACAAAGAAGAGCAACAACTTCTTTATTTTCCTAGTACAGGTGTCACCAGCAGGACGCCAACCACTCCTACCTTACAGGAGCCTAATTCAATGTCTGTGTTCATGAACCAGCCTCGGTTTTCTGTTACCTCAGTGAATCTCACTCTACTCTGCATTGTCTCCATATGTTTCTTGACTTGTTTACTGACTTCTCAGAACAAAGTAATATGACTAAACTAAGTGCTGCTGAGGACCTGAAGATCAGCTGGCCCAGTGTGAAGAGTTCTGCTGCAATAGCCGGCTGCAACCAGCTGGTGAATAAACAGGAGCATTTAGTTGTTTTCCCTCAGGAGTTGGTGGAGACCAAAACAGTGCTGGTTTAACCATATTTTCTAGAATTTAATTTTTTTCTAATAAAAATCTTCACCTTTTAAATGCACAGTTGTGATGTAATGATGTAGCTATGATGTGGCAGGTTTTGTTAGCTTTAGACAGTCAGTGGTATGGACACATTTTAGATGGTATTTACAAAGAGTGTTGAAGATTCACACACAAACCTTTCTCTTTTTTTACACATGTCTAACCACACACACACACACACACACACACACACACACACACACACACACACTCCAGGGCTGTTCTCCCTTTGGAGGTTTGAGGGACACCACGCTTTTCCCTGTGGCTCTGTGGCTCTGTGGCCCTGTGGCATGGAGTAACAGCATGGAGGTGCCTTGGGAACTCCCTTCTGCTGTACTCACACATCTTTGCAACATAAACATAAACCACTGTAAACACACACATGCACACAGTCCCCGTCCTTCCCTCTGGCCTCTACTTCCTCCTCTATCTGCCTGTCTCAGCAGGAAGGTCACACACACAGTTATCGTGTTCGATTTGATTATGTCTTAATCGAATCAAGCAACGAAGAGAGAGCACCATTGATTTTTGAGACATTGAATAATGCTTATTGGGCTTAGAGGCACATGGCTGATTCCTGGACAAGGTTAAGTCCAGGGGGAAATATCATATCTGTCACTGAGCCTGTTGCTGAACATGTTTATTCTTTATTTCTAGATTCACCCATTTCGCTGCAAAATGTAAACAAGACTGTCAGCTCCTATTGTATTCACAGTAATTTTGGATCACTTTTGTTTAGTAAGCTTGTCAGTAACACTAGACTCCCATATGAAACCAAACAACAGCAACAACAGATGAAATACCCAGGCAATAATGACTGGCTATAGCTAAGGAGAGGGACCAAAAAGAAATAATCACCCCTTGAAAATTATAGAAAAAAGTTATAATCCATGCAAAGGAATGAACTCTGGTTTTGGGAATGAAATAGGAGACATATGGGAATGGTTTGCTCATGGAAATGGAGGATTAGTTGGTGTCAGCAGCTTGAGAAGAGCACTTAGAATATGGTGGCAGGCTTGAGAGCTAAGCAGCTTTCAGCCATTCAAATACATCTGAGGCATGTTGGATACACATGATCACACAATTACACATGTGCATGAGTGCATAAACACTCATAAAATCACATGTGCACACAAAAGTCATAACATTTGATGAGATTTGAAGCAGAAGCAAGTGTGGTTTAGTCAGCACTCTGAAGATGTGTCCTTCAGCCTTCATGCTGTCAGTCAATCAGGTCAGTAAGAGTAAGCTCAAGTGCACAAAGATGGCTGTCTCCTGGAGTTACATTTTGTTGACAAAGTCTATTCTACTCCTGTAATGGTTTGAAATGTGCAGGGCTGCTGTCTAGAGGCTTTGCAGTAAATTAGACCAAAGCCAAGATGATATCTTTTATCATCTTTATCTGTTTTTTTATACATGGAACCCAAAACCTTGCTCTACTGAGTTGAAGACTGAAGAACAGTGTGCCTGCAGCAAAGCATCGCCCCCGCTCCTCTTCCCACCCTCCCTAAACAGCAAACAACAAGCCGGGAGATGACGATGACAAGAGCTTTTGGGGAATGGCGAGGCCCACTCACCTTCTGGTTCACCACACAGTGTGCACTGTGATTCTAAACAAGGACCAAAGAGAGACAACAGCAGATTAATAAAGGCAACACATATGTCAAAGTTCATGTTGGTGCATGTGTGTGTGGGGACAAACATTAGCGTCACTGCTCTGTATGTAAAAATGCCAACAACTGTTAATCGGGATTCAGCATCTCTCTCGCTTCCTGTCAAAACCAAACAAAAACAATGAAACTGAACAAACAACATGGAGAACAAGAGAGCTTCTCTGCTCCTTATGTAGGCCTACTTGCAGAGCGGTACCCATGTGCAACATAATAGAAACCCAGTCACCATGCATAATATGACCATCAGCCACATGCGGCTGCATAAAAAGATAAAATGATGCAGAGACAGGCGTCAAAGGGGGAAAAAAACAGCAACAAAATAAGATATCATATTGCTTCAATTCATCAATGCCAGGTGTAATAGATGCTACGTGGCAAAAATATAAAGACACAAACCTGGGGTTTTGATTGCACACTATCAATTATTTCTACCATTCACATTACAAATGGTCTGGTAATTTCAGGCTTCACGTGCATCATGCATTTTCATGTAAACATGGAAGATAAGTTGCTGTTTGCCTTTTGTTGATCACCTGACGTTATTCTCATGCAAATATAACAGCATACTGTGCAGCAAGTCTCAAAATCCAAATCAACATATGGGGGTTACTGATAATGAAGTATCAGTCTTTCCCAAAAGCCAACAGAGAGGATGCAGACTCCAAGAAGTGCTCTGAGTTTATTTTAAACAAATAAGATTATTAAACAGGTTTGTTTTGCAGAGATAGAGACTAGGCATAATGGACAGAATGATGATGAAAATGAGCGTTATGTCCTCAGGCCTTGGTTTCAGAGACTGTCCCAAAACAGCTGTGGTGTGTCAGTGTTTGTCTCTCTTCTCTGATGTAGCAATGGCCAAAAGAGGGCCACATTTTTTGTTATTATTTTTTATTTAATGTCAAGGCTCTCCTTTATCTAATCACTGCTAATTAGGGGCTAATTAGACCAGCAACAACCTTGGGCTCATGACTGGTCTTATTTTGGTTGAACAGTGACACAGCTCCTTTGCTGGTTCAAATCCCTACATTCATGGGGTATATAAATACAATACGACATGACCATAAATGCTCAAAATGCTGAAGTGCTGCCATTTCTCTCCCCCGCTCCCCAGATGTCCTTGCTCATGGGCACCGAGGGCAGCTTGGCAGACCAGCACATGAGTGAAAACACTTTTGAAGGTTCGTTGTAGCTGTCAGTCTGCACAGATCGTACAATGTCACAGCCTCACCACCCTCTCCTCACAAAACTTCCTGCTGGATCTTACCTTTGCACCGTGGCTGCATTTGACAGAGCAAAAAAAGAAAGAAAGAAAGAAAAAAAAAAGTGCTTTACGCTGCTTCAGTTTTTTTCTTTGCTATCAGACTGTTCTGCACACCACACACCAGACACAGAGAGACTGAGAACATTTCAAACACCGTACAGTGTTAGAGCCCTGTAAAGACAATTCCACTGAGATAATCCAGCTGTTATTGACATTTTGCAGAAGTAATTGTGTTCTATAACTTTGTTTGGATCTCTGTTCTTGAGTGCTTTTCTGGGGAGGTGGTAGTTGGAGTCTGTGGAGTGGAACCACACACAAACGGTCTGGCTGGCAGTGCAGTGGTGGACGGCTGAAGCCCGGAGAGAATTTACTGGTTTAATTAGTCTTTTTTACTTCTCTCTCCCTACAGTATAATTCCACAGAGTCAAAGCAATTGGCTGTATTAGTTTGCCCTGCCTGTTTAAATTTAAAGTATTTCTGAATTTCCCCATGTGTAGCCCATATTGATCTTGATCAGGCAGTTTTTACAGTATAGGAACTGTTCTTGGGTAATCTCATTTGCTTTTCAATTGGAGGTGTAAAGCAGCTGCCAGCCTTTAGTCTTCAAAGAAATTTATTATGGCTCTGCTTTTAAGGAAAGAGGAGAAGAATTTGTTGGTATTTTGAATCATTGTGAACAATGCAGTCAAATACTAACACATTTGGTATCTTTTAATTTGTATCTTACACACCCCAAACTGCTAAATGTAGAACTGTACTGGTCATTCAACATTCATGGGCTTTACTGAAAAAAAGGTAAAGCCACATATCTCCAACTCCCAATTAGAATATAACAATAAATTAATCAAATTCTCATAACAGCTGATTAAGCCAAATGAAGTTTGAGTTCCTTGAATTTCTCTTCATTTCTAAACAGAGATATTTGGTGTTTTGTTGCACCTGTAACCACACCCAACAGTAATGTCAAAAGGTCCTGGAGCACAGTTGTACGTCACTGCAGGAAAGAAGTTCAACCCTTAGAGGTTAGCAAAAACAAGATTTCTAGGGGCTGTGAAAGCAAATGTTGGATTCATCATGAGGTTTTAATATAAAACACTTAACATTAAGTTTATTGAAGAGAAATTATTCCATATATTTTTATGGGAATAAAAAGAGCAGCTCATACCAAGAGCAAACAATAACAAACTATATGGATTATAAAAATGTTGCCAACTAATCATCTCATGTAAGAAGAAAATACATAGAAAGGAAGTTGACTTTGGGAGGAAGAAACATGGTGACAAAAATGTTGGATTGAATAGTTAATCAGCGTTTCATAATTCATGGGATAAAGCATAAATGCAGGCCCATCTATGCAATATAATTTACATCCAAACACATGGTTTAAGATCAGATGTCAGCCTGTTTCAGAGTTCTAGTCTCAGTTAGCATGTTTCAAAATTACAGCAAAACTCAACATAGGCCTGTTGTTGGTTGTGAGTAAACATAGAAACTCTCAAGGGTCTGTGGTGTCCCCTGGTATCAATCTCCAAACATAACATACACAGAAAAAATCCTTGATCTGATAATGTATTCATCCATAATTAAAGCCTCCATTTCCATATTAGCGTGACTTGCTCACACCTTCCCTGTTGGCTGATCTCTTTTACCCTCTCTCTTTCTTTCTCACTCTCTCTCTCTTCCTCTCCCTTTCTCCTGATCATATGATGTGAGAGATGCAGGTGCTAATTAGCTAGTGCTAAGATTGTTCTTGGCTTTTTCACAAGAATGCTGCGTATCTGAGAAAGCACATAAGGTTATATAAAGCAAGGTGAGATGGAGCATGAAAACTTTGTTGAGGGAGTTGATGCCTTTTATCAGCGACTTTGGGATTTACTTGGAGGAACAGCCCATAAGCTCTGTTTGTTTGTCCAGAGTTGGGCAGCACACAGATTGTGAGACATAAGTCAACCAGAGGCCTGTTTATTGTGACAGGGTCAATATCTAGTGCAGAAAGGGAAGTGCACAGTAATGTACAGTTTACGCAGATGTGCGCTGATACAAATGAACCAACATGATTGTGTACTCACAGGCATGTTCACACATGCACATAAACAGATTCACACAGTTATATTCAAGCGCGTCACAAGAACAACACACACACCTCAGCTTCCAGCCTCATACTGTATAGGTGGATGTTCACCAGTTTCAGTTTACTTCCCCCTTGACTGGCAAATCCATCGTCAGCCGGGCCCCCTGCGTATATGCAGCCTCCCCCTGGAGCTGATCTAGCATTTCTCAGAGGAGAGGCTGTGCTGAGCACAGAGCTGGAGGAGAACTCATCAGCCTAGCAGTGTAAGTCCTGCCTGCCTCCTCAGGGACTAATTGCATAGCACTGTCACATGAACAACCTTGGTTTTGAATATGAATGTGTGCATCACTGATAATACTTCATGGAAACGATATTTTTGAATCACTAAGTTTTTGAGGTTTACATTAAAATTAATTTGATATTTCAGTCCATCACATTTTCACTCTCTTGCAAAGAGTTAGATAAGAAGATGATACCACACTCATGTCTGTCTGCTGTAGCTAACAGCTGGTTAACTTAGCTTAGCGTAAATACTGAAAGCAGCAGACAGCCAGCCTGGCTCTATCAAAAAAACACTGCAAAATCTCACTAAATACTGTGAAAAACATTCTCATTAGCATTATTGTCAAGGTCAAATTCAGTATGAGTCAGGTTTTTTACTAGATGTTACCAGATCTGTTTCTGTTTGTGGTATCATGGTATAAAATATGATAAACTAAATGGTAATTTGAAAGTTTATAATCATTCAATAGTTTAGCATGAGGTGAAACTCAATCAAGCCAACCATCACTGTTCTGTGGATGAAGAACCTGTGAGATCACCTCAAACAGCTTTACGTCTGCGTGAGCTCCAAAACAAGGTGCACTGAAATAAACGGTTAATATTAAAACAAACAAACAAACAAAAACAATAAAAAACAAAGCTTTATTTGGCTCATGTGGCTGTGTGTAGAAGTAGCAGAGGGTGGTTCAGTGTGATGCGAGTGGAGGGATCTAAGCACGAGTTTCAGTCACAAACAGTCATTCTGTGGTGTGTAAAAAGCCATCACATGTCAAGATGCATTCCCTGTCTATTCACGAAATCTGTGCGTGCTTGTACATGTGTGGCTGTGAGGCCACTAATGCTTGGGGCAAGCACATCTTGCTGCAATAAGAGCTTCATTACAATGCTCTTTTAATGACTGCAGCTGCTCAAGATTTCTTAGACTTTCCCTTTTGCTTAAGCTGTACAATTAAACTATCTGGGACAAACAATAATAATAATAATAATAACAATAACAATAACAATAACAATAACAACAATAATAATAATAATAATAAAGCACAGCTCCAAAAGCTCATACTGTAGGTGTGTCTGTGTGTTCGTGTTTATTAGTCAGCTGCAATTGTGTGTGGTTCTAGAGACATGAACTGTAATGGGAGCTACCACAGAGGAGCTTTAGTACTTTGGCGTAGTTTATATATATGTGGACAGATTTTGTCACCGTGATAGTGTCAAAAAATAAAACATTAAAGCTGAAAGTAAAATTGAAGTTCAAAGATGGATGTGGTCCAACCTATGAGGACTGGATCCTCTAATGACACTGTAATAATGTCGTAATGACTACTGAGTACTCATGGATTGGAATGGCAACATCTTGATGGATGTTGTGGCTGATGTGATACTATCACATGGTCTCCAGTTTTCCCCTGTGGCAGCCTCTTCCAGTGCTGTACTGCCAACTTGCTAGTGTGATTTTTGTTCTTTTTTTTTTGTATCACACAAGGATGGGATTTAGGAGCTTGCTGCCTGAAGAGCTAGGATGGATAAAAGATAAAATCAGAGATTGTATCAGCAACGATAGGTATTTCCAGAGTTTCTGGGTTTTATGGAGTATGTTGTCCTGTAAAATTTTCTTACACCAGAATCCAGAATCATGGATCTTTTGATTTAATTTAGGTAGATTTAGCAAATTTTGAGTTATACACATCTTAGCTGAAACTTAAAGATTCAATGACATTTGCATAGATTTTTTATTGTTGTTGTTATTGTTCACCATCTTCAAACTAAACAGGCTTCATGAAATATGAAAAGCCGATAAAAACATATCTCACACTTTTAAAAATATCGGATGTCCCCACTTAGTTTTACATGTCTTATCTTTCAAACGCTACTGTCTCACAAATACCAAGATCCTGATTCAGTTACTGTCAAACATTCAATATATAAGAAAGCTATGAGAAGAAAGTTTGGAAGAAAGCGATTATTTTAAAACTGATCGTTTCAGTAGAGACATTTCACCACTCTATTGGTGTCATTTCACTGAATTCTCACTTCATTGTCTAACAAACAATATGTGGGTGAGCACAAACAGCATTTACCAGAAAAGAGTTATATTTTGGCCTTTGAATAAGTTAAACAGTAATTATCTAGAGCTTTTATAGTCTACCTACAGTTGCATTTGTCATGGCAATTCGACAAAGAGGCTGTGAAGCGATTAAAAATTAGAAGCTTGGTGCTAGAATGATTTTCACATTTCTGTCTCCTTCCAAAAAGGTGAGAATGGTTAAAAGATTAACTACAACGAGAGATTGTATCAGCAAACTTGGAACTGGGGTCAAAGTGGCTATTTGAATTCACCCCTGCATCACTATGAGGTCACTTAGGGCTGAAAGCAGGAACTAATGATGTTATTGACCTAATGAGACAGTATTGAAAATCATCTGTCTTTAATACCATTAAAAAATTACTTCAGTGTTCCACTGCCCTCGCTGGCTGAAGAAGGTGAGTAGTAAATTTGTAAGTATATGCATTTCTTAAAATATCTTATTCAGCTTTATTTGAGTGTTTGAGTGGGTGTGAAATCTCATAAACCTGCAACACACTATATAACTACAGTTAAATAATTTATGTTCTTTCTACTATAAGCACTTTATCTCTGAGCATGTAAAATTCTGTATATGGAATAGAAATTTCATATGCAGTACATACTTACAGTATATGGACATGTATTAAACATGTATGTATATATATATATACACACACACAGACACACACACACACACACACACACACACACAAACACACACACACACACATATATATATACACACGCGCACACACACACACATAGGTACACTCTATATGGGCCTGTTTCTGTCTTTAGTAAAAGTGTATGTATGTGTAGGTGGACACACTGCTCTCTGGATATTTACACCATGAAGCAACATTTTGTTTGGCAGTTTGTTCCCCATGTTTAGTCTCTGAGCCTGACGAGAAGAGGCAAAAAAAACAGGAAGGAAGTGAGGGATAGATTTGGGTGGAGGAAGAGAGGACAAGGTCTGTAAAAAGAGGAAGAAGTAAAACATCCCATCATTTTTCCATCAACCCCAAGGGCCCTGGGTCAGATTTATAGGTGGTTTCTCTCACCTCCTGGGAGCTGAGGGGAACTGAAAGGAAGAGGGAGATAAACATTTCAGGGAGGAGGAGAGGATTTAAGTGTAAGTTTGAGACTATATTTGAGTGATTTGCTGCATCTAAACTGTGTTGAAGTGTAGAAGGTGAAGAGAGGTGGGTGTGTGTAAAAGAGAAGGACAAGTGAGGTCGGACAGATGGAGAAGGATGGTGGGACAAAGGAAGAGAGAGGTGTATAGACAGAAGTAGACAGAGGGGCTTGTGCATGAGAGGATATTGATGGCCTCCTTTATGCCCCAGCAGTTCTCTGTCTTTCTGGAGCATCTATCAGCAGCACTCAGCCCCGTAGAAGACCATATTGACACCTGTTGATGGAGAGGGGGTGTCGCCATCGATGACATGTCCCTCACTTCTCTCTCCCCTAAATCTGGACATCCTTCTTGCTCATTCCATCCTCCCGTCTCCCATTCACTCACCATTGTTTACTCTGAACTATTTAAAGCCTTCGACAAGCCAACAATCTTATGTGGTTGTGTTAGCAAAAAAATATTGGAAAACAAAAATATGAACCTTGTCAGTTATTACTGTGATTCATGTCAGTTGTTGTGACAGAAATACAAAAGGAGTTGGAGTGGACCTGACTGATATTACTGGAGTCATTTGCAGGTTCACAGGTTTAAAGCCTCTCACTTTTAACCAGAGAGCTTCTCAATGTACAAATCAAACCACACCAAACACATGATATGCTACACAACTGTGTATTATGTTATATGACAGGCCTGACACCTGGGAGTCAGTCATCTTATGCTGCAGTCAGTTCCCATTCAATTAAACCTACTGTGCTGCAGTACGTGAAGCATTTCATCATCAATCTCAGAGAACATGTCAGACATCTTCCCCCTTCTTTCACTACATATAACATTGCCAGTAGGTAAAACTTTTAATAAAGTATTGTGTCACTTTAAGACACAAAATATGGAGAAGCAGACACAGATAAAGCTCTTTCAGTTTCACAACAACAAATGTTAAGTAGAGGGGACAAACATATTTATTGCCTTCTTTTAAATCTAAAAAGAAATATTTTTGAGATTTGAGGCTGTCGTATGGATTTATTAAAACATAAACCATGAGAAATAACAGTGTTGTAGCTACATGCATGTGGCTGGGATGTTGTGGCTCAGCATGTACTGCAGTCTCTACATAAGTGATAAATACATTGTTTCCAGTATAACAAAATACCTTCAGAATGTAAATATCCAAGAAAGTCAATTCCCTGTGTGACTGAAATACAGCTGAATTGATGGCAAACCTACAGACTACACTCTTCTTTTAATAATAAATGTGATGAATAACACAGTGAAAATCTGGGGGTTGATGTTTCACAACTGTTATTTCTATGAATCAATAAATGCAATCATTGTTGAACTCTATTGCAGCTCATTGCGTTCAACATGTGCAGAGCATTGTGCTCAATAACACTGGACAAAGAAGCAGAAAAGAGACTCTGTCGAGCATGAAAGTAATCAGCAAGGTCACTGACAGTGGTACTGGGGCTACTGTCTATTATTCTTATTCATTCAGACATTTTGGTTTCGTAGATACAAAACAAACAAGACACAGAAAGGACAAAGTGGGTGAAGGGGGAAAAAATGCAGTTTGTGCGTGTGTGTGTGTGTGTGTGTGTGTGTTATTACTCCATTTGTTTCTGATGGAGTTTTCCTTGTTTCAGTAATTTTCAATTATGGAACAAGGCAGACTAATGCAAATCACTCCATTTGCATCAAGAAAATGAGACTTGATTGAAGTAAGTAATTTGGTCTGAAATGGAAATTTGTTTCATGGCACAGGCAAAATTTGTCGACTTTTTAGAAAAATCTGATTTTCAGGCCCAAGCTGGACAAAACTGATTATTGATCATTGTTTTACAGAACGTATTAGGGCTGTTTATTGGCTGTGTATCATAATTATATTGACCAGAATTGAGCATTAACAGGACTTAAAGTCTGTCTGTTAGATGATGAGACTTTTCACTGGATAACTGAAAACTTTGACTGTTGGTGTCGGTTCATGAGAAGTCAGGGAATCAATAAACTCATTTACAAGTCATCCTTGGGGCGTAGTGGATACTTGCACCAAATTTTATAGCAATCCATTTCATATTTGTAGGGATATTTCAGCTTGTACATAAGCTGTCGACCAACTGACAGAGAGCAGCACTGCCTTCCCGAAAGCTTACATGACTAAAAATGGTCAAATACAAGAAACTGGAATCAAATGGCATCTTGTTGGGTTCCTCTTTGTTGCTAATCTCATTTAAAATTTTGTCAGTTTTAGACTATTTTATTTGGGCAAATTTCTTGTGCAGGTGCTGTGTTTTCAAAGCTTCAGAGTGTTTTGGTATATAAAAAAAGGGTTTTCTTAAAAACACATATTCGGATTTTTCCAAGTAAGGCACATCAAAATAAGCACTGACTTAGAATTGGAGCAAAACCTCAATTCTCATATGAGCACAAACATAAAAAATTCAAATGCTACCAAGCTTTAATTTGAATATATTTGACCACATACCACTAATTGATACTGTGCCTGGAAATGAGTCTGTATAACTGACTTAAATTACTGAGCAAGTTAATCAGTAAATAATGCTAAAAGTTAAAATATCAAGCATGTGTTTTTACTTACTTTAAAAGTTATAAGTTTAAAAGCCTCATTTAATGACTCAGATGATATTTAGACAGTATAAAAAAAGAAAATCACTATTCACTGTTTATTTTATTCAGAAAAGTCTACAACCATGCATATTTATTACAATATAAATATACAGAATAACTCTATTTTAAAGCCAAACCCAGTGTCCTTTAACACCATCAACCTCCAACACCAGACACCCAGACTTTCTTATGTGCAAGGACTTCATAAAGGGGCTGCTGAGGGTGTGTGTGTATGTGTGAGAGTGTGTCTGACTAAGAAGCAATGGCACAGTGTCACCACGCTCATCAATCTACTCGCTCTCCCTAAGGATGATGTCATTGGCACCGAGCCTGGCTGGTGGCCCACTGGACTGAGGGGACCAACTCTCATTATCTTCCGTCCAGATTTATACGGCTGCCGTGCTCATATTTTACACTGGGGAACATGGAGGGGACAGAGGGAGGGAGGGAGGGAGGGAGGGAGTGAAAGATGGAAAGAAGGGGAGAGTGGGAGCGACTGAGAGCATTTACTGATAAATCACCCCGTCTGACTATTCACTCTTTAAAGAAAACTCTTCTGGCCATCAGCACTCTCAGTAGCATCAGATATCAAAGTGAATGTGTATGTGTGTTTAGTATGTGTGTGTGTGTGTGTGTGTGTGTGTGTGTGTGTGTGTGTGTGTGTGTGTGTGTGTGCATTCTCCTTTAGGCGCCATATGCTGCCACTACAGACAGAGATGCAGCTCACTTTGTAAAACTTCAGGCAGTGGGGACATTCAAGGAAAAGACTTGCCATTGCCATGATTTCTGTTTATTTTTCTCTTTCTCACAGACAACCTACAGAGGTTACCACCTGTGCAGATGAGTTGTTAGTCATCCTGTCTGGCAGACAAATAGACACACTCACACGCACTCATCTGTTCACTCACTCACAAACCCGCCATCTCGCCAGTTCTATCAAATCAAAACAAACTTCAAACAGCCAAACTCTCCATGTGTTGGATGCAGATGTAACAGAGAACTTGGCAGAGTTGTGAAACACCCTCCTCATCCTCTCCCTCGTCCAAACTCCCTCTTTCTCCCTCTCCATGTCACCGTAATGTCACAACATTGTTCCATGTGATTGGATGCCTGTGTAATGATGAGAGATTGGCACTCGGCTTCACCACACAGCAGATTTCAGCAGCCGTACACCTGCTGCCTTTGGCGCAGCCTGCTCCGCCTGGGACTGGAACACGGTACAGATGTAGTAGTGCACATGTTTGTATGTCTGTGTGTGCATGTGTACTTTAATGTCCAGGGTATTGCGTTATTCTCTATCTCCTACAATGGGCCTAATGGGCCGTGAGAAGAAAGCAGATGAAGCAGGCCCAGAAGCAGCGTACGATGTGTCTAACACCTGGTCAGTCATGTCACCACGCAGCCATATTGGATGTGTGCCGGGTCCTTATGTCTCTTTGTTAACTACCAAATGCATTTTGGGGAATAGCCAGGGTGGCTTTGCTTACAGCAAATTCTTAATCCAAACCCGGTGCCTGCAGACTGGGAAGTTCTGATGCCAGATGACAAAAAATTATTTTTAAAGTCTGTCTAGCAAATGCTTGTATTTGTCTTAAAAACTGATGATATAATTCAGTTGATATTGCTCATTGGTTTATTCTCAAATGTTCTTAAAAGTTCAACAAGATTTTAACATATTGTCCTTAAGATACAGAACCCCCAAGTCTGACTGTTGACTAGTTAGTAATATACACTAATAATAGTAATTTATAGGTTGTTGGATGTTTTGGGTTTTTTTGTTTGTTTGTTTTTTAAATTTCCTTCTAACATACCTTGAGATTTAATTTACATAAAGACCATATATGAAAGTATTCATATGACATATATGAAATTATTTTGAAGCTACATTAACTGATTTGATGGCAGAGCAACAATTTAACACTTATGTTGTCACCTTTTAAAGTTAACATGGCAAACATGTTAGCGAACGGCTGCTTAATGCTACACTATGTTTATCAGCTAGTTTAGAAATTTTTGTCTTGAAAGCAACTTCCTGGTGCTGCTGCTGGAAATGACAGAGTGAATGAAAACATCTTGAGGCATAAAACCAAGACAGTGAGTTAAAAGATGAGGAAAGGCTCCACAGAGCTGAGGGGAACTGCACTACAGTTGGATAATAGTCCTCTGTGGGTTCATCGTTACAGGTGACCCCTTTCACATCATACATAGAAACCTGATCCATTTAAAATAAATAAAAAACATTTAAAGCAGAGCAGCTTTAAACCTCAAGAAGGAGGAAGGGGCTCATGCTTGAGTGGTTCAGGATCATGTGCTCTAGGCAATATCTGAGATAAATGCCATGTAAATAATGATGAAGGCAAGCTGGGACAGTCTCTCAAGGTTGTGACTAACAATTCAAAGCACAAAAGCGTGACACGTCAGTATTGTGACTGTAAACAACTGCAACACTAAAGGAACCACAGACAACATATACACAGGTCAACATCAATAAACCACTGACCTCAAGCGTGTAAAGAAGAGAAAATAAGGAAGCGGCTCTGATAGGCTGGAACCAAGAAGCCTCACACCCATAAATCATGCTTGATAGTCCAGAGAGCGGTACCCACTTTGACCACTCTGAATGCATAAGGATGTGTTTCCACCCACTGACGCCTGGTGATTGAATGTAAACACTATCACACTGTTCAGTGGTTTTTCCCTGCAGAGTGATTTGAGCTCCACTGACCTGTTACCGTCACACTGCTTGTAACCATGTCCCCCTCACCGTCAGTGGTGCTTAAATCTGTGTCACAGCAGCTTGATGGGAATACAATGTAACTACTATTCTCCACAGGATATACCCATTAGATGCTGCAGGGGTGGCTTACAGGGGCAAGTGCTGTACGATGCAAAAGCCAAAGGGCTGAGCACAGGCTTGGACCCGTTCATCTGCGTCTGTTTCAAAATAAGAGGTGTACTGAGGAACACCAGGCGACTGCAGTGCAGCATGTAACAGGGTAGCTTTTTCTCAAACTATGTATCCCACTGTGATGACTTCAAAAGCTCTTTAATGCTGAAGGCTACACAATATGACAATTCATAACAGAGGAATTCTTCAGAGACCCTCCGTGTCCCACTGTAGCCTAGCAACCACAATACAGCTTTACTCTGCAGTACACGTTACAGGTGGAAACAACACTACAACAGACCTGGACTGGGAAGACATAAGAAAATAGCATGCCTGAGAAATGAGGAACCCCAAAAAAGTAAGGGAGAAAAAAAACAGGAAGGAGTGCATATGGGTAACAGGAAGTGACACAAAAGAAGTGAGAAACAGAAGGAGAAAGAAAAAAGGACTGAAGACACTAACAACTGCCAAAAACAGCAGACAATCTATGGCCTCAAATACTCATCATGAGACACTTGTACATTCTTTCACTACAGCCTGCATAATTCAGTCACTCAGAAAAGCCAATGCAGTTTTGTGACAGACTCACACACCATAGCACTCTCATGTTTAAAGACATCCCGTTGCCATAGCGATGGGCAAGGGGGAGGAGGAGGCAAGCAAAGGTGTTTGTGGAGTCTCCTCTCTGTGAGCAAAGTGTTTTCCCACACTCTCTCACTTAGAGCAGATGCATGAGCATAAAACTAATCCACCGTCTCCACCAGGACTGATTTAATGTGGCCCACTTCCATTCCAGACTGGAAGATGCCCATGGAGGGAGGATGCTAATGCTCTTTACTCTCTATTCTATCGCCCTCTTTAAGATATGAGGATCGTGCTTCAAGTCAGGGTTTATCTCTGACCGAAAGATGAATATTACATGATCCGAGGTCATCCTCGATAAATATGCTCATGAGTCATGGAGTCGTAGCAGAAGTGCATTTGCAAATGCAATAAATATTACATTGATAGCCTTTTTTATGTCTTTAAGACTTCATAGCTCTGGCTATCTATCACAACATATTATTTCATTCATAGTCTGATGGCATGAGAACTGCAAGAAACAAAATCATTCTTTTATTCATGCAGGCATTTATTGGGTTTAATTTCCCTGATTTGAACAAAGCGTAAGATCATCTGGGGGAGGGATGGGCAAGTGATAAATGTGGGAATAGCACGCTGATGCTAGGGCTGATCTATAAAAATTCCCACTGTTCCCTCAGATGTTCTCCAAGCCTTCATCAATGGAACCTGTGGATAGGTGAGTAGCTCTGTGCAACCAGCCATGGATTCCCACGTGGCCCACTCCCACATAATAACATCAGCACTAACACATTCTCAGTCACAAACATATACTAACCTATATTAGCATGTGTCCACCCACATACTTAAGCGCACTTATATGCTACTACGTGCAATCATGTAAACACTCAGGCTCTTTATCATTTCTAGGTACACGTGGCTGATGCGCCCTCCACATACAAATGTAGTCAATGTATTCATTTGAATAGTGACAGTCTATTGTTTCAGCCCTGCTCCTTAATAGACTGAGAGGGTTCTGAAATGACTTCTGGGGTATATTAGCCCTGACCTTGTATTCAGAGTGCCTGGGTGAACAAGCTCTAACTAGCAGCCTGACAGCACAGGAGTCCATCAGAGCTCTCTTTAAGTAGCCATGACTAAGTGGTAGCTGGCTCCAGATGGGGCCAACTCACGTTTTAGGGGACAATGCCCTCTCCACTCTGCAGAGACTGCAAACTGCTGACATCCTGGAGTCTAGCACTAAAATAAAACACAGGAATCATTATCAGTATTTGCCACAGTACTGTATATGCATTTGTTTGAATCAGACAGAATATATCCACTGGCAATTGAAGTGTAGTATCAGTGGTAGAAAAGAATTGCTCACATTGTATCATTCATTGAAGAATTGAACACAGTAAACAGTCCTCAGTATACACAGAAACAGACATATTCTCCCTTTCTAAATCAGCAGTTGGTGTGGCATCACCTAAAAGCCTGCTCTGGCTTTAATAGGTGTGCTTAGGCTGGAAGCTGCTTTATTTTAAAATGCCACTGTCAATTTTTAAACACTCAATGGGGAGTGGTCGCAGGCTGATTGGAGAGAAGCTGAAGTTAAAAAATAATTGGAACATATTTCTAAAGCACAGGGGAACACTTCCTAAATATGAGCAAATCTAAACCTTTAATCTGGTGGCATGTGAAAGTGCCTGGGCTCTCAGGGAGTCAGTCAACTCGCAAGAGGAGGCAAAGTTTCTTAATGCAGTTAATGGGTTTGACCAGCAGGCGACTGACCGACCTGTTGCTTGGCCGATCAGTCAGACAGTTGTTCAATTTCAGTTCGCTGGGGGAAAATGATTGGTGCATTGCACATAATGGACATAACCACAGTTTGAGTCCTGGTGTAGTAATCTAGTAACAATCTTGAAAAAGGTTGCATTTGCACAGGTGAACAGAAATGCAATGTAATAATTCTAATTATCAACTAATTGTTTCAGTAATTAATCAAGAAAAATCTCAAATATTTCCTATTTTTAGTTTCTGAAATGACAGGATTTGCTCCTTTTTTTTTTTTTTTTTTTTTTTTTTGTTAATTCATTATCATTAGGTGTAATTCCTTATGGGTAAATAATTAGAAGATATTAGCTTGAGTTGTGAGAAAATGCAGTTTGCATTTTCCCCCAGTTTACAGGTTACACAATTGATCACTAGGAAAAAAAAATAAAAACAGAATTAACTGATGAGTTGATAATCAAAACAGCCATTGTTAGAATTCCTACCTACTAAATTAATACTTAAATACAAATATTTACTTAATACTGTTAATTCACTTAAGATGATATACTATTTGAATTAAATATCAAAGTCAAAACAGCAAAACTCACATTGTGTTCGCACTATTATCAATTGCTCAATTGTGGGGATAAAAGAAGAGTCCAACGTAAGCAAAGTAGAAAAACAAGTCTGTCCTTTGTAGTGTTACTTAGTTTTTAAGTGATTTCAAAGAGAAAGTGAGACCAGGTTTTGAGTTATGGTTACTGGAGGGGGCTATATCCGATAGTGGCGATGAGAGGATTAAAATGAGCACACCAAAGGATAGAAATAGATTAAAGTGTCTGACAATATCCTCTTTGTGCTTGAAAATAGAGAATCAGCCAGAGGAGGTAGACTCATATTTAGCCTCTCTAACATGATTTAGGACCCTCAGTAACAGGTGGAGAACCTGGAAAAAAAAAATGGATTTGCATCAGTGTTTTACAGATGGTTCACTTTTGGGTTCATGATTTGTGACTCAGACATCAATTTCACTGGGAGAAAGATAAAAAAAAACAAAAAACAAAATGTTAAGTTTCATCTCTATTAGTCAGTCGTCTCTTTGGAGACAGCAGAAAGAGATTGATGGCTTGGGGAGAATAAACAGCTGGAACCTATGGGAGCGGTCTGTCTGTGTCAGGACCAGCCTTGAATTCCCAAGGATAAAAGTCAAGTTGTGGAGCGGCTGGTTAAGGCCCAAAACCCCACGGCCCCACAAGTCTGTGGTATAATTTACAAAGTGACAATGTGATAGAATATTAACTTCAGGACAACCGGATAGGGCAATGCCAAATAACTACCTTTATTATAACCCAGTTTAATCACACTAATATAATGTTTGAGAGCAAATTCTTAATACACAGCACTGATGTGCGAATGGGATTAAACCCAAGCGTCATAAAACACAGACATGTGAATATCATTCTGTGGCTGCAGGGGTCTCAATCATAGTGACAGAGGGATATGGAATAAGTCGATCCAATCAAAGACCACTCAAGGGTCAAATGCACTTCGCTTGAGAGACATTTGCATTTTTCCCACAATGCTGGTGATTTACACCCCTTAAATTAAAGCCATCATCTACTGGTGGCCTCTGGCCCAGGGTGATTTAATTAATGGCGAGCACATCAACTCCCATATGTGGAACATGCCTGGGAGTTTGCTTGTCGATCAGCATCTGCCAACCCTGCAACAAAATATGATTCCAATCAATGTTGTAATGGCTCAGGGGCCGTGGACCTAATCAGCCTGGCAGGAACCACGACCGCAATGGCAGGAATGATGGAACATTTTATGTGTGTGTTTATGTGTGGGCGCGTGTGTAGTCATGGGGAATTATTTTTGTTCTATGGGTCTAAACCAATCGAGTAATCTGATCAAGGATGTTTCTATTATAAAAACTGAATAGTGTTTACCAATTGTGTTCTACGAGACAGCTTTCGCATGAATAATAAAAATGCCTTTGTTGTAAGTGTGAATAATAGAAGCACTGGAGCAGGGGGAGGTGGGGATGTTAGTGTGTGTTTGCTTGCACTTTGGTCTGCTATTCGCACTGCAAACTGTTGTACTCATGATGGACAGCAGTGTAGCAGAACCAGATATATTGTCTTTTGTTTCCACAGATTATTATGATTGCAAGTATAAAAAAATATAACATATAATGGCCAAGATGTTCCTGAAACAAAGCACTTTCTTTGATACACTTTTGTAATAGCCTCCTACTAAGGCCAAAGGAACACATCAACAAAGTAAAAGGACATCCTTGTGATGGGATCACAACCTCATGGATTCTCAAATTATTCAGACTGGCACAGCGTAATGAAATTCAATCTTGTCTCTGCCCTGTTCAAGGAAATCAGGCCTGATGCTCAGTGAGAAAACTTCCCATATTGGTACGTGAACCCCCACAGTCTATGGTGATTTTCTAGATCAGAGGTCACTTGGTAAGTATCCGGAACCAGACACCATCCTATCTGGACCTGGACTTAGAACCTATAAAGCACTGATAATTATCAGAATTTTGACGAAGCATTTCCATTTCAACCAGCACAGTTTTTCTGACTTTTATGATGTTAGTCACATGATGCTACTCATCCAATCATTGTGACCCTCGGGACATACTCATACATCTGAGAAATAATTGTGAAGATGTGTTGAGATTTTTTAAGAGATGTGAAAAGGAGTAACCAAAACAATTTACTTTTAACTTTTTAGGGCTGTTTCATTTTTGTAATATTAAGCACTTTATTTCAAAAAAGATGCACAGTTTTCAAAAGCTCTCTTTTATATACTTTACACTGCCTACCTCCACCCCCCACCCACTGGGCCTTTGCTTGAGGAAATTGTGCCCAACTGGAGATCTTTTGCCTGTTCTAGTATGCAGCGGGGAACATTATCATTTGAAATTGTTTGACATACAGTAGGTGCCACTACAATGCCTGAGTATTATAGACAAGATGTGGCAGGCCCTTAATGTTCAAGTTGCCAGCCTGAAGGATATCAACGCAAGCTTTCTAAAATCCCAGCAGACTCATTTAGAGCTTGCTTCATATGCCTGGTAATGAAAAAAAGACCAATGCCCATCTGTACAGTGCATCTGTTCCCTGAAATCCCTCACAGACAGTTCAGAAAGCTGACACAGCGATCCCCATTGTCATTCACAGGGCTGGTGGCCAGCAAATCGAGCGCTGCCTTTGTCTCACACCTCTTAAATGACACGAGAGTTGTCTCATTTGTCCCCAGCGAATGTGGACCCAATCCTCCTGAGAGCCAAACTGGCCCTGAGCAGGAGCTGAACGCACACATCTGGAGATGTACAGGTAGGCACCACTGCACACCTGCAAACATTTATAGATGAAATTTCTTCCGTTGAATTATTTAATTCTCATTACGCACACACCCAGTTTATGCTTCACAACTGAAGTGTCAGCCTGGGAAAGAGGTTATAAATCATTTTTATCAAGCCTGTGAATTAAACATTTTTTTTTTTTTTTAGGCAGATGGGAGAGTCTTTGAGGATTCAGGAAACATCTTCAGAACAGCAGTAAATGTTGTTAAATGATCTTCTGTTTTTTCAAAGGTCTCTGGGAATTTAAAAAAAAAAAAAAAGAATGCTTAATTATGTGACTAGAATTTAATGGCAACACATGAGAGGCACAAATTGGGTCCCCCCATCACTGATCTGGTTCAGTGTCAAACAGGTAGAGACAATGGCCTCGTGCCTACCAGCTACAAGAGTCACTTGTAAAGAGCCACAGGTAAAAACTGCATGATTAAAACTAACAATATACATCTCTAACCTCAATATCACCATCCATTTCCATATGTAACATTATGCATAATAGCAGGTTAAGTCCTGATTGTATTTTACTAGAATAATGATTAATGATCTAACTGTGTTAATCTATAGTCCTGTCTGTAGGTGTTAATGCCAGACATGTGCTGCTCAGTGGGTATCACAGCAGCACCACCTGGCCTAATGACCCTGCCTCTTACCAGTCAGCAGGTTTCTGGCTCGGCAGACTACAGATCAACTGTAAGGATCAGAGTGTGGGTGGGATGGTGGGGTGGGGACACAGGGATCTGTGTTGCCCCAACGCACACGGACCTGTAGACGAAGGTGTTAGCTCGCCAACACATCATCCCAAAGGTGTCACATTCCTACCAAGCTCGAACGGAGAGGGTGTAAATGTGAAAATTGTGTTTGTGTTTCAAGGCTCAGCACTACACTTGTTGAGGTGGCAATATTTTGTAAAGCCCTTCTCTCACAAGCAGCATCGCTGTATTCATTCAACGTTTTTCACGTTCATGGCATCTGAATCATTGGACGCATTATGTTTGCAACTCATGCAATAGTCATTTGATTAAAATTTAGCAGCTTGTCAGGGATATGCCACATTGATGATTTATCTGGAGCTATTAATAGGAGCTGTGGGGGAGTGGGTGTAATTGCATTCGGGTGATGACTGACTGTGTAATATGGTGGGCAATATAAGTAGATGGCAGCAAGTTGAGTCATTCTACGCTACTGTAGCTCATTGCAAGAGCATTTGGCCACTTCATAGAATCAATGATCAACAACACTCACTCTCTTGCTTTTCTGATCTCAACAATCTTTCTTTAAGGGGTTTTTGTGGTCTAAAGAGTGTGGGAGGGGGGTCAGTTTGGGATGTCACAAATGATGTCATATTGAGGAGCTACCTCAGCAAAGTATCGAATGTAAGGAATAAAATACAAAATTCTTTATTTTACACTCAATTGCCTGCTTCCATTGTTTTACATAGGAGAACTGTGCACACCTCGTGTACTTTTCACCTGCTCATCGTGTTCCTGTATTCTATTGTAAAAAGTCAGTCCCCCAGTCCACATCTTTATTCTGCTCCAGGTACCATCACGGGCTTGTGGGATCAACAGTTCCCAGTAACTAAAGTAAATGCTGTAATGAATTACTCATACACATTACTCATTAATTAGTAATTACATCGCACCCAATCAAAGATGCCCTTACACAAATCCACATTTTCCATGCACAATAAAACAACCATCTTACAGTTTGAAGTTATTTACGGACCATTTAGAGTTAGCTTAGTCTCAAAGTAAACTTACAGTAGTAGGTAATTCACTTCCTGATTGTCTGATAGCTGCAGTCACTGATGACATTTCAGAGTCAGCTTATGAAAACACAAAATTAATTAACTAATAAATCACAATTTATTATTAGAGATTAAACTACCCAGCAGTATATAAAGTGACTGCAACATTAAAGTGATGCATACATTGATGCATAAATAATTATAATAGTGGTATAATATCAATTATTTAGAGAGGGGCCATTCTGCATAACGAGTACTTCTAGTTTAATTAAGGAAAAAAAATGAATGCAGGACTTTTGCTTGTAACAAAGTTATATTATCATAGATTATAGGTCTAAGGAATGGAGCACTTCTTTAATTGAAGGATGCATGTAAAAAGGTTATTGTCTCTTTTGCTAAATTTGGAACTAAATTCATGTATTTATCCCCCACCAGCAGCACCAAGACCTCCTAGGCCATGTCACCACTGAACACAGAGACTAAACTAACACTAACACTCAAACTAACCATCAAACTCCCATGACAACAGCAAACAACGTGGTCCCCCACGTTAGTGTTTTGAAATTACTTGTAATAGTAAGTTGCTACAAAAACAACTACTTGTGTTTCTGAGTAACCCAACGGTGTCCATCACATCTATGTTCAGTATGAACCAAAGAATTAGGTTGTGTTGTATTGGCAATAAATTACTTCTTTAAAATCACAATGAGGTACGTCAGCAGTGCAGCATTTCTAACATTGCTTCTCTGTCGTTCTTTGGCACTATATTCAGACTTCCTCCTTCTATCTATATACAAGACTCTGTTTTGCAGTATTGAGAACCATAACACTTTTGTTGTTCTGGTATTCTGACGTCTCTAATTTGTAATATGAACATTTGCTTTATATCCAGTATGTATAAGCACACAGTATTTTTGACTTTCAAAGCTTTGAAAGACTCGAAAAAATGTGGGTGATAATGCAAGCATACAAATTATAGATTCCAGCAAAATGTTGTCAATGCATACTGGCCTTGAATGTCACCACAGCAGGGAAGATCATGTCTGAACCAACTATTTTTGGAACAGGTCAGTGCATCACATTATGGCTCAGCTAAGTGATGTGACTGCAGCATCCGTTGTTCTCATTAGCAGGCAATAGTCTAGTCAAAAACTCGGCGCTTCAAACAACCTTCAGATGGTCTCTAATGCACCGGCTGTGTTTTTAATGTAAGGTCTATGAAGGGATGTGTAGAGAGACACAACAGCTAGACTTGTGAGAGAATACATTAATACCATTGAAGCAATCCGGATGGTTCATTTGTGTGATTCAGTTTTTCAGTGCTGCCAAACTGCAAACTTTTAGTACATGGACTCCTCTCAGACTCATCGTGCAGAAATCAGACAGAGAGAGAGAGAGAGAGTGTGAGAGAGTAGGAGACGTTCAGAGGGAATTTACAGCAGTAAATCCGCAATTGATTCTTTCAAGATGTCCAGAGCAATATTAAACTTTGCTTGTGCTTATACTGCAGAAAAACACACTGAGTAAACAAGGAGAAGGGAGACTCTGGACTCAGATAAGAGAATGTGTGCGTACCTCTGCGGGAACATAAGAGAGAGCTAGGGTGTGAGCACAGAGTAAATTGGTAGGGAAAAGGAGAGTGTTTTAAGGAGAGGCAAAATAGAAAAATACTTCAGAAAGCCTTTTGGCCACAGTAGACTCCAGATTCAGAGGGTGTGTATACGGTATTTTGCAATGGCCCACGTTTTTGGCATAAGTGGCTAAAAAATCTGCACCTGAAATCCCCTGCATCCATGTTCCAAGAACTATCTGCGTCTCTTTGGTCCTCTGCCAACAATTACTCAGCGATTTAAACTCGTAAGACCTATGATGAAAGACACTGGATCTAAACCAGATGCTTGATTTTGGTTTATCCTTTTGGTTTGGGCAGGAACACACACAGTGCCAGTAAAAGTCATGCCAAGAGGATTCTGTTCACTAAAGACTCAACGTTATTAATAACAAATTAAAATTATTATTACTACAATGAAAAGTTTAAATTCAATTGAGTTGTATTTATCAATGGAAGGAAAAGAACAAACCTTTGCAGCTGCCACTGCCATCTTCCCCTCCAGGACCTAGATACCACTTGACAGATGCAAACACTCACTCACTGACCAGGCCTGACTTTCTTTCCCCATTCTCTCCATCTGTATAATTCTCAAAACCTAGCAATGATGACTCCATTTTCCTCATGACTGTGCAGTCTCACCTTTGACCTACCTCCCCTGGCTGCTTGCCTTGAGGGAGCACAGTGTGTCCACAGCACATCAGAGGTCATGACTATTTGTCACAGATCTCAGCATCTCTGTTCGCTCCCTGCCACAACCCTCTGTGATAGCAATACATGCCTTGTAAAGTGAAGCAGGAACAGGATGCCTTAACAAACCCGTCCTGGTTTTTAGGGCAACTATAGTTCATGAGTCATTTAACTTGAAAGCTGTACATAGACAGTTATGATACTGAAGCACTCGAGACACAGGAGTAATTATTTTTCACAACTAAGTCTAGTAACAATAAGTACAGTAAAAAGCACAAGTCTAGTAAAAAGTGCAAGCCATCTTGTTTCCTACAAGTAACAATTCCAGCACAGTGCATCAGCACAGCAAAGCAAGGATTTGTTACTGTCATGAATGTTTCAGGGAGACACGTCAGCAAAAGTCAGTAAAATCACTGCACATCATGTTTGTTATTATCTTTGTTCCTGTCTTATTTCAGTCGCTTATCTTGGAGACCTTGACATTAAACAACATGACTGAACCACATGATTTAGCCAGTAAGTCATACCAGAAGCACAGGAACACAAATAGCCACAGGGCCACCTACTGCACAAAGGACAAGTGCATCCCTTACTTGAAATAAAGGGTCATTTAGAGAAATCCGAGCACTTATTACTCAAGATTCCATTCACTTCAAGAAAGAGCGCCCGACCTTCACGCAAAACCCTGAAAACTTCCAATGCACCATTAATAATGCATTTACAATATTAAACATGAACAGTGTCCAACTGTGACATCTACTGACCAAAATCAACAATGCAAGCCATGAGCAAGACAGAGCATTTCTGTAAATATTTACGACTGTAAAATATCAGAAATTATTCAGTGAGAATTGTATCATACATGTTAATACACTTTTACCCAACTGAGGCAGGAAATCAGACTATTGGGCCTGTAAATTGCTTCTTTTTTTTCCAGTAATGAAAAGGAGCAATTATCCACAGCAAACTGGGTCACAAGAATTATGTACAGTTAGTGTTAGGGATTAGCTGAGTAAGTGTTATAACCAGGTGAAAATAAGGTGACAAATTAGTCCCATTTTTAATTATATTCAACTGTATCATACGCCAATATATGCCTGGTCCTCTCAGTAAACAAATCAATGCTCTTCACAGGGATTTAAAAATCATTAGTCATTATTGAACTATCATGTGTGATAATAATGAGGGCCAGTCTTGATTTGGCATCATGCTGTGTAAATTGGCCTCAGCAGAAACTTGAAGTAACGCAGTGAGAAGCCCCCCGAGAGAAGGGAGAGTTGCAGGGATCAAACTGAAGGCAAAATAAGCTGCACTGTTGCGGCATCCCTCCACCCACACACTCACTCTGCTCACTCACACGTACTCCAGTCATCTCTGCTGGAGGATATGTGCGTGTACAGTATACGTGTGTGTAAGATGAGGGTGTGCGTGTGTTTCCTGTTCATTGTATCCATCATTCATTTCTCTCCTTGTCATCCCCTCTCCTCTTCCTCCTTTCTGTTCATTCTCTCAGTCCCTCCCACCATGTTTTGCTCTCTTTCTTTTTTTCTCTCCCACTCGCTCCCAGTCACAAAAACATGCGCATGCACATGCACCCATATATCCACCCACACACGCAGTTGGCACGGCCGAGTCCCCGACAAGCAGCGCCGTTTGGTGTGGGGTTATGCAAAGAAATACAAAAATCGGTGAGGCAACGCTTCCTAATGGTGTCTCCATGGCAACTAAAGGAGCAAGGCCCTGCGATGCGGTGTCAAACAAACACTGGATTTTAAACCTTAGCAAAGAAATGAGCTGTGTATAGTGGTGATAGTGATGGGATGGGGTCATTTCAAAAGCTGAAATCAGCACTGTCCACACTTATCCTGCTTTGCTCTGACTGTTTTTACTGGATATTACATATTCACCAATGCTTAATATTTAGTATTGAAAATGCAGTTTGTGCCACATACAGTCCTACTTTCATTTTTTTCTTCTTTTCTCTCCCCTTAGCTAAGGTTGGGAAAATCATCTTATTCCATTGTGTAAGAGTATTATTTATATTGTGAGGCAGCTTTTTCCAATTTGTCAGTGAAGCTACGTATGTGATATTTACACATAAAAGGGAAACAATCCAACTCTTTATGGCTGCAAAGATCCATCTCACGGAAATTTCCCATTTGTCTTGTGCATCATTTCATACACTCCACCTCAAAATTCAGCCTGGTAACTTTGTTACCTTTAAAAATTTGAGATCCCTCCAAGAACTGCAAATGAAGGGGTAGAGGATGAAGCGGGATTGAAGCTCTAAAATTTCCCTTCCCAATCAATGGTCTTCTGTTATATTTATTAGAAAATTTATGACAAACAGAGACCACTTACCTTGCAGTCTGCATCTGACAAGCTTGGCTTTGCATAAAGACTGGAAACAGACAGAAATCGGGCCAAAGCTCACTAACTAACGTGCTTATATATTGTTTGTCCAGCTTCATTTCTACTGGAATAAAATCAATCTTGTCCAAATGTTGACGAGAAATAAATACCTGTATTTCCCAAAATATTCAATAACAACATTACAACTTTAATATAGGACAGAATGGTTAGCAAACTGAACTGATACTTCTTTATGGGCTTATCTTACCTTCTACATACAAAAGGTTTCACATACGACATGGATAGAGCTTTACTGGTTAAAGGAAGTGCCGGGTTCCACCTAAATACATATGCCTGTTAGCACTGCAGCTAAAGGTAGGAATGGTGGTGATGGTGGTCACACATCAGTTTATCATCCTCTGTCAGAGGCATGAAGGTGTGTTAGCAAACTGCCGGTGGAGGCACAGGGAAACAGTATCACAGCTGGAGCAGCTTATTCAGGTGAAACTTTCAAGAGGCCGGCCCGAACAGTGCTTTCAACTAGCAAAGAGGTTGTTCTGTTTCAGTGCATGAGTCATTTGGCTTTAATGCTTTACCTGTGGCTGAGCTTTGGCACTGGCTCAGGCTGCAGTGCAACCTACTGACTGCCCAGGGAAAGAGAGAGAGAGAGTAAAGAAAAGAGATGAAGCAGAGAGAAAGAGAGCGAAAAGGCTGGAGAGAGTGAGAGAGTGTGCTGGTGAGTGACAGACATGCAGAGAGTGAGAAAGGGGCAGAGGGATGCTGAGGAAAAGAAAAGAGGGCTTTCTTCTCTTGTTTTTTTTTTGGGTTCAGTTCAAGATTCTCCATAGGGTGAGAAGCCTGCTCTGAAGAGGCAACTGTTCAGAGCCCCACTGGTGTCCTGCATGTTTGCGCGTGTGTGTGTATGTGTGTATGTGTGTGGGTGTGTGTGTGCGTGTTTTCCAAAAAGAGATGGGTTGATGGAGTCAGTTGGACACTGATTGAAGTCAAAACCTTTATACCAGCAGACACATTGGCACACTGAGAGTTGCTCACCCCTCACACAAACACATACAAACACAAAAAACACACACAAACCAACACATCTCACACCAGCAGCTTATCATCTACAGTGAGTGGGCACTGCAGCACCATACTGACCAATAACTTCATGTAACAAACCAGGCCACCATTTGTGGGTCAAACAAGCCGTGTTCTTTCAGAGATGTGGAGCAAAAACAAAATAAAACAAAAAAAATGACCATCATGCTCCTCAGCCGCTGAAATGATGATACACGACAAATTAGATTCTTTCAAATTAAGCCGTCACCCATTTCTATTTCACTCTCTCTATCATTGCAGTCAAAATTTTTGTGCTGTAAAGTTCCTGCCGCTGCACTGCAACAGATTAAAAGTAAAGACAGTGTGTCTCTTTACATAAGTTGCCAATTTTCAGAGACACTTTACTGTCGTTGCAGTAGCTGCTCCCTGTTGGACTGTGACAACATGCTTAAGGTGTGAAAATCAACATGAGTGGCCCGCAATCCGTGAAATCTGAGCACTGCAAACATGATTTGTTACTCCAGCGATGCAAAGAGACCTAAATCAATGTCAGCCGCGTCTTCAAAAACCACTTAACTAGCTGCAAACCTTCACAGGCTAGTAACCCGCGTGACATCCCTAGCTCACTTTAAGACGTGTTACTCCAGGCCTCTTGCACAAATTGAATTAATTGCTCTTTGTCACAGTTATTACAGATTTTTCTATTGCACATATAATTTATGTGAACTGATGGAGATTAGTATTGCAATGTGCTGATGGCAACATTTCATGTATGGTCTCACAGCCTTAGCTACGTGTCAAGATGCAGAGGGAGGATAGACTGTAGGATTCCTCTAATACCATTACTTGTTTCCTCGAATTTGTTTATGGCTGATGGCTGCTTTCATTGTTTGTTTGTCATTGTGATCTTGAGTGTTGGAGCGTCCATGACTGCTGCTGTCAAAAGCTGCTGTGAGTCCATTGTCCCAGATATCCCACTCTAGATGCTAGGAAAGCTCAGATTGGCTCTTCCATCTGTGCATTCTTTAAAGCACATATCCCTGTCTGTGTACATAAATACCAATTTGTCCATTTCCCAGTCTACATATACTACTTCTGGAAAATGCCTGCTAGATTCCAGGAAGCACAAGGGTGCATCAAACAGGGATGGCATAAATAACGGTGCATGGTCAAATTAGATGTGGCCTCAACAAAACTAAACATGACACACAGATATCATGGTAATTGACCTAAGGAAAACACATTATGTAAGCAAGCTGTTTGTGCAATCAAATACAGCCGCCACTCAACAATCATTCATCTTGCTTGAAAATACATGTGACAGCATCATTTTGAGCGGGCCAACAGCTGTATCTGTCTCACTGGTTCATCCTTGTCAGACTGCTGAAAGGGACGAGCCCAACAGAGCAGGTGTGTGACAAGACAATCTATATCCTGTTATGTATATACCTAGATTACTCAGGTTTGGTGCTTCATTACTACACTTACATAACTAATCAGTGCTGAAGCAAATGTATTGCAGCTTAATATGAATATAGGCGTTAACTGGTTCGTGTGTTTGTGTGCATACAGAGGGAAATAAACATGTACCAACCTGCCAAATGTGAGTAACATATTATCATTGCTAGTGGTGTCATCAAGTTACAAGCCAAGCTGGCAGCCAGTGAAGCTAATTCTGATACTAATGCAAAAGCACAATTACACTGATCGGTGCAGTTTCTGTGCACACCTGCTATTTTCATTATACTTGCACCAAGCTGTGTGCAAAACAGTTTGTGAAGTGAAGTATAAATCGAAGGGTGTGGTGATAAAGCTCGGTAACATGGCTTGTTTAATATCTTTTAACCAGATGCACCGATCGCAGTGGTACATTAAGAAAATGGCTCCACTAACTGAGAGGAAAATGCACATCATGTTCAGGAAGAAGTTGAACTATTTTGTGGCATGCATTAAAAAAACAGTCTTAATAGTTATAACCCTTCTTCTTAATATTATGTGCAGCCAAAGGCACATTATGAGCTGAATTTCTGTCTATGTGTGAGGCCATAAAACTTCATCACAATGTTTTATATTTTTAAGGGGATGCAGTTTCATTTTCAAAGCAGCAGGTTAAACACGGACAATTTAAATTATATTCAATTATAGTACATGTTTATACATCATTACACCATACCATACTAATGGTAAATGTAGGATAATTCATGTATATGTTTCCTTTCCACTGCTCTCTCTATAATTTACACTTATATCTAAAATTAGATATCAGTGAAATTACATCTAAATTTGGGGTATTGTGACTTTTATTTTGTAGTAATAAATATGACAAAATGAATGCAATATATATAATAATGTGCAAAATGTCCAATATAAGCTGAAAATGTAATTAGTGACAGTGACAAGTAAAGCAATACCAATGCCAGACACAGGCTTTGATTCCCATCAGATAGTTCAAGCTGCACCTGCAAAAACAGCATGCAGGCTGCTGGAAGTTACTTTAGATTACAAGCATCTGTTCAAACACCATGGACTGATAAATGAAGAGGCTCTCTAACCAAACCCACGCTGTCTGTGGCTGAGTAACACACTGTCTGTAAGCAGCTTTGGTAGGAGAGAGACTGTCTGCAGTGCAGCAGTGGACATGAACATCCAAAGCATCTCATCTAACTGGCTGCAGTGGCTCTGTGCTTCCCAAGCAGGCTGATTTACACCGGGGGCGAGAACCCGGGAACCCAGGTTGTAAATCGTCACCAGGTCGCCACCCACAGTTGAACCCCACCGAGTACCTCATGAAGAGACGCCAATGTACTGTGGACCAGTGTTTCCCAAAAGTGAGCATGTGCTGCTGACGTCTGAGCTCACAATCACATTCAAGGGGACGGGGGACGGTTTCCATGAAGGGAAATACACACACATGATAGTAGAGACATGTCTGCACACACATGCACCTTTTCTTTTGCCTTGACCACAGACTAAAAGCATTTCATTCACAAAACACAAAACGACGCACAAGCTGACCACACCACTCTCACCATGAGAGAGTTTAGATTAGATGCATGCAGCTGCCCACACACCAGCATGCACACACTCACTCACACACACACACACACACACACACACACACACACACACACACACACACACACACACACACACACACAACGTAGTGTGCACCCTCAGCAGCGCTGTCATAGAATTTCCTTGTTATCATCTGTGCTGCACGGCACTCCACACTCTGTATCTCTACAGGGTTTCCCTCAGAATAGGAAAAATAATGCTGCACTTCTTTACAGCTGCACTCCCCCCCCCCCCGGGAAACACAATCAGATTGACTCAAACACACATTAATACAGCTACTACCACTCCCCGATATCTAATTTAGATTAGATCATGGATGACAGTCTGTGAAAGATGCAAATCGTGTACAACACAAGAGGGTAAACACAGCTAATCCTGCTTCAATATTTAAAAAGAGCTAACGATTTCAAGTTGCTGCAGTAGAAGAGAATTTATTGCAGAGCTCTTTGGAAAACATGATGGGAGCTCAGAGAGCCCAAGTGGTCTATTATAAAGCGCAGAAGCACACAGTTTGCACATACACACACCTTACTGCATGCCATATGTTAACCATACCCTATTGAACCTGGTTGTATACAACTTTTGCTAAATTATCATCTCCTCATTAGGACATGTCAACCCCCCCACCCCCCAGGAAGAAATGAGCCAAAGGCACTCCTGATGTCGCCCACTAATGCAGAAAAAAAAGATGTAGTCAGAAGAAGAACTTACCTGACACAGAGTCTAAAAGCAGGAGGCATCTAAGTGCACAAGATTCTCTGTCACCCGGAGACAGCGCAGCATCACACAGTCATACATGCAAGAGATGTTGGATTAAAGACTTCCTGAGCTCTTCCGTTTTCCCTTGTCTATTCTATGACTTTTCCCTCACATTTATCCAGACCCTCAGAGGAAAGGTAAAGGGGGGTAAGGTGGGTGGGTGGCAAAAGAACGAGGGCTAAAAAGGGAAAGGCGGGTGGGAAAATGACAGTGAGATGCTCAGATCTCCTCCACTGAGACGAGTTGTGAGCGCACCGTAAGGACCATCCACTGCAGCAGACCAGAGTAGCGCGCAGCAAGAGAGGGAGAGGGAGAGGAGAGAGGAGTGAGGAGAGAGGAGAGAGGCAGGCAAAACAGGCATTTGCTGCTGCTGGTTCCAACAGCATGGCTGGAACAAAAATCTGGGACTGGAGTCTGGATCCTGGACTGTGTCACTGAGCGTTTACCAGAACAGATGGAGAGTTATGGCAAGGAGAGGAGCAAGAGATAGTGAGAGGCTTATGTTTATTTACACAGCAGGGAGGTTACTTCTCCTCTATCTCAGTGCAATTCCTCTCTTTCATTGCATCTAACCCCCCCCACAACCCCCCGCCCCCCTCATCCTCTTTCACTACTTTATGTTCACCATCACTCTCCAGCGTCTTACATTTCCTTATCTACACTGTTGCTGAGGATGAACTATTAAACTGACATCATATCAAGAGCTCTTCCAAAACATGGAGAAGTCTTTTTGTCTTTTAGTATGACATCATCATCATCATCATCACCGCTACAATGGTGATTTCCTGTCTTAGTTAACAATAATGTGTGAGACAGTGCAGACAGAGCGTTGTTTTTAGAATTCAAGGTAAAAATGACCATTAAAAGAAGTAATACCACAGTGCATTTAAGTTACACAGCAAATTATCCACATGTAGCATGAATAGCCACACAAGTGGATATCTATATTCAAAGCATGTCATATTTTAAAAGGAATACTCTCCAACAATGGGGCACATTTAGCTATCTATCACTCTCTCTTATGGAGCAATTGGACTGCCCGGCTGAAGTGCCTCTTGCTTGCTCTGACAGGGGAGCAGGCTTTTAGTTGGAGTCCTTCGGCCCCAGCAGGGCTCAAGGTCGCTTGGCAGAGCTGCTTGCCGGCAGCCCAAATCCCTCAATAATTAACAGTGGCAGACAGGACGGAGCAGCTGTCAATCCAGATCTATAGGCCCGGTCACGAGAGCCGGGAAGCCAACCACTACGCATTCTAACGGCGCTCAACCAGGTAGAGCCAGGGATTTATGAGCCCATTGAAAAAATTCATTCCCCCCTTCTCCGGAAAGGTGGGTACATGCATAATACTGATATTGTTCCCTGCCTCAATCAGGTAAAAAAATTAAAGAGGGACAGGGCGAGACAGAGGACGGGATGGGCTGTCTGGGTTTGTAATGAGGCTGTGGCTGAGATCAGATGGGTGTTGGGATGATATTTTCATAGTGCTATTTTTATCTTTTGCTGTAAATCACTTGTCAAAACACAGTTATGTTTTTTAATTTATTATGCATTTATTTATTATTCCATTTCAATGCCAGGATTTACTCCTGGTTTAACCTATTGTCTATTGTCTATTCTCATTTCTCCACAGCAATAATCAATATTATTATTACCATTACTACTACTACCATAAATGGTTGAGCATGACCATTTCTGAAGCCCCATTTCCTGAAAAGAAGTTGTCTAAACATAGCTTTGCAACCATGAATAGCTACAGCAGACCTGCCAATCTTAAGATTTTTCCACATGCCAAACCATCCAAGGGTCATGCTTGTGTTAGACTGAATATCTTTGACTAGTTAATCTACAATATTTAGGTCGTTCTACCTTGCAATAGGAGAACAGATCTGTGTCTAACTTCACTGTCTTCTATGTGGATCAGTAACTGGTGAGGACATTGACTGTTATCTTATGTACACTTTGTAGCCATTATGCACATATTGTATAGAGTTCTCATTAAAAAAGAAACCAATAATAATAATAAAAATTGAATGAAATGAAATGAAATCATATGATAAACTTTTCAACCAACTCGCTGAGTTTTAGCACTAGCTTACTATGCTAAGATAAAGTTCAAATAATCTAAT
Source organism: Rachycentron canadum (assembly GCA_038496675.1). Taxonomy (NCBI): domain Eukaryota; kingdom Metazoa; phylum Chordata; class Actinopteri; order Carangiformes; family Rachycentridae; genus Rachycentron; species Rachycentron canadum. The sequence goes on from CM076661.1 coordinate 15,285,911, forward strand.
TCTGTCTGTGTAAAATCAGACTCAATGCACAATGCGTATTTCCTACTGGGCCAAAAACACATGAGCCTTGGGAGACAGAGCGGTGCTTTGAGCTACTATTTCATTTATCTACTCAACACATCTACTTGCACATAATTTATACAGACATCAAATTAAAATCCTTAGAGATTCAAGTGATAATCACATTGAAAATATATTGCACACAATGCCTGATGAACTCTGAGCATAACGCAGCTGCTCAGTGGAGCCAATTCTGCTCAGTCACATCAATCTACAGAAAAATTCTCTGAGTAATCTCATGTTAACCTGACCTCTCAGTTATCTTGTTGCTTGCCATGACCTTCAACAACTTTTTATATCCTTGCAACTCTCTGCCTTTAACTTTCCCTTCCCACGTATCCCCCCCCTCTTCATAACCTCTCTCCTCTTCCTTTTTCTCAGGTGTGATCATTTTCTAAGCTCTCCACATGCTGAATGTACAATACCTGTGTCAGGTGTTTCTAGATTGTCTGGAAAAGCCGGCCTTCCTCTTTGTGTATAACAGATCTCCATCCATCCATCCATCCATCTATTATCTACACCTCTTATCCGTCAGGGTCACTCGAGCCAATCCCTGCTGACATAGGGCGAGGGTGGGATAAACCCTGGACCGGTCGCCAGTCTTTCGCAGGGCAGAAATATTGAGACATACAGAGACAAACAAGCATTCACGCTCACACTCAGGCCTATGGGCAATTTAGAGTGACCTATATTAACCTAAATGTGCATGTCTTTGGACCCAGGCCCCAGGCCCAGGGTTTAAACCCGGCTGTGCTGTGAGGCGACAGTGCTAACCACTTCATCACCGTGTCGTCCATAACAAATCTCATCTCACAAAAATATTCATTTCACGGGTCACTGTCCCATACAAACTAATATCCACGCAGGGAAAGGCATTAAGCATTATTCCCTTCTCTATTCTAATTGGAAACAGCGAAGTGGGGCTGTGCCAGAGATATCAGCCTCCTTCTGTACGTGGTTTGTCCTTGTAATGAGGTTGCAGCCACTGCTAACTATTCATTCTTGTCATTCACTATCCAGCCTTATTATGGTTGTGGCTGACTGACTAGCAAAAAAGGCACGTCTCACCTGTCTTGCTGTGTTGGACGGATGTGCTCTGGACAGCTTGTCATTGTTTAGTGATTCACATACATAACTCTGTGAAGTCCACTGTGGAGTGTGTGGACCACATGGATGGACAGAGTTCATTTTCAAATTTGGTCTCCTCATTTAAAGCCTGAAGCCCGAATTTCAAGAAGTGTGGTATATCATTTAATAAAACACTAAAATAAGCAGATTTGTGTGGTTGGAGATGCTTGAACTTGCAATTGTTAAATGCTTAAAAGATGCTCAAGCCATGGCTCTAGTTAACACTAAACACAAAGCAGTTGTGGATGATGGGGATGCCATTACTTTTTGATATACTTGGTCATAAACCAAAATAGTGGACAAATTAAATTGATGACTTGATGATGGTGCTTAATGTAATGTTAAGGGATCAGGTTATTATAATCCATCCGGAGGGGGCCATGATACAAAATTACACGAAATTACACAGCAATCAGTTCAATAGTTGTTGAGACAATTCCCTCAAATGACAACCAAGTTAATTTATATTTATCTTCTGGGGACCAAAAATGTCTGCTCAAATGCAAAGTGATAGTGTCTTGCATTAGACCAGCCTCACCTGGTAAATACCAATGTCTTTTAAACTCCAGTCTTTTAAATAATCTAGTCTCTAAACCTCAGCTGTGGTGCCTAAGTGATGTCGCTTGTATAATTTTCTTCAGACTTGACAAAGCTCTCCCAGAGCCACAGAAGACGATATACAGCTGTTTTCACAGGCTCAGTAGTGCTCCCCGTGTCTGGTAAACTGACTTTGATGTGTAAAATCAGCGGAGTGCTCCTGTAAGTAGGTTAGAGTTTTACCTGAATTCACCTCTTTAGTTCAGTTCGCTAAGAAAGTCCCTCATATTTCCTGCACCGAGTGTGTCCTGTCATTACATCTTATCTACAGCCTCTTTGCAGCCAGGCAGCCCAAAAAACGTGTTGCAATTTAAAACTTAGATCGTGTTTGGAAGACTGACCAAACACAACAACATGCAATACTATGACACACTGTAGTGTATGAGCAGTCATCGTGTGTGTTACCTGGATATTGTCAAAACTGCTAAACCACTGTGACATTAAATGTATCCAAGAGGAAATATCCAAGTTTATCAGACAAATCAAATCCAGAGTTAATTTAATACTGTGTCTGTATTCCTGGCATATCTGGCTCTGCTTGCAGCTGGGATAATGGCTCTCCTTTTTTATCTGCTTTCTCTGATCTCATTTGCTGTTATGTTTTGTTTATGGTTTGTGTAAATACCGCGTGTGTGTGTGTGTGTGCGTGCCTTATGTAACCACTGAACCCACTGCTACACACTGCTGTAGTTGTTCAAGGTGATATCACCCACAATATTCACAAGGATTTCTCACACAGACAAACCTCACAACCCGCTAATACGTCTGCATTACAGTGCTGCGCATCGATCCACTTCTCAGCCAGTCGGCCCACATTGGGGAATAAAGCAGCTACTGAGTGTTCAAATCATTTACAGCAGTTTAAAAAAAAATATAGGAGTGTGTCGGTGGACTGACGGTGTCTGGAGGGGTCTGTCCTATTCACATCATCCTCAAACTATGAGAAGCATGAACCACAAAGAGCAGCGTACAACCCACATGTATTTTTCATGTCAGTCCTTCATTCATATCCCTAGCAGCCTGTGCATTGACTGGGTCAACACAGGGCTTGATGAATGACGCCTGCTCAGGCCCTAAGAAAAACAATGTGCTGAATATGCCAAGTCGGTCTGTTTGCAGTTTAGGAAAGCACCAGAAATGACTCTGAGCAGGTGATTACTCGGCTGCATTAAGCGGTGTGATGGATTTCTCCCAAAGGTAATAACACACCCAACAAAGACAAATGTGTGAGAGCACTGCGACTGCAAGTGCATAATAAACAGGTAAAACACACATAACCCACACAGGTCTGATGTTACGAGGAAACACAGGTGGAAGCTAATGGCTGAGCAATTTGATAAAACTGTTTCATGTTGTTTACAACTTTCAGTGTCTTCTCTCTCCATGACACTTACTGTGGTTGATACAGTTGCAGTGTTGCAACTCAGTCTTTTCAGATTACGTTTCAGATTATATTTCCAATTACAATTCCCCAAATTTTGCTGAACAAAACCTCATTTTGTTTCTTCAATACTCTTTTAGCTTGTGGGCTTTCTAGAAGACTTTTATTTTGCCAGATTTTGGAAAGTTCATCTAACTCTGGACTAGTTGATCAGGGTCGGACATCCATTTCAGAGCCAGTGTCTCGTGCAGTTTGTGATGAGCTTCGGAAATGATGTGTTTGCGTATTCAGGGTCCTGACTCAGCAGGCCACTTTGTGGCAGTAGCCCAGCAGAAAGGAGACCTTCAGCAGTTTGTCTATGATTCATCTAAATCATTAGTTCTTTAAAATACCACAGTGGAGGGCGAATGTTTACGGCCAGGAGACATCAAAGGTGTAAATCAGGGCTGGTGCCGGCCCCTCCCCTGTGGCATCATCAAGAGTATGATAAATGGTCAGCACATTCACGGAAAGTTTCTCATTCGACACCCACTTTACCGCTGAGGTCACACCAGGTAATCTTCTGAGTATAAAAGATGACAGGAAATGAAACAATAGATGCAAGTACACACACCCTTGTTATTCCATGACTGATGTGTAGTTATAGTTGCATTAGCTGTTTCTTCCCCCTCAACTTTATGTTTTATTGGGCAACAGCCCTCTCCAAAACAAACATTATGAAGAAAGTGAAGCGTGGCTTTCTGGATGCTACCTAGGCTGCAGCTTGCGACAGCAAGTCAGTGTATTTTAAAATATAATCATTGTGTCATTGTTTTGAAATACACATCACAGCTGTGGAACAAAAGTGGAGAGTCTGTTGAAATGCATTTGATTTGACGTCACTGACTTTGTTTTTGAGTTTTCATAAAAAGAATGAACTGTGAATGCCAGTTATTCTAATATAAAATCAAAATGTTAAAAAATGTTACTTGGTGTTGTCCAAGAGTACATTTGTATCCATTCAAGTAGCTCTGAAGGTCATTACATACAATAGAAGTCAAGGGCACAATGGTGGTCTAACTACGAGCCACAACATTCCTGATTCAAGTCCAACCAGAGACCTTAGCTGCATGTTCTTCCCTCATTTTTTCTGTCCCCTCAGTTCCTGCCATCCTTCTACAGACTCTGCAATGAAACTATAACAAACTGCCCAAAATATTCTAATGAGAAACCAAAACGATTATCCTTAAATTACTACACTTTACTTTAAGTCTAAATTACAAAAACACTAGCTATTGAAATTCACCTCAGTCTGAATGTTTTCTTTATCGCCACTTTGCATACTCTGACTTTGCATACAGTTTTCACAATGTACTGCAAATTGAAATTTGGAAAAAATACAAATTAGTTACATTTCAAATTGCATGCAAAAGATAAAAGATGAATCAAATCAAACAGCACTGCACTAATGCAAACAACATGTATAAACTGGTTTTCCAATGTATAAAATATGTGACACAATATACAACACAGCATTATATTTCCCAGGACAGAATGGGGTTACTATTAGATTACTATCATATGTATGTACAAATGAAAGTAATGGTCCAGCTGGTGAAAACATAATATTAAGGCATCTGAATCACAATAAAGGGGAACAGCATCACATGTCATGCCAAGAGCATTTGCACCTTTTCCAAATTCTCTCAAGGCCACTTTGTCATCTGCAAATCTAGAGGCCAAAATGTGCATCCTCAATGACACTGTGTGACCAATTACTCCCTAATCTGACACAAACCTTGAAAAAGGACGCTCGTAATGGTGACGAAAAATTCTGTCAGGAAGCTGTTATTCTGTTCCTGGAAAAGGGTGACAGATACAAATAATTTTGCACGACCCAAAGTGGAAGGAGCAAAGCGAAATGAGATGCATTACAGAGGGAGCAATGGCAATTATTGCACTGCCCAAGAGGTGGTAGTATTTGTGAAACCAAAGCAGGACTTAATGAAAAGAAGGCACTGGATAAAGAAGAATTGTGCTTACAGTGAAGTTTAATATCACGGGTGAACTGATAAACAACATCTCATGCAGATGGGAAGAAGACGAGGAAGCTCAATAAAGGACAAATCATTGAGATGATGCGCAAGAGGTTTTGCTATTATATCTGTAGTACCAAACATCCCAAATGAAATGATCTAAACAAATCAAGATAGTGATTTTCAATGTCTGGGTCATCGAGGACATAAATGGTAATCAAATAAGTCACAGGACTCAGGACTTAAGTTTGCTAAACCCCAGCCCCAAACAGCAATTGTCCAATCATAGTGTACCCACCTTACTTGAACATGTTGGAGTGTTGTTTACGAGACTCCAGAATGACAGCTTGTCCTTTTACCCTTCCCAAAAGCAAGTGAGGAATGGGTTAACCAGTAAGTTTATGTGCTACAATGTCATGTGAAAAAATTACCACCAACCCTAACTCAATGTTACTTAAAGTACTGGTGGCATGTCGTACTCTGCTGTTTTGTGGGCTTAGTTATGTTTAACAAAGGCTCCCTTCAGGACTAGCACTTGAAATTACAAACAATAATGTATACTGCTTGTAGCATGTAAGATAAGCAGCACTACAGAGTTATGGTAGAACAAAATAACCTGACCTTTAATTTTTCCTTAACACAACACCAGGGCCAAAAGGGTCCGGAAGCGATAAAATAGTACTGTTATACATGAATGAAATGAAAGTGACATTAAAGAGTCAGCTGAACACAGCATTTCAATCAACTCACGGAGCTAATAATAGTTTAATTAGCTCGCAGTTGAACAGTCCTAATCTCTGACAAAATGTGAAAAAAAGAAAGCTTGACTGGTGAAGCAACAGCAACCAAGGGGGCGGGGCTTAGCAAATTTCAGTTAGCTATTGAGTGTTTAAGTTATTATTTTAAAAAGCATTGCAGTGCCATCGAGGGTTGAGTTAAATGCTGAAATGCTGCAAGAGGATACACAACCATATCAAAAAATTAGAGCTCGGTATATTGATACAAACACCAGTGAGGTTATCTACACGCTTCTCACCTATCTGCATCCAAAAAGACTCCTGTCAGAGCAGCAATTAACTCCTAGTAATTAGCAGGGGACTCGCACTCATTTCACAGCCCCTCTTGCAGAAAAATGCTGCCTCCACATGTTCAACCCTGCACCTGGTGCAGCGACACAAAGACAAATTAGGGGTCATCTGTTGATGTTTACTGAAGAAAAATTAAAACAAAGTGTGCTCACATTAAATTAGCTTGACCTACTGCGGCAGAACTGTGCACATATGTGGCTTCTGTACGGTCGGCTTCCTTCGACGCATTTTGAAAGGCAAAATCACGACAGAAATGCGCCATCTGGCAACAAGGGAATACACTCACAAACAGACAGTTCTCCCACAAGACATATTTTGGTTAATATGTGTGTGTTGTTTATAGAGTTCAGTTTCTTTCAGCACTTGACAAGGAAAATGAATAACATTGGGTCCACCATGGTGGTCATGAGATCTCTACAAGTGCAAAGTATCTTCCTCCCTGCTGAACACAGCATTTTTGATGCATATTTAAAGAGGAGGATTTTCATTGTATGTTTTGTAGTCTGGTATCTCTTCCTCAACCCTCCTCACTCGGGAACACAACCCTGTCCTGCAGCCTATAGACTCTCTCCTCTCTCCTCCTATCATCACAGCAAATCTTGTGTATATTTGCCTACTTATTGGATATTACCAGCAGCCCAGCACATACTGACACAGGGACCTTGCTGGTTAACATGAAGCAGTGGGTTATCTGATCTCACACGCCGCAATAGCTCAGTGTGAAAACACACAGTGGTAAAGATGCAGTTTAATTTCTTTTGTAAGCTGACTGAAAATGAGGTAGCGCATAACACCTCACAATTATGTGCTGAGAGACTTTTTTTTTTTTTTAAAAAGAATGTTTCACTTTGTTAAGTACAGGGAATAAACAAAGGTAAAATCAAAACTAAAAATCATTTAATAAACAGACATTAAATGCTTATGAACAGGCTCTTTAAATGCCCAGCTCTGTGGTGAATCCATTTTCATTAGAAAAGCAACCGATTGTGAAAGGAGAATATAAATCTGCATCAGAATACAAATTCACCTTTCAACAGACTTTTGTGTTTCTTTTGTTTTTTAGCTGAAGCAGATGCATCTAGTTCAGAGGGACCTACTATAGCCCTACAGTTTTGTAAATAACCTTACCAAAAGTTTTGATTGTAATTGCTGCTGATTCTCAGAGTGTTATATCTTAAAGCAAGATAAAAACTATCTAGCTATGTCTGCATCTCGGTGTTTAGAGTATATCACAGCAATATGAGCTTATGAGCTGAGGGGCCTTATTAGGTGTGATTTTGGGTATAACAGTGGTGGAGTAGTAGCTCTTTACAGTATTACACAATTGCCAGAGTCAAAAGTAAAAAAAAAAAAAAGAGAGAACAAATAGAAAGCTTCAAACCACTTCTCTGCTTTCTTTGCATAAGAAGGACACAACATGTGAGGTTATTTTAGACAGAACATTTACTGTATACATACAATACATGAACAGACAGAGAATATGTTGAAGTGATATGAAGATGTCCTGTCCACACCCAGACTGTTGGTTGGAGCTGACACTTCCCACATGAGCAATATTTCCAATGTTCCAGAAAAGTTTGCTTTTTTTTTTTCTTTTTTCTTTTTATGCTTCCAAATAATAGTTGAGAAGCTTCTGTCAGCAGCTGGACTAAGAAAGATAAATTTCATAGAGATGAAGAAAGAGGGATTGAAGAGAAAACCACCACTACATTTTTGTCCATAATCAAACATGAACACACACTAGATCACAAACATATGGGTCCAGGCTGTACAGGCAGATGTCATGTTATATAAACTAGACGACAAAATCTTCACAGTTCTGTGCCTTAAATATTCTGTGTCTTCAATGTTTAAACAAAGGCCTTGTCGGTCTTTTGTTAATCAGTTCACTCGGTTGCCTTTTCACTCTCCATTAAGTGTAATTGTTCTTTTTGTACACAAAAGACTCTCTGCTCCCTCCCCACACTCGTATTTCAGTCTAATTCATTTGAGAATAGACAGAGCACTATATGCACTATTATTATTTTTTGATATAATAAGTTGTGAATTCAATAAATATCACAATAACAATAAAAAAATAATAATAATCTAATGTTGTGACAGATTTAACCTGCAATATTCACTCTGTTGTATGTTATTTCTGGATATGTGATATTTTACATAAACAAATTATTAACATGGAAAAATGTTACATAATGTTGATGACATGAGTTGACCTTACAAGCAATGGCCATCATCAACCTAACTGAGGCAGCTAATTAATCAGGCAGTACATCTGCTATCTATTAACAGTGTCTGGAATCACTCCCTTTATACAATTAAACACCATATTTAACCAGCAGTCTTATTCTGCTGTGTGTGTGAAATATAAAAACTATAGTTCCCAACAATTCTCATAATGGAAAGTGTTCATAGCATGTTCACTACTTTCTGCTAACAATTCAACAAGCACAATACTTTTTGCAATACATTTTATACATATGAGAATGAAATGTAGAGATAATTATTTTGACTAGTGCCTGAAATCTCAGTTGGTCACCATAGAGTAAACTATGACATGTATTTTATATAGCAGTAGAGTAGTAGTAGCAGTAGTAGAGTAGTGAATATCAGTCGGGGGGTGTAGGGATTTCGAACATAGCCGTAGCATCCTGATAGTTATACAGAGGCTTATTTCACAGAAGACATTTTGACATGTCACTGTGGGAAAAGCACAGGTGTGATTTCCATTTAGCTGACTCTATTTCAGGATCCTGGGATTGTGCATGCCTGAAGACTTTTTTATTTTTTAACATTGTTGGACTTGAAAGCAAAAGCGCTAAGTAGATTTTTTTTCTTTGAGGGTGACTTAGTTGCTCTGTAATGACAAATAATATCCACTTGAAAGAAGCTTATTCTGCTGATGATGAATTTAAGGTGAAGCCAAAAAGCTTGAACCTGTAATGGTGCCTTTTTTCATCAACTGATATCCTTCTCACATAAAAAATCATCATCCCATCTTTTTCCAGGACTGCAACATGCCAATTGCTATTTGTGATTGTAGTTGGAAATAGGTGTTTGTATATGTTAATATGTAAGTTGTGAAAAGTGCTGCTTCATTGATGCTCAGTCTCTCTCTGCCTGTTCTCCTAGCTACCATCCAGCACACTGGGCTGCGTCTGCATCTAGGTTTTTCTTCCTCCACACAGTCTGTCTTTCCTTGTTCTCCTTTTGCTCCTGCAAAGTCTCTCTCTCCCCCCTTCTGTGCTCTCATGCCGATCCGCCTGTTCATCTCAGAGCCCACATGGCAACAGGCAAACCAGACAGCATGACTCTGACAATATTACAACACAACGGACCATTTTTGTTAGATTTCTGGCTGAGTCTGGTTTTAAACAAAGAATCAATCTTTTAGAAGGTCTTGGGAACTGAGGGCAAAGTTTTAAGCTAACATCTTTAGAGAGGAATATAAACCGAAGCATGAGGCAGTGTCAAAATATGGATATACATGTATCGTTCATCCTCAAAAAAAATAAATAAATAAAAAATAAAACAAAACCTCTAAATCTAGTGGTTTCTAGTCTTATCTCTGCAGTGGAGACACATCCCTCTTGGCCTTGCTAAAGTCAGAGGGATTCTGAAATCCACAACATAACAGTGGGGAGGACAACCACTCTGCTAGGACTAACTATAATCCTTCAATTTCATATTTTAGCCGGGTGTGATAACAGGGCAACTCTATCTGCCACACACTGCTGGCACTGTCAAAAAACAAAGACAGGCAGTCAAAAGATCACTCTCCTCCAATTAAGATTTCCCTTCACGGGTCAAATGTAATATATGTGTGTGAGTGTACGCGGTGTGTCACGGTGAAAGATACCATATATAGCAGCTACGAGGCATCAGTACCGTAGTATTTTATTCTAACATGGCTTGGAATGAAAGATCACAGCTCCCCCATGAGGAAAGAAGTTGGCATTAAATAACAAAAGTAAAAGAAAGTTTGGAGGGACAAAGGCAGAGGCTTGTCCATGCATTATGGATAAATTTTACAGTGTGACAGAAATCTGGGATCCATTTCAGATGTCTTTGCACCAAGGCCCTTTCTGTGTGTATATCGGTCCATAGCAGAACTATCTAAATGGTGGGGAGGCAGATGAATGGCAGTATATGTGTAAATCATTCAGGTAGGGAAAAAAATAGAGGGGACTTGAGGGAAAAGGAAGTGGTAGATAAGATGAAGAGCAGAACTGGTCCCGGAAAAAGCAATGATTTGGAAATGGGTTTTGGCCCTGGCACATTACCGAGGTGTATCATGCTGTGAAAGGTGTTGTTTTTTGTTTTTTTTATCATTTTTCTCCAGAAGAAATAGATATACAATACCCAGCCAGACAGTTCTTCTTCTTCTTTTCCCTCCCAAAAAAAAAAAAAAAAAGCATGCAGTCAAGCCAGCACTTTTCATCCCTTATACCCTCCCCACCTTCTCTCTGGGCCTCTGGCCAGCATGGATGAATGGCAGCTACAGTTGTCTCTAGCATCCTCATGTTCCCCCTGCATGGAGGTTTGTTCCATTAGAAAAACTAGCTGGCGATGATGTGTGAGTGTGTGTCTGCAAACTATTCTTCCTAGAACGGCTCGCTACACCTCAGCAATCTTCCAAATTCCTACATCAGGGGCAGACACAACACAACACCTGATTGGTATAGCGAGATGAGCCGACGGGATTAAATCAGAGAAGATCCGTGTTTCTCTTATCAGTGAGAAAACAAATTTTTTTTTGACGAGGAAGGAAGTCTGTGAAGGCTGCAGACACACTGGATGTTATACAGTGTTACTCAGCAACACTCTGCCCTCTATTCTTTTTATCTGAGGAAATCCCCAGATACAGAGATTAGGTGTAAAACTGCTTATTAATAATTAAAGTATTTAAATAGACTTTCATCAATATATGCTGACTCAGGTCACTTCGTTGCACCTCCTGACAGTAATAAAGGGTGTCCCTATCATGATTAATTGCCACAATTTTGCAAGTGGTCCAGGTACACCAATATCGAAATTTCTAATGTGTGGTCAAAGCACTATGAATAATAAATAGGGAAAAAGGAATATTATGTAGGAACAGAGCTCATTACAGTAAAGTACTGTGCATCTACACGACTTTTCATCAAATGAGAAAAGAACATGACCCCTGAAACTGATATAAGAACACATACAACAAAATCCACCAAAATCAACCTTGACCCCAAGTAAAATCCTGCCCACCTGCCACAGCTCCTGCCTTGTTTCAGTCATTCCTGTAGGCCTTCGCACTGAACTGGCAGCTTGTTTTAATTCAGCCTCCTACTCCACTAGTGTTGACTTTGCAGTGTTTAGGCAGGCTGCTAAAACCTCTCCAAATAGTTGTCTGTGTGCGTGGCTGGTAGCAGGTCTGAAGTACCGAGCTGACGCGTTGTGATGGCACACAGATTGAATGCTCCATGGGTCCTTGGTCCGCTCTGCTGGCCCATATCCCCCTGCCTTTTTCCTTCCCAGTGCTCCGTGCCATGAGAAAGTGATGTAAATCTTTTGCAAAGGCCTGTTCGCTGCAGCCGCAGATTCACCCTCTCAGTCGTGCAGACTAAAGATAAGCTGACTCACAGTGCACGATAGGTGAATGCTAAGCAGTATGGGTGAATCTTATTATGGGGCTGAAGAGGAAAGAAGTGGGTAAAAGAGTTTTTTTTTTTTTCAGGCTGCAGTTCTTTCTGCCCTTGCAGAGTCCTTCACCTGCTGCAAGCATCTCCTGGTTTATCAGATGTACAAAAACAGAGCACAGAGCTGAAGGCACAAGTCAATTATACTGTACATGAGTGAGTGATTTTATGTGCTCCGTGTGTTAAAGCATGGTGTGTTTTTTTTCTATAGCAAAGATCTCAGTTTAGGCACATAGCACCATCTCATGGTCTCAGTCAGAAATTCATCTCCAATCAGAGAACATACAGCAGAGGAGTAATGCTCCTCATGCATTACACATACACTATATATATATATATATATATATATATA